>OX377206.1:66995559-67066685 GCA_947396885.1 Heligmosomoides polygyrus polygyrus | reverse complement strand
TTACTACTGCAACAGAAAGGATACCTAGAGGTCAGGTAGGGAGAAATGTCCACCTTCGGCCTTTTTCGTTCTAACTTCTTCATACAGAAGCTCTCCAATCATTTTTATCTGCGCAGATCGACGGACCCTTGCTGCCATTGCTTCCTTCTGCTCATGCTCGATCCTGCGGAGCTTTCTCAAGTGATCCTCATCTTTAATCCATCGAAATCTTGAGTTCATACTCGACAAGGAGCATGGGTGGTCTCCGACCGAGTCGTGAAAAACGGATGTCAGATTCGTGATCAGCACCCCAAATAACCCCCTAGACGAAGTTTCAGCTCAATTTTTTTTCGACCGATGTCGTGTCGGTGGAGTCGGAACTTTGAAGTAGTGCCTTTACTTTTATTTATTATGTTCATTGAGTTTTGTTGATTTTTAATTTTAATTTTATTTTTTATTTTGTTTTGATTTGAATTTCTGACTTGCTTCACGACATGAATAAAACACTTTACCTGAAACACGTTTCCGTCTTCAAATAGACGTAAATGCAAGTCGCCATCAGCCGTTCGCTGAAAAATGTGCTAAAAATGAAATTATAGGTCCTCGTCGACGATAAGTTACAAAATGCAAAAGAGCCATCAGCGACGGAAACCGAACCAATGACCTCAATCATGTGAAGCGAGCACCCTACCACTGCGCCTCCGCCGCTGCTGACGGCTGTACTAGCCGAACCGCTGATTACCGCGCAATACTGCGCCCATTGAGCGCGCCTAACACATGGAAGACACGGCGGCTTCCGCCGGCCATAACTCGCTTAGGAGATCCATTTAGCAAATTTGGTCTACATATCTGTGATCAGCGTCTCGAGCTCTTTCACGCGATATAGGTCTCATCCCGAACTTCCATGGGAAGCTGACGGCATTCCCTGGTTAGAGCGGAAGCTGACCACCTTAGTACTTAGCTTTGGGAAACTAAAGATTCTAATATCCTAAATCCGACGTCCTGAAAATCGCCGTTATCCAAATCATTCAATTATCCGAAGATCTGCGGTAGGGCCCAATGTGTAGTTAATTACTACATAGGAGGTTTGAGCAGACGCCTTGAAATGACGCTCATGTAAGAGTTTTAGCTTTCATCCAAATGAGTCTGCGGTGCAGGACCTCGTCGCAAACCTTTCGAGCTGCCTTGTTTTGAGATACATATATAGAGTATTTTTGGCAAATGATTTCTTTCGATCACTTCCTATCAGAGCTTAACTTCGAATGAAACGTTTAATGAAATTGAATGTTATCTTAGCGTTGCATCCGGTTAAGCCTTCCCAATGAGCGGTTGTCCGTACAGTTTCGTGGCTATTCATAGTCTTGTTGATGTCTGATGTTGGTTTACCGTCCACTGGTTTCCCTGTATGATAGCGCTTTTGCTGGCTGCCATTCGATTCGGGTGTACTTTACGTTCCCCTCGTTTACTCCGACCTTTTCTCCCCTGATTGTGGGCATTTTCTCTCATGGTCGCGAGCCGTTTCTCCCTTGGTTGGCTCGTTTTCTCATTTGGCTGCAGGCATTTTCCGCACACGCAGCGTTCACCGCAAGGTTCGGGCATCTTCTCCGTAGACCTTAAGGCAGAGGGTATCTCTGGAGACAGGGACATCAATAGTCTGAAATCATTCAATGCCTTCACACGGGAGACATTTACAAATCCAATGCCAATCCAACATCATCTAACGAAAGCATCCCCAGTAAGACAAGCACGCTTTAATGGCGAGCGGCATATTCTGCGCTACGAAAACTAACCTGTTCCACATCTGACACGGTTAGAAAGCGAACACGGTGCCCTAACGAGGGCAGAGTGCACTCTATATTGAAAAAATACAGTCTCCTAGCAATTCAAAACCTCCATCCCCGGCACCGTATCCCTGAGCCGTCCCGGCGACGCTATTCACTCTGCCATCCAATTGCTGACGCGCTTCTGGTGGATGTCTCTTCTTAGTGTGCCCTTCCGCTTCTATTATATAGGGGGGGGGGGGGGGCAAAAGTAATGAGACACCCCATGCCGTGTCCATATATCTCGTGGCTGAAGTCTGGTTTCGTGCTTATCGTATTTGTATGTTTGTATGCTACTTACTGAAGCCCATCTGAGAAGTTACCACTTCCGCCCTTTCCAGAAGCATGCCAAAACCCCAGTCTGTCTCATGCCGAAAAACCGGTCTGAAGAGTCGACCTGTGTCGCGCAAATCTCGCCCAATTCCCAACCCCGAGCAGCCTGGGCTCAATATTCACGCATGATGAGAAGTACGTCTTCTACCTTAACCCTGCCAAGCAGCGAGTCTGGGTGAGGGCTGGTGACCCGTTAGCGACCTTCGTTCGGCGAGATGCTCACGACGAGAAGCACCTTTGGAGCTTTTGGATCTGCACCCATGGATCGGTTTACGGGAAGCTGTTTCCCAAGAGCACTGCGATGAACTCCAAGGCCATGGTGAACGAAATAGAAGAGATGGGCCAGCGACTCGCTCTTATTCATTCGCAGCGCTTCAAGAAGGTTTTCCTCTTCGACAACGCCGCACCCCATCGGGAACAAGTAACCACGGATAAGCTTGGCCAGCTGGGCTACGTTCACATGCCTCATCCACCGTATTCGCCGGACATCTCTCTATGCGACTACCACTACGTCTTGAGCCTATAGGACTTCCTGATCGGAAGGGACACAAGAACCCAAGCAGTGCTCGACAACCATATCGAGCAGTTGATCAACACCAGGCCCAAGCAGTTCTGGAAGGTTGGGATCAGGAAGTTGGCTGAGCGATGGCAGCAAGGTCATTGCCCTTAATGGCAAATACATTCCTCAGCATCGTTGAGTTGTAAATGAGTTATAAAGAGATAAAGTTTTTTTTCAATTTGTCTCATTACTTCTGCCCCTCCCCCCCCCCCCCTAATATTAGGAAATCGTCAGATCCCATGTACCGAATAGAATTAAAGCTCCAACCGTTTTGAGCATCAATTTCGCTGCACGACAAGGCCATTCCAGGCGCGTCTTTAGCTTTACCAACCTGCATGGGAGTGCTACGGTTTTCTGCTGTTTTTGACCTACTCAGAGGGCCGCAAGAAATTTGGGAGCTACTGCCGCATACCCTATAATCCTCAATAGGTCACTTTGAGTAGCTCCACGGTCAGCTCGTTGACCTTCCTCGTACGCTCACGATCCAGGAAAATTCGAAGGTCGTGGAGCTGCCATGTGGATATGAGCTCGCAGCTCGCCCGCCTACTCGGGCGAGGCTGTCTGCGCGCCTCTCTGAACGATTGCTGAGGCCCTGGAGAGCAGTCGTCACAGTTTCATCCAACTGACCGAGGAGATAATAGGGAGAAGAGAGTCAAGTGAGGGCCTTTACACTACGAGTGCAGTAGTTTCTTGGAGCCGCTAAACCTGAAGGGGGCCGTTCTTCCCCCAAGCATGCGGAGAGGCGGCGCTAATTGCGCGAGAAGCGCCCATCGCGGACGAGTTCACGCGCTCGGTGGGCTGTGGGGAAGAACGGGCCTCCCTCCTCCCCAGCCATCAGCTGTCATCATCGATGGGATCGACAGGCCATTCTGCACTGTATTCCTTGTGTATCCCATTTCATTGCAATTACCTGCTACTTCACGAGAGTTTCCTTGTTTTCTTGAAGGAACGATGATCACGTTCGTTTGTCTTGCGCCCCAGCGCTCCGTAATCACGTCAGAGCTGAGGGCCCGCCGCGTAAACTCGTCCGCGATGGGGACTTCTCGCGCAATTAGCGCCGCCCTCCTGCCTGCTGGCGGGAAGAACTCTACCCTGCCGCTAAACCTTGAGGAAAATCTTCATTTAGTTTACTTTGTCATACGTAAGAACGTATCCATATCCACGTGGATACGTAAGAACGTATCCACCTAGCATACACCCTCTAGTGCTATACAGATAAATAAAACCGCCCGATTTGAAAGAAATCCGTGAAAGTGCAAATATAATTCGTCACCTTGAGGAAGCGTGGAGACGGCCACGGAATAATATATCCAATGGCGATCAGAAATCGAATGTAAAGATTTCGCATCCGCGAGCCGAACACATACTCGATAAAATCACCCTGAAATCAGAGGTGAAGGATAGGCAGAAAAGATGGCGCTCGAAGCATAATAGCGAGTACAGCTGCTCCCTTCGCTATAGGATTCGTCAATGTATATAGCACTCCTTGAAAACCTCAAGGTATTGGTTTGCTAACTACCTTAATCGGAATTGGAACTGTAAAAGCAAGTTGTGCGGACATATTTTTGGAATGGGTCCCTTTGATCTAAACGGCGATGAAAACTCGCAATCTCTTCTTCTTATCTTCTTCTTATTCTTCAGCGTTTGTCCCGCATCGTCGCGGGTCCGCTCTTCTGGTGTTACGACGCCACCTTTCCCGATCCTGCGCTTGATCAGGGTGGACTCCAGCTACTTTCATGTCCGTGTGTAACGTATCGGACCAACGCTGCTTCGGACGTCCTCTAGGCCACTTTCCAGATACTTCCAACTCAAGGCCTATCTTGCGGACGCTGTCTTCTTTCCCACGCAGAACGTGGCCGTACCATCGCAAGCGAGCTTCGCGCATCTTGTCCGCTATCGGCGCGACACCAAACTTCTGCCGAATAGCATCACTTCGAATGCGGTCCATGCGGGTGACTCCAGCCGTCCAGCGCAGCATCTTCGTCTCCATGACGCTGAGGCGCGTTTCAACTTCCTTAGTCGCAGGCCAACACTCAGCGCCGTACATCGCTACTGGCCGGACGACGGCTCTGTAAATCTTCGACTTCAGGTGCTCTGGGATCTTCCTATCGCAGAGCACGCCAGTCCGCGAACGCCACTTGGACCAAGCTGCACTCACGCGTGAGTTTACTTCAACCATCAGACCGCCGTCAGACGCTATTGCTGATCCCAGGTATTTAAACACCGAAGTGCGTGCAAGTTCAGTACCGTTAATCTTAATGGTGCCGGACTCGTTCACGTCAGTCGTTAGGTACTCGGTCTTCTCCGTCGAAGGCCTTCTTCAAGTCGAGAAAGGCTATATGCAACGGCTTCTGTTTCTGGCGATGCTTCTCCAGCAGGAGGCGGGCGGCGTGTATAGCATCAATGATCCCACAACCAGGCACAAACCCGCACTGGTTGTCGGAGAGCTTGACGATTTCACGGATTCGTCTATCGAGGATTCGCTCGAAGGTCTTCACGCTGTGCGAAAGCAAGCGAATCCGACGGTAATTGAAGCAGTCCGCAGGACTGCCCTTCTTCTTCCAGATCGGAAACGTCGTACTGTTGTGCCAACACTCCGGTACTTTCTTCTCCTTTACTACCTGGTTGAAGAACTCAGTCAACCACTCAGCAGGATACCAGAGCTTCGACTTCCAAACATCGGCTGCTAGATCATCCGGTCCTGTCGCCTTGCATGGCTTCATCTTCTTCAGAGCCGCTTCCGTTTCTTCCACGTTGATCTTGTGAACGGGACCGTGAACAGAAGCCACAGAAGGGATGGCCGGATGAGGAAATCCCATAGTGGAAATTTCCTCAAAGTATTCACGCCATCGCTTCAGCGCCTTTTTGCGATCTGTCAGAAGATGGCCGCCCTCATCATTGATGCCAACGAACTTTTCAATGTCCTCGGTTTGGCGATAGCGGGTGTTAGCAAGTCGGTACAAATACCGCTCACCATCGCGCGATTTGAGCTTTCGGTAGACATCACCACAATGAGTGGCTTTCGCAACAGCCACGGCTTTCTTTGCAGCCTTCTTCGCCTTCTGGTACTCCTGCCCGTTGTCGGCTGTTCTGTCGCCGAGAAATACATGATACAGCGACTTCTTCTCTCGAACCTTCGCTTTCACATCGTCTGTCCACAGCCATGCCTGCTTGTCGACTTTGCGTCGTCCAGGCTTCGTAGTGCCGAGTTCCAACCTTGTAGCTTGGCGTATCGCGTCGGTTGCTTTCTTCCAAGTTTCATCGACAGTCGTAATTGTCGGTAACCGCACGCGAGAAATCACAGCTGCTTCCTTCTCTTTCATTCGCCACCACTTGATTCTTGCAGCACCGCATCGCTCGACCTGCTTCAGCCTCGGAGAGGCGATCTTCAAAGCACAGATCAGGGGTCGGTGCTGATCTGTGCTGCGACCGTCTCATACGGCACGACCTTCGCGTCTGTGACAAGGCTCCGGTCGCGATCCTTTACAAGCACAAAGTCTATCTGAGACTTGGAACTCCCACGCTCCCACGACATATGAGAAGAGGTGGGAGTCGCGTTTTCGGAAAACGGTGTTCACAATGGTGAGGCTATGCGATTCCGCATACTCAAGAATACGCTCACCATCGGGGTTACGAGACCCGTATCCGAAACCACCATGACAGCTGTACCCGTCCTTCGCAGCACCTACGTGCCCATTAAGGTCACCAGCGACTATGATGACATCTTTCGACGGTACCTCTGCTGTCTTCTCATCAAGCAGTTCTAAAACTCATCCTTGGCTTGATAGGAGCAGCCAGTCCGCGAAGCATACGCAGAGAAGAAGTGATACAGTCGCTCCTTAGCGGCGACAACGATCTTCATCAATCGATCGTCAAAGTGCTCGACGCTTACAATCGAGTCACGAAATCGTTCGGAGACGATTATTCCGACACCACTGGTGGTCCTGGACTGCCGCACAGAACGGCCTTGAAGCCATGTCCTATGTAACTTGACTTGCTGCAGGACAGCCTCGCCTCCTGCGTCGCACAGAAATGAACTCTTCTACGCTCCAGTGCTTTAACCAACTCGCACGAGCGGCCCGTCAACGTATCCACATTCAGCGTTGCCACGCGGGTCCTGCTTACGTTACGGGACTTTCGGACTAGCTCAGTTGCCCCCCGATGCCGTCCTGGCACCAGGGACCCTCGCATACTTTCCACACTCGCCGGGCTCTGCGAGTGCGCGTCGGCTCCCGCGGGCGCCGTAGCACTATCTCGAGAAACTTGAACTGTCATACTCATGTGATGTGACATGGGTCTTCGTAGGCCGGCCTGTCACAAGGGCCTGTCGTCTGCATTCGAATGTCCGTGATTAGCTTAGCTCGCAGAGCGAGCAGTTTCTAGTGGCACCACGTACAGGAACGGACATCGCCACCTGAAAACTCGCAATCTCACCGAAACTAATTAGATTCCGCATCAGCTGCATCAACACAAATACCCCACTTATAGCTTCGCTACACTCTGGTACTAGTATGAGCCATTGCTCCATACACACCGCGGTTTAGATCCATTTTTCTTTGAAGGCCTTGGTAAGAAATTCGATCAGATTCAAGCCAGACTCGTTGGTTTTCGCTCACGCGTTTGGCTGCAGAGCAAAAGCAACACACACACACACACACACACACACACACACACACACACACACACACACACACACACACACACACACACACACACACACACACACACACACACACACACACACACACACACACACACACACACACACACACACACACACACACACACACACACACACACACACACACACACACACATACACACACACACACACACACTCCTCATCTCAGCGCCGTTCAAACCTGACCCATGACGTGCTAGGACTCTGGTTTGGCATGGCATAACACCACTGCCTTGTCGACTTTCTGCTACCAAGCGTCATCCCGAATATTCAACAGACCACTTACCGGATACTCATATATGAGGCGGAGTAAAAACTCCAACACCTGTAGCTTGTGCCGATCAGCGATGTCCGGTGGAAGTGGAATGAAGAGAAGAAATACGGCGGTCAGAAAGAACAGAAGCAGCGTCAGCCAATACAGCAGTGGCCACATATGAATTGTTCTGAAACACCACGGGGATCTCGTGCTGCTCGGATATATAGTGGAGAAAACGTGGACGTAGAAAGGCAATGTTGCCTCGCAGGGGTTTCGCTCACAAGGAGAGAGGACAGCTCAATAGGTGTGCAACTCACTTCTAGAAGGCCTAACTGAATGGCCTATTTCCCTACGCTACTTCAAACCCCAGGCTGTTAGTCGGTATAGCAGGGCAGACTGGCACTTCCTGCTCCGCACAAAGGAATGAAAGCGACTCAAATGGTTGCTTAGTCAGAACGGAGATCCTAGTCACCACCTATATATAAAGGAGTTTGTCCGTGGAGTGATCTGACCTAAGTGAGGTGCGCCGCATCATCCACAGCGAGGGCGGTGGAATGATCTACCCTATATGAGATATCACCACCTATATATATATATATATATATATATATATATATATATATATATATATATATATATATATTAGGTTGTCCCATAAGTCCCCGCTGTTTTTTTCAACGATTCACTGCAGATTTCGCCGGCGGTCTCTTGCATAGCACTGCATAGCTTTCGAAAGAGAATGATTTGCTCTATCAGAGCATGTATTGCATTTTTTTCTTTACGAATATTGTCAATTTTTAGGTCGTTGAAGTGAAAAGTGAAAAAGTGAAAAAGTAAAAGTAGCCATTTGCGCACTTGTTCTCTCCGCTTAGGTTTGTAATTTTTTGCGCAGTTTTTTATAGCACTTGGAAGGCAATGTTCTGTACTACAAGAATATGTGTTGGTCCTATTTTCTCACTTGCCCTTTATTGATTTTTAGGCCCAAATTTTTATTTTTTTTCAAATTGGGAATTCCGACTTTTCCGTCCGAATTGTTACCAAAACTCCGGTTCTGTGGTTGGACTTTTTTGCTTGGTGTTATATGTCGTTTGGAAGAGGATGTCTTGCTCAGTAAAAATTTGTGTCGCGTTTATTGGCTCACGCTGATTTCGGTCGAATATCAACAACTGAAGAAGGAGAAGGAGTTGTTGGTGAAGACGATTTTTCTCTTTTTGGCATTTTGTTGATATTCAATGGAAATCAATAAACGCGATACATTCGAATGACATATAACATCAACCCAAACGTCCAACCACAGAGCAGGAGCTGTCGGCAAAAATAACCATCCTCCTTCGGACGTCCCAATTTGATGACCTAAAAATCAATAAAGGACAAATGGGCGAATAGTACTAACACATATTCTTGTAGTACAAAACATTGTCTTCCAAATGTAAAAAACTGCACAAAAAATTACAAACCTAAGCGGAGAGAACAAGTGCGCAAATGGCTACTTTTTCACTTTTCACTTTTCACTTCAACGACCTAGAAATTGACAAAATTCATGATGAAAAAAGAAATGCAATACATGTTCTGATAGAGCAAATCATTCTCTTTCGAAAGCTATGCAGTGATATGCAAGAGACCGCCGCAGTGAATCGTTGCAGAAAACGGCGAAGACTTATGGGACAACCTAATATATATTTAAGGTAAGGTAGAAGGGAACTTTGAGAGTGGAAAACCGACAGCGATCAGGAGGCTGCGTGCAGGAGGAGCTTCGGGATGGTCGATGGGGGAACAAGGAAGCAGGCCAGGAGGTGGCACCAAGAAGAGTTTAGGCAATGTGTAGGAATCATTAGGGAGTTACCAATCAGGGGAGGAGAGACAGTAAGGAGAATCAGGTCACACAATGGGCGTTCGCTCGCTGTCGTCGTGTCGTGAGGGTGGGAGGGCTACTTAATTAGAGTAGAGTAGTAAGGAGTATCCCAAGGGGAAGGAGGGGAGGAATTTACCTGGAAGAAGGGACCTGGAGGGGGGAGCAGGACGGGGAATCAACAAGAAGGAAGCCGTAAGGGAATTCATACGGAGAGGAAAACAAGGAATCTGCCATATGCATAGCCTCTTCACGCTCGACACAGCGGCGACTGCGCGCGCTTCTGAGCTTCTTGATCCAGAAAACGGGCCCCCTACGTCGCGCAGCAAGCATCCTGATTCTGAATTCGTGTCACCGACCGTGCTGTGAGCATGGGAGGACCACTAAGGAGATGGTGAAGAAGGGTGGTAAGGGGACCTCTATGGATGACCAGGAGAGCGAGCAGAAAGGAAAGGAATAACCTGGAGGAGGGGCCAGGACGGGGAAACCAGCAAGAGGAGACTAGTAGGTGTCAATAGTGGAAACAAAGAAGTAGGCCAGTAGTTGGGACCAGGCAGGTGGGGACTAAAGAGAGGAGGGAAGACCTGTAAAGGCGGACCAGCAATTAATCCAGAAAGAAGAAACGAGAGAGGGGAACCTGGCTTTGGAAGACATGTCAACGACAACTTGAAATGCTAGCTGTTGAGCATTAGAACGATTACGGAGGAGCAACCTGAAGGACAGAAGTAATGCGCAGCACAAACCAATGACGTTAATGGCCGGTTAGGAAAGAATGCCGGTGATAAAGGTACCGAAGTGGTGAATGGCTTGATGACGATAAAGTACGCACCAAGTCCTAGATTCTAGCAAATTTCATGTTTTACAAAAACTACTTTCCATAGGTGATGCTACAAAGTCGTGCGAAGCGCGCAAGTGCTAGACACGCCGTTAGGTGTGCCGGAGCACTTGTTTTGAAAACACGGCACAGCGAACACGGAACAGTCACTGGCTCCCTCATGCAGGCTCACGAAGGGACGTCCCAACGAAACCGCTTCTTTGGACAGAAATGACGCCACGAGATTTCATTTCAATTTGGTTCGGCTTGCGTCAGCAATGGGTTAATCAAATTAAAACTCCAGAAGGCTAACCTAGAACGAGACTCGTGATGATGTCATAAACCAGAATAAAATAGTAAAATAGTAAAGCATGTCGTCTCCTATTTTATCTCGTTTTGTCTTGCTACGATGGTGGGTGACCTTGATCCTCTTTATTTTCATTTTCCACCTCTGACGCACCCGTATGTGGTGGGTTCCCGCTTCTCAGTGATGACTCCCGTTATTATCTGTCAGTTTGATGATAGTCATATGCATTTCATCACGTTAAACATAATCATATCCTATGAATCTAAGCGTGTTCTTAGTGAAGCGACCGAGTTTTGCATCACAGCAATGAGCTATGCAATTTGAACATCAGATCGATGTGCTAATTATTAGGTAACGAATACTTAGCCTTGTTAATCCACGAAAGATATCAAATTAAATGAAAACTAAACGCTTCAGCGAAGCGTAGTTATTCAGTAATAAGAGATCCAGTGCTGATAGACTTTCGGATTCCGAAATAATAATAAAGTGCAAGTCGTATTGACGCAATTTGAGGAATGGTAAATCAAGCCCGCAAAGACTTGGGCACAGACAAAAAAGTAGTGCTTACGATTAGTTGGACTAATAATTCTAATAATGTGCTCTTAACATGACACAATATGTAATAATATATTACAATACAATACCCACCATAAGGATTGAAAAAAGAGCGCGGTAGGCGCGTTTTCCGCGTTCTTCCTGTTATTTCGCTGTATTCGTGCTGACCTTTATTCTTAAAAAAAAACTCGCATATCATCGTGATCACCTCGACAAGATCTATCCAGTGCCGCAAAAAAACATTTTTCGCTTCTCCGTTTTCGACTGCAGTTGTCACCAGTTTGTCAACTGTTGTTGTCGACGGGCGTCTATGTTCAGGCGACATGTCACCGATGTCGCGCAAAGGACGTTCAGGTTGAGAAGAGGTGTCACCAATGTCGCGAAGGGCCTTCCAGATTCAGACGACGTGTCACCGATGTCGCGCAAAGCACGTTCGGGTTGAGAACACATGTCACTGACGTTGTTCAACACGCCACCGGGTTTGGAAGAGGTGTCACCACTGTCGCGCTAGGATTCCGGATTCAGACGACGTGATACCAGTAAAGGTGGGACCAGTAATTGGGGACCGGTGAAGGATGGGGTTCCAGTAAGGGGGAGCGGTAAAGGGTTGACCAATAAAGGAGGGACCAGTGAAGGTGAGACCAGCAATGGGGCCGGTAAGGGGGGGGGGGGGAGCAGCGAAGGGGACCGGTGAAGGGGGGGGGGAGTGGGAGTGGTCCAGTGAAGGGTGGACCGGTGAAGCAGGGGAGGGGTCCAGTGAAAGGGGGACGGTAGAATGTTGACCAGTGAAGAGGGGACCAGGTGAAGGGGGGACCGCTGAGGAAGGGACCAGCAATGGGCACCGGTGAGGTAGTGGGGGGGGGGGGGAAAGGGGCCAGTGAAGGGGGGCCGGAAAAGGGTTGATGAGTTAAAAGGGGACCAGTGAGGGTGGGACCAGTAATGGGGATCGGTGAAGGATAGGATAACCAGCGAAGAGGGGACAAAGGGAGGTCCAGTGAAGGTGGTTGCAGTAGTAGGGACAGACGAAGGGGAGGGGACCAGTGAAGGGTGAACCGGAAATGGGCTGACAATAAAGGGAAACCAGTGATAAGGGACCAGTTAAAGGGGGTCCAGTGAAAGTGGTGTGCTTGCTTTGTCCTATTCCGCTGTACCACTCTATATAGCAAAACCAGTTTTTTGATGAATGAGAGAAGGCCTAAAGAGGAGAAGAAGACGTTCGGGGTATTCTATACTCCGGGTTTGGGGCGAAGCCCCAACCAGACGTTTGGCGGCCGGCAGGCCGTTGAACGTCTGGTTACTCTAATTCATTTATTTATTTCGGTTACTTTAATAAGCACTAGCAAGCTTTGATCACCTTCCGATCACTGAAAAATGTCTATCTGGTTACGTTAAGGGGACGGTAAAAATAGGTTGAGTCGGTGCAGTCAGTTCCTATTTGGGACGCGCCATGCACTTTATTTCTGCAAAATATTGTAGAGTTGAACTCATTGTTGGTCTACACAATAACCTACGGTGACTGTCGATGTACAAGCCACTGTTTTGTCTTTGCTGGAACAATCTAAATCTGATTAGCCGACCTTAGAGCAATGAAGGATGGCCTGGGCGGCGTCCAAACCTAGAATCTCGACTCCGCTGCACGCCACAGCCGGCGAGTCCACGATTGCGCTACCACTCGCGGAGCGAATCGGTAATTATGTATTATTGATAAAAAATTCGTTTTTCCTAGTCAAAAATCCACTGCGCTTCACTCTCAGTAGTGAATCGTTCCAGTTTTACACGTGGTATATATTTTATGAAAAAAGTGCTGAAGTCTCGAGGGTTTACTTGAGTTTGGAAGATATTGCTATCGTTGAAAAACAGGAGGAAGGAGGAAATGGAGCACCTTGGTTCGAGTCAGCCACGTCTTCTAGCGGCCACAAATCAATTGCGTTCCATCTTCAGCAATGGATTTTCCGACTTTGCGCGTACTCTAACTCTTTAGAAAGGTAGTTAGGATGTTGAGATTTTTCCTGAGCAAAGTAGGCTTGAGCGTCTGTGAAACTGGGGACGTGGAGGAGATAAGTTCGAATGAATAGAGTTATATACGTACATAAATTCGGAGAAGATCTACGAAATCTTGATGCCATTTTGTTATCACCGTCTAGGTCTCCGGAGACATTCAGCCCCTAAAATGCTTATAGTAGCACTGCAGGCGCTTTCTGACTATGTAGTTTTATAAAACTTCCAGAGATTAGGCATTTTGCGTCTTTTCTGCCGAGGTCGACTTTTGGGCAGCGCGCGGCTCGACTTGGGCTCTGCGCTCATCGCCCGCTTCCGCTGTGAGTCTTCCTAGCACCTGGGTGCGAGACCCAGCGGTACTATTTCTAGGGAGCGGGCACAGCACCGTTTCACGAATGGGACTATTGGTTGTCTCTACTTGTGACGTTCTTTTGTTTTGAGAATTCTTCGTACATACCAGTTAATAAAAGCACCTTTTCTCTTTGAAACATACCATGCTCAGTTACCAGTTTATCAACTGCCAATTCTGCATGTGTGAAAGGGCGAGGTCCAAAGTTATTGGACCTACATTGCAACAGCTTCTGTGGGACGTAAGCAGCTTTTCGGTAAAGGTGAATTTAAACGTTTTATGTGTCATTTTCTTTTCAAATTGAATACTTTCCAAACTAGACACGCTTTTTGTCAATTACATACGACGGCTTTCCGACAAAAACGAACATTGTTTTTCAACGACAAGGACATTACTAATTCCATATAAAAAGTAACAAATACGCCAAAGTATTTATTCTTCACCTAAAGAGCCACGGATCTCCCTCGATAGAGAGCCTTCAGGCTCTCTTGTTAAGAGGGATCTCGGGCCGCTTGTCGCAGGGCCACGTGGCGCGTCCCCGGGTGGTGGATAGGGGAATTAAACGCGAACCAAATGCGACCGTGTACTGCCCAGAGACGCAGGTGGGATGCAGGGGATGGACTCCTTGCTCCTGCTGTGTCGGGTCGACGCGTTCCTTGTGCGTGGGAGCGGCATGTTCGTGCACAGTGTGCGTGGATGTGTCCGTGACTGTGCGGATTGTAACTGTGTCGGCTCGGCCAAAAGCTTGCACTCGGTAGACTGGGAGTACATGTAAGGCGATTCGAGGCCGCCTTAAGTCTCGCCCCGTCCCTTCGGGCAGTCCGGCTGGCTGCCCGGAGTACCCCGCCCGCACGACAGAGCCTGACTAGCTACCCGTGTTGTATTCCAGTCAAACACAGCAGCACTAAAGGGCCTCATTCCCCTGACCCCGAAAGAGCCCCCATTTCTGCAGCGATGGGAAGGACGAGTACGGAGAGGCTGCTAAAATCTCAGGGCCTAACCAGGCTGCGCAAACTGAGAAGGACTAGGATGACGATCTGTACTTACAACGCCCGCACGCTTGCATCGGAAGCATCCGTCGAGGACCTGATGATGCAAGCCAGGAAGATCATGTACGACGTCATCGGACTGACCGAGACGAGAAGACACCACCCCCTGCACGCCGCCTACGATTCCGGAGAAGAACTGTTCCTCGGAACATGCGACAGCAGAGGAGTAGGCGGCGTTGGTGTCCTCGTCAACACGCACTTGGCCATGAACATCGATTCGTACGAGTCTCTGACAAGCCGAATCGGACGTCTGCGACTGAAGCGATGTGGTTCCGTGCCAGCCTTGACTGTGTTCGTCGCGTATGCCCCAACATCCGACTACGACGACGAAGACGTCGAGGCCTTCTACGTGGAGCTGGAGAAGTTCTATAAGGAAGATCACACCTTCTACAAGGTGATCGTCGGCGATTTCAACGCCAAAATCGGACCGCGAAGGTCGCCGGAAGAATTTCACATCGGAACCCACGGTTTGGAGTGGAACGAGCAAGGTGAAAGGCTGTCTGAGTTTATCATGTCGACCAAGACCATCCATGGAAACTCGCAGTTCCAGAAGCCTCCCTCCCTACGATGGACCTGGGAATCTCCCGGTGGCCAGTTCCACAACGAGATCGACCACATCATCTTCAACCGCAAATATTGCCTGACCGACGTCTCCGTTGTCCCCAAGTTCTACACGGGATCGGACCACCGCCTCCTTCGCGCAAGGTTCCGCTTTTCGCGTCAAGGAGAGAAGGCCGCGAAGTTCAAGAAGAGGAATCCCAGAACGACCATCAACTGGGATCTCTACACCTCTCTTGTCGGCCTTTGGGAAGATGCCGTCGTGGACAACGTCGACGAGGAATACGATCGCTTCGTGCACCATCTCCACGATAGTGCTAAGGGAGCCGAGAGCTTGAAGACCACCAAGATACGTCTGTCTCCGGAAACTCTCGAGCTAATACGCCAGCGTGGAGCAGCACGAGCGTCAGGCAACTACCAACTGACGTCCGAGCATGCGAAGCTATGCAGAGAGGCGATAAAGGAGGATCTTAAGGAGAGAAGGGCGGAAGTGTTGGGTGAAGCTGCAGAGGCAGGGTTGAGCATCCGCAATGCCCGCCGGAACTTCGCCAACTTCAAGACCAAGATGACAGCTCTCCGACGTCCCGACGGAACCGTCACTTCTTCCAGAAGGACCATGGAGAGGGTCATCCACGACTTCTACTCCGATCTCTTCGATAGCCACGTCCACCTGCCCCCATGCCATCTTCCGCAGGATGGATACGTCGTCCCCTCTGTTCTCCCTTCCGAGATCCGACACGCCATCTCGTCGGTGAAGAAACGTACAGCACCCGGTCCCGACAGGATCAGACCCGAACACCTGAAGAACCTCCCGCCTACGCTCATCAACACCCTGGCGCGGCTCTTCACACGTTACCTGTCGGAGTGCAAGGTTCCATCTTAGTGGAAGACCAGCAGAACCGTCTTGCTGTACAAGAAGGGAGACGTGCACGACATTGGCAACTATCGCCCGATCTGCCTGCTGTCTGTAGTCTACAAGCTGTTCACTCGAGTTATCCTGAATAGGATTAGCAGAACGCTGGACGAAGGACAGCCATGCGAGCAAGCAGGATTTCGGAGAGGATTCAGCACGATCGGCCACATACACACCATTACGAAGCTCATCGAAGTGTCGCGAGAGTACAAGCTGCCGCTGTGCCTTACGTTCATCGACCTGAAGAAGGCATTCGACTCTGTCGAAACTGAAGCGGTCATCGAAGCCCTGCTCACTCAGGGCGTTCCTACTCAGTACATCAGAGTCCTTCGAGAGCTGTACAGTGGATTCACGACCAAGATCTCACCATTCTACAACGACGTCGTCGTCGACGTGAAGAGAGGGGTTCGGCAAGGGGATACTATATCCCCGAAGCTCTTTAGCGCCACTCTCGAAAACGTCATGCGCGAACTAGAATGGGAAGACATGGGAGTGAAGGTCGACGGCCGGCAACTACATCATCTTCGCTTCGCTGACGACATCGTGCTCATAACACCGAGCATCAGCCAGGCGGAGCGAATGCTGGCCGACTTCGATCGTGTATGTGGGAACGTTGGGCTGCAGCTGAATCTTACGAAGACGATGTTCATGAGGAACGGATGGGTTTCTGATGCCCCATTCTCGCTCAACGGAACGAACATCTCCGAATGCTCCAGCTATGTGTATCTGGGTCGCGAAGTCAACATGGCCAACGACCTAGCACCAGAGCTGAGCAGGAGGAAAAGAGCGGCTTGGGGAGCTTTCAAGAGCGTCGAGGAAGTCGCGAAGAAGACGAAGAACGTCCGACTCCGTGCCCACCTATTCGACTCCACTGTTCTTCCTGCCCTAACATACGCCTCAGAGACCTGGGCTATACGAAAGCAGGATGAACACGCGATCAGCGTCGCGCAGCGTGGAATCGAGAGGACGATGCTCGGAGTGAAACGACTCACGCAAGTGAGAGAAGGCCTCCGGAGTTCCGAGCTTCGCCGACGCTCGAAGATCAGAGACGCTGTCGCGTGGGCCAAGTTGTCGAAAATTAGGTGGGCCGGCCACGTAATGCGCTTCGCAGACACCCGCTGGACGAGAGCCATCACCGACTGGATTCCGCGGGATGTCAAAAGAACACCAGGACGCCCACCAACGCGTTGGTCGGACTTCTTCGTTAAAGCCCTGAACGACCGATATGACGCTCTTCGTGTCCCTCGAGCGAGGAGGATCCATTGGACCACTTTGGCACGCGACAGGGACGAATGGAGACGCTGCTGGCACCCGCTCGAGCAATTCGATGATCAACGGGACGACAGGTGATACAGGTGATAAAGAGTTCTATTTAATAATCTCCTAAACGCGTTGACTTCCTGTTGCCTGTATGTAAAAGGAAAGTTACGAGATGAACACCGTGTCCACGGCTCGCCGAAATAATTTAGAAATAATCTGAATGGTTTTAATTTAAAAGATTCCACCTAGAATTAGGGAATAAAATATCACACTAATGAACGCGTGGTTACAGGCTCGAAAGGGCGTCGGCTGTTGGATGCGTCCTGAACAGGCACGGCTCTCCTAAAAGCTAACCAAGTTTCCATCCTTCCCAGGACGACGAAGCGTTGTTTAGAAAAAGTGAAACACTGACGTCTCTAGCAGTCTCTATGTTCTCTCTTCCCGGAACCTCGGCATTGTTGTAAAATTGCTTTCAAACCCTTCTGTGTTTCTCAACTGACGTCTCTATTGGCAGAACACCATAAGTCATTGGGCAGGTCTAATTCCCATTCGAATTGCCCGAGTGACATCCCGTAGAAGCAAAACGTGTGACGCATTCCCACCAGGATCTGACTATCGCCTTCATTCTTTATACTTTAACTAAGCTGCAGATTATATAGATATTAACGGTACTAAAAGCATCCTTAATTAACTGTTAATTCCGATTGAAAGTAATAGAATTGAATAATTATGAATAACTATTAGTGGACGCATGTTTGTAGTGCTGCAGGAGGAGTTGAAAGTCCTCTTTGCATGAATCGATGTTGGGTTTAGTCCTAGTCCTAGGGATTTCACCCTCCGGGCTATCAAATAGTATCTGAATCATCTGGAAGGATAGACCTTTGTTACATGTACATGTATATGTGGATTGGATGGGCTGCGCAAGTCATTGTATTTATAGGTCAATGCTCATTCATGTGATCTTCACGGTACAAGTGCATTGAATTTCTATTTCTAAAAAACGGTTGATGAAGGTCCAAAACGATTTTGCTCGAAAGAGAAGGACTTGCGGTAACAAGAACTTTGGGATTTTCATGATGAAAGATGAAAAAATTTCGTTCGACCATCTTTTTGAGGGATTCTCCATGCGGGATTCTATGGGATGCCTTGCAGGCAATTTGAGTGCGTGTTTGGCCTATCAATGGTTTGCAGCGGCCAGCTAATGGACAACTAAATCGAGAGCTCATTCGTCCCAGACGAATATGGTGTCAACCCAAAAACATAGAAGGAAGTATGGAAGGTTTGTTTGGCCTAGGCGAGAAATCCGCGCCAGGAGGCGGAAGTCGGAAGAGTATTTGCTTTTAAAAGGCCGGTACAACATCAACGACTCCATCGAATATACCCAACCAAATCAAATTCATGCAAAGAGCGTGAAAAATCTTGTAACACAATTTTCAGAGCCGACTTGCTGTGTTTCGCTAACAAGGATGAAAGCCGTGATTATACTCTGATGTCAAAGGGAGTAAAGGGATTAGAACAACGAAGATGAGCCACGCATCCCAATTCTACGGGCTATCAATGAGGCAGTTTGATTAACTATATGGATCATAGAACGACCTGTGGTGGTGAATGGTGAACAAACCACTGTTACCCTCGGACGTTTCTGGTACCAAAATAATGATCACTGAAGATCGAACAATATTTCGCTATGGAAGAAATCCAATTTTCATTTTGCACTCGGAGGCATGTGAGAGACGGTGACTCCTGCTACCCCGCTACCTGTAACATTACTAAGAAAAAAGTGTAAGAAGGGAGTCGCAGGATAGTCGTATTCCAAGGACCCTGCCATAATTCAAGCACTAAAGTGATTTGGGATTCACAAAAACCAGCGCATCTTATTTACTGCGCTACGTGTACCAAGGAGCGACCAAAAAGATTAGCAATTGTATTGTAATATGATGTCGTATCATAAGCATACGGAGGGAAGTTAGTCAAGCGTGATGAGCGGTGTTTTGAATTTTGATAAAGATAAGGAATATAGGTGCAACGCAGATCCAATAACTTTGGACCTCGCCCTTTCACACATGCAGAATTGGCAGTTGATAAACTGGTAACTGAGCATGGTATGTTTCAAAGAGAAAAGGTGCTTTTATTAACTGGTATGTACGAAGAATTCTCAAAACAAAAGAACGTCACAAGTAGAGACAACCAATAGTCCCATTCGTGAAACGGTGCTGTGCCCGCTCCCTAGAAATAGTACCGCTGGGTCTCGCACCCAGGTGCTAGGAAGACTCACAGCGGAAGCGGGCGATGAGCGCAGAGCCCAAGTCGAGCCGCGCGCTGCCCAAAAGTCGACCTCGGCAGAAAAGACGCAAAATGCCTAATCTCTGGAAGTTTTATAAAACTACATAGTCAGAAAGCGCCTGCAGTGCTACTATAAGCATTTTAGGGGCTGAATGTCTCCGGAGACCTAGACGGTGATAACAAAATGGCATCAAGATTTCGTAGATCTTCTCCGAATTTATGTACGTATATAACTCTATTCATTCGAACTTATCTCCTCCACGTCCCCAGTTTCACAGACGCTCAAGCCTATTTTGCTCAGGAAAAATCGCCGCGCAGGCCATCCTTCATTGCTTTAAGGTCGGCTAATCAGATTTAGATTGTTCCAGCAAGGACAAAACAGTGGCTTGTACATCGACAGTCACCGTAGGTTATTGCGTAGACCAACAATGAGTTCAACTCTACAATGTTTTGCAGAAATAAAGTGCATGGCGCGTTCCAAATAGGAACTGACTGCACCGTTTCTATCTATTTTTACCGTCCCCTTAACTTAACCAGATAAACATTTTTCAGTGATCGGAAGGTGAAGCAAAGCTTGCTAGTGCTTATTAAAGTAACCGAAATAAATAAATGAATTAGAGTATAGAAATACATCTGAGGTCTTATAAATTTATCGGTCTACAGAACTTTTCCTAAAGATTTTCTACTGCCAATTGCGATGGTTTTGAATCCGAGCACTTAAATATCTTTTGTGCGCAATTAGTTGAGACGTCCCTCGCTAATGAGTATCCCCCGGCGCTTTCGAAAATATAGCAGTCGGAAACGGAGTAGCGAAAAATGTTTGTTTGCGGCACTGGATAGATCTTGTCGAGGTGATCACGATGATATGCGAGTTTTTTTTTTTTTTTTGAAGAATAAAGGTCAACACGAATACAGCGAAAGAACAGGAAGAACGCGGAAAACGCGCCTACCGCGCCCTTTTTCCAATCCGGGTATTGTATGTCTAATAACATAATATGATCATATAATATAACAATATAATATCTAGTAGTAATATGCTAATATGCCAATAATTGCAATAATATGGTAGATGGGGTAAAACTTCCTAGTCCATTTGAGCAATTTTCGCCCATGCCTTTTTCGCTGAATATATGCTGAAGCGTATTGGCTGTCGTAGGCAGGGGAGGAACTCATTGGTGGAGTTTTCTTATGCAACCAAGTTTGCGGAGCCGTTTGCGCACTGTCGATGCATCACACTCAAAGCGTCCTGCAATTGCAGCACAAGTCTGGTACAGTCCTCTTTGGAGCTGTTCAACTACGGCATCGTTTTTGAACACAGTTGGTCTTTGTCCCGCAGCATGTCTTCAAAGTATTCTTTGGTAAAAAAATGAATGGTGACGCTGTCTACCCCAATTCCGATAGTGTTTCGATTCACTGCGCCTGTAGCCCTTGTCAAGACTTTGACTTAACCTCAGATAATTATTGAAAACATGTGAGAGAAAATAGGAAAAGGTTGATTACAATAATAAGCGACATATTAAAGAGTAGAGGATAAAGGACGGCGTAAGTCAGTCCCATTTGGGATGTGCCACGCATTACATATGCTTCACCGGAATGCCGTGGAGGGAATTTGAATCCGCATTTGGCCTATTCAATGACATACGGAAAGACAAGTCAGTGTTGTATCGTTCCAGGCAAGTCTATTACCAATTCTCCGACCCGGAGGGACGGAAAAGTTGGTTAGCATGGATGGAAAAGCTTTTCTCCTTTTTAGCACCACGCGCACAAACAATGTATTAGGTTGAAAACTAACAATGGAAGGGTCTGAAGCGCATGCCTGAATGGGAGGAGCGAGTCATATAGGAAGAATCCTCGCCCTCGATTAGTATAAAAATGTGTTTTTTTTGTCAAGTCGTTCAACCCAAGGAGTAGGAGGTCACAATGGAACACGGCGCATCACGCGTTTTGGGGTCTTGCAGGCCCGCGAGGCCTCTGCAGGCAGTGGCTCGGAGCGTGGGTGAGTAGTGGGTTGATTCATGCGAGGGAGATCAGGGGTTTGGTTCCTCTGCGCTGCTGCATTTTTGCATTTCAACTGATTGGTTGAGATTTGGGGGATTCTGACGTCTGTACCATTTTCACACGTTTTCTGCGCATTTTTCCAGCTGTGGGATGTGGTATCCAACGTGGTGATGTATAAATGTTCAACACCAGTGATACACAGGTACAAAGTGCATGAAGCAGCACTGGGCACAAGACGGTCTGCGTATAAAGGCTACAGGATCTCACAGTTTGTTTCCATACATGAACCAATAGCCTCAGGAAAGACCATCCTGCTCGGATTTTCAAAGGAGACCACGTTGTTACGTCGGAGGTGGTTCAAATGAGAAACGAGGTGTGCGGACCCCGCAAACTGAGCTAAATGGCATCGATACACTCGTTCCCTCATCTTTGCCTGTCACCTGGAAATCATAGGTCTGGTGAAGGTAAAAAAAGTTAAACCTAGCACCAACAATGTCCGCCGATTTGGTGATCCACCTGCTCACGCTAAAGTGTGGCCCACCTTTAGACAAGGAACCTTCGAGGGAAGAAATCAAGCTCGTCGAGCGGATGGCCAGCATACCCAAGAGTGTATCGATGCCGTTTAGCTTAATTTGCGGGATCCACACACCTCGTTTCTCATTTTAACCACCTCCGACGTCACGTCCTGGTCTCCTTTGAAAACCCGAGCAGGATGGTTTTTCCCGATGTCATTGGTCCATGTAGGGAAGCAAACTGTGAGGAGCCTGTAGGTTTTATACGCTGTCCGCATTGTGACCAGTGCTTCTGTTTCATTGTGTCTGTTTATCACTGGTGCTGAGCGTTTATACATCATCATGTTGAATAGCTTTCTCATCGTTTTGTGGTTAGAAAACCGGTCAGTAATAAACAAGTCGAAAGAAAGTTATTCTCCCCAGCGTTCAGACAGAAAATGCGCAGAAAATGTCTAAAAATGGCATAGACGTCAGAATCCCCCAAATCTCAACCAATCAGCTGAAATGCAAAGATGCAGCGGTGCAGAGGAACCAAACACTCGCCCTTCCTCGCACGAAGCAACCGCACTTCCTCTGCGGTACGGGCAGCTTAGCGGTAAGGGCATCGCAGGCGTAAAAGAGCCCCAAACTCGTAATGCGCCCCATTGTGACCCCCTACTCCTTGGGTTTAAGGACTTCGGAAAAACTAAGCACATTTTCATACTAATTGAGGGGTGGGGATTCTCCCTATATGAGTCGCTCCCCCCTCCCCGTTCAGACATACGCTTCAAACCCTTCCCTTGTGAGTCCCCTCCGTTTCCTTTGATTCTGAATTTCGCTGAAGGTCTTTTGCATAACGTTGTATACCATTCGGAAAAGAATAATGTGATCAGTCAGAAAGTGTTTCCTTCTTTTCATTTTGGTTTTTGCAACTTTTATGTCTTCTAGGTTTTAGGCCAAGGAAAGAAAAATGACCTTCGCCGATTGCTCTCTCTCCGCTTAGGTTTAAAAAATTTTGCGGAAGCTTATCACCTTTCGGAAGAGGATGATCTTCACTGGAAGGTCGTATGCTGGATGTTTTCGCTCATTTTTATTTGCGTTAATCTTCAGGGCATTATAATGGATTGTTCAGAAGACAGACATTATTTTTACTATCACCTCATACTCTTTGCTTCGTTTTTTGAATCTGAACTTGATGATCTATAAATAAGCAAAGCTTAGAATGACTGAAAAACAAATTATATATTCCGATAGAACGAAACCCTTTCTCTTTGAAATGACATATGACAATGTGCGAAAAAAATTAATAAAGGTCATTTTTCTCTTTTTTAATATTCTGCTAAAAATTGGCAAATAATAGCATAAGCAAATAAACGTAACATACATTTGGATAGAGAAGAGCATTCTCTTTCAACAGACATATGACACCTTCCAAAAACATTAACCAAAGAGTAGGAGCTTTTAAAAAAAGTATCTTCTGGGCACTCCAATTTAATGCCCTAAAAATTAACGAAAATCAAAATGATCGAAAAACCCAACACACATTCTTATACAACAAATCATCTATTTCAAATGGTGCAGAATAAATCATGCACCATTTAAAATAGATGATGATAAATAATAAATATTGTGCAAATAAATATTAACATTAATATTAACAAACATAATAAATATCTCAAGATCTCATCTCAAGATTGAATAGAGAGAAGTAGCTGGCGGCGAAGGTCATCATTTTTCCTTTTTTGAGCTTCCACTTTATTGATCTAAAAATGTGCAAAAATCGGAATGGGAAAAACATCTACTCTGAAAGAGCAAATCATTTTCCTTCAAACGGTATGTGACGTTGTGCAAAGCGCCTTCAGCGAAATTTAGAATAAAACGAAAAAAGCGGCAGGGATTTAGTTTCCGACCTAATATTAGGGAGTAATAATGAGCGAAACCCTATTGAACACCTTTTTTCACTGAGCGCAGCCGCATCATTCCCTCTTCAGCGACACGCTTGTTTGCGGAGTGATAAGAGCTGTGTTGGACGTCGCGCCAGACGTCTGGTTGGGGAAAAGGTCGGCGTGAAAAGAACTTCTCGGTATTGGCCATGCTCTCAGATTCTTTGTGATAGTGGGAACGTAGAAGGCATATCCTGCCAATGCAGTGCATGATTTGGACAGGCAGTGGATCGGTGACTCACTGCAACGCCTTTCGTAAACGAGCAGTCAATTCACTGTCTAGAGGTGTGTGAACAACTGCACAGCTGCCAGCTTGATCTCGGCATCGCCAACCGCGTCCCTTGCCACTCGCCAGAAAAGGGCTTCAATCTCCCTCGGAACTTCGAAATCAAATCTGGGTAGGTGTATAGAGCCTGCGATGCTGATTGCAAAAATATAGACCAAAATGGCAAAATGGTCCTCCTGAACGGGTTTTGACTGCTAGCGTTCACCATTTCTACAGTCGCACTGCTTTGTTGGGGCTAAAAGGTTTAATCACATCACGAAGGAAGTTGAAAACAGATGCCAAATTAGGAATCAGTGCATCAAATAATTAACAAACATTTGAGGAATACCAGTTATTCTGCTCTCATCACCCTTACTGACCCGTGCATACCATAACCTACCGGAGCCCATAATGCAGACTTATCTCCGTATATATGAGGTTTGTCTAGAACAAAAACAAAACGCCAACTTAGTCGCCAACAGGCCTTCACAACATATCGTGTAGGTCAAGCATGCATTCGAACTGCCTCCACGATATTCCGTAGAAGTAGAATGCGTGGCGGGTCCCACAGAGAGACTGGTTAACGAAATACCGCATCCTTTATTTACAATTTGGCATTGCCAATTTTGAAATACACCAGCCAAAAAAGGTGAAAAGGAAAATTTTGCTTCTTGAGCCACAAGAATAGCTTTGAACTTAATCCAGTGTGTGAAAAGCAGCAATTTTTGAGTGTGTTACAGAAGCAGATCGCGCCTCTTGCCCTGTTTGTTAGTTGAAAGTGTAAATGCTGCCCACCCGAAGCTGCGCAGTGGAGCTATGCGCAGTTTCCGCAATTGTTTTTGTTGCTTCACCTCCTAATGCGTAACTCCGCGCATAAGATAATTTTTTGTTATGCGAACGCATTGTTGAATAGCTTCTCATAGAGCACCAGAACTGCTGCTATTCTGCACTTTAAAATATGCCTAAACTCATTTTCGTAAGTGAAGGAATAAAATTTTAGGGAATTCAAACATGTTTTCCCCTTCTGATCCACGCGAGTCATTTGCTTCCTCAGAAGTCACGGCAAATTTTTGATTTGAATGAATCTATTTTGATGTTTTAGAAGGTGTTTTGTTTATTTCGGAAGACGTCGGTTTTGACTTTGATGATGTTCAGGCTTTGGCTTTGATTTCAAAAGCGTCTATTTTGCTTTAAAGAGTCTCTAGCTTGGCGTAGAATTGGTGTACACAAAATCGATATATACCATTTTCACTTCAAATCGGACACTCTTCTAAATAAGTTTCATGCTTCTAAAATCAAAGTGAACGTTTTTCAAGTCGAAACAAGTTCCTTACACAATGAGCTAATGACTCTCCGAGACGATCATTTTTTTAGTTCTCCCGCCGTCCAATTTGACGAGGAAGGTGTCCACTTGGCATAAAAATGGTGTATATGAACGCCAGTTTGTTCTTCTAAATCGTGATCCTCTTGGCCATACAAACATAGATTGCTCCACTAGGAATACGTTCAATAACAAAGCTGTGTTAAGCTACCTGATTGAACCTAATTCACGACCAAAAAAGTAGAGACTGCAGCACCGTGAGCCGAATATTACTCACTGTAATGAACTTCCTTAGCAGAGGGTGAGGATCTAATCGGCAGACAAAGTTGACACAGTGAAAACGGCGGTAGGCCAAGGCCAACGAGCAGCATGTCCGGTTGCCTGGTTACAGTGCGAGTAGAGGGTGATAAACACATGTAGATAAGCGAGTGCTGAACGTAGGAATGCGGTAGTTGGCGATAGCCGTGAGAACGGCGCGCTCGGAGCGTAGTGGAGCACGAGACGAGGGGCGAGCACCAGCAGCCAGGCTGAAGGCGAAAGTGACCAGCGGTCGGTGGCCGCGCTAAAGTTCGACGACGTGGTGGTGAACGTGGACAGTGGTGGAGGTCGGACGAGCGGCGGACGCGTGGGGACGGATGGCGGCGTGTGTCGCCACGATCACGGCTAGCCTCTAATCCCTCACTGAATTCCTGTTCGCGCGATATATCGGCCCGTAGTCGGTCGGGGTCGAACAGCGCCGCTTGATTGCAGTAACATACCGACCGACTGGTTGAGGAGACCCGACGATCGAGGTGTTTGAGATCCCCGTGCGGCGCCGTCCTCCTCGCCACGTCGTCGAGCGGAACACCAGCCATGGACGCCTAGCCAGCGCGCGCCACGGCTACCTAGCCCTTGGCCAACAGAAAGAGTGAAGATGCGCTTTTGTGGATGCTGCGATGTACGTGCATGGCCTAGATTGACCGCTGATGAAATCGATTCCGGCGACGGGAAAGAATAGGCTTCGTCGTCGAATTCCTTCCCCACCTCGAGTGGTGGTGATGGTACAGCTCGCGCGCCAGAGAGCGCCAACCGGATAGCCGCTAGCTGGCGCGACTACGTAACGGGAAAAAATGCCTCCGATCACCTAGCGTCAGCCGACGCCGTCTCTTCGTCGGGCTATCGCTCTCGCTTTGAACGAAGATGTGGCTTGGCTATGCAAGCCGACGAGAGCTTGACAACGTTGGAGGACCTCGGTCAAGATCGTCGGTCAATCTTTTTCGCTAGCGTGTAAAGCTGGAGCAACAACCCCTGGAGCGAGCTGACGTTTGCATGATACGAAAAGCTATAGGTTTATGAGGCACGCAATGCTCTTTAATAAAGGATATGACTCACCAAGGAATGGTTTCAGCCTCCAATGGGAGCTTGAAAGGAGACCTAGGTAGCTGGAAGGAGCCTAGAAATCTGATTATAAATGCATTTTTATTCCCATTTACAACACATAATTCAGTACGCACATGGTAACAACTAGCATATGTTTTGCTTAGGTGTTTGCCGACCTAGCATGCTGTAGGTAATAACAAATTATCCCAGCATGAAAGAAATGAAAAGGGGATGCCAGATTAGTGATCCGCACTTCGAGCAAACCCCATGTACAAAACCAGTGCAAAATCGGTCATCTAGTCCCCATCACCCATCCTGTCAGACAACTCACAGACCTCGACAATGATGAAGATGTGCTGTTAGCAAAAAATCATGTTGCCAACGTAATGAAGGTCAAAAGCGTGCCTATAAACTACTATGAAGAAAAAATGAAGAAGAAAAGAAAATGCTTGTCCCAACCAGTGCATTGGCAGAATATGCCTTCAACGTGCCCACTATCACAAAATTTGAGTGCATGGCCAATACCGAGAAGATCTATTAACGCCGTTCTTTTTTTCTGAGGTTTCAGTTAAAGCACAAATACTCACAAAGTTTTGCAAGGGGGAAGTGCATCTTGTGTTCTTACGCAGGGTCGTTGTTTTCGAAACTACTAGGTTCTTCCATAAATCCCCGCCGTTTTTTTCAACGATTCATTGCGGATTTTGCCGGCGGTCTCTTACACAGAGCTATCCAGTTTTCGAAAGAGAATTATTTGCTCTGTCGGAGCATGTATTGCATTTCTTTTTTCATTCTGAATTTTGTCAATTTTTAGGTCGCTAAAGTGAAAAGTGAAAAGTGAAAAGTAGTCATTTGCGCAGTTGCTCCTCTAGCTTAGGTTTAGCATTTTTATCTTTTTTTTATCGTTTCCGGAGTGATAGCAGTCAATTTTCTACCTCGTCCAGTCCTGTCTCATAAAGTACCAAGCTCCTTGTGTCGTTTTATGGCATCATACACCGTTCGTCGAGGAACATTGAAAACATTAGCGGTAAAAACAGCGCTGCGACCAGAAAGGTGGAGACTGATGATGGCTGATTGTCTCGGATTTCGCTTTGACATTACCGCTCTGTAAGCATTCATGAGCTCAAAAATGAGGTATAAGTGAATAACATATATGGAGCTCGGAATCCAGTTCTGCTAGTAGTTGTGGACTGCGTCGTACCCTGTGCGGGTAATTTATGAGCACCCTGTATATATATATATATATATATATATATATATATATATATATATATATATATATATACCGCATGGCGCACAGCAAAACTATTTTCACCACTTTTATTGTTTTCGTACTCGCCGTTGGTAATCACGAATTATTCGGCTAGGTGAGGATAAACTAAAGCACTACTTAATCTCCTTAGGGATGGGCTACGTATTCTACGTTTATGGGCCATCTGTGATGCACTGCATGTACGCGTTTGATTTCGCTACTGGAGACTAAGGGCTACATTTGAGAACAAAATCTGAAAACGGCGTGTGAATTGCGAACATGCGCAACGCTGAGGCAGGGGCGGCTTTTGCACGATTCGAGAGCAATTCACAGTTCTGTGTACCCGCACGAGTCATATGTTGTCAGCTATTTGGACACTATAAGGCGTGATTCTGCTTCGCAAATGGTGCGAGACGGCTCTTAGCGGGCGGAAACAAACCGCTCGTAGCAGCCGATTAGCCTATGGGACCAACAACTAAACAATTCAGACAGCAAAGAAACTAGACAATGGGAGCTGTCGCAGACCATTTTCGGGCAGCAACCGTTAGAGTATATGGAAAGTTCTCGCTGTTGTTCACTTCTAACTTCAATTGATCATCTTCATTGCCAACGATTTCAGTTAAAGTAAGGACTATTGCACAAGTTGAAGACTGCTACTAGCGGGTTGTATCGGCAGCGATACCTGGAGGATCGCTGCCAATAAAACTGCTAGTTGCAATCTTCAGGAAGTCTTCTGACGCCGGGAGGAATAGGATTTTTATTTTAACAGAGCTAGATACATTTTCAGCAGATTGTCGTGCTTTGTTCTTAGATTTTCATCACTATGTTCTGTTCCAAATCATTAGCGGCACACCCATTTGTCGAGGGACCAGGCCGTAGAGTTCAGACTAATGCTGTGTGAAGTTCTTTCTTTTCCTGCAGAAGGAGGCATCTCAGAAAGATGCTCTTTTGTTACCTCGAACGTTGAGCTAAATAAAGGGAACACCGCTTAGGTTTTCCTGCCACCTATTCATTGGAACGATCGTCAATTCCGGGCAAGGCTCTTTGTTACTTAAAGGTTCGCTTGCTGTGTTTAAAAGTGCCTCATGTCAGTACTCAGTTGTTGATTTTTAGGCAAGTGCTTCGCAACATAACTCCTCAACTTGGATTTGGTTCCGACATCGCGTTTCCGAGATGCAAGCCGTACAGTTTCATGACACGAAAATCGGAACAGGTAGTTTTTCCAGTCGGCACGGAAAGTGGCTCATATTCTTCACTTTTTGGCAGTCATTTTAGATATTTTATATGTGTTTAAAACTATACGTTTTTCTCTACGTAATAATGTCAAAACCTCTTGTGAAGTCGTGCAGTACAAAACTAAACAATGGCGAGAACACTCAAGGCTCTAAAACTGCAGAAACTTTCGGTGCGACCTAATACGAAGGAGACCTAGAGCACAGACAGGCTGGCTAGACAACGTCGATGGGAGGGCTCTGCTGATCCTATGTTGGAAGGCATAAACAAATCAGATGCACTTTTCATCGCGTCAATATAAGAGCATCGTCCATTCTTTTACACTTTTTTAAACTGCATCTTCCAGTCCGCAGTGGAACACCGACTACCTGTTTTCTCGTGATCATGAATTTTTATGGTGGAGTGTTGGGAAAAGTCCTTCAGCCGTTGAAAAACTAGAGCGAAGTTGTGCTCCAGCTCTAGAGCTCACGAGCAAAGCATTACAGAGAATGTGGAGTATCATCACCTATTAGGTTGGCAACTAATTTCGTGGACTCTCAAGCTCCTTCAACAAAAGTGTTCATAAACAAATAACAAATAACAGTTTTTATCCAAAGTAAGATCTGTTGGAACGCGGGACTGGTTCCCATTTATCAGCTACCTGGCCCATCCCACAGCAGTCGAATTGTTGTGCTTTTGAAGCCATGAATCCTTGGAGGTGCATTTTGACATGGTCCACATTAATAAATCATCCTCCAACCAAGAAGTGCTGCAGCGTGCTATAAAGGTGCTAGTCATTTGGCGCACAGCCTGTGCTGTAAGATGGGTGAGTTAGACGCTCCCAGCTAAGGTCTTCGATTTTTTGAAGCCCCCGATTCATGACGTGTGATCTGGCGTTATCTTGCTGATAGATAATTCCGCTCCTGAAAATCTGTCCGAACCGATTCCAGCGGAGTTCAGCCTGCGCGCGGCAAGGCTAAGAAGAGTAGATTACAGCATTAATGCTGAAGCTGTTCTTGACGAGTTCCCAGAAGTTAACACCTTCTTGACACCACCAAACGGAAAGAACGTAGCGAACCTGACGTTTCAAAAATAGAAGACCTTGACTGGGAGCGTCAAACTCATCCACCTTGCAGCCCAGACCTTGCGCCGAGTGACTACTACATTTTTAGTTCGGTGCAGTACTTCTTGGTTGGAAGACGATTTAATAATGTGGACCGGGTCAAAATGCACCTCCAAAGATTCTTGGCCTTAAAAGCACAATAATTCTATGGCCGTGGGATAGACCGGCTACCTGATAAGCGGGAAGCACTTCTGCGTTTCAAAGGATCTTGTTCTGATTAGAGACTGTCATTAGTTATCTGTTAATAAATACTTTTGCTGAAGATTCTTGAGAGTCCACGAAATTAGTTGCCAACCTAATATATATATATAAAAGAGTTTGTCTGTCGAGTGATCTAGCCTAAGTGAGGTACGCCGCATCATCCACAGTGAGGGCGGTCGAGTGATCTAACCGAAGTGAGGTACGCCTCACTATCTACAGCGCTATTGAACGTGGGATGTTGCTGCAGCAGGGGAAGCGTAGTCCTTTAATGCTTTACACAACAGCATCTACACGCGTTTCTGAGCGTCTAGATTCAGAAGCCACGCCGCCGACTTCGTGCCATTAGCATGAGAAAAATACTAAAGGGGTTAAGGTAGAAGGGGGACTTTGAGGGTGGAGCCGACAGGCCTACTTAATTGGGATAGAGTAGTAGGGAAGATCCCGAGGGAGGGGGGAGAGGAGGAATCTACCTGGAAAAAGGGGCCAGGAGGCGGAACCAGGACGGGGAACCAACAAGAAGGGAGGCGTAAGGGAATTCATACGGAAAACAAGGAATCTGCCATATGCATAGCCTCTTCTTGCTCGACACAGCGGCGACTGCGCGCGCTTCTGAGCTTCTTGATCCAGAAAACGAGCCCCCTACGTCGCGCAGCAAGCATCCCGATTCTGAATACGTGTCAACGACCGTGCTGTGAGCATGGGAGGACCACTAAGGGGTGGTGGAGAAGGGCGGTAAAGGGGACCTCTATGGATGACCAGGAGAGCGAGCAGAAAGGAAAGGAATAACCTGGAGGAGGGGCCAGGACGGGGAAACCAGCAAAAAGAGACCAGTAGGTGTCAATAGAGGAAACAGAGAAGTGGGCCAGTAGTTGGGACCAGGCAGGTGGGGACTAAAGAGAGGAGAGAAGACCTGTAAAGGCGGACCAGCAATAAATCCAGAAAGAAGAAACGAGAGAGGGGAACCTGGCTTTGGAAGACATGTCAACGACAACTTGAAACGCTAGCTGTTGAGCATTAGAACGATTACGGAGGAGCAACCTGAAGGACAGAAGTACTGCGCAGCACAAACCAATGACATTACTGGCCGGTTAGGAAAGAATGCCTGTGATAAAGGTACCGAAGTGGTGAATGGCTTGATGCCGATAAAATACGCACGAAGTCCTAGATGCTAGCAAATTTTATGTTTAACAAAAACTACTTTCCATAAGTCAGTGATGCTACAGAGTCGCGCGGAGCGCGCAAGTGCGAGACACGCCGTTAGGCGTGTCGGAGCACTTGTGTATCCAGAAAATGGGTAGGGGATGTTACACGCACATGCTAATACGGCGAGAGGCTTTTTTCCACTGTCCTCACTTGATTTCATTACACTCATTGTTGAAGGAAATCTGCTAGCCGATAACAGTATGCAAGTATGAACATGCCACAGAAACTCGGCCAAAGGCTTATTTTTCCCAGTACCATCGACTGCTTTCTTCACTCGTTGTTGTAAGAAATTCAATATCAGAGTATCTCAGTAGGTTGTGACTGCCGCCGAGTCAAACTAGTGCCCTTCGTCTAATCACTGAAGGCTCTTCGGTTTGGTTGATTCGTTGCAAGCGGATTAACCGTGGACCGTTGATCTAGTGTGGCACCCAAGGCCAATTTTACTTTTATTTTGCCAGGCTAACCAAGCCGTCCACCTTCTACCGTCGCATAATGAGAACCAAGCCCGCGATTAAGAGCTGAGTTGCTTACCGGCCGGTCACCGAGCCGACGCCTCCAACTACGCCCACACTATTACCACCTGTTAGAGGTACAATGCAAGGTGCCCCCACGAAGGCCAGATTGGCGCTGGCGTTTGACCTGCTGCGTGCTTTTTGTATGCATCGTCTTTCCACTACTCAACCGGGTTGGCGATATTTTTTCTAAAACATCAATCGATTAGCTGACATTAGTCATGAATAGAAGCAAAAATAGGAATACTGTTATCACAGACAGATGGAGAACACAGAGCCTCCGTATCCTGCTACGCCAGGTTGACTTTTTCCAGTTTTGAAAGGAATAGCTTTTAAGAGCGTATTGTGATCAGTTTCCTCCGACAATAATTTTTTGCAAGGGTCCAATGGTGCCACTAGAAAACTGGGCTCATAGAGTGTGTTGAAATGAAAAGCAGAGCACATTCACATTCATTCCGATTGTACTCTAGGGAGCCTTTTAAAACCGCAATTTGACAACCCAGCAGATGCGAAGGCAAATGCATTGAGGTCGGTGTTAACGAGACTCACAGAGGAATGGTACTCCTACAGGATATGTTGCTTACAATTAGGAAGTGCATTTGTAACGTGTGCAACAGGGATGGGCGGATTAACCGTTATCCGTTATCCGTTATCCGGTTTCCGGCGGGTTTTGGTCTATCCGTTTTGTTGTTCGTTATCCGGGGATTTTTCGCCGGATAACGAACAACAAAATGTAGCAAGCTCATGATTACTTTATTGAATATAAGGACAATTTTCAAAAAATCGTTTTGTGTTTTTTCCATTGACAGTCGAGATACGCTTGCAATGCCGGGTCGGTGCCTTCTCAGAAATCTCAATGCTATAATTAGACTAAACAACCTAACTGTTCATAGCGCATTTGAAATGCTGAACACTGCCTTGGTCATTTCTACATATTTGTGGGGGGGGGTCCCTGAAATTCCTTCTAGCATAATGTATGATCTGCAAAAAACCAGTCGGTCAGTGGAGAAAAAGACAAACGTCCATATCACTTCGTTTTGAGGATGTGTCGGATACCCCACACCTACCTACACGACCTTTGATCGTCGCTTTTTAAAACTATGTTTGGCACTAGCAGCAATTGACAATTTACCCTTTCCAAACCAATAGAGGGAAAGTTTTATTCGGTCTGGGCAAAAATTAGCGTTAAATTTTATTGGAAAGTAAACAAAAAGCGACTCTTTTTAACGACTGCCCCACCCAAGCCCAGAAATTTCCAAGGGATCTATCCATAATGACCTTATTACAGCTGAAAAACATGGATAAAGGATATAAGACGACGGTAGTGCCGGATGCGGTACGCATTCTACTATTGCGTGATATGCTGGAAGCACTTTGAATGCGTATTTGGCCAGTACAATGAATTGCGGCGGTCAGCCGATGGACAATTCAGTGCATTATCCTGCCCGGACAAGCATGTTATCAATGCATCGAGCCCAAAAGGATGGAAAGCTTGGTTGACCTGGAGAGGAAATCCGAACGCAGAGCATTGAGTCGGAAAGCATGCGACAGGCAACACTTCCAACTGCACTACCATGTGCCTTGAAGAAAAAACACTAATAAGAATGTTAAAGTGGCTTACTTGACATGTGACATGGTCAGTGTTACAACAGCCGACCTACAATTGGAGAAAGAGTGGCTTAAAATTACTTTTAATTTTTGTTGTTTGTTCGTTATCCGTTTTTCCGTTATCCGGCCATTTTCGGACAAATTATCCGTTATCCGTTACCTGGGTTTGAAAAATTTATTATGCGCTCATCCCTGGTGTGCAACGGCTTTCAGCGACCAGATGAAAAGCAAGCCAATATTTTAGCGTTCCGCTCCGATCTATAGCAGATCCCAGAGGAACGAAACTTTTGGTTGACTTAGGCACGAGCAAAGCTTCAGTTAGTATAGCTTACAGACATTTACTCCAGTTATCTTCCTGCGCCCGGGAGAACCCATGGAGCCTTCTCAATGTCCTTCTCAAAAGACATCTCACAAAACGTGCTACTGGAAGGGCGAAAAGTACACTATGTTCGACACCCCTGCACTTCTCTTTATGCTGGTGAGAATGAAACAATTTAAACATGAAATTTTTCTTATTCGTGCGCCATCCGTTTTCCGTCATCCGGCCATTTCGGCAAAATTTATGCAGCTGAGAGGGGAGGGGGCGGGGTCAAAACTTCCTCATCAGCTCATTCCTTCGAGGCGTACTTCGAGCTTGAAAGTCGTTGAGCAAAGCACCTTCGGGTTCTTAAACAACACCGAGCGTTTTCGGCTGGAGGTGGTGGTGGTAGCAATGCTCAAGCTGCTGCGTACGGTCGGCTCAAAACTCAGAACCTCCTCCTGGGCGGGGTCAGGATACCTCGCGAGTGGAGAGGACGAGATTGCCCAACCCAACTTCCTCCCCCTTAAATCCGTCAGATGTTATTGCGTTCCGGTCTTCGCTTTGAATACTCGATCAGAGCCCTACTAGTCCATATTTCGTATATTCCTGATCCCGGACTGGGGAGTTCCTCTAAGTTTGCTTTTAAAAATGTTTTTTCGCCATTCATTCTATGTCTCGTGTATGGTTTTCTAGCGAAGCTCCTTGGTCATCCAAACTTTTTATTCTCGATCAAATTTTGCAAGGTTTTCTCTTTGGAGAACACTGATATCTCCAGACCTTCTCATCCAGGTTTTATTTTATCACCAACAGTTTTGCATACAGCCTTGCCACGCTGCTCTAGAGGGCTTACGGAAAAAACATCAGAATCTCACGGTGAGCGTAGCGTGCGGAGAAAATACCCGCAACTAGGGAGAAAATGCCCACGATCAGAGATGGAAATGCCCGCAACAACGGAAAAAAAAACGCCCGCAACTATGAGGGAAATTGCCTGAGTAAACGAGGGTGTAGTACACCAGAATATGCAATCATGTGGCAGCTAGCAAAACAGCCATCATACATTGAACAGGTGGGGACGGCGTACACAGTCAACGATGTAGGAATAGGTGTGACACTGTGCGGAAAACCGTTCACTAGGAGGCTCTTAGCTGGATGCACCCCTAATCTAACGATTAATTTCTGCAATATTTCATTCGATTTTTGGCTCCAGTAAGAAAAAAAAAGAATTTCCATGCACGAGAAAATGATCGTCACCTCAAAGCAAGGACGAATGAACGATTTGTGGCAATAGCCTCTATCCTAGACTCATTGGAATGACAAATAAAACGCTTACATTGTCGTCGTTTCGTGGTTTTTGCTAAAACCTTCTATCTTTAGCAACCAACCATCTACTCTAAAATCTGAATTCTTCAGGCGGTTATGTGGAAATATTTAAAACAAGTGCTCCGACAGCCTGTCGGCGTGTCTCGCACATGCGCTCTTCGCGCGATCCTGCAGAATCGCTAACTGTAAGCCAAGGTCACTACATAGTTGCTCCACTTGTGCAGCTTTCCTCCACAGTGTAATACAGAGAACAATTTTCGTGAGCATGAATATGTTCGAACTTTGCGCTACCTTCTGTAGGATTAGCTCAGTCGTTTAAGGCCATGACAAATATATGAAGCCGTACGGCCGTCAACTCTGCGTTCCACATCTGCATATTCGTGTATTCGAAAAATCGCGTTTTTCGAATGTATTCGGATACGAATGTTCAAAAAATCACATTTCTCGAATGTATTCGAATTCGAATATTTTAAAAAAAATCCCGTTTTTCGAATATATTCGGTTTTGGATGCTCGAAAATTTTCGATATTCGAAACTGTTCGAATTTAAATTCTCAGGAGGCCAAAATTATTCGAGTATCCGAAAAGTGTCATTCGAATGCCCAACGAGAATTTGTGTAAAGGCGTATTTTGAAAAGGCTTGTTAGTTTTTTCGGGCAATTAGGATCTCCAAAACGGTTCTTTCTGTGAATCAAATCTCTGTTACATAGCACCTCGTCGATTCTGGTTATTACTGCGCCTGTGCATAAGGCCGAGGAAGAGTAGGAATTCTTAATTGCAAAAAAAACATGGAAATATGATCCTAACGGTGTTTCAAATGGATGCTACTGGTCCTTCACACTGCAGTTAGGAGACTGACTGGGACCACACGCCATTTAATGTTTGCAGGATTAGAGTGAAGGCGCACTTCAGTCTTGTACTACGTCCGGTGTCTCCTTGTGCAGAACAGTGCCTCATAGAGTCGGCCTTGTGATTTTCATCTCGCTACTATACACTGGGTCCGATCGAAAATCTTCGGATAATTGGATGATTCGGATCACGGGGATTTTGCGGACCCCGGATTTTTGGATGATTCGGAAAACGACAATTTCGCGGACCGTCGCGGCCCTATGCGTCATCAAACTCGCTCGACATAATCACCTTACTGGCTTTCTATGTCGCTCTCGAAATATACAGGGTGGCTGAAAAGTTCGGGCAATTTTTTGCGGCGCTACTTTTGGCCTTGAAATTGAGGTTTTTTGTTATTTCTGTTGTTTCCGTTGTATTCCTCGCGCAATTTTGATCTAGAATCTGTTGCTCCAGTTTTCTCGTTTTCAGTTGTGCTTGCGTTATGTCTCGTGAAAGTGAGCGTATCACCGTCGTCGAGCTGCACAAGACGGGAATGAGGACCGCGGACATAGTTCGAACAACCGGCTTCAAACAAAGGACCGTCTACAAGATTGTAAGACGCTACAAGGAGACTGGCGGGACCTCGGACCGTCCCCGCAGCGGCCGTCCCACCACTGCGACAACACCGGAGAACATCAACAAGGTTCGTTGTCGCATTAGCCGGAATTCTGAGGTATCGATGAACAAGATGGCTACGGATCTCGGGATCAGTACGGAACGAGTCCAGCATATTGCCAGGAGGAAGCTGGGATTATTTAGCTACAAAGTAGCTCGTATTCACTTCCTCAACCACGCGATGAAAGCTGAGAGGTTGAGGAAATGCAGGCGAATGCGTCAGCTGGTCGGTGATGGTCGCTTGTCGAAGGTGCTGTTCACCGACGAGAAGATCTTCACGGTCCAGCCGGTTCACAACCATCAGAATCGCCGGCAGCTGCTTAAGAAGGGTCAGCAGAAGACGTCGGCCGCAAGGACCATCAGCCGCCGCCATTTTCCAGCCTCGGTGATGGTGTGGGCTGGAATATGCGCTACCGGAAAGACGCCGCTGGTCTTCATGGAGCAGAACGTCAAAATCAACGCTGCCAGCTACCAGCAATATGTCCTCCGCGACGTACTGGAGCCGTGGGCGACGAGCCATTTTGGCGAAACCGGATTTTCTCTTCAGCAGGACTGGGCACCAGCGCATTCCGCCAAATCCACGATCGCCGTTTGCGAGGAGCTCTTCCCAGGGTTTTGGAGCAGGGACATCTGGCCATCCAACTCGCCTGATCTCAACCCGATGGATTATTCTGTGTGGTCGATCATGGAGCAGAAGATCTCCACTACAAGATACGCCACCGTTGAGCAGCTGAAATCGGCGTTGTTGAGATCCTGGGACGAGATTACAGCGGAGCAGTGTGCGACCATCATCAGCGACTTCCCAAAACGACTGCGAAAATGTATTGAAGCCAAAGGAGGAAATTTTGAGCACTTGTTGTGAATTTTCCTGTTGTATTATGTTGTTGTTGATCTAATGAAGTTTCTGTTATTTTTGTTTGTAAATCTTTGGCGTTTATGTAGTTTTTTCGTACTGCTGAAATACTTTGAAAAATTGCCCGAACTTTTCAGCCACCCTGTAGTATTGACATGCGGTGCTCAGCGATGTTCGCCTTACACCACCGGCGCTGTTTGACCGCACGTAACATCCGCGATATCCTCGAGGTCCGTCAGCACTCACCCGTGGTACGGGGATCGGTCGGCCGCTAATATCAGCATGGAACCGATTAAGCTGAAGACCTTACCAGTGGCAATGTTTTGGCACATTTGCTTAAGCCTGGAGCGGCTGGCAGAGAGGCTATATGCTGTTACAAGATGTTTTGTTGCGATCAAAACTCTTGCGCCAGGCGGGACTCGAATCCGCATCTTCTGCTTTCCGGCCAGCGATGTTCGCCTTAGACCACCGGCGTTATTTGACCGCACGTAACATAAAAAACCCTACAGCTCGGACTCATCTCAGCTTACATCTCACACTCGACGGGCTTTGCGAGTGCGCGTCGACTCCCGCGGACACCGTAGCACTATCGAAATTTTATAATTTTCTCATTTTTTAAGGAAAACTAGTGGTTTAAAGCTTATTTAAAAAGCAGAAAGGCGGCTTTTAGTGCTAAAAAGGAGATTGCGCCATGCCCTCGCTCAAGACGTCACGATTTCTATTCGGCTGATAGCAAAGTTTCTGTTTGTATGGAATTCAACACTTGTATGCGATGCAACAAATACAATTGTAGAGAACACACATAACTTTGATGCTTCATGTAAGCACCATTTAGACTATCAATGAAATAAAAATCCCGACGAGCCCTTCGAGGGCATCGCGCGATCTGTATTTAAACGCACTATATGATTGCTGCTGGGTCGCGCTTTAAAACAAAATATTTTTTCAGAGAATAAGAATAAAAAATTTACACATTTATTTAATATTATTCATTCGCTGAAGTTTATAAGAATTTTTCCGTGAACAAAAAACTATTCATCCATCTCAGAGAGCCTGAGGTTTACTCTGTAAATAGTTCACTTCGATTTGGAAAAGCTCGCTTTGATTTCAAAAGTCTTAGGCTACCTTAGAACAGTGTCCTTTTTAAAGTAGGAAGTGCCCAATTTGCCGTGAAAGGTGTACAAGTGTCCAATTTGATTTGAAAAGTGCCGGCGATGTAAGGAGGCAGAGCATGCTACCCGGTTAGCGAGGGCTGCCGGCTCGGGTCTCACCTGGCGATAGAGTTTTGATCGCAACAAAACATCGTTATGACAGAACTACCGCTGTTTTACGGAAGTGACTAATTGGCAGTTCGAAAAATCTATTCTCTCTAAATGAGTGGGTAACATACTACAATACCACCACCTGGATCATGCAAATAAAAATTACTAGTTTCGGAAAAAAATATGAAGAATACGCAGCACGCAGTTTCCGAACTCTCGCTCTTCCAGTCACGAATCGTGCTCGTTACTCGCTACGCGATAAGAGCGCTGCAGCTGTCCGTAATGAGAACTCCCATCCCGCAGGCCTTCGTCGGCTGCAAAGCACATAAGTCTATCCGCCACCAACGATGCAACTTTCATTGGCCATAATCTGCCCAGTGTTGCATTCGGGTCGAGATACTTGCATTCCTTGCTTCCCAGAAAAAGGTGATGAAAAAGGTGCCTTCCAGACCCACCGTTGAGGTAGTCTCCTGATGAGGGCTGGATCAAGGTAAACACCAGCTTCCTCAAAGTCTTTGGAAAACAGCTCACAGAGCTCTTGAAGCAACCCTGAGTTGGTAAGTTATACATACACTTCAAAATAAAGGCCTATCCTGCGGATGCGGCCTTCACTACCGCGAAGAACATAGCCGCACCATTGAAGGCGAGGTGTGACACCGAACTTCTTCCAAACGGCATCGTTTCAGAAGTCATCCTCCCGTGCCACGCCAGCCCGCACTTTAAATCCGCTTCAGATGGTTTCGAACGCTCGGAAATTTCGAATTTGACTACCTTCGAAAATGGCAGTTTTCTAAACATACGAATTGAAACACATTCGAGAAACGCAATTTTTAAATACTCCAATTCGAGTATTCATATTCGAATTAAAATCATTCGAATGCTTATTCGAATAAGTCATTCGAGCAAACTATGCTATGGAGTCGTTGGATTGATAATAGACTCATCCGATAGGGATAAAACTGTGAATTGTCCATCGGCTGGCTACCGCAAATCATCGTATAGACCAAACATGCATTCATATAGCCTCCACGACATTCTGTACAAGTAGGGTCTCAAAACGAACTGAACAGCTCTCTCTCTCTCTCTCTTATCCTTTATCTAAACGCACTGGACTCTTATGATCGCCAACTCAAAGGGCGTAGAACCCTACGATCTCAACTTAATACGTCAACCTGTTCTCCGCTAGTGTTATTGTGAAAATGTAGCACAAGCCAGGGCGTATGTAACGCAACCCGGGGGAAGGCATAATTCCAACGCCGCGCGAATCCACCCTTGCGTCGCGCACAGTGCGCGACGAAATTGGACGAGTTGTCGCGGTCCGATGCTTCCGACGGCTAGAAACGCTTCCTACAGGGACATGCGGCACACCCTTGCCTTATTTCAACGTTTCTTGGAGATGGTATATGAATGTGGTTTCAATAGGACGATCAGCGACAGTCTATGCAGCAATCCTGGTCACGTGGATGGTATCTAGCGTCAGTATTTGCCATCTACAACTTCTTCGGTCAACTTTTACCGTGATTATGGTTATACTACACTACGGAAAAAGGTCATTATCACTCATTCTCGGATCAATTGCCCTACTGCAGACTGTTGTCTATCACATTCTGTGGGATCGTAAGTTCCTTGCTAGAAATGTGGTCTGTGAGCTTGAACACTGAGAGCATTCCGTGCTCCGCGGCTAGCTATGCGTCACCGAGCGCACGACCGCGTTTCAGCGCCGCAACGTCGCGCTGGAGTTAGGTCCTGGAGCCAACGCAACCTATCTCGTATGCATCATGGATCCATTATGGCCCGGACCACGCCTAGACCAGTCAAGGCACAATCTTTACATCTAGGGTGCTAAACAAACACAACAAAAACAACAAATATAAACATCTCACAGTAGCTTCGGTTTTTGAACACTGAATGGTCATACCATTTTGCTCCGGCACACACACACTATATATATATATATATATATATATATATATATATATATATATATATATATATATATATATAATTTCAGATGAAGAAGTGCTTACATCGTGTTCAGGCCAGGCGTCAAAGTCAGATGTCGCAAATGCAGCGTTTTTAGGCGTACATCCTGGGGATAGTGGTCGGTGCGTCCTGAAACACCACTTCAACTTTTATTTCGAAAAGAGCTGAAAGCCGTAGCTTACTTCATTAGCCTCTGGTAAGTGACTCGCGACCGTGAACGCGATCGGCTCAGCAGAGCCTTCATTCCCTAGAATAAGGAACTATTTAATAACAGGATAGTAAAGGCAACTAGGGAGAAATTGGTTAACAAGAGCAGCTGTGTTGTGGTGTTTGGATTCACTGTCAGGCTTAATGGCTCTACCATGACAGAGAAGCTTTCTGGAATACAAAGAAAGATTCTCAGCACATTATTGTAGGCATCCTCAACGGTAAATTCATTTCAATTATCAGCCGTGTTTCATGCAGAAAGAGCATTCTAAAGTATCTATAACCATTTCCTCTCAGAACTCAGTTTGTAATGCGTAGGATTCAAAAACAATCGCATCGCTGGGACTTGAGCGAGATTCACCTTTCGAAACGGTGACTCGATTTGGATTTGGAGGTCACTCCCACTTTTGAGCTGAACGCCATTTCGAGCGATCTCCGTCGGCAATTTCAGAGGATCTCAAAATTACAAAAAGGGAATACTTGCAATTCGAATCAGTTTCTTTAAGCCTCGAGTGGCTGGTATCGAGGTTGTAAACTGTCACAACGATGTTTTGTTGCGATCAAGACTTCTAGCGCCAGGCGGGACTCGAACCCGTACCTCCCTCTGACCATGAGGGAATGCTCTACGCCTTTACACCACCAACGGTTGTGTTCGGTCAAACGGCGCCGGTGGTGTAAAGGCGTAGAGAATTCCCGCCCGTTCAGAGGGAGGTGCGGGTTCGAGTCCCGCCTGGCGCTAGAAGTTTTGATCGCAACAAAATATCGTTGGAACACTTGCAGTTTTATGAACTTACAATTGCGGCAATAAATTTCGCTGGAGTCTTTATGATGATAGTTTTATGTTTGACCAATGAATTCTTTATTCACTAAAACAGGATTTGAACATGAAAGTTGAACGCTCCTTTGCATTTTATGTGCTTTTTCTTCTTTAACACCGCGGCTATAGTAAGTGCTTGTTGTGTTTTTTATTGAGGTTTCTGTTCGTATAAGACTTTTTAAAAGTTGTTATGAGAGCCCTGTTTCACCCGGCGCGACCCGTGGCGAGCGGAAAACGGCGCTCTCCGGCTCCCTTTTGTGCCGCTTCTCATCTTTGGCGCCGCTTGTGCTGGTTGGACGCAGCGGCATGTCCGGTACTGTAATTTAATCCCTCAGCGTCCTACTGCAGCTATGACATGTTGAAGGATGCGATGTCATGTGGAGACTGCCTCGGCAGTCTTCACCTGTGACGTGTACTCCTGCATTCTCCCGTTTGTACTATTCTAAATCAGTTCTTCAAGTTTACATATCTTCTTATCAAAGTCTGTTACTTTCAGGACTAGGCTGGTAATGTTCCAGATTCCAGATCCCGAACTATTCTACACACTAATGATAGGCGCGTGGCCTGATTTTTCGAGGTTTTCCCCTATTGAAAGGCTTAAACATAGCGTAAAGGTATAAATTTGCGCTTAGCTCATCAGGCGCCTCAACCACTATAGCATTTCGGACCTACCTCGCTAGAGCCTCAGGCGCTACTGAATAAATTAATAAGTCTAAAACCCTTGTTTGGCCACCGTATTACTAACATTAAGAACTATAATATACGTTTTTTTTTTTCGAGTTTCGCATCCGAATTCATCCAGTTTCTGATCACCAGTTTTTGAAACGTGTAGACGCAGGTTGTCATGCAGTAGGTCTGGGCCTCTTCGATTGACCAAATCCGGCTGTTTCTCATTCAACACCAGGTGCATCACATCATTTTCGGCACAATGCCTCTCCGCTGTGATAGTCTCTCTAGTCTTCAAGAACATGTAATGGACTATACCAACCATTGTCCACCATACGGTCACCATGGTCTTCTTTGGATGGAGACTTGGTTTCGGCATCTTCTTGGGTACCATTCTTGTCCAGCCACTGTGCTGAGCAACGACGATTGTCATAAATGATCCATCTTCGCCGCATTTCACTATCCTCTCCAGAAGGGGCTCCCTTGGATTGCGTAGCCTTGACGAAACACAGGTGTCGTGGCGTTTCAGCATCTGCTCGGCGGTAAGTTCGTGCAGGATCCATTTACCCAATTTCTTTACTATTCAGATCGATCGCATTTAAGTGGCGACTGATAGTGTCACTGACAATGCCGAAACGCTGTGCTGGATCTCTCACAGTTTGACGCGGATCCGCTTCCACCAGGGCTTTGAGTTGGTCGTTGTTAAGGAGTGATGGCGGCCTACCTCGGTCTTCATCTTCGAAACTCTCATCTCCTGATCGAAACCTTCTTAACCAGTAGCGAGTTGTGCGTTTCCTAGCGAAATCTTCCCCAAGTGCAGCGTTGATGTTACGAGCGTTGTGTTCACTTTTCCATTCATGTAAGTAGAGCACCCGGATATCACGTTGATACATACTGTAAACACGACATCAAAAAGTCGGCAAGAGGCAATTATGTGAATAAAGCTATAAGTTGTAAGAAAGCGGAAATTCTGCGCTTTCAGAGCATTCGTAGCCATGAAAAATCGACCAAAAACTGAAGTATCAAAGTCGGCCATTTCATATGCAACGACCTAATAGCAGCCGTTCATGCCGTTACGGCGTACTGTTGAGATAATTGTCTGCAGCGATAGTTGCCTAGAAAGGGGACAACCACTGACGGAGAGCGATATAGCGTGTAGTGGTCTTTGCCGTTCTATGGTGTCAGCACAAGTCATCAATCAAGGGCGGAGAAGCTGTAGAAGGTGGGCGATCGGGTAGTCACGAAAGGCACCCTGTATTATCGGAAGGCGATGCGCTTGAGGGATTTAGATTCCTGTGCACATACACTTTGCAAAATATCGTTTCACCCAGAAATGAATTTCAATAACACTATGCAACAACATTGCCGAGGTATAAAGAAGAGATGTAGGGAGCTATTTATTTGAGTATCTACAAATAGGTATTCCATCCACTCTCCCAATCCGATAGGACACGGTTCTGGTTATGATTCCTGCATTATTTCTTCGAGAAGACCGCAAGTTATGTAATTCATATGCACTAGAAATTAATGTGTTAAAAATTAATTCGAAAGTACAGATTAGATCGATTAACGTCCTTGAGCAAAAAAGCGCAGGAGTAGGAGTGAGCACTTCGTAACGTAGCGCTGCGAAATAGCGCTTATATGTTTTGGTCATTGAAAGAAAAGAACGCGCCTTGCGCGGCTTTTGACCGTTCCAAAGCGGCCTTTTTGAATAACCTGTCTTGAATTCAAATACTTGCGAGAGGAACACATATTCGAGCTCTGCAGCTCGAGCTCTATCTTTTGACTTGCAAATCCCAAAATTGAATCATGCATAGAGGCCCAACAGAATCAATGGAGTGGCGCCTACATATTTGTAGAGTGAGGTCGATGACTTGACGAAAACTGCTTAACTAAATGCGAGAAAGGTATAGCAAACCAATTAGCCTCCAAATGTCTAGCGCGTATAATGAGTTTTCCAATTTCGCCGACTATGCAGGATGTTGAACAGGTGCTGCTAAATTGGAAATCACTGTCAGGCAATGCCAGGCCCACAAAGGATTTGGAACGCACACACACAGCGTTTCGCCATTCGAATACTAGGCTCTAGCTCCCTTGCTACAAATGATGAAGCCATCGACCTCCGAGCCGCGCGGACTCTGCCTAGAGCGGCCTCGTCTCTGATGCGAAATTGTAAACAAAAATCGATTTTTTCGAAATTGATTGCGATTCACCTTTCGATAGAGCTTTTCGTGCTGAGCAGAACGGTATTATTGCGAATGTCGAAAAATTCATCTGGGCCAGCATGAGCGCAGAAAATTTCAGTCGCTTGCGTCTACCGCTCTAAAATGGCAGCTGGGTCTAAGGTAGTCCAGGCAGCTGAGGAGTGGTAAGCACGTCGTCGTCAAGCACTTTGAGTGTTCTGTTCGCCTACTCGTTTGTACATAGGCCATTACCTCACCGCGGCTGATTCTGTCGAGCATATATGCATTGTTCCACTCGACTGAAATTTGTATGACAAAAGCTAGAGCTCGAGCAGCTGAGCTCAAGCTTGTGCTTGTTTTCCCAAGTATTTGATTTTCAAGAGGTTATTGAAAAGGGCAGCTTCGGAACGCTCAACAGTGCGCAATTCGCTCTGCGCGTCCTTTTCGGCAAAAAATATGCATGGAACTGTAAACTGGAACTCTAGAAAACCTTGTGTTTCATTTTAGATTTTCCCCCGTGTGCTTCTATTACAAGTCTAATGGTAAGAGATTCCCGAAGTACATGACTGAGGCGTTCCGCAGCTGCAGCTGGCCGATGTTTGCAAACGACCTCTATCGAACAGCCACTTATTCGTCATGCACAATCACACTTCGGCCACCTTTTATTATTGTCTTGACACCGATTGGAATACACTTTTTTGGTCAATAACACCGACTATAATCCAGAAGTGAATTTCGCGAAACTCTGGTGGCATTTGTCCCGCTCGCTTATGATCACAGCATCGGTCAGCGGCCATTCCACGTTGACGTCTTTGTCGAAGGGATCAATGCCTAAAAACAAAGCACTCGCTGAGGATTAGCGCCCTGCACATGTTCTGCTTACCGTACTCAGACTTCGGATCGTAGACGGCAGTGCATTTGTAGACGACTTGAGCTCCTTCGGCGGACAAGCACTAGAGAGAGCATGTAGTTAGTACAGCAGATCACGACACTCAAATTGATGACTATGGGCGACTAGCTGACATCTGTTCGCAATCTTAGCTACGCCTAGCAATGCAGAGCGCGTGATAGCGTGGTCGGAGGAAGGGCCACCTGTCGCGAGCACATGGAATCGATGGTTCTTGGTTCGAGTGCCGATGAGGCCACCCAAGCCATTCGCTAGGCGCTAAATCCCAAATGGGAACAGAGTGATGCCGCCCTGTTCATTATCTGTTATTCGTAGCAGCAATAGTAATTACAGGAGATCTCCAAAATTTGTAAAATAGTTTCAGTCGCTTCATTATGTGCAACGAATTCAGTTCCCACTCCTAATTTCTTTCCAATGTCAGATCAGATCTATGATCTAGAAAAATCAGATAGCTATGTGTGATCATACAGTTTATAAAAACTAGAAGAAGACCGTAACGCAGGCAAGGAGAGGGAATGATTAAACATTGCTTAGCCCACCGTCTAATATGAGAAGAAAATTTCAAATAGGGCGTGAAAAGTGCGTTTCACCACTGCCTTCCAACCACATGTCATATTCAGTTCAAAACCGGCCTTTCAAGCAGCATAGAGGACTGCGGCGTTTCTCAAAACAAAACTGTTAACGCCTACCTTTGATTTTGCATTTAATCTCAACAGAACTCTAAACCTGGTAGCACAATTGCGTAGTTTGTACTCTTGTAGTAAGTCTTACTAGACATTCAATACTCTCAACAAATGTTATCATTTATCCTCAGAATATGGAACTCAGTCATCTGTCTACATTTTATAAACACCTTAAAAGCAACTATAGAAATTCTTCCGTTCAAGCAGTGCGGCAAGAAGTTCTGGTCGAAGGGATTTTACAATGAGCAAGTGAAGGACGAAACACTGAATTTGGGTGAACAATACAACGCAATAGATGTGTATAAAAGCCGAAGCATCGCTCGCGTGAGATTCGTCATGCATTCTACTCTTGATACCCCACCTGGAATGTGAATACGAAGATGTTACGTCTCAGAAATTGGGAAGCAGCCGAACAATGGATTAGAAAGATCCAGAGAGAAACAAAAACTGGCAGAATTTCGAGTGTTCTCACCTGGAACCCATGAGCGAAACCATCAGGAATCCAAAACGCGTGGTTGTTCACTCCGTTCAGAATAACTCCGTGCCATTGACCGTAGGTAGCGCTTCCGGGTCTCACGTCTACAGCGACGTCAAAAATCTCACCGGATATCTGTAAAACAGTTTTCAAGTCCTGCCGTTAGTTCCTGTGAATCGCGTTTAACTTGTGAACTGCATTCGATTAAACAGTAAGTGAAATGCTTAAAAATAGTAATGTGGTTGGAAGCGAAATGCGGAGTGTCTCTTAAAATAACAGTCATCCAAATCGACCGGCTCAACTGTCCAATAATATTGAAGTTCATGTCAATTGCTTTCCAAGTGGAACTGGCTATAATACTTCTGGTGTTGTTTGGCAAAAAACTTGATCGCGATCAACTCTAGATGTTTCACGACTAGGGCTGTTCGCTCTACAAAAGCTTGGGTTTCGCAGGCAGACCTATTCTCCCGCTCTACGCTCGCCAGAGCTTTCCTGTGATGTTTTCATCATTGGTATTTGGAAGTTGTTTCGAACTGCTCGCACTCACCACTGATACCAGCTTTCCCATGCCTGGTTGTGAATGCAGTCCTCGCAATACGCCTTTCACCGAGAACGAGTGGTTGTCCTACAAACACGAACGAAAGGCTACCAGCAACACTAGCAACGTACAGCCACAGTGAAAGAATCAAACTGCCACTAACAACGGAGGTCAACGAACTCACCGCGACAATTTCTTTGAGTGTTGTAGGAGGTTGTCTGAGAAGCACCGCAGTGGTTTTCAAATTTCCTGCGGACACTTGGGTAGGTCAAAAATTGCGAAAAACCGTATCACTTCAGTGCGGGCCGATAAAGCCAAACTGACGTCTGGAACTGCTATATCGTGGTTAGAGTCTAACCTGCAAAGGGTTTGGGATTGGAGCAGTAGGGAAATTACAACGATCCCCAATTTGCCGGTGGTACTTATGAAGCAAATGGCCATGATGCCGTGGGGTTACCGGGAAACATGTTAACGCGACAACGGCTGCGGGAACGCGGCAACCCCACGGCACCCGGGGACTAGTGCTTCATAGGTACCTTCCTTGTTAGCGGTACAGTAACGGAAGTGGAACATTGAGACGCGGCGCTCACCAGCAAGGCAGCAGCAGATGGATGGCCGTGTGGATGTGGGGGCGGTCTTGCAGGAAAGGGGTCTGGTGTTCGGAGCCGGGGATGGGGATTCTGCATTGCTGGGCTTGCTCGCTCTTTTCTTGTCGGTGCAAACTGTATCTTGAACACTGTAGTGTAACATTCTGTTATTGTAACTTTATTTTAGCCCATATGATAAATTTAAAAACAAAAATAAACACACAGAGCAACTGCGTTTGAAATATATAGTTCAACAATTATGATAAAGCTCTACAAAACATTCAAAGCAAAGCAGCTTCTGAAAACCTTCTAGAGAGGTTGAAAACAAAATTGGATTTTAAAAAAATTATATTTATTTCTTTAATTATTTATTTACAAGTGCTCCGACACGCCTGTCGGCGTGTTTCGCTCTTGCGCGCTTCGCGAGACCTTAGAGAGTCACTAAGCCAAGATCACTCACTTCAAGCAGCTGCTCTGTTGTGCAGCCTTCTCGGCACTTTAGCAGTAAAAAGAGGTATTTGAAAACCTTAATAATTTCGAACCTTGGTCTACCTTCTTTAAGATCAGGTGAGTAGTTCTTCGATACGAAGCCGTCCAGCTCTCCCTCCCTCCATCCTCAACATCTCTTCAACGTCGACACTACCTTCAGACAGTTCAGAAACGTAAGTTATTTGCGTTAATCAGTGCTTTCGTCCTCAGATTGTTGTGGAGCACTCATTCGGTCATAGTACCCCCCCCCCCGCTACCCCGATCGGTTAAATCTGGGAGAAAACCACCGGTCAGGCGATCGATAATATAGCTCGATGCTGGCCTCCAGATTGAAACTTTCCACCTGATGTGGAGCACTCCTTCGGCCATAATACCCGCGTGTCTCCCACCCCCTCCCCACCCCGATCGGTTAAATCTGGAGGAAAACCACCGACATGTCCCATCCCCCCCCCCCCCATCTCCGCCCCGATCAGTGAAAACTGGGAGAAAACCACCGTTCAGACATCTCGATTAGCCTTAGCACTGAAGTTTCGTGCCGCTTGAACGATATCCGCAAAAAATCGATAATATCGATCGATATCGATTGTGTCCCCCTACTGTGAAGGCCTTGAAAGCCGTCCGGGTATTTTCCGCTAATTTCTTGCCTTAATTTGTGCCCCGTAATTTCCCCTATTTTACGACTCATCGCCGATCGATAGTGTGATTCATGGCTTAGCGGATTATTATATAGTATGATAGTATGATGAGGCAAAATAACGCAAATGCGCCACACAGCAGAGCTGGGAAGGAACAATGCGGTATGACCCACAGACGCGTCTTGCGAAACCTCGTCATATGGGTGTTCCTTGGTCTTGGCATATAGCCAAAAACAATAGAGACGTCTTTCGAGACCTCGTCATATGGGTGCCACCATCCGTCTGGCAGTGAGACGTCGATGGTAAACAACAGAATTGAACAATCGCCAAATATCCCTCAAACTTACAGAAAGAAGTACACAAAGTCCAAGGGGCTAACTTCGGACCAAAAACCCTTCCTCTCTTATAAATAGGGCGATTTGGTGGTCACTCATTACTCCCCTTAGGCCTTTGTCATACCATCGCTCACCCCGGGCAACGCCTAATGATATGCTCTCATATCGATCGGACGGCGCGATGGAATCGATATGGGTGCATATCATTAGGCGTCGCTTCGGGTGAGCGATGGTATGACAAAGGCCTTAGTGGAACTCGTCCCCCATTACTACTGGTCCCCTTCAATGATCTTCCTTAGCGGACGACATGTTCGGCACGTCCTCTGAACTCCCACGGACGTCGGACAATGTCTTCGGAACGCCTTCTGAATCCCCAAGCATGTGGGCGACGTGTTCGGCACGTCTTCTGTAATTTGTTCAGTATCGATTGATGGCAATCGATACTTCAAAACCGAACTTCATAATCGTGTCCAGCGACCTCGATTACCCCTAGGGCTAAAGTTTCGGACCGCTTGGAGAAAATCCATAAAAATCGATAATTTGATCGATATCGATCGATGGTGATTTACACTTCAAAAACGAACTTCATAATCATGTTCAGCGACCTCGGTTATCCCCAGGGCTGAAGTTTCGGACCGCTTGGACGACATCCATAAAAAAACGATAATTTGATTGATACCGATCGATAGTGATCGACACTTCAAAAACAAACTTCATAATCGTGTTCAGCGACCTCGATTACCCCTAGAGCTAAAGTTTCGGACCGCTTGGACGACATCCATAAAAATCGACAATTTGATCGATATCGATCGATGGTGATCTACACTTCGAAACGAACTTCATAATCATGTTCAGCGACCTCGGTTATCCCCAGGGCTGAAGTTTCGGACCGCTTGGACGACATCCATAAAAAATCGATTATTTGATCGATACCGATCGATGGTGACCTACACTTCAAAAACGAACTTTATAGTCATGTTCAGCGACCTCGATTACCGCCAGGGCTGAAGTTGGCGGCGTGTCCGGCTCGTCTACTCTGTCGCCAGGCACGTAGAAGGCGTCTCGGTATTTTCCGCTATTTTCTTGCCTTAATTTGTGCCCCGTAATTTCCCCTATTTTATGACTCATCGCGTCGATCGATAGTGTGACTCATCGCTTAGCGGATTATTTTATAGTATGATGATTATTTATTTATTTATTTATTTGTTAATTATTTAAATAATTATTTTATTCTTAGATTTTTTATGTTTTATTTACTTATAAATTATTTTTTTATTTTTATTTTATTTAGAATTTACACATTTATAATTTTTTATATATACTTTCATGTAATTATAATGTTTATATACTGTTTCATACAATTTATTGTTTATACACAATTTACATTTAATTCATATATTTATTTATATTTGACTTCTTTTCGACCCTCTTCGACCTTTGGAGGGAAAGAATAACAGTACCAATCTGCTTCTTCATGCTCAACCAACCATATTGGTAGTGATCTCACGGCGTCACATAGAGCAACCTCCTCACTGTTACAAGGAGATGTAGTATCACCCACAGCATCGTCATCGTCCGGCGACCACTCTACATCTTGCGCCTCGAGTTCTAGTCAAGCTGACATCACGAATGAGAGAACAGGCGGCTTTTATCATAATTAGATAAATTAACTGTTATATATATACCTTCATGCGCCACCTCATCGCTGTGAAGGGGTGAACATCAATTTGGTGATGGCTAACGGCACAAATGGTCACGCAGTACGCGATGCTTTGTCGTGTATTGGGGGCTCTCATGTATCCCTCCTGGCCAGGAATATGTGAGTAACCAGACCACCACCATGGCCCAAACAACTGAACCCGCGTCCCAGACCTCCGCGCGCCGGAGGTGACCTTCTACGACGTCAGTTGCATCCACCTCCGGCGAGGGGCCATCTAATCTCGGACTTAAATTATCAGGACGATTTGACACGATTTCTCCTAAGCTATTCACAGCGGCACTCCAGGATGCAATGAAGGACTTGAACTGAGATGATAAAGGCTACCTTGTGGACGGTAAACGGATCAGCAACCTTCGCTTCGCCGACGATATTGTTCTCACCTCTACCAGCACGGCAGAAGTCGAGGAAATGCTGACCGAGCTCAATGAGGCAGGTATGAAGATTGGATTGGACATGAATATGTCCAAAACGCGATTTATGGTCAACCAGTGGTGTGACACGGGACTCGTAAGGTTAAACAGAGTCGCTCTACAACAGGTCGACTCCTACGTCTATCTGGGAGGAGAGCTGAACATGGGTAACGACCTCGCTCCTGAAATCGCCCGCAGGAGACGCGCAGCATGGGCAGCTTTTAGTTCGATTCGCAAAGTCACCGATCAGGTCAAGGATCCCGGCCTCAGGGCCTCGATATTCAACGCCTCTGTACTGCCTGCGATGTGTCACGCGACGGAAACCTGGCCCGACAACAAGACAATCGCCGGAGCAAACCTACGCATCGTGCACTGGAGAGATATCTTCTGAGGACAAACCCTCGTCGGCAGTGGCAAGAAGGCATACGAAGCTGGTAGCTAAGGGAGTTGGAGGGGGTCCCAATTAGCAGATCCGCTGCAGTGCATGAATTCCAAATATTGCTAGGCCGGACACCTGCTTCGACGAAAGGACGATAGATGGAGTCTCCGTGTCATTGCTCCCGAGAGACCATAAGAGACCGCCAACGCGATGGGCAGACTCATTCTCAAGATCTTTCAGAGAGCGGAGTCTGCCTCTCTGGATGCCAGCTGCCAGAGATCGAGCGGTCTGGAAGAGTTGTGATCCCCGCTGAGAAAACCTCCAGCCGACAAAAGGGCCATCAAAGTAAGTAAGTAAGTATATACATATATATTATTAAATAAATAAATGACCTTTTTACCCAATTTTATTTTCAACCTCTCCAGAAACTTTTTAGAAGCTGCTTTGCTTTGATTGTTTTGTAGAGCTTTAACATAATTGTTGAACTACATATTTCAAACGTAGTTGCTTTGTGTGTTTACTTTTGTTCCTAAATCGTATCATACCAGCTAAAATAAAGTTATAATGCCAGAATGGTACACTACAGTGTTCAGAATTCATTTTACACCGACAAAAGAAGATTGAGCAAGCCCAGCAATGCAGAATTCTCACCTCCGGATCCGAACCCTCGACCCCTTTCCTGCAAGCCTGACCCCATATACACTCGTCCATCCAGTCGATGAAGCCTAGATGGTGAGGGGGGCATCTCAATGTTCCACTCCCGTTGATGTATCGCTAACAAGCAAATTGTGGGATCGTTGTAATTCCGCCACTGCTCTAACCCCAAGCCTTTTGGACGAATCAGTGTGAAAGGTCAGATTGTTTTATCTGTAAAGGTGATAACCAAATTTGCCAATTGAGGTGTGTGGTGTACAAAGTGGTTAGCATGACACGTGAGGAATTCTACATAAGCGAAACAGCGAGACCACTTGGTAAGAGAATGGATGAACATTATAGCGCACTGCATAGCCCCAGAGCTATCCGGATATTCCATTCTCTAGGCATCGTACCCTCAGACATGCACGTGATCCACTGCCACAGCTGCGAGACTCGATCCTTCATAAGAATCTAACAGATCCGGTGGAGAGGAAGATCAAAGAAGCGCTTGAAATAAAGCACTGGCGGCCACCCATCAACGAGAAGGAAGAAATGAAGTGTGCAAAGGTTAGATTCTAACCACAACATGGCAGCTCCAGACGTCGGTTTTGCTTTCTCGGTATCACTGAAGTGATACCGTTTTTGCAAAATTTGACCTACCCAGATGTCCGCAGGAAATTTGGAAACCACTACAGTGCTTCCCAGACAATCCCCTACAACACTCAATAGGTCACTTTTTAAAATTCCGCGGTGAGTTGGTTCACATCCTTTGTCCACAGTCGGATAGAGCACCTGTTTGAACTCTTCCTTGAATTGCAACTCTTCAGCCCATTCAGCGACATTAAATCGCTCGACAAAGTAGCCGCGATCATCGGGGAAAACCTAAGTGTGGCAGCAATTAGAAGGAGACGCTTTTCAAGTGGCCTATAATTGCATGTGCCGCATAGCACACCCCCTTCCAGCATAGGAAACATTATATACCTTTGGCTTGATGATTTTTAATTCAGGAATCTTCTCGACGACCTCGATCTCTGCCTTGACTCGTTTCGTGACCGGCTGCAGCTGCATCTCCTAAACGCTTAGATCTTTCGTGAGTAATGCCACTACCCACGACTAAAGCATAGGGAGCGAATAAGAAAACAATTTCAGAGAAGAACAAGAAGCGAATGGCCTAGTAGAGTTACATATTGAACGGGATATGATTGGGGTATTCTGATAAGTGCAAGTTCTCCTTCTTACCTGGTTAGAGGAACTTCAATGGGCCGTGGAGTTACTCAAAGTGACCGATTGATGATTGTTCTCTGGGAAGCACAGTAGTGGTTTCTCAATTTATTATGGACCTCTGGGTAGGTTAGGTAGGTACTGCAGAGAACTGTAGCGCTTCTTTGCGGGCTGAGAAGGCAAAAACGAACAAAGGAACCATTTTCTCGTGGTCAGAAAGTATCCTGCAGTAGAGTCAAATTCCTACCAGACGCGAAAAGACACGGTCAAAATAGACATACTCTACGTCAGCGATCAGATGGCAGAGTAGACAGCATTGTGGAGTTGAGGGCGAGAGGCAGTGGGTTCGGTTCTGAGGTGTGAGGTTTATGCATTTGTAAGGTCGACCCTTGCGTTCTTATCAGTGTAGAATTTTGCCTCGACAGGGTACCGTATTCCCTTTTCAATTCCGTTTTGTATTCCTATCAAATATGGAACAGGCTAGTTTTCGTTCGTAAACGCACACCCCTGCTCCGGATATCCACGTTCGTATGCAACACAACCACGTCGAAGCTTTCGTATTCTAGTCGTGCTTCCCATTGAAATTGCATTGTCTCGGTTTTTCAAGAAGTTGTTGCACGTTTCTTAGGTGCACCGGTACATACGAAAGTAAGCGCGATAAAAGGTGTTGCAAGAACCAACTAGTTCGATCTGTTGGTTCGCCACAGAAAGACAATATAGGCCCTGTCTTGATAAAAGTGTTATCTAATAGAGCTCCGTTCCCTTCCCTTGGTAGTTTATATGTTTTCACTAGTTGGTAATAAGTAGGTACGCTTTCGTTCTTCTCTTCGGTATTAGCTGAGCGAGAAGCGATCTCTCCAGTTTCCTGCCCAGACCAGTGGAATGACCGCAAACTCGGCGAACAGAGCGGTGAGCGCGGCAAAAGTCGCCGCGACGGGGTTGCTTCACCGATCAGTGATCGGCCGTGGTCCAGAACTGCGGGGACGTTTTTTTTTTCGAAAGCTCTGATCACGATGAATCATTACAGTAGGGTGAAAGCTTTCTCCCGAAGCCTACGAATAGACACAGTTCCACTATCGCAGCACTGAAGTCAAGCTGAGACCAGGGATATCGTTTCCCGAGCAATGGCTGCCAGTGATGTGCGGCAATTCCTCTCAAGAAAACAGCAGACAGAGAAGTGCTGGAAAGCGGAAAGAAACGAAGGAGGAAACAAAAGTGAATCAAATTTTGTTCAAGGAACGGTTTCGAGTAAGGACCATGGTGTAGGTCTAGAGCGCCCTTTCTTCTACGGAACATTTAGAGAATTTCACTTAAATTTCCTTGAGCCAAAAATTTAGAATTTGTTGAACAAAATCTAAAATTTGTTAAGCACCGCTACAACAATGTGACCACTGTAGAAATTCACCTAGGTTTGGTGCATTTAAGAAAAGCTGCCGGCTGAAATGCAGATGCGCCTCGTCTAGATTTGCATTGAAACTTGCACAGCATATGTTAGGCAGTGCAAAACCATTTTCACTTCGAAAATTCGTTTAAATTTGTAGCTCGATCTCAATGTCTGAACAGGAGTATATTTTCCCCAACTCACAACGTTGTCGAGTCCGGTATGTTGACAACGTTCAAAAATGCTGTCTGCAACAGACAATGTGCGGTAACTTGCAGGGCACGCGCCAGTCAGTCTCGCGCACGCGGTGACCGTTCGTACATGAAGACCGCCCTCGTGTTTTCCAGGCATTTACTACAATCTGTCTTGTATTGCTCACGACTACTTATTACGTACGTGCTGGCATCCGATAAGGCAGCTTCGCTGAGAGCAATATCCCGTTCCTGATACACTACATAGAAGGCCCCGCATCTGTCCCCGACTGAAAATCGCAACGAGTTCCTCAGGCAGATTGCTCTCCGTAGACCTCTTGGTTCTTCGTTTTATAGTATCGGTCAGGGAGCGGTCCTTGTGTCCGTCGAATAATAAACAATGCGGTAGACTCGGTATACTCGGTACGTATCTACACCAAGTGCCTTCTACTCCAGATCAAACAACGAACTACGCGATCTTGAAATATCTATCGACTACTCTAATCGTAAGATCATTTCTTATGCCGTGAATTTCATGATTTTGGGATGCAGCTTGAAATCTGGAGGTTGGTTTTTTTTTGTTAATTCTGTGCCAGCACGATGTTTTAAAGCTGGATCTTTATTGGGCCTGACGCTTCGACGAAATCGTCGTCTTTAGAGGGCTGAATTGGTGCAAGGTTTTTTGCAAGGATTTTTAAAAACCTAGCACCACGTTAACCTTGAAAACCTCGTGTTGACACAGTATTAACAAGAAAGAATAATTAACCGTGCCGAGGTTCTAGGAAGAGAGAAGTTGGAGGCTACCCTGCAGTTGGGATTTTCGTTTAAGTTTCTAGGTTTAAATTTCTATGCAGTTATTTTCTGTTTCTGACCAATTTCTCAATTTCCCATAATCCGGAAATATTGACCAACCCTTCAAAAATAGAAAACAGAAATAAGTTAATTCGAAGACAAAAGTATGACAAATCGAAAATCAGGCTTCAATACCAAGTGTATGAGAATGATAAAGTTCAGGACCCCAAAATTTCAAAATCTTTGCTGTGCTGACGACATCGCGTTTTCTCGAATTCTACTGCTGAAACAGAGGCGATTCGTGCTGGGCTAACGAAGCAGCGGAAAGGATAGGACTGCGAATCGAGGTGCGAAAGGCACGGCTCATGAAGAACGTATTAGGTTGTCCGGAAAGCGTTTTGAGTGCTCCACTTTGAACTACCATAACTTTCTCAAATCTTATCGAATTTACTAGGGAAGGCTTTCGACCTCCCATGGAACTTCAAGTTGAGACCAGGATCATTAGAAAGAGCTCGGAATGCTGACTACGAATATGTGTGTCAAAATTGCAAAATGAAACTCCTGAACGAGTTATTGCCTGCCGAAATCGGGGGCCTCACCAATGGCTGCGACACACTGGGCGCGAGAGTGGTGAGTCATCGGGGCTCCGTAAGAACGGTACGATAGCTGCGGCGGTGGCGCTGGGTAGTGCTCACGCTCGTTGGGTGCGAGATCGATGGTTCGGTTCCGGTTGCTCCCGGTTTTTTTGCAAATCATAATTTGTCTTCAAAGTAACCTTTTGTTCTAAATTATGACACGTGTCTGATTAGATAGCCGGAAAAACTGCCATACATATTTGTAAAAACGCTTGTAGTAAAAACGCCAAAAAACTGCTATGGTGACATTTTTATTTACTATTTTGTACAAATAGAGTTCAAATCATATATTGAATAGCTAGGTATGTTTCTAACAACCTTGACATTCATGGAACAAAGCAAAGAAATGTGTGAAGCAAACGTGTTGCACACACACACATCGGTTTGAGGTATCTCAAATGGAGTAAGACGAAGACTGTGCCGACTTCTCTTCCTTTGTTCAAACGTATGGCAAAAGCGACTATATTCAGTGCAAAATAGGAAATCCGGTGGTGCGTCCTCCACGTTTCCAGTCATCCAACCATTTACTATCCTTTTGATCTTCCATGTTTACAGTAGACTTGAGCTCGATTAATCGGGCCGAATAATTGTTCGAGCGATTTCGAACAATTAATCGCTCGATTACTCGAAAATCGTAAATCGCTGTTGTTCGAACATTGTTCGAAATCGACTTTCGCGAAAAACCATTATTCGAACATTGCTCGAAATCGACTTTCGCGAAAACCCATTATTCGAACATTATTCGAAATCGACTTTCGCGAAAAACCGTTATTCGAACATTAATCGAAATCGACTTTCGCGAAAAATCATTATTCGAACATTGTTCGAAATCGACTTTCGCAAAAACCCATTATTCGAACATTATTCGAAATCGACTTTCGCGAAAAACCATTATTCGAACATTGTTCGAAAACGACTTTCGCGAAAACCTATTATTCGAATATTATTCGAGATCGACTTTCGCGAAAAACCATTATTCGAACATTGTTCGAAATCGACTTTCGCGAAAAACCATTATTCGAACATTGCTCGAAATCGACTTTCGCGAAAACCCATTATTCGAACATTATTCGAAATCGACTTTCGCGAAAAACCGTTATTCGAACATTAATCGAAATCGACTTTCGCGAAAAATCATTATTCGAACATTGTTCGAAATCGACTTTCGCAAAAACCCATTATTCGAACATTATTCGAAATCGACTTTCGCGAAAAACCATTATTGGAACATTGTTCGAAAACGACTTTCGCGAAAACCTATTATTCGAATATTATTCGAGATCGACTTTCGCGAAAAACCATTATTCGAACATTATTCGAAATCGACTTTCGCGAAAACTCATTATTCGAACATTGTTCGAAATCGACTTTCGCAAAAACCCATTATTCGAACATTATTCGAAATCGACTTTCGCGAAAAACCATTATTCGAACATTGTTCGAAAACGACTTTCGCGAAAACCTATTATTCGAATATTATTCGAGATCGACTTTCGCGAAAAATCATTATTCGAACATTGTTCGAAATCGACTTTCGCGAAAAACCGTTATTCGAACATTGTTCGAAATCGGACCTAGGAAGACACTGTTCGAACATTGTTCGAAATCGAAGATCGCGAAAGAACATTGTTCGAATATTGTTCGAAATTGAACAATGTTCGAACAAAACCAAGAGTTGGCCGCCTGAGTATGGGCTCTGTTCACCGAAAAATCAACGTTCAAACTCGCTCCACTTCTGCGCCTACGGTAATTGGCGGGAGCGGACCGTTTGAACGTGCTCGAAGGCTATTCACACGTTCAGCCTCTCGATATCATCGATCGAGTCGGTGCGCGCTCCAGGTGGGAATTCGAATATGTAATTTAGTTTCGAGGGTTCCGTTGATTTCGCTTCTAATTGAAAATGAGCATTTCACCGGATGACTCTGCCATATTCAAATTCGAATCTGTGATTTCGTTTCGAGGGTTTTGGCGGCCGACTCTCGATGTTTTTCGAACATGGTTCGATTCAATTGCTGATTTTGTCACTGCTAATATTCAGGGTTGATACTTAAAAGCGGCTCTACGGTTCTCGATTTTTCTCTGTTCTAAAGGAAGATTCTCACACTATTGATCACTTGTTTTGCTTTGTAACAGTCTTCCCAAATGTCTTTTTAGAGCAGTTTTTCTAAACCATTGTAGTAGTAAATTTGTGTTATTTCGAATGAGTTCCGTCGTGGGAGCAAGGTGTCGCAGGCGGTCCGGAACATTAATTAGGTTTTCGGCGATTATGAGGATAGCGAACGCACAGTACGTCGATGGTTCGAGAAGCTTTCATCTGGCGATTTATTCTTGAAAATAGGCCACGTGGGAGAACTGTGTCCAAGGTGGATAACGATAAATTGAAAGCTGTAGTGGAAGGCGACATTCCGCAAACCACGCGTGAATTAGCAGCAACATTCAAGGTATCTATCTCAACAATATTGGACCAGTTGAATCAAATCGGCAAAGATGCTCCATCAATGCGTACTCCACGAGTTGAGCGAGCAGCAAAAGTGGTGTTTTTTCGATGCTTGTCTTTCTTTGCTTTCACGGCAAAAATCCGAACATTTTTTACATCGCATTGTTGGCTGTGATGAAATGGATTCTCCATGACAACCGTAAGCGCTTGGCACGATGTTTCGATAAAGATGAAGACCCGAAACACATTCCGAAAGCCAACATCCACCAAAAAATTGATGGTGTCTGTTTGGTGGTCTACCTATGGAGTCATCTACTACAGCTTCATGAGACCTGGTGAAGCGTTAACTGCGGACGTCTGCTGTAATCAGCTGGACGGCATGAGGAGGAACCTTGCAATTGGGTACCCAAGAGTTAGTCAAAAGGGGCAGGCCAATACTCTCGCAAGACAACACACACAACGTTGCTGAAACTGCAGGAGTTGGAAGTGGAGCTTCTCAGTCACCCACCATATTCACCGGATCTTGCGCCAACTGACTGCCTCATTTTCCAAGCATTGGAAGCGTTCGTCCTTGTTTCGTTTCCGTTACTTATATTCATCTGTGTTAGTTCCATTTTAGAATTGACACCTTTCAAATCAAATCGGTTGGATTTCTTGTCCTCATTCAATACGGTCCGTTAAATGAAGTAGGACAACTTCACATCTTCACCATATATGCGCGCAATTTCGCAGCACCGCGTTCTCTCTCTCGTTGAATGGCAACAGTTCGCCGTCTATCAGGTCTCCAAGCCAGGGCATAGCAGATTCCTTTCGATTCCCCTGCGTATCATTGCAAGGAAGCATGGAAGGTGTTTTTCGAGTTGTTATATTTGTTTGAAGAGTTCCCGCTGAAAATGGAAATTGCGTATAGAAGAGTTCGCTTGCGCAACCGGTTCCGAATGTTATGAAGACAACTAAAAACTGCAAACGAAAATGAACTCTTCTGTGGTAGCTTTGTAACTTGATCAACTATATAATTCTTGCAGTCTTCGCTGCGCCGCACATATGATAAATCTCGTGGTTATATTTGCAGTGGGATGTGACTATGTTGTTTCGTTATTCGATTGCTCGGTTTTCGAAAACAGCAAAAAATTGTCCGGCTTTCGAAAATTTCAAAATATCGAGTTATTCGATTGTTCGGCTTTCGAAAATTTCAAAAAATCGAGTTATTCGATTGTTCGTCTTTCGTAAACAGTAAGAAAGCGAATTATTCGATTGCTCGATTTTTGAGGACAGCGAAAAATCGAGTTATTCGATTGTTCGATTTTCGGAGACAGCGAAAAATCGAGTTATTCGATCGCTCGATTTTCGAAGACAGCGAAAAATCGAGTTATTCGATTGTTCGATTTTCGGAGACAGTGAAAAATCGAGTTATTCGATCGCCCGATTTTCGAAGACAGCGAAAAATCGAGTTATTCGATTGTTCGATTTTCGGAGACAGTGAAAAATCGAGTTATTCGATTGTTCGATTTTCGGAGACAGTGAAAAATCGAGTTAATCGATCGCTCGATTTTCGAAGACAGCGAAAAATCGAGTTATTCGATTGTTCGATTTTCGGAGACAGCGAAAAATCGAGTTATTCGATTGCTCGGCTTTCGAAAATTTCAAAAAATCGAGTTATTCGATTGTTCGTCTTTCGTAAACAGTAAGAAAGCGAATTATTCGATTGCTCGATTTTTGAGGACAGCGAAAAATCGAGTTATTCGATTGTTCGATTTTCGGAGACAGCGAAAAATCGAGTTATTCGATCGCCCGATTTTCGAAGACAGTGAAAAATCGAGTTATTCGATTGTTCGATTTTCGGAGACAGTGAAAAATCGAGTTAATCGATCGCTCGATTTTCGAAGACAGCGAAAAATCGAGTTATTTGATCGCTCGATTTTCGAAGACAGCGAAAAATCGAGTTATTCGATTGTTCGATTTTCGGAGACAGCGAAAAATCGAGTTATTCGATTGTTCGACTTTCGAAAATTTCAAAAAATCGAGTTATTTGATTGTTCGACTTTCGAAAATTTCAAAAAAGCGAGTTATTCGATTGTTCGACTTTCGAAAAAAAATGTCGAAAAGCTCAACTCTAGTTTACAGACGCCCTATTATCCTATTGTTGTTCTGGTTGTTGATGTGGTTTGGATTCTGTATAACGTCTGTCTTAAACAGCGTAATAAATGAAATGAAATGAAATCAGCCGAGGGACAGTCTGGGAGCTTAAACACTGAGAACAATTCGTGCTCCGCGGCTAACCAAGAGTCATCGAGCGCACGTCCGCGTTTCAGCGTCGCGATGTCGCACGCGGCTAGCGCGCGACGTCGCGTTGGAGTTAGGTCCTGGAGCCTCAGGGGGCACCCACTTTTCGAGCTTTTTACTTTCCCAAGACGTTTCAAAGCATCCACAACAGCAGCTTTACCGAGGTCTAGCTCTTCCGCGATCCCTCGAACTGTTTGGGATGGTTCAACTTCTACCAATTCTTTCAACTCGTCGTTCAGGATTGCCCTAGATCGACCGCTACGGGGGTCACCTTCGAAGCTGAAGTCTCCGGTCCGTAATTTGCTGAACCACCGGCGCACAGGGCTTTCTCCTACACCATTAGGCCCTCACACTTGGCTGATTTGTCGAGCCGTCTCGGCTGGGATTATCCCAATTTGAAGTCAAAATAAAATACCGTTCGGAATTGCTCCTTCGACATACTTCAATAAGCATTTCGAGAACAGAAATATAAAACAACGTTGAAACATAAACTATTTAGTCAGCAACAATGTGCGCAATGCAAGTTGAGTATTTACTTAATAATAAACGAATGAACAATAGTAAAACAAAACGCTGAGAACATTCCCGACAACCTAATATACAGCTTGGGAGAAGGTAAACAACTAGAAGGCTCTCAAATCACTAGCAATCGTCCTGCATTTACCTCAGGCGTTCGATGGACATAGTGAACCACATGGAAGACAAGCTGGATAGTTGGCGAACAACTGTATAGGCTGCTTTCGGACCTCTCGAGGAGGCTATTGACAATCTGACGCACCATCCACGTCCGTGGACACCGTTCTACTTGCGCTCCGTTACGCAGGGAGGCATGGACCACTGCTGAGTAAGTACCAACGTAAAGTTAAGAACAGCCAGCACAATGAGGAGCGAGGAAAGGATGTTTCCTGAAGTTCACAGGAGAGCACTATGGTAGAGCGAGAAGTCATTTGACGATATCTATTGGGAATCGCATAGGGTCGTTGCATCTGGCGACCTCGACCTGTACTAGATCGTATCGCCTCCGCGAAAAAAAAACAGAAAATGGAAGAAAGTCCGTCCAGCGAGGAAATCACACAACAGAGCCTTGCCCTATATGATGATGATGAATGGCTGTATCACACACCACTGACCCATTTCATTTCTGGGCGCCTTCACGGCGAACTGCTTATCAAAAAAGCGAAAGCAATTTTGCGAGGTTAGATACTTTCGGTAAATGTGTGACCAGCGTCAATTCTAGAGTCCAATTTTTGACCAAATTTTGCAACCCTCCGTCGTCCCCCCCTTCACAGTTGATTTGGTACGCGCCTACCCACCTTGTCTCGATCATTGTTTTATTTCTTGTCTCTCTTGATTTTTCAATTTCTTACGATTTCTTTTGAACCCATTAATAGGTTATTCTTTCCAGGTGTAGTTTCGACATGGAAGAGATTCGCTCAGCTCAGATTTGCCCGCAGGAATGCAGAAATGCTGAAGGAGACATGCTATTTATAAGCGCAGAATTGATTCTTCAAAAATCTGAATACAGATTATTTGACAGTTAAAATAGATTTGATGCGGACATCAATCACGATGAGTTCAGCTTTCTATGACTTCTCATGTATGTTATGCACCAAACATATTTTTCTACCTGGAGGAGATACATCCTGACCTCAAACTGTACTCTATAAAATTTCGAGTGTTAACTGCTAATGTTTACTGAAGTGCTTTCCCTGTAAAGCGCTCTTCGAATAGATCACCAAGTCGCAACTGAGAGCGGAAATAATTTTTACCCTTTAGGAAGTGATGACATTAACAAAAGAGATTGCACTTCAAAAATTGTGAGCCCTATACAGTAAAAATGCTTCTCTGCAGCGACCATCGACATGATTACGGGGTCGTATTCAGAATTCGTTTTTCATGAGGATAAAATTAATTTCCACCTGAAGCAGACAGTCCTGTATTTTTTATATAGGAAAAATGTTGCCACATAAAATTTCAAGCTTTGCCTATTACACAGTAGAAAATCGCTTCTTCCAGGACGGTTCTGATGTGATCAAGGGTTCGATTTTGCGTCATTTGCTGAGAAAAAACGTCGCCAACATCGAGGTAACGAACCACGGAAGGTAAACTCTCGCGTTGTGTTCATCATTTCTAAGGCTGTCGGATCAAAACTCTCTCCTCCTACATGTGTTGTCAAACGATCCTGACAGCCCAGTCTATGAGCAGGAACAGTGCTCTATCGGCAGTCTGTGGTTCACAAACGCTCAGCGACTCAGTCGAACAGCTATCATACACATTTTTCGAGCTGTATGAAAGTGGAAAGGTAACAAATTTTGTTCTTTAGGTCATGCAATTCAAATGATACTACATTCGTGATTAGCAGACACAAAAAAAAACCATACACAAGGTTTGAGCGAAATTGGTGCTTCTGACCTCACCATCACCCTTGTACTTGCTCTAAGGCTAGGTCGAGGTTCGCACCTTGACCATAATTCTCGATCAAGGATGGTGACCGCGGTGCGAAGCTATTCAAGGTGGACACCAGCTAAGTATGTTACGCAGTGGATAGGCTACACAGCAGATCAAAATACCAATATTCAGCTTGTGAGCAGTATATTTCGCTTATACATTTTCTGTATTCTTCCATCATTAATGAGGAAGCTTGGTACAGCTGTAGCCACTCTTTTTTCATTTTCATTTCGGTTCCCCTTTTTCATTACAAAAAATCTTTAGTGGTCGCATAAAGCCTTTCTTCCCCCTTCACTCCACCACACCAAACCCGCTGTGTAAGATTACTTTGAAATTTTTATACGAATAGAGATAAAGCTTTAACTCTCTCTTTTTCTAAGCATTTCGTCCTTAACATAATCGTAGCGAAGAACCATTCATAGAAATTTAAGGCAGTTCTATATACAACGTATAAATCGATGACGAAAGGAGGAAAATGCGATTTGGCACCTGTACACGCATGTACCATCAAAGTTTGGCGGTCGATGAAACGCTATATAACAAGAACAGTACAGTGAGAATCGACGTAGTGCAAGGCAATCAGGAACAAATCCGTACTAGCAGCTGAAGAAAAATCGGACTAGCAAGCAGTGATGAACTAGTTAACTGGAACTAGTCAGAAGTCAAACGCTAAAAAGCATTAAGTGAACGGAATTCAAACTGGACAGTGAAAAGGATAAGAGTCAAGAAGAGTAAGCGAGTTAGTAAGTATTATTCCGCATACAGAAATCCAGCGACACCATTTAAACGTGACGACAGGACGCGTAGCACTTAACAGTATGTAACATGATAGGACGCCTCACACGAAACGGTCAACCACTGGTAACAGAACACAAGGAATAACAAAAGGTGAGATCAGATGAAGTATGAAAACTAGTCAAACTTCTATACGGTAACCCAGTTTAGCGTCACTCATTCCTTCCACGGCTCCACGTAGCTCAAGGGAAAGAACCCGACCTAAACGCTCAATGTAGGAGTCCAACTCAGGATAGTGCTAGACTTACTACGGCTGTATGGAAGCTGAAACTCACCCTGTCGGCGATTTGTCCCTTCCACCAACCGCGATCTTCACCAATAACATCTACAAGTGTTAGACGATCACCCTTGCGAAGCGTCAGAAATTTCGGCTCGGTGGCATCGAAGTCATGCAGAACACGGAACAGCTGAAGAAGTGACAGTTTCGTTCAGCTCAATACGCTGCGGCTTCCAACGAAGAGCTATCGGAGCGTCTTTTTCTTGCAGCTGATAGTCCTTTTAAACACTTGTTCGCTATTAACACCAACGCGAACAAGGAAACAAAAATAAATTTCAGTTAAAGGAGAATAAAAATATAAATAAATAGAATAAATGCTCTCATAATAAAATAATAAAAGAGGAACAAGCGTGATTCAGCATCAAACAACCTTTAGGAGGCATCAAAACTTGTGGCGAAAAACACAAACAAGCATATGAGCACTCCCTAGGATAATAGTTCCGCGAAACAAAGCATAGCCGCAACCATGATGCCTTCGCTTTGGGTCAAATAAGTTGAACGCCCCCAAAAGCTGAACTGAAGTAAGCTATTACGACGAAATATGTCATTATTCGTTTATGGGGAAAATCTCCCGTACGCTTTCCTGACTGATGACAATTTCAACCTTTTTGATAGGATTGAAAAGTTGTTTTTGAGTAGTGAACGAAGCATAAGCTAATTCCAGTGTGAATACTCTAGAGTCGTGCCCATTAGTCGACCATCTTCGTTAACTATCTCTGCCTGCCGCTTACTATCGCTGACCGCTTCCAGCATGGACAGAAAACGACGACAAACTACTTGTAGCATTTACTAGAATAGCGGCTCTGGCATCCCTCCCCTAGCTGTTAATTTCTTTTAGCATCAGAACGGTTAAAAACATCTTGCTCTGTTGTCCAGAACTGGATTCTCACTACTCAGTTACTGAAGCACCAGACGTTCAGCGGTCAATCTTCATCGCATTCAAGCGATTACCACTCTTAAGTGTCTAATCTAACAGCCGGTCTGTCTTGTGGTTCAAGCTTTGCCCCAGATGAGTTCCTCGCCGTCAATTCCTAATTAATATGGCTGAACCAATATAGATATCCGTTGATTGACATTGGCGAGACGTCTTCCGAGTCCATATGCTAGTGGTACGACCTCGATGACACGACTTCTGAATCCCGACTCATGTCACACCAGGGCTGTTGCACGTGTTGTGATACCGACGCACTTAGGGCGACGTCTGCGCCACCTCTTCTTCATTCCACGACGCACTTTGGACGACAACTGTGATGCGATTTTTTATCCCGGCCCAGGTTGCACGATGTCTGTGACGAGTCTTCTGAGTAGAAATGCTCGTGGCACACGGTACGTCCACACCTTTAAACGGCTCGGACAGATTGGCATGCGAACAGAAGGACAGACGGTTAGACGGACAGACACTTGCTCTTATATGTTCCAAAATTGAGTTCCCATTATTCACTGTTGTAAAAGCGGATGAACAAGATTGGAGCATAAAAATGTAGCTTACCTTTACCAGCATATTCACAAACACTATATGATCTGACCTCAAGACGACTTCCTCTGGGACGGACACAGGCCTTTAGATGACGCGGCAAGGCATCCAGCGAAGCGTGCACGTATTCCTTTGGCATTTCTTCCCATCGCGTTAAAAGGCATTCCTTTAGCTAGTCTACTGAATGACGCTTTTTAGAGCAGGCTTCGGTCTCCGAGTGAGATCAAGTACATACAGTAGCTTATAGGGTTGAGGTCGGGGCCATACGGCCATTCTTCTGAGCTGACAAAGTCAGGAAGCTTGTCGCGACACCACTCCTGCACGATCTTCGATTTATGAGCAGGTGTCGAATCCCGCTGGAAGAAAACGGCCTGCCCTTGAAGATCAGAATCTTTTCCAAGACATGTTCCAAGTAGATTTCGGAGTCCATTTCCTCTCCCTTTTTGACGAAGAACAACAATGACTTTCCCTTGCAGGTGACTGCGACCCAAACCATGACAAATTCCGGATGTCGATAGCGTTCATGGATCCTTCCCACTTCGTTGGCTTCGGTTACTGGCTGATTGACAAGCACACCATCGTTCTAGTGGTTCCGCCGCTTTGACTGTAGAAAGGAAACTTCGTCCGAGAAAATGACATCGCGGTGGAGTGCTAAGCTGAGACGCTGAATAAGTGCCTTGTACTTTGTCTGGCGACTCTACACCATGTGCGGGACGAGAATGTGGGCCTTCTGGCAGCGGTAAGAGCTCAGCCCTAGTTTCTTCTTGACAATACGGATCATGGAAGTTTTGCTATCTCCTGTCGCTTTTGTCATCCTTCTCAAAGATCTCTTGGGATTCCTCCGCATCAGCTCACGAACACGTTAGACATTCTGACTTGAAGTTACGGTAGTTGGTCGTCTTCTTTTAGGTCGATCGTTCAAAGAACCGAGCTCCTCGAATCGTTTGATGATATTGTAGACAGTTTTCCTACTCACCAAAGCACCCTGGAGATTTTGCTGATCGATGCTTCGTTGATGTGCACTGTGATGACAGAAACTTTAAGAGGATGAGAAGGTGCCATTTTATAGCTAGTCAATGTTGAATATTTAGCATTTGAGGTCAGGGTGAAAATATCTAGCGTGCAGAACCAAGAATGTGGGAACGTAATTTTGGAACACCCTCGTAGTAGGATAACTTTAGAAGAAACCTCTGATCAAAGTCCAAGTAACATCCCAACAAGGCTCACTGGACTTGAATACTAAGTAAAGCAGTAAACCTTGAAAATAAAAGAAACAACTACATAGAAACGAACGAATTAACCTTGCATGTCCTGTAGGCGTTCTTGAGTGTTGTGTTTAGGGAATTGAAACTTTCGCAAAGGTTGTTTTCCCTGTAGTAGTTAACCAACTCCTGAAACGCTGTTATTAACCATGGTTCTGTGTATCAAAATCAGTCTCCTCATGGTACAGCCCTGTGAAAGTGCAATGACTCATAACACAGAGCTACGGAAAATCATAACAAAGATGAAACCTCTCAAAACCTACCACTATGCTATGAAACACATATCCCTCGTCTAGGTAATAGATACTGTTGTCACGTTGCTCGACAACTGTGTGCTTTACTTCACCTTCATAGCTGAAAAAAATCGAAGCAATAACAAATGCTGACAACAGAAAACATGATGACCAGTTTTCAATCCCTGTCCAATTTGCTTCTCAGACTATAATGTTCCCATTGGATAAAACCAACTTTTTGCAACTTATACAATGCTGGTTCGTGTGACTGAAATTGAAAATGCTCAAATAAGAGGTGTTCACCAAATAACGAGTTGCAATCAACACTGAATCAGAAATGGCGAATAGGGTTGAGTCCTTAGACATATTGATACAAATATCTTCATCGTAGTGGGGCTACAGCTATAAACAGGAAACTCATATAAATCCATGTAAAACAACACTACAACTAACAACAATATAAAAATTCTTAACACAACTAAAGGCTGGAGATGCCTACGATTTCAACTATACTAAACACATTAGCGGATGGACTTTCCATGTTGAAGGAGAATGAGAACTTTTGAAATAAGGTAAAGCGGGGCGAAAAGCATAGCTGTGATCAGAAAACATCGAAATGCACTTGGTCGTCTCCACCGAACCCGGTTTACAAATCCTCCGAACCCTACGCTCTTGAGAAAAATGTGTTTTTACAAGAAACAGGTAGATTTTGCTATCGCTCTTTTTTGACACTTCGCTCAGTTCGCCTCTTTTTCATCGCTTGTGACTTCCGTTCTCGTACTCTGGTAAGCCTACAGTTAGCTGTTAAATGTTAGAGGGCTCAAACAAATAAGAACAAAAAATAAAAATAAGAACAAAAATAAAAAGTTACCTAATGCTGATCACGTAGCTTCGCCGATTCTTGCTATATCGAACAAGAAACGTGCCATTTGGCGTGCCTTTCAATTTCGCCTCGGACTCGGTTCTTTCCAGGTCACCCATATACCACGGTTGAAGGTTGACCTCAGTGTTCACGTAGTCCTGCTGTGGAATCGGCGCCATTCTGCAAATCTCAGCTTCCATCTCAGCAGCAATATCACAATGACTCCAGCTCCAGGCATAAACGGAGGTAGGGACTGTAACCTTCTGCATTCTGCACCCTCTTACAGAAAAAAGTGACCTTAGAAATGTTCTCGACCTACGCGGTCTGCCTTTTATGACTTCACGCAAACCAAACAAATGTCTTCATCAGATTTCTCGCTACAAAAAAAAAATTTAACTAAAAGTGGACTGAGATATGATAAAAGGCACTCTTGTATAAAGGAATGGACAGTGCTATAAAAAAAGACGAGGAATACTATCAACCAACACTAAGCAAAACAAGGCCTTCCTTGTTCGAGAAACAGAGGCGCTTGTTTTTTTTTTTGAATTCCAAATGTTGGAGCAAAACACCAGAAGGTCTCGTGAGAATGGCTACTTTCTTCAGCAACTGCTCCCAATGTTCATATATGCGGTTCGATACGACAACAGGGTGGATCTGAGATGTCGCAAACATCAGTCTGCACGTTGTTAAAATCACTGAATCACGACCCAATCATAGCTTGAAAAAAAAACTTCGAGACTAAAGACTTAGCCGCGCTCAGTTCCATCGAAGGCTCCGGGCAGAGCTCCTCAGGCTCAACACGCCACAGCCAAACGAAACTTGCCAAAACTGTTAGATTCATAGTCAGCACCAATAATGAACACCGTCACTATTTTGTGATAAATGAATCAAAGCAAAGCATGGAGCGCTAATGGTATTCATATTACGGCAACCATTATGTACTGCTAATCACACCCACTAAACTAGCTTAAAGGGTGACCCTTTTTTTTAAGAAGAAGCGGAAGGTGCTTGTTCTTCTATGGAAAGGTATGGGCACAAACAGTAGAGATACACATCACTCGATTCTATGTGTAATGTTCCCAGGAGCTGCTCTGATTTACCATTCACACGCTTCCAAAATGTCGGCTGAGCCCTACATGAGGAAATGGAGCTAGGCAACCCGATGCATTACTGAGGGATGGAACAATGGGATAGCACTCCCTTAAATCCCACTTATCTTCTGTTCTCCGCACATAATGAGGAACATACAGCTAAAGCAAGGACAGAGTACGTCTAACCTAGCAGACGAGACAAGACCGAATGATCGACATCATTTATCACGACACCAGCTGCCGGAGCGAAGCGCTCTTAGTCACACAGCTGCGCAGTGGACAGAGAAAACCAACTGATGAGTCATTCGTCAGGAACAGGGTTCAGCCATGATTTCATAGACGACAGCAGCTATGTGATCCACAACACTCACCCGTTACCCAGCATTCGTCTAGGGAGAACCGTGGATTCCTTTCTATCGATGCGAAAACCGGCTGGACTGTCGAGAGGAGACGTTATACCATGAACGGAGTTTGTCTGAAAGCTTTATCGATAGCATCGTTATAAATTAATTAATACAATACCCTCCACACCAAGCAACGCATAACTAACCCTAACTCGACGAACATGCTCACTGTGCACCAAACCGACACTCTGTCTATCACTCAGCAGACAACCCTGAAAGATGAAGAGGTTAGCCAAAAAAGAACAGATAGCCTAGCGATGCCATACCGTAAACGTGCCGTTTCCGTGATTTTGAACAATTTCGATGACATCATCTTTATCGAATTGCAAAAACCCTGGCTCGGAGATGGATGACCCCGCCAGAGCGATCACCTGATCGCCTGTCGACACTGCAAAGAGAATCAA
>OX377206.1:66889131-66995359 GCA_947396885.1 Heligmosomoides polygyrus polygyrus | reverse complement strand
GGTTACAAACATGTTTAGCAAAAAAGGGATTAGTCATGCGGGGCGGGGGGGTTCGATTTTCGGTACGTATTTTCGCGACATGGACCAGAAATTGGACCCCTCCCGCCCCGCATGAAGACCCCTTTCTTGGAAATCGATCTTTACATGGTAAGAAAGCGTATTTCATGTACTTTCAGAAAAGCTAGCGGATTTTGAATTTCGAAAAACTTGCTGAGTTATGATATTTTGTGAGATCACTCCGATGTCGACGGTAAAGGGTCGGTCCGAGATTCAGTTCACGACTTCCGAAAATTGATCATATCTCGGCTATTTTTCGAAAATCAAAAATTCCGCTTACTCATCAAAAAATAGAGCAAATGTGCTCTCTAACCATGTAAGAACCGTTTCCACGAAAGGGGTCTTCATGCGGGGCGGGGGGGGGGTTCGATTTTCGGTACGTATTTTCGTGACATGGAACCGAAATTGAACCTCCTCTGCCGCGCATGAAGACCGATTTTTAGACATTAATTCTTACATAGCAAGAAAGGGCTCTTCCTATAGTTTCTGAAAAGCTAGCGGGATTTTGAAACTTCGAAGAATTGGTCAACTTATGAATATTTTTGTGAAGCCACTTCAATTTTTTTCGTTCAACAATCGAACCAGCAGCCAAGCGTGACGACTCCTTTTCTGGGAAAACGGTTTCTACACCATGAGAAGGACGTTTTATCTACTTAAAGCTAAAAGAATTTTCAAAATTCGAAAAACTTACCGAGTTATGAACCTTTTTGTGAACGTTCAATTTTATGCTCCATTGACGTTGGTGCAAGGTCGACCAGAGGTCGATTCAACCTGTTCTATCCAGAAAATCACAATTTTTCACAGTGAATTGATCAAAACTTCTAGATTCTTGTGGCTAGATTTTAACCGTATGGGTGATCTGCTTCGGCTAAAAAATAATATTTTCATGAAAAATGAGAATTTTGTATGCGATCCATCCTCGTCATATCTTCATCGCAGCGGAGAAGCACAGTTTTTATTGCATGTTAAGCATGACTTAAAATTTTATATGATGCGATTCCACTCTCTGTCGTCCTGACCTTCAGAAGGCAGAAAAAAAAATTCCAGCGAGGAGTCTATCCATATTTCAATTGCGATTGGTCATGTCAGAGAACGCAGTGGCCGCATTAAACTGCCGTAAAACGGAGATTTTTTGGGGCTCATGGAAAATTCATAAAGCTTTAGTAGATGTGTTTTCTATGCTTTAAAAGGCAGGTTCTAAAAGTAACGTGTTCCATGTGATTAGTGTGTCGATATCTTTTCGGTAAATCGAGATGTCTGATCATATAGAATATCGTTTCAGAGAAACATAGTTTTATCACCGTGTGTCCAACGGGCTTAAAATTTTATAGGGTGTGATTTTATCTTCTGATGCTGTTTCCTGCAGGAGAGAAATTACTTTTCAAGCAAGTCCGTCCTTCGGTTGCCATTCCGTCATCGACTCGAAGAGCGCTTCAAAAATCTTGTAGGGAAAGCACTTAGGTCGTCCTCAGTAGTTAACACTTGAAATTTTACAGAGTGCAATTCTGGAAGTAGATGTCGCTCATCAGGCAGAAAACTACCATGTCCATGACGTCCTGGGAAAATCTGAAAAAATGAAAATCTCTCATTGACCATAAATCTGCAGGAAATCTTTATTTTTCACTGCACAGTAATCGGCATTAGAAAATTTTTTGATATTCAATCCTATTTTCATATAATTATATTCAATAAATCAATGAGATCATCTGTGGAGGAAGCTGCGAGCGAATTTCCACGTGCTAGTCGTAAGCGTCGAAATCACATCTGGAAAGATGAACCTATTAAAGGGTACAAAAATCACATTAAAAATTGAAAAAAATCAATGGAGATAAGAAATAAAACGAAGAAAAACGAACCTGAAGAATAGGGGGGGGGGGGTCGTACCAAATCCGTTCCCGAAGGGGGGGGGTCGTAAACTTTCGGCAAAAATCGAACCCCACGCTTGACCCTGGGCGGGGTGCGGTAGCGGCCGCGAGGGTGCGGCGAACTCGTCGTTACTTCTACCGTAATCGCGGCAGCCACGGCATCGATCGAATGCGCCTCCTCTGCGAGGTACTGCCTTCGAGGTTGGTAGTGACCAGGTGGGCCATTTTAACACATGTAGGTAAGATGGTCCCCGTGGCGGGCTGGTTGAACTTCCCAGGTGAACGCAGACGTGCCCTTCGGGCACGGCTTTGGCAAGGGAAGGAACTCCGGGTTGTGGGCCATTTCAGCACGTGTAGCTTGGGTGACATCCGTGGCGAGTTTGTTGAACTTCCCAAATGGACGCAGACGTGCATTTCGGGCGGGCCTAGGCAAGGGAAGGAACTCCGGGTTGTGGGCCATTTCAGCACGTGTAGCTTGGGTGACATCCGTGGCGAGTTTGTTGAACTTCCCAAATGGACGCAGACGTGCCCTTCGGGCACGGCTTTGGCAAGGGAAGGAACTCCGGGTTGTGGGCCTTTTCAGCACGTGTAGGTTGGGTGACATCCGTGGCGAGTTTGTTGAACTTTCCATATGGACGCAGACGTGCCCTTCGGGCAGGCCTAGGCAAGGGAAGGAACTCCGGGTTGTGGGCCTTTTCAGCACGTGTAGGTTGGGTGACATCCGTGGCGAGTTTGTTGAACTTCCCATATGGACGCAGACGTGCCCTTCGGGCACGGCTTTGGCAAGGGAAGGAACTCCGGGTTGTAGGCCATTTCATTTCATCACGTTTAGCTTAGATGGACCGCGTGGCGGAGTTCCTCCGCATGCCTCGTCTCAACACCCTCTCCAACCTAACAGCTGACCGTTGATCGATGCCTCACGGACTCTGCCTGTGCGGCTGAGCCCCGCAGTGCCATAGAAAGGGTGTGTTCGTTTCGGGTTTGATTGGCTGGAGTGATTACGGTACAGTGCGTGAGTACGGTCGGTGCTCTGCCGTTACCGCACCCCGCTCCGCTGCTCACCTACGCGACTTGTACCCAAATACGCTACCAAATATACATTAATTAACAAAGTTTTTTGTCCATTCAGATATATGGATGATATACTTACCGTACATAATCTTGAAGAAACTAGGTTAGACCAAACCATTTCCGAAACTTATGAAAATTGTCTTGAGGTAAATAGAACTTATATTAATATAACCAATGCAATTTGTTAGACATTACTATTAAGATAGTGAACGATTGCATTTTCACTAAGCAGTACAATAAAACCGATTATTTTGCTTTTAAAGTAATTAGATTTCCTCATAGTAGTTCGTACACTAGCAATTCCTTTAAAAGAGGAATAATTTTAACTGAAACTCTAAGAATATCACGATGCTGCTCTATAAAAGAAGACTTTGTTGACAGACTTTGCAATTTGATTACCTCCTTGCTTCAATTACAGTACAATAAAGATCTAATTCTCCAATCGATAGTTAAAAGTGTAGTTAAACGCAAAAATATCGCTTACAAATATGATCTTGTAGATTCTTTCAAAGATATTTATCGATTCGTTAAACAACTTGTCAACCAACTGTCTATGTGATGTCTTTTTATTTCTGCTTTAATTTTTGCCTCTGGCTCATGTATATGTACTACCTGGTTTTCTTTAAACAGTGACCTCATACGTATGTTTTGCTACAGGCATTGACCTCCCCTATAGGTCTCTCCCGCCGACCTCGACCTCTCTGCAACCAGGTCCCATAGGCAATACCCGCCCTTCTGACCTTATTTTTTGCGTATAGAAGCACAACACATGGCTATTCAAGTATCGCAGTCACTCCCTTCCCTACTGATGATCCTCCGGGAGTGATTGTACTTCTTTCGCTTCTTTGCTTTAGTAATTATATCCTGTATAGGGCTTAGAGGTGAAACAGGATATAACTACTACTAAAATGCTCTTCTAAAATGGCTTCTCGCACACAAAAAACTCCATTCTCTTATTGTAAAGGCGTAGCAGTATTGTCGCATCTAAACTTGTGATACAACGAAGGATAGAAAATAGGTTAAGATAGGCTCTCTTAACTGCATTGTCTATTTGTCTTGAAAATTTTAGACTTGATTCAAAGATGATTCCGAGATGTTTAGCGGAGTTACAAGATGCTAATTTGGTACCATAGATAACACATCGAGGCGTATCACCATTTTCTATGTGCATTACGGCACACTTATTTAATTTCAGTGGAATCCCCACTCAGAAGCCCAGATATATAGTTTTTCAATGAAACTGTGAAGAGCCGCTTGCACCTCCCCACAGGCTGCCCTATCATATCACCTGTATCACCTGTCGTCCCGTTGATCATCGAATTGCTCGAGCGGGTGCCAGCAGCGTCTCCATTCGTCCCTGTCGCGTGCCAGAGTGGTCCAATGGATCCTCCTCGCTCGAGGGACACGAAGAGCGTCATATCGGTCGTTCAGGGCTTTAACGAAGAAGTCCGACCAACGCGTTGGTGGGCGTCCTGGTGTTCTTTTGACATCCCGCGGAATCCAGTCGGTGATGGCTCTCGTCCAGCGGGTGTCTGCGAAGCGCATTACGTGGCCGGCCCACCTAATTTTCGACAACTTGGCCCACGCGACAGCGTCTCTGATCTTCGAGCGTCGGTGAAGCTCGGAACTCCGGAGGCCTTCTCTCACTTGCGTGAGTCGTTTCACTCCGAGCATCGTCCTCTCGATTCCACGCTGCGCGACGCTGATCGCGTGTTCATCCTGCTTTCGTATAGCCCAGGTCTCTGAGGCGTATGTTAGGGCAGGAAGAACAGTGGAGTCGAATAGGTGGGCACGGAGTCGGACGTTCTTCGTCTTCTTCGCGACTTCTTCGACGCTCTTGAAAGCTCCCCAAACCGCTCGTTTCCTCCTGCTCAGCTCCGGCGCTAGGGCGTTGGCCATATTGACTTCGCGACCCAGATACACATAGCTGGAGCATTCGGAGATGTTCGTTCCGTTGAGCGAGAATGGGGCATCAGAAACCCATCCGTTCCTCATGAACATCGTCTTCGTAAGATTCAGCTGCAGTCCAACGTTCCCACATACACGATCGAAGTCGGCCAGCATTCGCTCCGCCTGGCTGATGCTCGGTGTTATGAGCACGATGTCGTCAGCGAAGCGAAGATGATGTAGTTGCCGGCCGTCGACCTTCACTCCCATGTCTTCCCATTCTAGTTCGCGCATGACGTTTTCGAGAGTGGCGCTGAAGAGCTTCGGGGATATGGTATCCCCTTGCCGAACCCCTCTCTTCACGTCGACGACGACGTCGTTGTAGAATGGTGAGATCTTGGTCGTGAATCCACTGTACAGCTCTCGAAGGACTCTGATGTACTGAGTAGGAACGCCCTGAGTGAGCAGGGCTTCGATGAACGCTTCAGTTTCGACAGAGTCGAATGCCTTCTTCAGGTCGATGAACGTAAGGCACAGCGGCAGCTTGTACTCTCGCGACACTTCGATGAGCTTCGTAATGGTGTGTATGTGGTCGATCGTGCTGAATCCTCTCCGAAATCCTGCTTGCTCGCATGGCTGTCCTTCGTCCAGCGTTCTGCTAATCCTATTCAGGATAACTCGAGTGAACAGCTTGTAGACTACGGACAGCAGGCAGATCGGGCGATAGTTGCCAATGTCGTGCACGTCTCCCTTCTTGTACAGCAAGACGGTTCTGCTGGTCTTCCACTGAGATGGAACCTTGCACTCCGACAGGTAACGTGTGAAGAGCCGCGCCAGGGTGTTGATGAGCGTAGGCGTGAGGTTCTTCAGGTGTTCGGGTCTGATCCTGTCGGGACCGGGTGCTGTACGTTTCTTCACCGACGAGATGGCGTGTCGGATCTCGGAAGGGAGAACAGAGGGGACGACGTATCCATCCTGCGGAAGATGGCATGGGGGCAGGTGGACGTGGCTATCGAAGAGATCGGAGTAGAAGTCGTGGATGACCCTCTCCATGGTCCTTCTGGAAGAGGTGACGGTTCCGTCGGGACGTCGGAGAGCTGTCATCTTAGTCTTGAAGTTGGCGAAGTTCCGGCGGGCATTGCGGATGCTCAACCCTGCCTCTGCAGCTTCAGCCAACACTTCCGCCCTTCTCTCCTTAAGATCCTCCTTTATCGCCTCTCTGCATAGCTTCGCAAGCTCGGACGTCAGTTGGTAGTTGCCTGACGCTCGTGCTGCTCCACGCTGGCGTATCAGCTCGAGAGTTTCCGGAGACAGACGTCTCTTGGTGGTCTTCAAGCTCTCGGCTCCCTTAGCACTATCGTGGAGATGGTGCACGAAGCGGTCGTATTCCTCGTCGACGTTGTCCGTGACGGCATCTTCCCAAAGACCGGCAAGAGAGGTGTAGAGGTCCCAGTTGATGGTCGTTCTGGGACTCCTCTTCTTGAACTTCGCGGCCTTCTCTCCTTGACGCGAAAAGCGGAACCTTGCGCGAAGGAGGCGGTGGTCCGATCCCGTGTAGAACTTGGGGACAACGGAGACGTCGGTCAGGCAATATTTGCGGTTGAAGATGATGTGGTCGATCTCGTTGTGGAACTGGCCACCGGGAGATTCCCAGGTACATCGTAGGGAGGGAGGCTTCTGGAACTGCGAGTTTCCATGGATGGTCTTGGTCGACATGATAAACTCAGACAGCCTTTCACCTTGCTCGTTCCACTCCAAACCGTGGGTTCCGATGTGAAGTTCTTCCGGCGACCTTCGCGGTCCGATTTTGGCGTTGAAGTCGCCGACGATCACCTTGTAGAAGGTGTGATCTTCCTTATAGAACTTCTCCAGCTCCACGTAGAAGGCTTCGACCTCTTCGTCGTCGTAGTCGGATGTTGGGGCATACGCGACGAATACAGTCAAAGCTGGCACGGAACCACATCGCTTCAGTCGCAGACGTCCGATTCGGCTTGTCAGAGACTCGTACGAATCGATGTTCATGGCCAAGTGCGTGTTGACGAGGACACCAACGCCGCCTACTCCTCTGCTGTCGCATGTTCCGAGGAACAGTTCTTCTCCGGAGTCGTAGGCGGCATGCAGGGGGTGGTGTCTTCTCGTCTCGGTCAGTCCGATGACGTCGTACTTGATCTTCCTGGCTTGCATCATCAGGTCCTCGACGGATGCTTCCGATGCAAGCGTGCGGGCGTTGTAAGTACAGATCGTCATCCTAGTCCTTCTCAATTTGCGCAGCCTGGTTAGGCCCTGAGATTTTAGCAGCCTCTCCGTACTCGTCCTTCCCATCGCTGCAGAAATGGGGGCTCTTTCGGGGTCAGGGGAATGAGGCCCTTTAGTGCTGCTGTTTTTGACTTGAGTACACACGGGTAGCTAGTCGGGCTCTGTCGTGCGGGCGAAGAGCTCCGGGCAGCCAGCCAGACTGCCCGAAGGGACGGGGCGAGACTTTTGAGGCGGCCTCGAATCGCCTTACGATGTACTCCCAGTCTACCGAGTGCAAGCTTTTGGCCGAGCCGACACAGTTACAATCCGCACAGTCACGGACACATCCACGCACACTGTGCACGAACATGCCGCTCCCACGCACAAGGAACGCGTCGACCCGACACAGCAGGAGCAAAGAGTCCATCCCCTGCATCCCACCACCGTCTCTGGGCAGTACACGGTCGCATTTGGTTCGCGTTTAATTCCCCTATCCACCACCCGGGGACGCGCCACGTGGCCCTGCGACAAGCGGCCCGAGATCCCTCTTAACAAGAGAGCCCGAAGGCTCTCTATCGAGGGAGATCCGTGGCCCTATCATATGCTCCGTAAATTTTAATATCATCGGCATAGGCTTAAATTTTGATAGCGGTGCATGTTCGGAGTATTTGGGATGGGATAGGGATTTCGGCTGTAATTTTCTCTGTTAAATTGCTGTAAGTCGGTGATGAATCCAGCCCCAGGAAGGTAATTCCATTAACGTACTTTACACTTCATATTTCATGTATGACAAACCTCCAGAGGCTATGCTTGTCTACTTCATTCACCTTCTAATAAGCCGACGTGTTAAAGAAGTCAATCTGGTGCGTTTGCTAGCCCAAGTATAAGCCTCCAACATCACTTTCGTGGAATATGTAGCTGTGAACGCTTAGATGGTACGTGTTTGGCGACAAGATTGGGCTGAGTTATTCTAACATGCGTGAATAAAGCAGTGAGATCGCGTCTCGTATAAAAGTAGCATGCCATGGTACCGTCTGCGTATAGTACACTTTTATTTTTGCAGATCAGCATTGCACAAAACAGGTGGTGCGGCGGGGCTTGAAACGGTCAGTCCTTCAGCATACGCGAGCGAATCCGTTCTGTTATCGAGGAAAATCTAGTAGTTTTGCTAAATCTTAGCTGTTGCGAGACTTTCGTGGTTATATTTGTTTTTTTTCAACCGCGGGTACTTATTTCAGAAAAGGAAGCCATGAATGACAGGTAGAACGCATGTTTGCAAGTACAGGGTGGCCCATAATCAAGGAATAAAAAAGGATAAAGAAGGCGTTACCCACTCCCTTCTGGGATGCGCCACGCGCTCTACTTACACAGGATGTCGTAGATGTGATTTGAGTGCGTATTTCGCTAAATATACAATGACTTGCGGCGGCCAGCCGATGGACAAGTCAGCGCTTTATCCTTCGATCATAAGTCTGGTACCAATTCACCTACCGCAGAGGATGGAAGGCTTGGTTGGCCTGGGCGGGAAACCCGAAGGAGGAACTTGGTATTGGGTGCAGTCGTGTCACCATCGTCCTCTCCAATTCCACGCTGCGCGACGCTGATCTCGTGTTCGTTCTGATTTCGTATGGCCCAGGTCCCTGAGGCGTATGTTAGGGCAGGAAGTGGAGTTGAATAGGTGGGGACGGAGTCGGACATCCTTCGTCCTCTTCACGACTTCTTCGACGCTCTTGAAAGCTCCTCAAACCGTTCGTTTCCTCCTGCTCAGCTTTGGCGCTAGTTCGTTGGCCATGTTGAATTCGCGACCCAGATACACGTAGCTGGAGCATTCGGAGATGTTCGTTCCGTTGAGCGAGAATGGGGCATCAGAAACTTGTCCGTTCCTCATGAACATCGTCTTCGTAAGATTCAGCTGCAGTCCAACGTTCACACATATACGATCGAAAATGGCCATCATTTGCCCCGCCTAGCTAACGTTCGGTGTTATGGGTACGATGTCATCAGCGAAAGTGGTGCAGCTGCCGGCCGTCGAAATTTTACTCCCATGTCTCCCCATCCTAACTCGCGGCATAACGTTTTCGAGGGTGGTGCTGAAGAGCTTCGTGGATATGGTATACCCTTGCCGAACCCCTATCCTCACGTCGACGACGACATCCTTGTAGAATGCTGAAGTCTTGGTTGTGAATCGACTGTACAGTTCTCGAACTCTGATGTACTGAGTAGGAAGTGAACAGGGCTTCGAAGACCGCCTCGGTTTCGATAGAATCGAATGCCTTCTTCAGGTCGATGAAGGTAAGGCAAGCAGCAGCTTGCACTCTCGCGATGCTTCGATGAGCTTCGTAGTGGCGTGTATGTGGTCGATCGTGCTGAATCCTCTGGATGGATCTCTTGCTCCTGCTGTGTCGGATCAACTCGCTCTTTGTGTGTGGACGTGGCATGTTCACGCACAGAGTGCGTGGATGTGTTCGCGGATTGTATCTGTGTCGTCCCGATCAGAAAGCATGCATTATAAGGTAGAGTGAGAGTACATCGTAAGGAGATTCGAGCCCTCTGAAAAGTCCCACCCCCTCCCTTCGGGCAGACCCCGTTCCTTCGGGCTGTCCGGAGTTCCTCGCCTGCACGACATCACCGGAGTAGCTACTCGTGTGTGAAAGACGGTTTGCGACTAAAAAATCCGTCGCAAACTGTCGCATGCTCATAACTCCTTTAATTTTAAGCTGTCTGAGAAACTGTTGGCAACGTTCGATTTGTCTCCTCGAGATCTACGCAAGCATGTATTATATAAAACTTTACCGGAACATAGCGTTTTCGCCGTGGGTGGCCTAAAAAATAACTGCAGCAGGCTTCTGCGATTAGAGCACCTTATTTTCCAGGACGTGCATGTGACGTGCAGTGTTTTCAGAGTATCTCAAGCATGGCGTGCGTTGTCAGTGCTCTGTCATGCCTGGAATACTTCGAGAGTGCGCGTGCACAATGTATATAGCATCGAACGTATCAATCGAATGGTCGGAAGCATGTCCACTGGGTTTCTATCTTCGCTTAATGAAAAATGTAAAGCCTTCAAGGCTATCTTGCACCGTTTAGAGAATTTTATAGGAAATTTCCAGCCGCCCAACTTAGGATTTACTCCAGTCAGTCCGACGAACCTTTGGAGTGCGCCATACACAATGCATGTAGGAGTCTATCAATCGAGTGAGCGGAAGCAGTTCAAATGCCGTGCAAAGCAGCAAACCTTACCCTCGTTAGGTGCTTTAGTGCACACATTGACAGCAGTTAATACAAATGAAGTTTTATGAAGCGAGAAGGGAGAGTGCCGTGCGCAATGCATATACGATAGAACCGTTTGAAATTAGATTAGATTAGAAATTTCTGCCCGTCCTACTCAGGAATTCCTTGCTCTGTTCCGGGGAGGCTTTAGAGTACGCCGTGAACAATACACATATATAGAATCGAACCTATCAAATGAGTGTACGCGACAGCCTGTAGAGTGACCGTTTGAGGAGTTTTATCGGAAATTTCCAGCCGCCCTTCTTAGGAATTGCTGCCCACGCCCGGCGAGACTTTAGAGTACATTGTGAACAATGCATGTAGAAGAAAACCTATCAATCGAGGGGGCGACCGCTCGCAAATGCTCGTGCGAGCAAGTTCGTAGCGCAATAACTCTTTGAATTTCGAGTCTTACCGGCTGCAACTCGAGGACTTTGTAGGCAGCACAAGGTTCTTGACGTGCTTTAAAGCACAACGGTGTAGCTCATGAATGGACTAAGTTACAGCGCTGCGAAAATGCGGGTGAAGATGCTCGAACCAATTTTTTTCCGATTTTGGTCGACTACTGCGCGCAGACACAGCGAGCCAACGGTATGCAAATGCGGAACGCCTAAGGTGCTTTATTAGCCCCATCTGCCAGGGCGACGGACTTAGCGGTTGAAGTTTCCTGTCCTCTTACTCGCCCATATTTGGGTATTCGACACTCCCAATAACACCGATTTGTTCATCACGAAAGGCTCCATCGAACGGTGTCACTCTCGACAAATGTTAAGAAAATGATTTTTTGACAATATCGAGGACGTGGGCGCCCTAGGCCGAGCTACGCGAACGGTGACTTCATCGAAAATCGGTATTTTCGAAATTGGCCAAATTTCGTCGTGCAAACTTCGTCCAGAATCATCTAGGAGTTATTTGGGGCGTTGATTAAGAATCCGACGTCCGTTTTTGAAAATTCCGCCAACTGCAATAAGTTTTGGATTTTCTTCTGGATAATTGAGGGTGATCAGGTCAGGATAATCGATTTTGCTGAAACTTCGTGGAGAGGCTGAACTTATTCGGGGTGCCGAACACGATCTTCTTCTTCTTCTTCAGCGTTTATCCCGCTTCGTGGCGGGATCCGCTATTCTGGTGTCATGACGCCACCTTTCCCGATCCAGCGCTAGATCGGGGTGGACACCAGCTACTTTCAAGTCCGTATGTAACGTATCAGCCCAGCGCTGCTTCGGTCGCCCTCTAGGCTGCTTTCCTATTACCTCGAAATTATCCTATCTTGCGGACGCTGTCTTCCTTTCCACGTAGAACGTGGCCGTACCATCGCAAGCGAGCTTCGCGCATCTTGTCAGCTATCGGCGCGACACCGAACTTCTGCCGAATGACATCGTTTCGGATGCGGTCCATGCGCGTGACTCCAGCCGTCCAGCGCAGCATCTTCGTCTCCATGACGCTGAGGCGCGTTTCAACTTCCCTGGTCGCAGGCCAACACTCAGCGCCGTACATCGCTACTGGCCGGACGACTGCTCTGTAGATCTTCGACTTCAGGTGCTCTGGGATCTTCCTATCGCAGAGCACGCCAGTCAACGAGCGCCACTTGAACCAAGCTACACTTACGCGTGAATTCACTTCGACCATCAGTTTGCCGTCAGACGCGACTGCTGATCCCAAGTACTTAAAGACCGCAGTGCGTGGGTGCTCGATGCCGTTAACCTTGATGGAGCTGGACTCAGTAACGTCCGTCGTTAGGTATTCGATCTTCTTCACGTTCAGTTTGAGTCCAAATCGCTCCAAGCGATAACACCAAGCTTGCAGCTCTTGCTCTAGTTCACCTTTATCTTCGCTAGCGAGCATCACGTCATCGGCATCAAGCAACGTCCAGGGGACGGGCTTCTGAAGATCTCGTGTGATGGCATCCATGACGACAACAAAGAGGAGTGGGGAAAGCGCAGAACCCTGGTGTACTCCGACAGAGATGGGAAACTCCATCGAGGTTCCAGCTGCAGCTTGAACTCGACTCTTTGGGCAAGAGTAGAGAATTCGCACCCACTCTATGAGCTCTTCAGGAACTCCATGTTGACGCAGGGCGTACCATATCACTTCACGCGGTCAAAGGTCTTCTCCAAGCCGAGAAAGGCGATATATGCAGCGGCTTCTGTTTCTCGCGATGCTTCTCTATCAGGAGGCGGGCGGTATGTATGGCATCAACGGTGCCACAGCCAGCCACGAAGCCGCACTGATTGCTGGAAAGTTGGACAATGTCCCGAATTCGTACGTCGACGTCGACAATTCGCTCAAAGGTCTTCATGCGGTGCGAAAGCAAGCGAATCGGACGGATTGGAGCAGTCTGCAGGACTGCCCTTCTTGTTCCAAATCGAAATAGTCGTACTTTGGCGCAAACACTCAGGGACTTTCTTCTCCGCCACAACCTGATTAAAGAACTTCGCCAACCACTCAGCAGGGTAGAAGATGAGGCCAGGCGCTTTGCCTCGCCTCATCTTCTTCAAAGCCGCTTCAATCTCCTCCACGGTGATCTTCTGAACGGGGCCGTGGGTTGGAGCGGAAGAAGGGATGGCTGGATGAGGAAATTCTACTGTAGAGATTTCCTCGAAGTAGTCGCGCCATCGCTTCAATGCCTTCTTGCGGTCTGTAAGAAGATGGCCGTTCTCATCATTGATGCCGAAAAACTTCTCAATATCCTCAGTCTGCCGATGGCGATTCTTAGCAAGCCGGTACAGATACCGTTCGCCATCGCGGGACTCGAGCTTCTCGTTGACATCTCCATAATGAGTGGCTTTTGCAACAGCCACGGCCTTCTTTGCAGCTTTCCTCGCTTCTTGGTACTTCCGCCAGTTATCGGCCGTCTTTTCGCCGAGAAACACGTGATAAAGCGACTTCTTCTCTCGCACTTTTGCTTTCAGGTCATCTGTCCACAGCCAGCCCGTCTGCCTGCTTGTCGACCTTCCGCCGCCCAGGCTTCGTAATGTCGAGTTCCGACTGTGCAGCTTGACGAATCGCGTCGGTCGTCTTTTTCCAAGTTTCGTCGACAGTCGTGACTGTCGGTAACCGCACGCGAGAAATCACAGCTGCTTCCTTCTCTCTCATTCGCCATCACTTGATTCTTGCAGCACCGCATCGCTCGACCTGCTTCAGCCTCGGAGGGACAATCTTCAGAGTGCAGATCAGCGGGCTATACCCATCTTTCGTAGCACCTACGTGCCCATTAAGGTCGCCAGCGACTATGATGACATCTTTCGACGGTACCTCTGCTGTATTCTCATCCAGCAGGTTCCAAAACTCATCCTTGGCTTGATCGGAGCAGCCAATCTGCGGAGCATACGCGGAGAAGAAGTGATAGAGTCGCTCCTAGGCGGCGACAACGATCTTCATCAATCGATCGTTAAAGCGCTCGACACTTACAATCGAGTCATGAATTCGTTCGGAGACGATTATTCCGACACCACTGGTGGTCCTGGGACTTCCACATAGAACGGTCTTGAAGCCACGTCCTATGTCCCTTGACTTGCGGCAGGACCTCATCGTCTCCTGCACCGCACAGAAATCAACTCTTTTACGCTCCAGTGCTTTAACCAACTCGCACGAGCGGCCCGTCAACGTTTCCACATTCAGCGTAGCCACGCGGGTCCCGCTTACGTTACGGGACTTTTGGACTTGCTCAGTTGCTCTCGATGCCGTCCTCGCATCAGGGACCCTCGCATACTTCTCACACTCGCTGGGTTCTGCGAGTGCGCGTCGGCTCCCGCGGACGCCGTAGCACTACCACGAAAAACTTGCAATGTCATGAACCATGTGATGTGACATGAGTGTTCGTAGGCCGGCTTGTCACGAGGGCCTGTCGCCTGCAATCGAATGTCTGTGTTCGGCTTAGCTCGCAGAGCGGACAGTTTCCAGTGGCACCACGTGGAGGGACGGACATCGGCACCGGTGCCGAACACGATGCCGAAGTTCATTTGGACCATCACGGCAGGAGACCGCTCATACTGATAAGTGAGGGTGATCGGTGATCCTGATTTTCAAAACCGGACGTCGGATTCGTAATCAGCGCCCCAAACAACCCCTAGATGACTTTGGACGAAGTTTGCACGAGGAAATTTGGCCAATTTCGAAAATACCGGTTCTCGATGACGTCATTGTCTTCGAAGCTCGGCACGCCCTCGTCCTCGATGCGAAATCGTCAAAAGTCGATATTTTCAGAATTGGTCGAGATTGATATCTCCCGATAGAGCTTTCCGAGCTGAACAGAACGGTACCATTACGAGCGTCGAAAACCCAGGTATGGGTGAGTAAGAGGGCAGGAAACTTCAACCGCTAAGTCCGCCGCCCTAGAACGGCAGATGGGGCTAAGGCAGTTTAGGCAGCTGAGAAGTTCTGAGCACGTCATCGTAAAGTGCTCTGTTCGCATACGCACTTTTAAGGTCGTTAGCTCGCGGCGCCTTCTCGCAGTGGTCTACGGAAATCGGTAAAAATGCGTCATACAAGCCTCATCTGCATTTTCGCACGACAGTAACATTGCCTCTTCCTAAGCTACACCGTCTTACTCTAGTGTACTACTAGACAGTTTGACTGCCTGCAAGTCCCACAAGTTGCAGCCGAAACGATTCGAACTTGACAGAGTTATTGTGCTCGGAACAGGCCCTCGCGGGCAATTTGCGAGCGGTCGCTCCACTCGATTGATAGGCACGATTGTATATGTATTGTTCACGGCGCACTCCAAAGGCTCGCCGGACAGATTCGGGCAAATCCTAAGGAGTACATACGGCTGGAAATTTCTGATAACATTCTCCAAACGTTTTCTCTACAAGCTGTCCCTCCCACTCGTTTGATAAGTTCGATTGTATATGCATTGTTCACGGCGCACTCAAAAAGCTAGCTGGACAATCTTGAGCAATTCCTGACTAGGGCGGCTGCAAATTTCCGATGAAGCTCCCTAAACGCCCAGTCTACAAGCTGTCCCCCCCCCCCCTCGATTGATAGGTTGTTCTCTTTACGTATTGTACACGGCCCACACCAAAGTTTCGCTAGATAGATTAGAGCTAATCCTGAGTGGGGTGACTGGGAATTTCTGATAACATTCTCCAAACGGTTCGAAATAGTTTTGAGGATTTCGCATCTTCCAGTAAGAGAAGATAGAAGCGCAGTGGACATGCGCTCGCCCACTCGATTGATAGGTTCGATTCTGTGTACATAGTGCACGGCGCACTCTCGGAACATTCCTGGTATTACAGCGCACTGGCAACGCACACCATGCTTGAGATACTCCGAGAGCACGCGTGCCCTGGGAAATAAGCTGCTCTAATCGAAAAAGCCCGCTCCAGTCATTTTTGGGCCACCCACGGCGAAAATGTGGGTGCTCCGGTAAAGTTGTATACATGTTTGTGTAGATCTCGAAGAGACGAATCGAAGGGTGCCAACAGTTTCTCAAACAACTTAAAATTAAAGGGGTTATGAGCATGCGGCGCTATTGTGGCGTCGCAAATCCCACTTTTGACCGTGCGGCGCGAGCGGTATTGTAGTGAAACCAGTTCTTTATTATAATGAAATTAAAAGGCCTAGAGAGGAAAAGAACACTGTGGGGTATTCTATTCACGGGGTTTGGGGGGAACCCCCCAACCAGACGTTTGGCGTCTGCGGAGCCGCTAGATTATAATCTTTCTATTATCTGTAGAGCAGCATTTGCTCTCTAAGACGGTAAATAATTGAAGACCAATGACCTAAAGGTGGTGGTTGGATTCCACGGCCAGCCCTTTGCAGGTACGAAGTTGGGGAGATGGACGGGAAGCCGCTCCTACACACCCCTTTTGTTTTTCGTATCGATGCTCCACCGTAATGTGCATTTTGCCTTTAAACAGCGCGGTTAAGTTCACAAAAAAGTGGTCTTATATTTTTGCACCTACCGAACAAAGGCTTTTACTGATGCTCACCCTTTTTACAGGAAAACGTAGAATGTGTAGGGACGCATGTTTAGAGAGTCCTGGAAGACGAATAATTGCTGTGCGCGGCCATTGTTTGCATACCGCCAGGTTTCTCAGAGGAACTATTAAGCACATTATTATTTTGGCCTTTCCAGAACACCTCAGCTTTGAGAGAATTTTCTGGGCCGGATACCCGGCCTGAGCAACGCGCTCTAGCTACGAAATGAAGTCTTCCTTTCTAGTCCCTTCTCCTCATAGCTGACTCCTCCACTTATTTGCGGTCCTGCAAAGCTGACTTTGTTTATTAAAAAAAAATCAGGCACTACATGCGAATTAGAAGACACACATACATATCGCATCGCACGGCCAAAAAAAAAAACTCGTTGCGATGGATTTATCCGACTTTGCCAACCACAACCTTCTCGCCGTGCTTGGCCCGAAGAATGACTGGAGCAGTTCATTCACCGATCACGCATGCTTCCACAATCCTTTGAGCATGGCGTACTTTGCAAAGGCCCAACAGGGCCAGACAACTCCCAGAGTACGCAGTGCATCATGTTCGTTGAATCGACGAACTCAATCGGGTGGACGAAAGCATGCCCACCGTGCTTCTCTTCCTTCACTGATAAAACTGAATTACGGTACTGGACGCCACGCCGTCCAGCAAGCAAAGGCGCGCCGCCGCAAGAGCAAGAGCGGCGATTTTTGCACCGCAAACTGCCATTTTTTAATAACTCATTCAGAATAGCATATTTCCCAATTGGAGATATATATTTGAGTTGACCAGCTCAAGCTCTATCGTTTAGCGTACAAATCTCAGTAGAGTTGAGCAATGTATATAGACGCGATCAATATACGTCAAGAATCAGAATCAATCAAGTGGGCGCGAGAACTTGTAGAGTAAGGCCTATGTTATATTTCGGCGACGCTGTTGTCGGCGACGTCGGCAAGAGAGCATCGGAGCACAATGTACTAATAGACCGTTCTCTTCACGTTTTCTGTTTCCATCACCGTTTTATTTTGTGTTACTTGCTCTGCGAGAAACCGAAAATGCCTAGAAAACGCGAATAAAACGTGTGAGAAGGACAGAAAAGCGAATAAAGGCGACAAAGCGAAGAGAACATAAGGGTTAGGCTCCCACTCCCTCCCAAACACTCAGTGTTCCAGCAAGCTGAACGGATTTTCGCACAGCATTAGGCAACGGTTGTGAAACTAGTAATGAAAGAACGTTGAGAGTAAGAACGGCTTGCTGTCCGCAGGACGGGCGTTTTTCCACATCTCGATTTCGTAATTCGAGGTCCGGTAGAATTAGTGTGGTGCCTGGAACGTCGGCGACGCTGTGTTGCGCGGGCTGCTACGCGCTGAGTAGCAGTCCTCGTAACACTGTCGCCGAGGTCGCCGACAACTGCGTCGCCGAAGTATAGCATAGGCCTTGCTGTGCGCGCGAGGCGCGACGCAATGCATCTATAGTGGCCGAATTGATCGAGCGACGCGATTGATCAATTCGGCCACTACACGTGGCATCGCGTCGCGCGTTGCGAACACACTAAGGGGCTATGCACACTTCTGCGACACCGCGGCGCGGCAAGTGGGGCGACGGCTACCTCCGCGAAATCCGGCAGTCGCGGCGCGGCCGCGTTAGAGCACCGTTTTAGGCAACGGGACCGACGTCCCCGTGGATGCCGCGCCGCCAGGAATGGTTTGAACCATTCCAGTCTGCGGCACTCAGTGTGGCGTCGCCTGCGATAGCCGCCGCGACAGTCGCAAGAGTGTGCATGACTCCTCCTTGCGGCACGTGTCGCAGTGTCGCGCCGCGGCCGTCGCGGCCCTATGCTTCATCATGGCAGCGCCGCGCTGTCGCAGAAATGCACATGGGCCTTAAGGCCTCGTTTATACTTCCGACGCCGAGCGATGCGACGCCATGTGAAGTGACCAAATTGATCGATCGCGTCGCCTCAATCAATATGGCCACAATGCGTGGCGTCGCGTCGCTGGGCGTCGAAGAATAAAGGCCAATGCACACTTCTGCGACACCGCGGCGCGGCAAGAGGAGCGACGGTCACCTCCGCGAAATCCGGCGGTCGCGGCGCGGTCGCGTTAGAGCATCGTTATAGGCAACGAGACCGACGTCCCAGTGCATGTCGCGCCGCTAGGAATGATTTGAACCATTCCAGCCTGCGGCACTCAGCGCGGCATCGCCGGCGATAGCCGCCGCGATAATCGCAAAAGCGTGCATGCCCCACTCTGCGGCACGTGTCGCTATGTCGCGCCGCGCCCGTCGCGGCCCTATCCTTCATCATGGCCGTGCCGCGCTGTCGCAGAAGTGTGCATGGGCCTTAAACGGCCTAAGGCCTATTGTATACTCCCGTCCGCTGCAGCGACGCGGGAGTGCACAGCGACGCGACGGCTCGCGATGCGCGTCGCGAGCCGTCGCCATCGCTGAGGCTGACATAGTCCACGCAGTTCTGCAGACGAAGGCTTTTGCAGAATTTTAGAGAATCAGCTGATTCAGTGCATTTTTTCTTGGATTCCTTGTTTTGTCGATCGTTACGTTCGTGATTTCGCGTTTTTCCTGTTTTATCGCCATCTGATCCGTAAACGCTTGTAGGGTTGTGGTTTTCAACGGCATTTCGTCGATGTCATGTTTAGCTAGGTATGGGGTTCCGCCATGCCTGTGTCGAGTCATGCATTTCTTTCGCTCCTGATTCGAAATAAATGAGCGGAAGTGCATAGAACAGGGCACGACAAGCGTTCCCCCCTCCGCGACCACCGCTGCCCGTGAGCGACGGGCTGCGACGGCCAAGGGAGTATGTTTCACTCCCCCGACGCGGAGGTATAGCACCCCTCTGCGACGCATCTCGGGAGCGATGGCGCGTCAACTGACAACCGCGCCCCACTGCGCCGTCCGTCACTGCAGCGAAGGCGCGCCGTTGACAGTTGCCCCGCGCCCGTCGCTGGAGCGACGCGGGAGTATACCATAGGCCTAAACGACCCCAAGCTTAGCTTGACAAAACCAGCTTATCTACAGGCATGAAAAGTACAGCAAACGGATTGGCTTCTATATATCTATCACGCAGTGAGTTTTGCAATTCCACCTAATATACCGGATGCTCCAGGGGTATTACGAAATTGGACGCGCAGGCGTGTCCAGACCAAAGTAACTTTTGTCAAATTCGAATCTCTCCGGCTGCAGCTTGTGGACTTTGTAGATTGTAAGAAGTTCTAATAGCGCGATAAAGCGGAGTGGGATAGCCTATGAAGAGACAAAGTTACAGCGGTGCGAAAATGCAAGTTAAGCTTGTGTGACGATTTTTTTTCTGATTTCAGTCGACCACTGCGGGTGACACGGCGATTTTCGCACTGAGCATACGCTTACAAATGCGCCCGTAAACAGGACCCTACAATGCACTATGTTATCATGATCAACTCCTCAGCTGTTTGAACTGCCTTAGCACCATCTGCCGTTCTACACGGCGGACGCTTGCGGTTGAATTTTCTTGTGCTCTTACTCACCCGGATTTGAGTTTTCAATACTCATAGTAGAACTGTTTTGTTCAGCACGAAAAGCTCTATCGAATGGCGTCAATCTGGACCAATTTCGGAAAAAATCGATTTTTTGACAGTTTCGCGTCCACCACCTTGCTCTACGACCATTTCCACCTTCCTGCTTATCTCAAAGATGTGACGCGAGCACACTTCGCAAGTGAACGCCTTCCACTACCTAACTGAACTGCAAATCTAATACGAAGTAGAGCAGCCCCCAGTCTCACATTGTTTGCGGCGCACTCCAAAGGCTTACTGGACAGCGTATGGCCTTTGTCATACTATCGCTCACTCCGAGCGACGCCTAATGATATGCACCGATATCGATCCCATCGCGCTGCCCGATCGATATGGGAGCATATCATTAGGCGTCGCTCGGGGTGAGCGATGGTATGACAAAGGCCTATAGCATTTCAGGGCGACGGAAAGAACTCCTAAAATTCATATAACCCATCTGTCTTGAACACTTCACGTTCAACTGTCTGGAAAGATGGAGGCGCAGTGAACATGCTTTCGTCCACCCGATTGGTTCATCGAATATACGCTGTTCATGGCGCACTCAAAAGGCTCGCTGAAAAGAGTATAGTATTTTAGGGCGACCGGAAATTTTCACGAAATTCAAGCAACTCATCGAAAAAGTCTTAAGCACTCCACTTTTACCAGTAAGGGAAGACAGAGGCACGGTGAACATGCGTTCGCTCACCCGACTGATTCCGTCGATTCTGTGTGCATGGCTCAAGGCAAAATCCAAAGATTTGCCGGATAAAGTAGAGCGTTTTAGGGCGGCCGGAAAATCTTATTAAATTCATATAACTCATCGAAATAGAGTTGAATACTCCAGTTTTAGCAGGAAGGTAAGATAGAGGCACAGCGGACTTTCTTCCGCCCACCCGATTGATTCCGTCGACTCAATGTGCATGGTACACGGCGCACTCTAGGGATACCCTATTGGGCACTTGCAAAGCATGCTGTACTTATGGCACTGTGGAGCATGCGTGTCCCGGCAAATAAACCTGATCCAATCGCAGATAGGTGCTCCGGTCATTCTTCTGGCCAAGCAACCAGAAAATGCTGTGGTCTGATAAAGGCGTATATAACGTTGTATAAATCTCGAAGAGGAGAAGCGTTTCCTCATTCTAGCATCTTGTTCAGGAGGGGTTATGAGCACGAAACGGATTGAGACCCGAGCGGAATTGTAGTAGTGTTCTCTAATTGTAACTCAGGTCCACTCGTATGACTTTCACTATGGAGGAGAGAATGAACGTTTAACCACCAACCTTCGGAAATTTGGCCACTTGGGAATGGGAATGCTCCATCGCGGACCACAGGAAGATGGGCGGTAGTTTTACGTGAGTGCGCACTACCTTCTAATAAGAGTAGCTACAACCATGATAATTGCAAGGACTATAGCTCTAAGGATATGCTACATAACAGTTGGCATGTGGTTCTCTGCAACTGGAAAAAAGACTAATAGGGTCGCCTAATTTTGTTGCAGACTTATGTTCGCTTTGACCATCATACAGGTTCACCTTGTATGATGGTCAAAGCGAACAGTTCTCTTTTAGCGCTATTATTGGTGATACAGTAGTGCTTACGGGACAGAAGATTGACCACTTCTATCACCTATTATATTATACATCGTGTTGGTGAAGTATACCAGCCTCACGTGTCAACGCTGTGACAGAAAGTTTCCAAGAACATTTGCAAATGCTGGCCTTCAAACTACATACATGGCATCGCCTGGGAGTATGTAGTTAGCGTCGGGTGTTCTAGGAAAAGGGATTACTGGGCCTTTGTATTCCTCTCTCTGCTAAGGTTTAGCTGCAGAGTGAGCCATTCAGAGGGAGGCCACCCACAAGGGAGGGTATTGTGCTGGCTTTCACAAAATTATTTACAAATTGTTATTAGGTCTGAAGCGTGTCTGAACTGGGAAAACGCTGCTCATCAGTCAGCTCATGAGGCGTCCACTTCGACACCTTCACCTTGCCGAGTGTCGCCAAATGTCCTGCTAACGTACTACGATCTACGCCAAGGTCCTCTGCTGACGTACGTGTATTCGTCTTCGAATTTGCTTCGACCGCTCTCCTCAAAACTTCATCGTCAAGCGACGACATGCGCTGTTTCTCTTCGAGATCAAAATCGCCAGAAGCGAATTTTTCGAAGCACACCTTCACCGTTACTTCGCAAGGACATTCCGTCCCAAAAGCGCTGCTAAGGTTACGGGATGCCTCTGCCGTGTCCCAATTTAACATCGTAAAGCATGGTGACTCGATAGTCGCGTCGGCTACGGAGCCCTGGAAAAGGTGGGCTAGAAAAATTAGAGCGAAATCCACATATGTTTTTCGAAAGAACAGGAAAAACCTACGAAACGGTATGTGCGGCTTTCCCTGATATGGAACGATTTAGGATAAAAACGTATTTATTTATACATATCTCGAAACGGAGGCTAATTTTGCGACACCCTAATAATATAGAATCATGATAATTGCAAGGACTGTAGCGCTAAGGATGTGCTGCACATCAGTCAGTGTGTTGTTCTGTGAAATTGAAAAATTCTCCCAAAAAGGTATCCTCATTTGGTTGCACTATTTATGAGCCACCTTGTGGAATGTCGCTCACCACGCACAGTTTAGAAAACGCGCTGCGGATGGTTTATCTGTCGCAATCGGCCACATGCTTATAACCACTGAAAATCAAGTTTTTTGAAGTGTCCGATTCGTCCCTTAGAAATCTATGCAACAATGTATACTTCTTTGCGGCAGCTGGCATTTCATCGCAGTTGCTTTAGAAATGTCTCAAACAGGATTTTTTTTGGTTGGAGCAGCCTATTTTCCAGAACATACCTAGATGTGCACTAGCATCCTCCCAGGCATGACTTTCTTTGATGGTGCTCTGTAACGTTGTCAAACCTGCTTGTGAAATACGTCGTGCACAAAGCACATATAATCGAAAGAATTAATCGCGTGGGCGAAAGCATTTGCAGAGTACTCCTACAGTACTTTTGGTCAATTGCCGAAAAAGCCGCTTTGGAGCGTTCCAGAGCGGCTTTTTTAAATAACTTTTTTTAAAAATCAAGTATTTGTGAAAATAAGCATATATTTGAGCTCATAAGCTCGGGCTCTATCTATTGACATGTAAATCGTAGTAGAGTTCAGCAATGCATATAGGCTCGACACAATCAATCGAGTGGGCGAGACAACTGTAGAGCGAGCGAGCGACAGCTTATAGGATGAGCGCTTGGAGAGTTTTATCGGGAACTTTTAGCGGTCCTAATCAGAGATTGCTCTAAGACTGGCCAGCTTGCCTTTGTAGTGCGCCGTGAACAATGAATACGGAAGCGAACCTATCAATCGAGTGGGCGCGGCAGTCTGTACAGTGATGGTTTGGGGAGTTTTATCGGAAATTTCCAACCATCCTAATCAGGAATTGCTCTGGGACTGTCCAGATTGCCTTTGGAGTGCGCCGTGAACAATGCATACGGAAGCGAACCTATCAATCGAGTGGGCGCGACTGCTCGCATATTGCACTCGCGGGCGTGTTCGGAGCTCGATAACTCTGTAAAGTGCGAATCTTTCCGGCTGCAGCTCAAGAGGTTTGTAGGCAATAGAGAGCTTTAGAAGATCGCAAAGGTACAGCGCTGCAGCTTTTGAACAGGCGAAATTACAGCGGTGCGAAAATGCAGGTTAGCCTTGTGTGACACGATTTTTTCCGAATTCAGTCGATCACTGCGGAACGACGCGATGAGCTGACTGCCTACAAATGTATAGGCAAAAAGACTGCTTAGGGTACTTTACGAATAATTGCTCATAACTCCCCAACCGCCTAAACTGGTCTAGTCCCAGCTGCCATTTTAGAGCGGCGGAGGGCAGCAGAGAAGTTTCTTCCGCCCTTACTTGCCCAAATTTGAGTTTTCAATACTCACAGTGGCACCACTCTGTTCAGCGCGAAAAACTCTATCGAACGATGTCAATCGCAACCAGTTTCAGAAAAGTCGACATTTTGACAATTTCCCATCGAGCGCGTGGGCGCCGTAGGCCGTGCTTGCGCGGACGTCGGCACCATCGAAAATCGATATTTTCGAAATTGACAAAATTTCCTCGTCCAAAATCACCTAGGGGGTTATTCGGGATGCCGAACGTGATGCTGAAGTATATTTGGCCGATCATGGCAGGAGACCACCCATACCGATAACTGAGGGTGATCAGTGACCCGACCACCCACAAAGGGCAAATAACCCACCGAAATCGGCTGAATTTTCAGAAATGGGTGTCGGATTCGTAATCAGCGTCCCAAATAATCCCTAGATGATTTTGTACGAGAAAATTTGGCCAATTTCGAAATTATCGATTTTCTATGACGTCATCGTCCGCGCAGGCTCGGCCTGAGCGCCGCGGTCCTCGAGGGGAAATCGTCAAAAAATCGATTTTTCTGAAAATGGTCGTGATTGAGAATGTTGAGCACTCAAACTGGGCGAGTGAGTTCGCAGGAAATTTCAATAGTCAAGTCCGCCGCCCTAAAAATGGCAGCTGGGCGAAGGCAGTTTAATCAGCTAGGGAGTTGTGAGCATGACGTCACCAAGCACCTTAAGTGTTCTGCTTGCCTGTGCATTTGTAGGCCGTTAGCTCTCGGCGTTTTCCAGCAGGGGTCGACTGAAATTGTGAAGAATCGTGTCACACAAGGCTAACCTACATTTTCACACCGCTGTAACTTTGTCAGGCCATAAACTACATTGCTGTATTTCATCGCACTAGCAGAACATTACTTCCTACAAACCCCACAAGCTGCAACCGGAAAGGTTCACACTTTGCAGAGCTATCGCTCTCAGAACACGCCCGCGCGTGCAATTAAGCACGACAACGGCCGATGTTCTTCTTGCTCTTACTTAGATTACAGTTTTCCCTACCTTAAATAACACCATTCAATTCAGCATGAAAAGCTCTATAGAATGGTATCAAGCATAGCCCAAGTCGAAAAAAATCGATTTTTCGATGACATCATCGTCTGTCCCCCTTCATGTGCCACCTCACCGCGGTGAAGGGGTGAACATCACTTTGTGATGGCTAACGGCACAAACGGTCACGCAGTACGCGACGCTTTGTCGTGTATGGGCGGCTCTTCTGTATCCCTGGCCAGGAACATGTGAGTAACCAGACCACCGGTATGGCTCAAACAACTAAAACCGCGCCCCAGTCCTCCGCGCGCCGGAGGTGGACTTCTACGACGTCGGTTGCATCCACCTCCGGCGAGGGGCCATCTAATCTCGAAGTTGAATTATCAGGACGTCATTGGAATCGGACTACCGGAAACTCCCTCCCACCACGACACGGAAACTGCCTATTCATCTGCACTTATAACTGTCGTTCGATCGCATTTGAGCAGGATCTTCGGACACTGCTTTACAGAAGCCGCAACATCAAATACGACGTTATCGCCTTGCAGGAAACGAAAGGCAGAACGGAAACCATAAGAAGGACCGACCACAACGAGCTTCTCATTATCGGAGCAAACGTGGACAGAAAGAATATTGGCGGAGTTGGATTCCTCGTCAATTCGACAGTTAACCACCTAGTAGACTCTTACAAGATCATCAGTCCGCGAGTAGCTGTTCTTCGTCTGGAAACCAAAGATCAAGGAACCATCTCCATCATATATGGATATGCTCCAACATCTGCGGCCACAGATGAAGAAAAGGAGGAATTCTACAAGCTGTTCGAAAGGACTGTCAACGACGAGAAGAGCTACTACAAAGTTGTCGTTGGTGACTTTAACGCTATCGTCGGTACGAATGATCACGACGAATGGAGGCTAGGACCACATGGAACTTCCTCAAGGAACGAAAACGGAGAGCGCCTGATAGACTTCCTATCCGCGTGCCGTCTCTACCATGGAAATTCTATGTTTGAGAAGCCTTCAAACCGACGATGGACCTAGGAAAGCCCAAATGGAGAAACACGTTCGGAGATCGACCATGTTCTTACAAACAGACGCTGGAGTTTGTTCGACGTCTCCGTGCTGCCTTCATTTGACACCGGCTCGGATCACCGTCTTGTCCGTGCGAAGCTGACTCTCAAAAAGAGGATGTTCAAGCGTGACACCCATAAACCGGCACCGGTGAGGATCCCCACATTCAAGTCTGAGGAGTTGGAATATGCAATAAAGTCGTATGATTGGAATCTTCTTGAAGATCCTTCGGAAGACTAGGACCTTCTCTCCAAAGGACTGTTGAAATGTGCTAGCAGCCCTTGCGGAGCCACATCACCGTCTGCTTCAAGACTCAACGCACATGCGATTAAACTCTTGGAGCAAAGAAGAGCTGTTAAACTGGATCCTAATGCTTCCCATCTGGAAAAAGTCACCATCTCGAAGGCCTGTCGAATTGCAGTGAAGGAGTCCATTCAAGCCTACAGAAGATTGAAGCTGTTAGAAGCGGCTGGGAAAGGTTCAAGCATAAAGCGCTGCAAACGAGATCTCTGCGACCAGAACGCAATAATGTCAGCCCTTGTGGATAAGGATGGAACAACGCAAACGTCTCGAAGACCGATGGAGACCATCGTCCAAGAATTCTACACAGATCTGTTCCGTTCTTCCATCACTGTCCCGAAATGCTTGATGCCACCAGCTGAGGAACTACCTCCCATCCTGGAATCAGAAGTTGCTCATGCCATCAGAAGGATGAAGCCGGGCACTGCTCCCGGACCGGACGGCATTTCTGCTGATCTCCTTCGTGCGGGTGGCAGTACCCTCCGCTCACTTCTTGCCAAGTACTTCAACCACTACCTTCGACTTGGTAGGATTCCGGACTCATGGAAGGAGTCGAAAACAGTTTTAATCTTCAAAAAAGGTCAGCAGGAGGATATCAACAACTATCGACCCATCAGTCTTCTCTCGGTTGTGTACAAGATCTTCACCAAGATACTGCTTAACCGCATGGAGCGTTGCTTGGATGAATATCAGCCAGTGGAGCAAGCAGGGTTTCGCAAGGATTTCTCCTGCATGGACCATATTCAGACTGTTTCACAGCTTATCGAGAGGAGCCGCGAATACCACCTCCCACTTGTCCTTGTCTCCGTGGATTACCGGAAAGCGTTCGACTCTGTGGAAATCAATGCCGTTTTGAACGCACTTGTGCACGCTGGTATACCATCGCCCTACATCCGACTTCTCGACGAATGCTTCTCGAACACATCGACTACCATCCAGCTGTTCGATCGAAAGCTTGAAATTCCTATCGGGAAGGGAGTACGGCAGGGAGACACGATTTCTCCCAAGCTATTCACAGCGGCACTCCAGGATGCCATGAAGGACTTGAACTGGGACGATAAAGGCTACCTTGTCGACGGTAAACGGATCAGCAACCTTCGCTTCGCCGACGATATTGTTCTCATCTCTACCAGCACGGCAGAAGTCGAGGAAATGCTGAACGAGCTCAATGTGGCAGGTATGAAGATTGGATTGGACATGAATATGTCCAAAACGCAGTTTATGGTCAACCAGTGGTGTGACACGGGACTCGTAAGGTTAAATGGAGTCGCTCTGCAACAGGTCGACTCCTACGTCTATCTGGGAAGAGGGCTGAACATGGATAACGACCTCGCTCCTGAAATCGCCCGCAGGAGACGCGCAGCATGGGCAGCCTTCAGTTCGATTCGCGAAGTCACCGATCAGGTCAAGGATCCCGGCCTCAGGGCCTCGATATTCAACGCCTCTGTACTGCTTGCGATGTGTTACGCGACGGAAACCTGGCCCGACAACAAGACAATCGCCAGAGCGATGCAAACCACGCATCGTGCACTGGAGAGATGTCTTCTAAGGAGAAGCCTTCGTCAGCAATGGCAAAAGGCCTACGAAGCTCGGAGCTACGGGAGAAGTCGCAATTAGCAGACCCGCTGCAGTACATGAAGAAGTCCAAATATCGCTGGGGCGGACACCTGCTTCGACGAAAGGACGATAGATGGAGTCTCCGTGTCACAGAATGGCTTCCGAGAGACCATAAGAGACCACTGGGACGACCGCCAACGCGATGGGCAGACTCATTCTCAAGATCTTTCAGAGAGCGGAGTCTGCCTCACTGGATGCAAGCAGCCAGAGATCGCGCGGTCTGGAAGAGTTGTGGTCCCCGCTCGCCAGCCGACAAACGACCATCAAAGTGATCAAAGTGAAAGTGATCATCGAAAATTCGATATTTCCAAAATCGGTCGATATTGACACCGTTCGATAGCGATTTTCATGCTGAATAGAGCGGTGCCATTGCGAGTGTCAAAAACTCAAATCTGGGCGAGTAAGAGCGCAAGAAACTTTAACCGCTATCTTCCGCCGCTTGAAACTGGAAGCTGAGGCCGAGGCAGTTTAGGCAGCTGAGGAGTTCAGAGCACGTTATCGTAAAGCACCTTAAGCGTTATGTTAGCCTACGCATTTTAAGGCCGTTAGCTCGCCGCGTCTTCTCGCAGTGGGCCAGCCTCACCTGCAATTGCGCAGCGCTGTAACATTGCCTCTTCCTAAGCTACATCGCTCTACTTTGATGTTCTACTAGATAGTTTCACTTCCTAGAAGACCCACGAATTGCAGCCGAAACGATTCGAACTTGACCGAGTTATTGCGCTCCGAACACGCCCGCGTGTGCAATTTGTGAGCGGTCACCCCCTCGATTGATAGGTTCGGTTGAATATACATTGTTTCCGGCGCACTCCAAAGGCTAGCTGGATAGCCTTAGAGCAATTCCTTAGTAGGGCGGCAGAAAAATTCTTAGAAAGCCCCCAAACGCCCACTCTACAAGCTGTCGCGCCCACTCGATTGAAAGATCCGAGCCTATATCTATTGTGCCCTGCGCACTCCAAAGGCAAGCTGGGCGGTGCTAGAGCAATATCTGGAAAGCCCCGCCGAGAATTTCTGATAAAACTCTCAAACGCCCACTCTACCGGCTGCCGTGCCCACTCGATTGATAGGCTCGATTCTATACGCATTGTTCACGGCGCACTCCGAAGGCAATCTGGACAGTCTTAGAGCAATTCCTGGGAAGAGCGGTTGGGAATTTCTGATAAAACTCCCCAAACGCTCACTCTAAGGCTGTCGCTCGCTCCCTCTACAGGTCGTCGCGCACACTCAATTGATTGTGTCGGGCCTATATGCATTGTTCAACTTTATAAAGATTTATATGTCAGAAGATAGAGCTCGAGCTGCTGAGTTCAAATATGTAGTTTTTTCACAAGAACTTGATTTTTAAAAAAGTTATTAAAAAAAGCCGCTTTGGAACGCTCCAAAGCGTCTTTTTCGGCAATTGACCAAAAGACGTGCGTGGTACTGTAGAGTTTCCCTTATAAGAGACCAGCGTCTTTAGCCGACTTCGTCGGCGCCTGACGAGGACGTGGACGTGCGGGCCACGTCAAGCTTGTCGCGACGGGCCACGCTAGGAACGTAGCACAAACTACTCGTCCCCCCTTGGTCCATTCTACACTGATCCCCCTTTACCATCCCCTCCCCCTCCTCTCCCTTCACTGGACCTCTCTCCACTGGTCCACCATTACTGCTCTCACCATTACTGATCTTCATTTTTCCGGGGGGACGGTCAGGAGGTACACCGCCCCTTGCTGGGGGACGTGCGATCTTCCTCTCATTTCCCTTGCTCTCTCACCCCAATCCCCAAGGCTTCACCGAGAGTCTAACGGCTGCCTTACGAAACCTTTGACACGCAAAACAAAAGTTTCCGGTCCGCAGAACAACGGCTGTACCTCTGTACCTCCTGACGCCACGCCCCCCCCCAGGGGGCGGGTGTACCTCCTGTCGCGCTGCCATTTTTCCGGTCCCTTTTCACTGGAACCCCCTCCCCCCTCCTTCACTGATTCGCGTTCACTAGTCCATCCACCCCTCACTGTCTTCCCTTTACTGCCCCCCCCCCCCCTCCCCCGCCTAGTCCCGCCTCCACTGGTTCCCACTCCCCTTTTCACTCTTCCCCTTCGCTGGCCTCCCTTTCCCCTCCCCCCTTAACTGGTCCCCCATTACCCGTTCCCACCTTTAGTGGTCTTTCCTTCACTGGTACCCTTCTACTGATCCTCTCCTTAACTGGTCCCTCATTACTGGTCCCACCTTCAGTGCCCCCCCCTACCTTGCTGGTCCCCTCTTCAAAACCTCCCACCCCTTTAATTCCCTATTATTGCTCTCACATTGATTGGTTTTCCCCTTACTTCCCCTCTTCACTGGTCCCATTTACCGATCCCTATTCACCGGATTCCCTTCACTGGTCCCACCTTCACTGTTCCCCCCTTCACTGGTCCACCGCTTACGGGTCTCCCCTTCAGTGGTCCACCATTACACGTGTTCAGAATACGGAACCCCTTGTGTGACATCGGTGACCCTTTGCCTGAACCCAGACACCCATTTGATGACATAGGTGACACCTCTTCTGAACCCGTACGTCTGTTGACGACGTCAGTGACACCACTTCCTAGAAGGACCGCCCTCGCGCTCTCAGTCTTGTTGAGTTCCTCCGCCCTGGTAGCCCGCTTTTGGTTGTACATTTACGAATAAACGGATCATTAAATAATATTGTGTCAGAGACAACGAAAAACCACACACCCGTCTTCTCAACCCGAACGTGTTTTGCGCGTCATCGGTGACACGTCTCCTGAAACCGGACGCCTGTTGAACGACGTCAATGACACATCTTGTCAAACCGAACGTCCTTTGTGCGACATCGGTGACACGTCATCTGAATCCGGACACCCCTTGCTCCATATTGGTGACACTTCTTCTGAAAACAGACACCTCCCACGCGACATTGGTGACCCCTCTTCTGAGCCTAGACGCCTGTTAAACGACGTCGGTGAGATGTCTTCTCAACCCGGGCGCCCTTTGCACAACATCGGCGACACGTCTTCTGACGCTCGCGACACGACGTGGATGACAGCTCGTTTGAACCCGGGCACCTGTTACTCGACATCTATGAAAGGCCAGATGGACTAGGACAGACGGAAGGGCAGACATAACCGCTAACTCTTTTATATATAGTAGGATATATAATCGGCTAATGTCACGTGTCCGTCACGGGGAGGGGGACTGAAGCCGAAAGACGCCTACTTCAGTGCGGCGTATGCCAGCCGGGCTTTCTTTGAGCTCAACCATGGCCGATTGCTAGCGAACTATATCCTTGGCGGCTGATCGTCCAAGTTTGCGAGATATTCAAGGGGCAACGCGTCAGGGTATGAATGAGGATCGAGTGCAGAGCGTAGAGATTCAGGAGGCGTGTCCTAGACGTCGTTCAGGTGCGTCCGGATTCAGAGGACGTGCTGATGATGCCGTCCAACGTACGTAGCGATTCAGAAGACGCGCTGAAGACGTCGTCCAGCTTGCGTAGGGATTCCGAGTAAGGGCGACCAATAGGAGAGGACCAACAAAAGAGGACCATTAGAGGGGGAGCATGAATAAGGGGGGGGGGGAAGGGACCAGCATTTTCCCTCAACTTCGTTCAGTGTGTGTCGGATTTCTGAAGACGGCTTGCAGAAGTCGTGGCACGTGTATCAGAGTGCAGAAGGAGTGTCACAGATGTCGTGGCAACGTAGTGACACGTGAATCGGTACTCAGTGTCACATGTGCGTACTTGACTCTCACTTCGTTTCTTTACCAGCAGATCGGAAAGGAAGTATGTCTGGAGGGAGGGGGGGGGGGGGGTAGAGAGAGTGACCATGGGATCCGGAGTATTGTTGCCGTCGGTCAGTAAGCGGTGTCGACCAATACCGATTAATTATAATTATGATTTTGCCGATTAAGCACCGGATTGGGACTCTCATTACCTGTTACTCGACATGTAGAGAACGAGCGCTTCGGAGAATAAATCGCGTGCATGTGATGGAGGATGGATGAGCTTCATATGCGCAGTGAAAATTCTGCCCTACCATATCCCACTGCACTAATCTATAGCAAAACCGGTTTTTTACTGTAAGAAGGCCTAAAGAAGAAAGGAGGAAGATGGGGTTGTTCTATTCTCGGGGTTTGCTAGCGAAGCCCACAACCAGATGGGATCGGGTTTTCTATTCTCGGGGTTTGGGGGCGAAGCCCCCAACCAGACGTTTGGCGGCCGCTAGGCAGCTGAACGTCTGGTAGTAGGATAATCGGATTCCGTGCGTTAAAAGGCAAATCCCAGGAGAAGAGGTTGTTTTTCAGCAGTACTAGGCGCCAGCACATGGATCAAGGTCGACAGTCGCATTCTGCGAGCAGAATGTCCTTCGTTTCGTTTCACTTATTCACGATTGGCCTGGGTTCTGGGGCAAGGATATGTGGCCCCCAAACCCGATTGGATCTGAATGGACTACACGGCCTGGGGCCATTTAAAGCAAAGAGTCTCGTCGAACCCTCACCAAAGTTTTTTACACGTTGAATGCAGTGAACGCAGCCCTACTTGGAGAATGGCAGAAGATCGATGTCGACAACCTGCTGCCCACAGCAGAAGCGGTCGCGAAGCGACTGACTCGAAGCCTGCATCCGGGCAAGAGAAGATTGTTTTCAACTTCACTACTTCACTAGTACGGTTGTTTTCAAATATCTGCTATCATTTTTTAGTCATGTCGAAAAAGCCGGTGGACTACACTTTGTAGTCACCCTCTAAATCAGAAAGTAAATTGACGCAGAATGTTGTGTACTCCCGTAAGGGGTGCACACAAAGTCCTGGACGTAAAATTTGTTTAACGATTATTTTAGCGGAAATTTCTCGTCAAATTTCCGGTAAATCGTTAAGCTTCGGTAAAACATGCAATTAGCTGCGAACTATTATTTTAAATGAAAAAAAATCAGGAAAAACGTTTTATGTCCCTACTTCAACAGATGAGCAACAAGTTCAACGAACGCAATGTAACATACTACAGTGTAACATAAACAATCCACTCCCAACCAAGTGCGGACAGCAAAATAAGCAAGCTTTCAGCCACAAATTCGAGTTCAAATAAGATCAGACAGACCCCGGAGTACCCTCCCTCTCCCAGTTCTCCATGGAGCCGTTTATGTGACTGTCCTATGGACGAGCTCGAATAATCGAGTACCGAATGGACGGCGCAAATAGGTCCGACGGGGGAGGCCACCTTGTGCTTGTGGATATTCGCCTTGGCGAGAGAGCAGATGTACGTCCAGTTACACCAGAAATGGCCTAGATCAGTTCATCATTGGGTAGAACACAACGGTGCTGCATAGAACTTTTAATTTCGAGCAAAACAAAGCGTTGTATAAGGCTGCCTTACAAGGTGACCCCACTGGAACCTATTTGCGCGCAAGGAGCTAATAAAAATATAATAGAAGGAAGTGAAAGGAAGAGTAGCTTTCCAACTTTTTTCTTATCGTTAAAGATTTTCTCCGGCTCGCCTGTTCCGTGTGGTGGGCAAATGTATGTACTTTGGATAAGCGGCTTCAAGTGGGGATGGGCACTGCATTTAAGGATAAAGTATGGCGTTACTCAATTTCATTTTGGATGCGTCACGTATTCTACCTCTACCCTTGAAGCGGTTTGAATGCGTACTTGGCCATACAATGTACTGCGATGGCAAGCGATGAACAAGTCAGCACTTTATGCTTCTCAGACAAGGCTGGTACCAATTCACCAACCCAGGTGGGAAGGACGGCTTGGTTGGCCTAGGTGGAAAATCCGAACCAGGAACTTGGTATCTGGTACACGTGATAGCCGGCACCTCCCCGACTTCGTTATATGAGCCCCCGCACTAGTTCTAAAATTCAAATGCGCCTACGGCAGTGCGGCGTATGCCAGCAGGGCTTTCGTTGAGCTCAACCATGGGCGATTGCTGGCGAAATATATCCTTGGCGGCGGATCGTCCAGGTTTACGTTATATTCAGTGGGCAACACGACAAGGTATGAATGGGGACCAAGTGCAGAGCGTAGAGATTCAGGGGGCGTGCCCCAGACGTCATTCAACGTGCATCAGGATTCAGATGACATGCTGAAGACGTCGTCCAACGTGAATAGGGGTTCAGAAGACGTGCCGAAGACGTCGTCCAACGTGTATCGGGATTCAGAAGTCGTGCCGCAGACGTTCATCCTGCGAAGGGATTCCGAGCAAGGGGGGCCAGTAGGAGGGAGCCAGTGAAGAGCGAGCAAGCAAAGGGAGACCACTAGAGAAGGGAGAACAAGGCGATCAGTATTTTCCCTCAATATCGTCCAATGTGCGCCGGGTTTCTGAAGAGGTCACAGAAGTCGTGGCATGTGTGTCGGGGTACAGAAGTCTCATAGACGTTAGACGTCGCGGCAACATAGTGACACGTGAGCCGGGACTGTTAGTGTCACATGTGCGTACTTGACTCTCACTCTGTTTCTTTGCCAGCGCATAGGTAAAGAACTATTAGCGGAGAGGGGGGAGAAGAGGCAGAGAGAGTAACTCTGGGATTCGAAGAAGTATTATTGCCGTCGGACAGTAAACGGTGTTGACCTGGTTGGTCAGTTCATAGGTTAAACCTAACCAGATTGGCATTGAAGCGCAGCCCACGGGTCAAATCTAACCAGATTGGCATTAGAGCGCAATATCCTCTCGCAATTTACGGCTGTGATAAAACGGAGTGTTTTTGTTTATTCTTGCTGTTTTCAATAGATTTTAGGAGCAGTATTAATTGGGAAAGGAAGACCTGCAATATTAATGAAGAAAAGCAATAAACATATTGAGAATACAGACCGTTAAATTTCGTTAAATTTCTGAGAATTTCCGTTTAGTCGTTAAATTCGTGAAATCTGAACGTTAAATGTACACCTCTGATTCTCATCGGTTTGTTAGTATCATGCGTCACCTGCGGGGATTTTGTGTGGCGAACGGTGATAGAGAAACTTTGAAACATCATAATGGTTATCATACGCTATTTAGTACGTGAAACTGCTATGTATTTATTTATTGTATACGTCAAGAAAACGTGCTTCAAATTCGAACAAAAAAAAAAGGAATGAAGAACAGGACATGTGCAGAAAATAAAATAAAGACAGTAAAAACAACAGCAATAAAAAGAATAGTAGCGGCGCCTATTCCGTAACCAAAAAAATATGCGACAGACTTATCAACGTAGATCCTTATCGTATGTAATCTTAAGAGGGATCAAGGTAGAATGTATGCCAGATGGAAGCGGATTCAATACAACCCCTCGTGGCATGAAAGTTGATAAAACTAAGTTAAGGTACTCGACTAAAGTGCTAACTTCATCGTTTTAATGATCATGTAGACAGACGGATATCGCTGCGTGCCAACGAAGTTTGTTTGTCCACTTCAGCCAGCTATGTCGCCCTTGTGGTAGTTGCCGGATCTTCGGCACATAGGTACGCTGGCTACCCCATGGCACCGGCAACTAGGACAAACCACCTGTGTCACGCGAGAAAATAGCGATAAATGTTTAGCAACCGAGGGAAATAGTGAAGCCACAGCCTCAAGATGAAGCCTAGGGACCTACATGGATAAGTGACAAATAAACATCAGGAAAGGAAACTGAAGAAAAGTCGTGGTCCATACTACAGAAAAAAGGTTCTAGAAGTAATCATCTCAGCAACAAAGCCAAATGAATCAACCAGATCTCATAGGAGCAGGATCAATGTGGCTATTTGGTATGAAATCTGGAGCAGCAAGGAACTTCATCGGTCATCCCCAACACCTACTATACGACTGCCTGAAACGATGGGTTGGCAAACTAGGAGAATCTGAAGAACCGTGTTGCAATAAATGTGTAAATAAAAGTTATGAAGGGCATTTGTTGTCAAACACTCAGGCATCACAAATCTCAGGAGCGGAAAGAAGGTCGATCTTTTTCAGTCTTGTTCGGAATACTAAACTGCAAGGCAAACTAATTACTTTGAACGGCAGCATGAGAAAATGTATTGATGACTCTTGAACTTGGCTTGATGTCTGGTTTGATATTTTGTAATGATAGAAACGTACGATGTCTTCTGCATGACTAGAAAAGCCAGAATTTGCTAGGTTTCCACTTCGATTCGCCTTTAAGAACCTTGAAGCAGAACAATAGGTCCTTGAAAGTGCGGCGGTAAACCAGATTCTCAAGCTTGGAAATGCTAATCTCCTCTTGTGGCAATGCATAGCTTGGGGTAGTGTGAGTCAGGAAAGCACTTGTACATCAGAATCTTATTGAAAGTCTGCTGAACCTTTTCATTTTTATTCTGTAGCTTTTTGGTGGCAGGGCTCCAGATCTGGAATCCGCATTCCAAGATGGGTATAACGTACACCTTCTAAAAGTTGATCAAAATTTAGGAATTGTTGCACATAGTGATTCTACATAGGCTGCAGAACCACTATGTGCAACAATGATTTTTGAACAATCAATTTAATATGTGGTTCAAAGTCTAAGTCAACACTGATGGGAATTCCAGGGCCCCGTATTTCATTTGTGCTGTTGAGAGTATTATTGAAACTATACATTTTACGCTCGGTGCTTCCCATATGAAGAACATTTGTTTTATTCAAATTCACATTCACAGGAATCCCCAAGCTAAAGCCCGTTTCATCATTATAGTAACAGAAAGGGAGAGAGCTTGGTGAACTGCTGCTTTACTAGATGCATCGTAAGTACCATAACTAATATTTTTATATTGCCAGCATAGAGTTGTATCTTAATAAGTGGGTGGGTGCCTAGAGAATGCGTTCATTACTTTTACGCACATCTGCCTCCCTACCAAGTAAGGCTAAGACTAAAATACTAACTTCACTCTCGCCTCTAATCTGTGCAGTTTCAAAAGTAGCTCTTCATGGTTGACTTTGTCGAAAGCTTTAGATAAATCGAATTACACAACGTCCACAGATTTCCCGCTGTTTACTGCCAGGCTCCAGTCAAAAACACAATCGGAGAGCTGAGTTGCTGTCGAGGCTCCAGTTACAAAACCATGCTGTTGAGGAGGAATTGAAGAGTTCTTGTCAAACCATGCTATTTCTGCTTATTTCTTATCAGCATTTCCATAATTTCAACGAAGGTTGGTGTGTTACTTATTGGTCGGAAAGATCTCAGTAATATGGAATCAGTAGTTTGAGGACATGATGTAACAAAAGACATTTTTTAAAGAGCGGATACTTCACCAAATAATAACATATATTGGAAATCATAGAAAGGGGACAAAGGGAAAGCACACATTTCTTGTAAACAATTTGCGGAATACCATCAGATGTTAACGACGTGGAAAGTTTTAATGTTTTCGAAATAACGGCCACTTCGTGTGGATTGGAAAATGAATTCACATAAACTATTGGTTGAAATGTGATTATCGCTTGATTGAAAATCCACAGAAACAAGTTCGATCGAAAGGGAGCATATCATTATTTGGTGCAAACACAGAGGCGAAACATTCCTCAAATTCTTCAGCTCTCTACATGTCGGTTGAGTATTAGGGGGGGGGGGAGGGGGGCAAAAGCAATGAGACACCCCATGCCGTGTCCATATATCTCGTGGCTGGAGTCTGGATTCGTACTTGTTGTATTTGTATGTTTGTATGCTACTTACTGAAGCCCATCTGAAAAGTTACCACTTCCGCCCTTTCCAGAAGCATGCCAAAAACCCCAGCCTGTCTCATGCCGAAACCCCAGTCTGACGAGTCGACCTGTGTCGCGCAAATCTCCCCCAATTCCCAACCCTGAGGGTCCTGTGCTCAATATTCGCGCAAGATGAGAAGTACGTCTTCTATCTTAACCCTGCCAAGCAGCGAGTCTGGGTGAGGCCTGGTGACCTGTTACCGACCTTCGTTCGGCGAGATGTTCACGGCGAGAAGCATCTTTGGAGCTTTTGGGTCTGCGCCCATGGATCGGTTTACCGGAAGCTGTTTCCCAAGAGCACCGCGATGAACTCCAAGGCCATGGTGAACGAAATAGAAGAGATGGGCCGGCGACTCGCTCTTATTCATTCGCAGAGCTTCAAGAAGGTTCTCCTCTTCGATAACGCCGCACCCCATCGGGAACAAGTAAGCACGGATAAGCTTGGCCAGCTGGGCTACGTTCACATGCCTCACCCACCGTATTCGCTGGACATCTCTCCATGCAACTACCACTACTACTTGAGCCTACAGGACTTCCTAGTCGGAAGGGACACAAGAACCCAAGCAGTCCTTGACAACCATATCGAGCAGTTGATGAACACCAGGCTCAAGCAGTTCTGAAAGGATGGGATTAGGAAGTTGGCTGAGCGATGGCAGCAAGGTCCTTGCCCTTAATGGCAAATACACTCCTCAGCATCGTTGAGTTGTAATTGAGTTATAAGGAGATAAAGATTTTTTTCATTTTGTCTCATTACTTTTGGCCCCCCCCCCTAATACACGTTTCCAGCATGAGGGTAGGTAAGGATGCATGTAGTTTCATTTTATTTCTCACTAGCCGCTTAACGGCTTCGCGAGTAGTAATAACTTCTCATAATCAATTGTAGCTGCTCCCTATGGTTGGTTTCCCCAGGAAGAACACCCTAACTACGTCGATTGGGGCCAGTTAGAAAGAAACAGAAAAAATGAACAACATCCACAAAAGATCTATAATTTGATTAGTATTGACTGATGACGATCGATTTCAAAAACGAAACTTCACTTGGCGTTCAGCGATTTTCCTCAGAGCTGAAGTTTCGGACCGCTGCCGACACACACACACACACACACACACACACACACACACACACACACACACACACACACACACACACACACACACACACACACACACACACACACACACACACACACACACACAACAGAAAAGTGCCTTCGGATTCAAATTTGTTGCAGCCTTTTTATGATGTGTTGAAACTCACCGTAAGGCACTTTCACCTTCACAAATGTTCCTCCGATTAAAACTGAAGGCCTATCCGAAGGGACACAATTGCTTTGAACGGTGAGTCCATAGACGTCGAGCTGACAATCCTTTTCCCGGCTTCGCTCATTCATCTCGCTCCTGGACGAGGTCGATGGGCTTCATTTCAGAAGAACACGTACACTCCGCCCTCATCACTCAAGGACGCTGGTAAACGGCAACCGACGACGCCAAAATGCAGCACAACTAATCCAAATTAATTACTGGGTTCTTCTCCTGAAGTGGTATTCCTCGCAGTTATGTGTCTACCAGAATACTCGTTCCGTTCTCATACTTGCTAAACTCTAAAACAAACCGCAATTTCAAACAAATCTGGTGGAGCAGTTAATTCGCATCAACTCAACCATAGGTGGAAAGCGTTAGACCCCACTTTATTTTAGCTTTTTTTCTCTACATTTTTGGAGTCGAGCACGGTTTATTTTTATATCTTTTCACAATTTTAAAATTTCCGTACCCTGTATAATTTCACCGCACCTTCCTAAATGCGGTGTCAAGGGGCATGGATGGAAAGCGAGCAAGAAGTGTGCAGTGCTTATGGAAGAGTGGCTGATGGATTTCTCTGTTTTTCATGCAGTGGAAAAACGCTGCTTGGACTACTGACCCAGCTGTCCTTTCGCAAAGTTATAGTTTGGAATAACATGTAGTTTCGACAGCACACTTACGCATCACGAAGCAGAGCCAAGGCAAGTAGGCTGCTGCAATCGGCGCGTTAATGTTTATAAAGTCTGCCTTCTAAAAGTATATGGTTGAACATTGTAAGGAAGCAGTTCGAATCCGAACTGCAGTAGCATGTTCGACTGCCCTCGGTCGTGTAGTAGCGATCTGAACACGGAACACCTTTTACACTGACAGACAATTTTTATAAAGGATTATTTCTATCAGCGTTCCGCGTCTGCGTCTACAGGGCATGTCGAACGACTACATCGGAAGCTTCTGTGTCTTAATTATATGAGCATGAATGAAATTGCATTTAAATCAAGATATCTCTGCATGCAACCTTTAATTTAGGTCTCCCACTTCACTTCCTCGCTTCGCTCGTTTTCTTGCCCAGTTATTGCAGTTCGGCTTCGAACTGCTTTCTTACACAGCATCTCCCCCAGTTAGCTCTATTGTATTGGCAGTTTGCTTAAAAGATGAGTCACGCTCACAGACGCCCATTTCTCGTTCGCTTTCTATTGCACGTTTGGTTGTTCTCTTGATAAGGATAGACATTTTGCCGGATCGATCCTCGGACTCAAGGATCGCTGCTTGGCGGTCTTCCCACTAACAAGGGAACTGTCTCAACGGTGCGCCGGAACGGCAATGACGGAAACTGTAGGAGGAATCTGTATCCTTCAAGTAGTAACGAACATGCTTTTCTTCTACTGAGTCCTTGAGGAAGACGGTTAGGAAGCAGCGAATTTCCATGTTTAACAACGGCTAACGGTGTGCAGACTCGAGCTCACCACCCAGGCGAGCGGCGATAGTGAAGTGGCTTGAGTGGTGCAATGGTTGAGGTTCTTCTTCAAGAACGTGGAGTCGAGTGTTCGATCTCAGCACAGGGCCACGTTTTGCACTTCTCCCCTAGTAGCGAATTTCTATAAAGAAGTGGTATTTGCACGTATTTTGGGGTTTGCTGCGGTACGTTTTTACTGTTTTTCCTTTTCTCGGTACCTGCTGATTCGAATTCGAGGGTGATTCGTGCAGTCGGGGCTGCCCTTCTCCTTCCAAATCTTGATGGCTGCGCTTTGCTGTCAACTACCAGTTGCATCCTCATCTCCGTGACAACTAGAAAAAAATTTCGCTAGCTACTCAACAGGGTGCCTGCACTTGGCTTCTATAGGTCGGCCGCTAAGTCGTCGAAACCCGCTGTTTTGCCTGAAGTCATCCTCTTCATTGCCGCTTCCGTCTCCCCAACACTGATTTTCTGCACAGGACCGAGCGTAACTCTGCTCTCGAAATTCTCTCAAAACAGTGATGCCATCCTGTATATCGGGATGAGCCAGCCGCTGATATGTGCGTCGAAACAGTGAAGCTGAAGGTATTGATAGAAATGATTCAAGTCAGTTTCTTTAGCCTAACTTAGCCTAATGTGACTGGTATCGTGACAGGGAAGGAGGTGCGGGTTCGAGCCCAGGAGACCGTGGGCCACTCAAGTCGAGACCCTTGTTACATTCTAGAATATTCTAGAATGTATGGCACTATATTCTAGAATGTTCGTGCTACAAGCATGTGTCACTAAGCCAGACTGTAACAGGTATGTTACATGTTGAAAATTGGTTGGAATTTTTGTTGCAGGCCTTTTCCGACAACTTAATTGAAGATCTTTTGGGGCGTCATAGGATAGAGTTGCGTCATGCATTAGCTCAGTAGGCGATGTTTGCTAGCTGCATGCGCAATTGCTTGTTTCCACGAGCTAATGACCGGTGAAATGATTTTTTTGGTTCAGTCAGAGACTTTTTACTATTGCTTCTGCTCAATCCTAGATTTATATGTACGTAAAGAACTTCTAAGGGGTTGGAAATTTAATGCCGATTCAAACGATGGAAGCTTTTTATTGGAGCACCGTAAACAGGCTAAGGCAAGGTTTCCGAATCCACAATTTTTCGGCTTTCTTAAAACGTGTTAGAGTCCGATTAGAAAGGCGTCTGAAGAGAAGGAAAAGTAAAAGTAAAAAATGAAAAAAATCGGCAAGAAGAAGAAAGAGAAAATCGAAGAAAATCGGCCAGCTGGGGCTGAACATAACACGATAAATAAATCCCAGATCACCTGGTATGAACATTAGCAGAAAAACCTATACATAAAAACTCGGTTGTGCCGCACTACGTGTCAGGTAAAACGTACGGTTTACGATTTACGAAATTTCGAAATCGAACCTGGACTCAATCCAAGGGTGATTCATCGGCCGACTGTTCCCACACAGTGAAATTGTTTCGCCTATCCCTTACCCTCCCGTTACTCTCACTTTCTGGCTTGCAAAAAGATGAAAAGTTATGCATTGTACTACGAAATGATTCTCGGACGAACAATTTCTCAAGCCGTGCCTGCTCCAGGGATGACGTTTATGGCGAAACATCAGCCGAGTGAAGTGGCAAGAACAGTGCACTGCAAAATGGCCTTGGATTCACTGCCTGACGGTCGCGCTACCGTTTCTCCCCGATGGGATTGGTAGCAATTTACCGATACTAGAGACATAGCAGTTTTGGCTGGTTTGGGCGTAAACTGAACTTGAGGTCGACTTAGAGTGTACAAAGTAAGCGATTTTTCATACAGACGCTCCAGATAACCCCATACGTCTCGCTAAGGTAACGCTTCTCAAATGGCTAGAAATAGATTATAATTTAATCATTTTGTTGCTTATTCGTGATCTGTTTTCCGTTGACCGGTTGTTTTTGGCAAAATTATTCATCATCCATTAGGTGGATTTTAAAATTTCGTTATCCGCCTACCTGGTACTCATTGCGTATCGAGATACGGGTAAATACCGACCTTTGCTCTTCATTGTTGACATTTTTTCAAAGAATGAAGAACTAAGCTTCGTTGACTTAATTTTGGACTCGTCAGATGCACTTCTAGCTGCTTTACCAAAAACATAAGCAGTCAGGGCCGGTTTGGTGTTTCTGTTTCGTTTATCGCCTGCAGCACCAACTTGGTATTTCGGAAAGCCAAGGGTCAACACTCCAGCGAAATTTTGTCTTGTTGCATCAACGCAGTTGCGTCGCTGTAGCAGCATACACAACATGAAGGTGTCAGAAGATTGCCCGCATGTACCTCCCGTAACGTCCCTTCCTATGTAGGAAGAGAAGTCGTGGTATTTTCTACTATAGGATCTGCTAAGTTAACGCGTGACCTGCTGAAAGCACGTGGTTGATGCCTGATGCCGCCGAGGACTCCGTGGACGCCTGTTGGATAGCGAAACTACCACTAGATCTTTGTCGAAGGTAAGTAACAAGATTACCTTTCCTACGAAGTGATGTCTAGATACTCTGATCCTCAGGAGGAACGTTAACATGCTCGGCTACTTTTTTCCTAGCAACAGCCTGTTATGAAGTCGCGACATTGCGCCGCAGTTGTGCAGTATTGCGTCGTGTATGCGCGCGATGGCGCGATACTACGTCACCCAATCAATGACTGGACATTACAGCTTGGCGCCAGCTATAATAATTGCCTACGTCGCTGCCCATTTATGGTGTTTAACTACTGCAGGGCATCTTAATCACCTTCATCGAGGTAGCCACGGAGACAGGGGCCATGAGTTCGTTTAAGGTAAGCAGATCATCACCTTCGTAGCTTCACTACGCACAACCTTTGAGTGTACACTGCTCGTTTTAAGGGGTTTGTGCGTCGATTCAAGCGGCACCTTTTTCTGACGAATACGGCGATCAGCATTACACAGATAGGAACTGCTGACGTCATCCAGCAGATCGTTCATGGTGATGTCCAGCGAAGTGGATGGGATTACATCCGAACAGGTTGGAACTCCAGAATCTCATTTTTCGACACTGCTTTGCAAACATTATCCACAATTCAAAGTTAGATTTTAAGTTTCGAAGCTTTTCCTAAATCCGTTTCTTGATTTTGTGAGAGTTGCTTGTATTGATCGTTCTCAAATTTCCACTAACTTCGATGTCCTGAACTGCTGGAAAGAGCTGATGTTGGAGGATTCCACGGCAGCTTTGTTCGTGTTGACCCTTTCTGTCGGTGGTTTCTGTAATTTCAAACAAAAACCCGGTGACAGAACTACAAGTTTTCTTTTGTAGAGATAGCCCCAGATTCATGAAAGCACCACAAATATCCCTTTTCACCACAAAGGGCTCACACTCTTCCATTAATTAATAGGTTTGTGGTCAGCACACAAAACCACCCCTTTCAGTGGAACTCAGGCAATTTTTTCTCGTCCTAACGTGTTTTGAAGCGTTGCTCGTGTCTTCATTTGTACAGAACCTTTTCAAATCGAATCGGGTTCGTCTCATTGTCGACGCCGCGTGCGTTCGCGTTGAGGGAACATTTTGAAAGCTAATTAGCTAGATTAGATGCGCAAATTCCGCTGGGAAATCTTGCAGATTTCACTTAGTGCAAATCGAATTGGAACTATGTTCTTCTGGCTGCTAATCTAGAGGTAAAGGGCTCCAGCTTCACTACGTGGCATTCCAAACTGTCAGCTATCCCCCCAAACCAAACTGAACGCGTTTCAAATAGAATAATCCAAAGTGCATTTTTTGCGGAAGTCCATTCAAGGCTGTTGTTTAAAAAATGGAAAACTGTACGACGTGTCATGTGAGTGATTTTGATCTGCGCCCGCCCAGCGCGTAGCGATCCATGTTCGATGTTGTGTGTTTTTGTTTGTTTGATTAACAGCGCAATCACAGTTTACATAGAGTTGTGCCGGTGGGAATCGTTTTTCATTCTTTAGGCGCTTTCGCTGAATTAGGGATTGATGCGTGACTCGAGGTATCGAGCACTTGTGTTATCGATGAGAGTGCCAAGCAACCAAGATCCCCTCATGGGCTGAATCGGAAATTTGTTGCGTTTTACAGTCTAAAATAAGCAAGAAAGTACTCTTGTAGGGATAGTAATTTTATGTCCAATCTAAAAGTGTAATAATTTTTGCGTACCCTTTTAGGTGACTTTTTCTAGTAATTTTTAGCTTCTAAAATTTAGCTTAAGTCCTCTAGTGTTTCCAGTGTGAGTCGTTAATTCTTGAATTTCTCAGATAAAGGTGAGAATGGTTTGTGCTGCTGCGCTCGATTTCCTCTTATGAGGTATTAAAGATTGCTTATTAACAAATCTTTTTGGACTGTATTTGTCGAGCAGTACTATCTCCCTGTCACAAAAGCTATCGTTGCGTTCTTTGTTATACTCAATTTATCGAACGGTTCTGGATATGCGACCGCAATTTATAACTCGATGTGCAGGACCTCTTCACGTACCTTCAAAATGGTCCCTCGTTTAAACTTTTTGGTATTTCCTACCTTGCGTTTTCTTCAGCAGCTCAGGATCTCGTGGGAAATTTCCTTCGTGGTCCGTGTCTGTATCACTAGAAGTTTTGAATGAGCTGTGCAGGTAGCCAGAAATCGGTCCTTGCATGAGTGCCATTACGCGTGCGCACTGGATGCATTTTTTGATGTCGTGGTTGGTGCTCTAGCTGCTAGCTGAAATCACTCTTCGTCCACTTGGTAGGCTCCCAAGTGTTAACCCTTTTCCGATGTTTGCCGTAAGACTTCCCGTTGGCATATATTTTATTAGCATTGTGGTTCCTGGTTGTCATTGGCATCTTGCTTGCACAAATGCGTCCGTGTTGTTTTAGCTCGGATGGCGGCGATCGGTTTCGTGATGGGACCGATGTTGCACGGATACTATCGCATCCTGGACTCTCGTGCATTTCGTGGTGGAAAACGGAAAGTGGTGATGAAGAAGCTGTCTTGTGATACGGCCCTCATGCCAGTCTTTTCGTGCACATTCATTACAGGTCAGTTCAGCCAGTGGTGGTCGCCAGTTGCTGATTATTGTTGGCAGACGTCTTGACGTAGACCGTCAATGTGCCTCACAATCGCATAGGCCTTCATGCTCCTTAGCTCGAGTCATACCGCTACTTGAAAATAAGAACGAGTTGAGATTTCCAACTTTCCTGGCTGTGGGGCTTTGGATCTCCTTCAGCTTTTTTGTAACGAGGGATATGCGCAAATGAAATTCGAAATGTCGTAAATCGTAATTACGAAAAACCGTCGTGAATCGTAAGTCGTAAGAGTTACCTGACGTGTAGTGTAGTACAGCTGTATTTTTATAGGTTTTTCTGCTACTGTTAATACGAGGTGATCTGGGCATATATTTATCGTGTTATGTTCAGCCCAAAGTGGGCAGTTTTCTTGCCAATTTTTTGAACTGAATTGTGAATGCGGGCCATATGCTGCGGAAGACCCTTCACTTATGGTTAGTACACAGAAGTGTTTCGTTTTTGACGTTTCTTTAAATCAAACGAGCGAGGGGCCCTTAAAGTTTACAGTGGTGCCGCAGAGACTTGGCTTGCAAGCATTGATATTAGTCGAAATGCAAGCCGGCAAACAAAAATAAATGCATGCCTGTGCACACATTGACATGAGGGCGCAGTGAGTAGTGCCATTCGCCACGGGCGGGATATTGTAGGTTCGCTTCTCATGTACGATGTTGGTTTTCTCCTTACATTGTCCGACTTACGTTTGAGAGTGTTTGGCTTCCACACATGTTACGAGCGTTTGACGCTATATAAGTTACTAACTGCGTTTTACTATAAGCCCCTGTTCGGCACTATAGCACGTCCATGATTCCGGAGGTCAAGAAGAGGTCAAAAAATTGTTGTCCAAGCTTTGAATAAGAGGTAGTTTCGGTTAAAGATTATGAATATGCTACCAGTTTTTGAAATTCCTGCCGATTATTGTGGGTTACGGTAGGTATGGGTGAGTAAGGGTAGCGAGGTCACGATGACGAACTTTCATAAAGTCTGCACGAAGTCTGTGCAAACTCAAAGATCTTGCCTCGGCCCTGAACACAGTCCACTTCAGTTGGCGGTCTTCTTGAAGGACGTACATTACGAGATGCGTTCGGCGAATACAGAACAAAGATGTGGCACATCTGGAAGGTAATTGACTTCCCTTTCTGTGAACGTAATCAATTTATCGATGTTCAGGTGGACGCATCGATTTGGCCACCGACGCAGCTGATTTCCTTCTGGTTTTTGCCACCGACAGTACGGGTCCTTTATGTGAACGTTGTGTCGTTAATCTATAATTGCATTATGTCGTTTATAAAGCATAACGATGTCGAAGAAATTGCGCAGGTGATATAAATCTTTTCAACGCTCGTTACATCCTCATTCTTAACACTGGGACGCCTTCATGGCACGGTTCAAAGCAGGTCGAGCTTGTAGCTTGGCAGCTGTGCGTGAGTGAACTGGTGTCGATCATCCACAATGCCTAGTCGATATTTCTGGCTCTTGTAATGCCGCCTAAGTATAAACTGTGCTTCAAGGGCAAAATCCGCCCACTATAGAGCAGAAAACGCCTAAAAGTGATGTGGATGCCCTGAGTTCTCAGATCTCAACCGATCAGTTGAAATGCAAAAAGGCTACAACGTGTGAGAACCAAATCCCCGAGCTCCTTCCCGTGTAGTAATGCTACTGCCTACTGGCCGTGAACGCCGGCACCGCGACTCCATTGTAAACTTTGGGGTCAAACTTTGGGGTTTGGTTCAGGGACTTGTCAAAGTCGAAGCGCATTTTTATGGTAAGATTCTTCCCATATGACTCGCTTTCCTGATCAGAGATCCGCTTCAGACCCTTCCCTTGCTAGAATTGGTTTTAGTGGTCTTTGAGGAACAAGCTGAGCATATGGATATTCCGTCGCGTCGCGCTTGCTGCAGCAGTTGCCGCGGCGGCCGCCTGCTGTGGGGCGACCGTCTCACATTCTTTATTCAGGACGTGACGATGACCACATCACGTATTGTTAAAAAAGTAACATAACGAAAAGCAAGAGAAGTATCGAATAAAACAATGGACACTAAAGTCTAGAAAAAAAACGTAAAGCTAAAAAAACGCACCTTAAAATATTAGACAGTGCAACAGGAAACAACTGCAATAAATGTGTGAACTCTATCTTGTGATCTGTCTACGGAAAACATGAGACCTAAGTTGATTCAACGTCATATTGAGTATGCGGTCCTTCATGAACATCCTGAAACGTGCAAACGCCCGGTGAGAGAAGAAAGTTGACCTGGGTTGGCATCTACTCACTGAGCCAGCTAGCCTTATGCCACTTCTAGTATTGGTATCAGCAAAGTGAAAGAAATCACTTGCGTTGACATCAACTCTACCAGTAAGTATTTTGAACACCATAATTATGTCGTTATTTTCTCTCCTGTTTTTTAGGGAACGCAAGCCTAGTTGTTTCACCCTTTCCGCGCCGTTTGGAATTGAAGAATAGCTAAGACCAAAGGATTTCATTAGCCGCTTGCGAGTGAAACTGTTTTGCACATTTTCTAGAAAATCGATATCCTTCTTTTTGGTAGGATTAAAGACTGTGGTGCCACCTTCAATTATTGGGCGCACATAGACCTTGAATGGTCGGATAAGTACTTGAGGGTCACGTGTTTTCAAGATCTTGAATAAGTTGTATATACGAAACATGGCTTTATTAACGATCACTTTATAATGGGTTTTAAAGTCAAGTTTGTAATCAAAATGGTAGCCCAAGTCTCTGATCTCACTTACAGCTCTCAGCCTTATGCCATCCACTGAATACGTTGTCTCTGAAGAACAGTTACCGACGGTCATCACGTATGTTTTATCAACGGCAAGAGGCAAACCCCATCGCTTGGACCAACAGCTGATAACATCAATTGCTGACTGCAAGCTTAACGAGTCAGCATAACTTGCTATAGTCTTATATAGTTTGATGTCATCCGCATACATTTTGCAAGTAACATTGCAGGTAGAGACCAGCCCAGGAATCTCATACGTGTATATGAGGAACAGAAGTGGTGAGAGGACTCCACCCTGCGGAACTCCGCTGGGGGCAGGATAGACATGGGAAAAACGTGACCCAACCTTCACTTGGTATGTCCTGTTAGAGAGAAAACTTTCCACCCAAGCCACTATCATTGGATAAACTCCCACGGTCCTGAGTTTCTCTACCAAGTTTTTATGAGGCACTCTATCGAACGCCTTAGCGAAATCGAAATATACAATGTCCACGCTATTCTTGCAGTTTAGAACCGCAGTCCAGTCATTTAAAGATGTTAGTAAGGCTTTCTCAACTGATCTCCCATTTCTAAAGCCATATTGTTTTGTTTTCTACTTTAAAAATTTGGCAAAGTTATGTCTCACTCTGCTTTGTCTTACTGACTAGCTTGCCACTCACGTGGGTGCTTGGTATACTGTTACCGACCGGCTGGAAATGATCACCCATATTTGGAGTGCTACTTCTTTTGTACATATGCTTTTGATGATTCTCGTTTCTCCGTACTGACATATGTATTCCAACATGCGTGTCCTCCCTTCTATGCCATCGCCTGGGGTGCGTATCAGTTTAAAGAGGCCTTTGAGATACAGGGCCCGCCCTGGGATCGTGCGCATAGAAGGTCGTAGACCAAGCGCATTACGCTCATGAGCCATATGTCTTTACGGTAGGTTTTTGTTTTCGCGTTCTTTGAAAGCAGCATAGGCACAATTCTTCTTTTGCTAAATATGTATGTGCTGGGCTAGTCTTTCGACAAAGCTAGGTGCCAGTCCCTCGTTTAATTTGTTTTTAATTTTCAAATTCAGAGCTGCAATAGATGTTTTTATGTAATGTAAATGGTGGATACGTGCAGCAGGGATACTAGAATTTTTAAGAGACCATGTTGTTTGGTGACCAAAGTTTCATGGCGTTCTCAAATTCTGAAACCATAGTGAGACCACTCTGGACTCCTCGACTTCCAGTTTCCTCCTTGCGCTTTTCTTCCTTCTAAAATTGATGGATGTGTGTTCTTGTTTTTCGACTGCACTTTTATCGACTAATTTTCAGTAGTTTTTTTTGCGTTAGTTGCTGTTTTGACATTTTGCTAGTGTATGCCTACTATATTTGCTACTGTGTTTGAGCGCGTCCTATGACGTATATAATAAATAAATAAATAAATAAATATTGTTCTTTCGGGATAATGTTGTGTTTCTCTAGATGGTTTAAAATCCTCTTCATGATTTTCTCGAAAACTCTCGCAAAAATTGAGGTGATGCTCACCGGCCTGTATTTCTCTGGATCCTCGAAAGGAGCCTTTTTGGGTATAGGACTAATAAGAGCATGCTTCCAGCGAGCCGGCACCTCACCTTTAATGTAGCTAGAGTTTAAAATGTATTCTAATGGATACCCGATATAAGGAGGAATCTTCTTAACAAAAATTAGAGGGATGAAATCTGGAGTACAGGAGAACGAGTTTTTCCAATTTGAAAGCAGTTCAATGATTTCATCTCTATGGAACCATAGAGTTGGGCCCATTGAAGGACAAACTTGCTTATAGTCAAAACGATCACTAGAGCTCGGGTTAGTGAACGACTTTTGGAAAACTTTAGCTAAAAGATGGGGTTTTGATTCATCACTTAAGGCAATCTCGCCATTATCTAATCTTAAACAACAAGCAGAATTTTTTTCCACTTCTAGAACTTATATACCTAAAGAATTTGGACTTGTCTTTTGACATTCTTCATGACGCGGTCTTCGCGTCCGTGACAAGACTTCGGTCGCGTCCTTCACAAAGACGAAGTCAATCTGCGTTTTGGTATTCCCACTATAATACGAAATGAAGTGGGAGTCGCATTTCCGAAACACGTTGTTCACAATGGTGAGGTTATGAGACTCCACATATTCAAAGATGTGCTCACCATCGGCGTTACGCAACCCATAACCGAATCTACCATGACAGCTGTACCCGTCTTTCGTCGCGCCGACGTGCCCATTAAGGTCACCAGCGACTATGATGACATCTTTCGGCAGTACCTCTGCTATCGTCTCATCAAGCAGGCTCCAAAACTCTTACTTGGATTGATCGGAGCAGCCAGTATGCGGAGCATACGCGGAGAAGAAGTGATAGAGTCGCTCCTTAGCGGCGACAACGATCTTCATCAATCGTTCGTCAAAGTGTTCGACGATTACAATCGAGTCTCGGAAGCGTTGGGAGACACGGTAGGACCACCTCGTCTCCTGCACCGCACAGAAATCTATCTTTCTTCCCTCCAGTGCTTTTACCAACTCGCACAAGAGGCCCGTCAACGTACCCACATTCAGCGTTGCCACGCGGGTCCTGCTTACGTTACGGGACTTTCGGACTGGCTCAGTTGCCCCCGATGCCGTCCCCGAATGAGTGACCCTCGCATACTTCCCACACTCGCCGGGCTCTGCGAGTGCGCAGTGACGCCGTAACACTATCTCGAAAACTATGAGACATCAAACACCATGTGATGTGGCATGGGTCTTCGAAGGCGAGCCTGTTACCAGGGCCTATCCCCTGCACTCGACTGTCCGCGCTTAGCTTAGCCAGCAAAGCGGGCAGTTTGCAGTGGCACCACGTGGAGGAACGGACATCGTCACCGAAAAATGCCGGTAAATCTAGTAAACCGGTAAATTGTTAATCATTAAACGCAAACCCCTGTTCCAAACTTAAAGGCCTCAAAGAAGTGGCACAGTGTTCTATCATTAGAACTTCCAGTCCGAATACAGCACTTAAAAGTTTAGCCCAATCCGGGGTATTCTGTCCAAGATTCAAACTGCTGGAGGTTAAGAGTCGCCGTTTTGCATGCTAGACAGAATGTAGTTCGATGACTTCAGAGTCAGGTTGTCGAAGGTGGTCTTCCTCGTTTCAGTTTCACTTTGACTTTCACTTTGCAGTGGATAATTATGCAGCCCCCAGGTGGCGATGTCCGTTCCTCCACGTGGTGCCACTGGAAACTGCCCGCTTTACGAGCTAAGCCGAACACGGACATTCAATTGCAGGCGGCAGGCCCTTGTGACAGGCTACCCTACGAAGATCCATGTCACATCACATGGTTCATGACAGTGCAAGTTTTTCGAGATAGTACTACGGCGTCCACGGGAGCCGACGCGCACTCGCAGAGCCCGGCGAGTGTGACAAGTATGCGAGGACGGCATCGGAGGGCAACTGAGCTAGTCCGAAAGTCTCGTAACGTAAACAGGACCCGCATGGCAACGCTGAATGTGGGTACGTTGACATGCCGCTCGTGCGAGCTGGTTGAAGCACTGGAGCGTAAAAGAGTTGATCTTTGTGTAGGGCAGGAGACGAGGTGGTTCTGCCACAAGTCAAGGGACATAGGACGTGGCTTCAAGGCCGTTCTATATGGAAGTTCCAGGACCACCAGTGGTGTCGGAATAATCGTCTCCGAACGAATTCGTGACTCGATTGTAAGTGTCGAGCGCTTTAACGATCGCTTGATGAAGATCGTTGTCGCCGCTAAGTAGCGACTCTATCACTTCTTCTCTGCATATGCTCCGCAGACTGGCTGCTCCGATCAAGTCAAGGATGAGTTTTGGAACCTGCTTAATGAGAAGACAGCAGAGCTACCGTCGAAAGATGTCATCATAGTCGCTGGTGACCTTAATGGGCACGTAGGTGCTACGAAGGACGGGTACATCTGTCATGGTGGTTTCGGATACGGATCACGTAGCGCGGATGGTGAGCTGGTGAGCACGTTCTTGATTACGCAGAATCAGATAATCTCACCATAGTGAACACCGTCTTCCGAAAACGCTACTCGAACCTTATCTCATACTACAGTGGGAGTACCAAGACTCAGATAGACTTTGTCCTTGTGAGAGATCGCGACCGGGGTCTTGTCACAGACGCGAAGATCGTGCCGTATGAGACGGTCGCCCCTCAGCGCCGACCGCTGATCTGCACTTTGAAGATCGCCCCTCCGAGACTGAAGCAAGTCGAGCGATGCGGCGACGCAAGAATCAAGTGGTGGCGAATGAGAGAGAAGGAAGTAGCTGTGATTTCTCGCGTGCGGTTACGGACAGTCACGACTGTCGACGAAACTTGGAAAAAGACGACCGACGCGATTCGTCAAGCTGCACAGTCGGAACTCGGCATTACGAAGCCTGGGCGACGGAAGGTCGACAAGCAGGCATGGCTGTGGACAGATGACGTGAAAGCAAAAGTGCGAGAGCAGAAGTCGCTTTATCACGTTTTTCTCGGCGAAAAGACGACCGATAACTGGCGGAAGTACCAAGAAGCCAAGAAAGCTGCAAAGAAGGCCGTGGCTGTTGCAAAAGTCACTTATTATAGAGATGTCAACGGGAAGCTCGAGTCGCGCGATGGAGAGCGGTATCTGTACTGACTTGCAAAGTTTCGCCATCGGCAAACCGAGGATATTGAGAAGTTTTTCGGCATCAATGATGAGAACGGCCACCTTCTTACGGACCGTAAGAAGGCATTGAAGCGTTGGCGCGACTACTTTGAGAAAATCTCTACAGTAGAATTTCCTCATCCAGCCATCCCCTCAACGGCTCCAACCCACCGCTCCGTTCAGAAGATCACCGGGACGAGATTGAATCGGTTTTGAAGAAGATGAGGCCTGGCAGAGCGACTGGGCCCGATGACGTGGCAGCTGATTTATGGAAATCCAAGTACGGGTACCCTGCCGAGTGGTTGGCGACGTTCTTTAACCAGGTTGTGGCGGAGAAGAAAGTGCCTGAGTGTTGGCACCAAAGTAAGACGATTCCGATTTGGAAGAAGAAGGGCAGTTCTGCAGACTGCTCGAATTACCGTCTGATTCGCTTGCTTTCGCACCGCATGAAGATCTTTGAGCGAATTGTCGATGGACGAATTCGGGATATCGTCCAGCTTTCCAGCAATCAGTGCGGTTTCGTAGCTGGCTGTGTCACCGTTGATGCCATACATGCCGCCCGCCTCCTGATAGAGGAGCATGGCGAGAAACAGAAGGCAGTGCATATCGCCTTCCTCGACTTGGAGAAGGCCTTTGACCGCGTACCGCGTGAAGTGATATGGTACGCCTTGCGTCAACATGGAGTTCCTGAAGAGCTCATAGAGTGGGTGCGAATTCTCTACTCTTGTTTAAAGAGTCGAGTTCAAGCTGCAGCTGGAACCTCGATGGAGTTTCCCATCTCTGTCGGAGTACACCAGGGTTCTGCGCTTTCCCCACTCCTCTTTGTTGTCGTCATGGATGACATTACACGAGATCTTCAGAAGCCCGTCCCCTGGACGTTGCTTTATGCCGATGACGTGATGCTCGCTGGCGAAGATAAAGGTGAACTCGAGAGAGAGGTGCAAGCTTGGTGTGAGCCCTTGGAGCGGTTTGTGCTCAAACTGAACGTGAAGAAAACCGAATATCTAACGACGATCGTTACTGAGTCCAGTTCTATCAAGGTTTACAGCATCGAGCTTCCACGCGCTGTGGTCTTTAAGTGGCTGGTATCGGCAGTCGCTCCTGACGGCAAACTGGTGGTTAAAGTGGATTCACGTGTAAGTGCAGCTTGGTTCAAGTGGCTCTCGCTGGCCGGCGTGCTCTGCGATAGGAAGATACCAGAGCGCTTTAAGTCGAAGATCTACAGAGCAGTCATCCGGCCAGTAGCAATGTACGGCGCTGAGTGTTGGTCTGCCACTAAGGAAGTTGAAATGCGCCTCAGCGTCATGGAGACGAAGATGCTGCGCTGGGCGGCTGGAGTCACCTGCATGGACCGCGTCCGAAACGATGTCATTCGGCAGAATTTCGGTGTCGCGCCGATAGCTGACAAGGAGCGCGAAGCTCGCTTGCGATGGTACGGCCACGTTCTCCGTGGAAAGGAAGACAGCGTCCGCAAGACAGGCCTTAACTTCGAGGTAATAGGAATGCGGCCTAGAGAGCGCCCGAAGGAGCGATGGGCTGATACGTTACATATGGACTTGAAAGCAGCTGGTGTCCACCCTGGTCTAGCGCTGGATCGGGAAAGGTGGCGTCATGACACCAGAATAACGGACCCTGCTACAAAGCGGGACAAACGCTGAAGAAGAAGAAGAAAAATTATGCAGCCCTTAAATGAGCATACTTCTGACGCCTTACACGATTGATTTCGCTGTCGTCCGTGCACGTAACTCACATCGTGACAGCTGAGCGGTACGAGGGCGCAATGCGGGTTTGCGTGTGAGGAATTTCACGTAAAAAAGCGCATAAGTGGTCTCGTGAACATATAATAATCCAAAGCATTAATCTATCCAGCAAAGAAATCCATGCGAATTGAAACTGACCTGCGCAGCCTTCACAGGAACACAAACAAAGTCGCGAAACATAAATATCAACCAGTCTTCCCCTACCCTTCCACCCCTTCACCTGCCACCCTACCACTATCGCTGTGCTTAAGAAGCATAGATAATTAAACAGAAACAATGACAAAACAAAATTTCGAGGCACTAAAGGAACCCTAGGTCCCCCATCAACCAGTCAAGAAGTCCGTACCCCCCCCCCCCCCCCAACCCCGAATGGCGTCGGTATGGGTTCGACTGGATGCGAGGAGGGCTGGCGCGAGCCCACGGAGCCCGTCGTGAGGCTTGGCAGCGCGGTAACGAAGATGCGCGTGATCCACTCGATGACTCGTTTCTCCCCGCCTGTGCTACTCGATCGTGGCAATTTTCCATCTTTGCAAGGTTACGTGGTGAATATCCGGTCACGGCTGCACGATCGGTAATTGGCCTAGCTGTGGGCGCCAGCGCCAGGCGCAGCCCTCGTCGTCGTTCGGCACTCGCCCTCGACGGCTGCGCGTAAACATGTCGATTATCCGCATCCACCAACAGCGTCGCCGCTCTCATCAATGAGGATCAACCTCATCCGATTCATTTCACCGGAACCGCCTCGCCACTGCACGCGAGTATCTACCGCACTTCTGGCAGACCGTGTTTCGCTGCAGTTTCCACGGTGAGGGGCGAGCGCCTGTATGTACCTGTAGGTGCGATATTCCCAGCCGCCTCCCATATGCACTTCCTTTAGAGCTTGGTGTCGTGCCATCTGAAGAGCAAACTCCGGCGATTCTCAGAGTCGCAAATTTTCGTAAATGTGGTCACTGATCAACAACCAAGTGGCATCCCAATTTATGTGAAGCAGATTATAAAAATGTTTCAACTCAGGTCTCCTCTTATGGCTCACTCCCACTTCCTTTTAGAAATGTTCTTGTATGCTCTAATGTGTTACTGTGACAGAAGACACCGTCCTGTGCATAGGCTTCTCGAATCCGCCATATGTCTCAATTAGCTAACTTTTCGATTTCTCTAACATTGTAAGCACTGCCGTTTGGAATGGGACAGTTCAAGAGGAGAAACAAGTGAAACGCAATATTTGAAAAAATAGGCTCGTGTCTAGGAGGCTGGGCTCCTCCGTTTTCGGTTCAAAGCACATCGAATTCCTACTTTCGTTAGTCCAGACAGTTTTGATCTCCGGTGTGATTGAGTCTACCGTATTCACCCTATCTAGTCCGCTTAGGATGCTGCAGACTCTCGGGGAGCAAACGTTCGTTACAGGCCACCGAAGATCAGGATCAAGGTTCAGAACATGAGAGCACTTTTAAAAGTACGAAATAGCTGCGCTCCAATCTCTCTGCAATTAGCAGAACTCCTGAATTCGAGTATCGCGCTGTGGTATTTGCTTAGTACCCTCTCATTAAGCAATGAATGTGAAACTATAATACTTTTCTGAAGTGGTCTATATACCGCTTTCATTTCTACGTTTAAAATAGGCTTTTGCAAACTCAAATGGAACCTGTTTTAACTTAGACCGCGTTCTTCACAATTCACAACCCATATGGGATTACTTTTAAATCAAACTAGACGCTTTCTAAATCAAAATTACCTTGTTTATGGAATCAAACCGAAGATGCCTCAAGAAGGTTTCGGAATACGTTAAGGAATACGTTAAATTTCCCATTCTAAAGCTCATACAAACCAAGAAATAAAACCACACTGTTAAGGGGGTGAATAGTTTCTTATACGCCTCTTTGTTGGATTGCTACATGCGCAGTTGCCTTTTTTTCGCAATGGTCAGTGGTGAAATGATTTTTTTTCAATTTTTGGTCTTGACAGCGACTTTGTCCTAAATCGTAATTGTTTCATAAATCCCCAATTCAAGCTGAAATTTATTAGTAATTAGCAATTTAATGAGTATTCCAATGATACAGGCATTTGTTGGAATACAATGCATAGGCTAAACTTGATTTAAAAGATGAAAACGAAGACATGAAAAAGTGAAATACTTTGGTAAGAAAACTGCTCAGCTTGAGCTGAAAATAACACGACAAATAAATAAATATTGAATGACATCTGATAAACATTTAGTAGAAAATCCTCTGGAAATTTGGTTGCACTGCATACAAGTCAGGTGACTCCTGTGATTTACGGTTTAAGATTTACGGCAGTTTTTTCTACGATTTGCGAAATTTCAAATTTCATTTACGCACACCCCTGTTCATAAGCTTTCTCACATCACAACTGTTTTCACCGATGACTAGAGTTATCGCGTAAGCTCCACCTACTGTCCTCAAAGACGTGGCTTGAATTCGTCTTCATCTTACCAAGTCAATCCATTTGATGGTAGACTTGATCTCTAGCGTAGCATTTTTAAGCCCGCTGCTATGTCTTCATCGAAGTTTTCACCCATTCAACGAAAGAATGTTTAGCGGGCAAGAAAAGGAAGCTAACAAGGGAAGGGTCTGAGACGTGTGACGACAAAATCGACTCATATAGGAAGAGTCTTCACCCTTCAATCTACCAGTTTATAATTGAATCAGCGGTCGATGACGTTTGAGTGATCTAACCTGAGTGAGATACGCCTCATCATCTACAGCGCGTGCAAAATTTGCTTATGAACGTGGGATGTTGCTGCAGCAGGGGAAGCGCAGCCCTTTACTGCTTAACACAACAGCACCTACGCGCGTTTCTGAGCGTCTAGATTCAGAAGCGGTGCCCCCGACTTCGTGCCATTGGCATGGGGAGACCACTAAAGGGGTAAGAGGAGAAGGGGGACTTCGAGGGTGGAGAACCGACGGCGACCTGGAGGAGGCATCGGGATGGGGGGGGGGGGGCGATAGGAGGAACAATGAAGCAGGATAGAAGGAGACACCAAGAAGGGTTTAGGCAAAAAGGAGGGACAAGTAGGAGTTACCAATAAAGGAGGGGGCAGTAAGGAGGATCAACAAGGGGATCCATTACCAGTAAGGGAGACGGGATTTAGAAGATGTGACAACGATGTCGCGCATGGGCATTCGCTCGCCGTCGTCGTGTCGTGAGCATGGGAGGGCTACTTAATTGGGGTAGAGTAGTAAGGAGGATTCCGAGGGGTGAGGGGAGGGATCTACCTGGAAGAAGGGACCTGGAGTCGGAACCAGGACGAGGAACCAACAAGAAGGAAGCCGTAAGAGGATCTAAACGGGGCACAAGGAATCAATCTTATGCATAGCCTCTTCATGCTCGACACAGCGGCGGCTGCACGCGCTTCTGAGCTTCTGGATTCGGAAGACGGGTCTTCTGGGCTTCTGGATCCGGAAGACGCCCTCCCCCCCTACGTTTCGCAACAAGCGTCCTGATTCTGGATACGTGTCACCGACCTCTACCGTGAGCATGAGAGGCCCACTAAGGGGGTGGTGGACAAGGGCGGTAAGGGAACCTCCAGGGTGGACCAGGAGAGCGACCAAGAAAGAAAGGAATAACCTGGAGGAGGTGCCAGGATGGGGAAACCAGCAAGAAGGGGCCCGGAGAGGGTCAATAGTGGAAACAAAGAAGTGGGCCAATAGTTGGGACCAGGAAGGTGGGGGGACTAAAGAGGGAGGAGGGAAAAACAGTAAAGGCGAACCAGCAATTAGATCCAGTAAGAAGGAACGACTGAGGAAGAACCTGGCTTCGGAACACAGTCGACGATATCCGGAAACGCTAGCTGTTGAGCATGAGAACGGTTGCGGAGGAGCAACCAGAGGGACAGAATTACTGTGCAGCACAAACCAATGACGTCACTGGCCGGTCCGGAGCTAATGTCTATTATGAAGGTACCGAAGTGGCGAACGGTTTGATACCGACAAAGCACGCACCAGGTCCTAGATTTTAGCGAATGTTTTACAAAAACTACTTTCCATAGGTCGAATTTTTTCGACAAAATCGGTAAATTCATTAAATTCATTGGAGAAAAACTTACCTAGCTGTTGTCAATTTGGCTTATTTTAGTATGCCTTGCTCAAGCTTTTGGGAGGATCTATAGTGCCGGACGCGCCTTTTGAATAGACGCCTCAAATACCGCAATTTTGCGGTTTTTGCGTCTTTTTGATAAAACTCTCCTAAATTCACCCATTTGAAACACCAAAGGCATATTTGAGCTCAGGAGCTCGTGCTCTATCGTTTGGTATACGTGTTTCATATGGAGCCATGAAAATTTCCGAAATTGAAAACTTGCGCCCCATTGCGAAGGGCAGTTGCGGACGAGTTGTCGTCACCAACCGTCGAAAACCGTTGTATGCTCACAACTCCTCTAATTTGAGGTTTTTCGAGAAACCGCTGGTACCGTTCGATTCGTCTCTTCGATATCTTCACAATCGTGTATACAACTTTACCAGACCACCGCATTTTCGCTGTGGGTGGCCAAAACGAATGGCTTGAGCAGGTTCTTTGCGACTGGAGCAGCTTGTTTTCCAGGACTTGCATGATTTCGGAGTATCTCAAGCATGGCGTACCTCGCCAGCGCTTTGTCATGCAAGAAATCCTCAGAGAGTGCGCTGTGCACAATGTATATAGGATCGAACCTATCAATCGAGTGGACGGCGCAACAGCTTGTGGAGTGAGCGTTTGGGTAGTTTTACAGAAATTCTCAGTTATCCTATCCAGGAATTGCTGTACTCTGTCCCGGCGAGACATTGGAGTGCGCTGTGCACAATGTATTAGGTCATCCAATAAGTAATGTCGTTTTTTGAGCACTACGGTTTTAGCTCATTATTTGTCGGCAGATTTGTGTATTTCGAAGATGCACTAGAGTGATCTAAGGTAAATGAGACATGCTCTTTTAGAATCTACCATTCGTTGAATTGTTAGCTCGCAAGATTAGATGAAATGACTTGGCAAATCTCAGAGTAGCATATTCGGCATTGTATGCTGTTCGAATTTCGGAAGGGTAGTAAAGCAACGGTTGCTACCAAAAATATCTGCGATGGGTACCCAGATGCATTGGAAGTTCGAAAATGCCAGCGATGGTTTTCCAAGTTCAAATCCAGTAATTTTGGCCTCACTGACTCCTCTAGATCAAGGAGACCCGTGACATTTGACAACGGTATGCTGATGGCAGAACTGGAGGCGAATCCTTGTCAAACAGTGGAGGATCTTTCGAGTACTCTCAACGAACCTAAATTAACCATACATCTTCATCTACGCCAAATTGACAAGGTATGCAAAGCAGATATTTGGGTACCGCACGATTACCGAGAACCGTGCCAACCGATCAACGCTTTGCAACTCACTGCTTCAGCGACACCGTACAGAACCGTTTTTTAATCGACTGATCACAGAAGACGAAAGTGGATCTTGTACGATAATCCGAAGCGCAAAAAGCAGTGGCTTTTCAAAAATGAACAGCCAAGAAGTACTGCGAAGCCGAGTATTCATCTCTGAAAGGCACTTTTCTGTGTTTGGTGGAATATCCGTGGAATTGTCCACTCTGAAGTGCTTAAATCTGGACAGACCGTTGACGCAGACCTTTACCGTGAGCAATTGGATCGAGTGAACCAAGCTTTACTGGAAAAGTATCCTGCGAACAGAAAGGGCGTAATTCTCCATCACGACAATGCAGGACCGCACCGTGCAAAACGGACGCTGGAAAAAATAAACGAATTAGGATGGGAGGTTCTGCATCATCAACTTATTCTCCCGTTCCCGAACCCCCTGATTACCACTTGCTCCGGTCTCTTCAGCATTTTCTTAGTGGCAAGAAATTTGAAAGTTTGGAGGATATTCAAAATGCTATGTCCACACGTTTTGCTCAAAAACCACAACAGTTTTATTGCTCAGGTATTGAAGATTTGCCCATTAGATGGAGAAGGGTTGCTGATAATGATGGTCAATACATTTTTTGCTGAAATGAAGTTTTGTTGAAAATTTGTTCAATTGAAGTCAAGGTTGAAAAAACGACATTGCTTACTGGATGACCTAATACATATGATCGATCCTGTCAATGAACTGGGCGCGACCGCTCGAAACTTGCACCGCGGGAGTGTTCTGAGCTCGATAGCTCTGTTAAGTGCAAATCTTTCCAGCTGCTGCTCGAGGATTTTGTAGGCACCTCAAGGCTCTTGAAGCACTTCAAGGCGCAACTGTGTAGCTCATGAAGAGACTAAATCACCTGTATCACCTGTCGTCCCATTGATCATCGACTAGCTCGAGCGGGCGCCAGCAGCGTCTCCATTCGTCCCTGTCGCGTGCTAGAGTGGTCCAATGGATCCTCCTCGCTCGAGGGACACGAAGAGCGTCATATCGGTCGTTCAGGGCTTTCACGAAGAAGTCCGACCAACGCGTCGCCGGGCGTCCTGGTGTTCTCTTGACATCCCGCGCAATCCCTTCGGTGATGGTTCTCGTCCAGCGGGTGTCTGTGAATTGCATTACGTGGCCGGCCCACCTAATTTTCGACGACTTGGCCCATGCGACAGCGTCTCTGATCTTCGAACGTCGGCGAAGCTCAGAACTCCGGAGGCCTTCTCTCACTTGCGTGAGACGTGTCACTCCGAGCATTGTCCTCTCGATTTCACGCTGCGATCGCGTGCTGGTCCTGCTTTCGTATAGCCCAGGTCTCTGAGGCGTATGTTAGGGTAGGAAGGATAGTGGAGCCGAATAGGTGGGCACGGAGTCGGACGTTCTTCGTCTTCTTCGCGACGCTCTTGAAAGCTCACGAAGCCGCTCGTATCCTCCTGCTCAGCTTTGGCGCTAGTTCGTTGGCCATGTTGACTTCGCAGCCTAGACACTCGCTGCTAGAGCATTTCGAGATGCTATTCCGTTGAGCAAGAATGGGACATCAGAAACTTGTCCGTTCCTCATGAATATCGTCTTCTTAAGATTCAGCTGCAGTCCAACGTTCCCACATACACGATCGAAGTCGGCCAGCGTTCGCTCCGCCTGACTGATGCTCGGTGTTATAAGCACGATGTCATCAGCGAAGCGCAGATGGCACAATCTGCGCTTCCACCATCTGCACTAAATTACAACGGTGGAAAAATGCAGGTGGTGGATGTGCGTCCCAGTTTTTTTCCAATTTCGGTCGAGCACTACGGGAAAACGCGGCGAGCTAACAGCCTACGAATGCGTGTAGGAGCATGAGAGCATGAAAGCACTTTACGACGACATGCTCGCAACTCTCCAGATGCCTAAACTGCTTTAGCCCAATCTGCCAATTTAGAGCGACGGGGGCAGCGGTGAAGTTTCTTCCGCCCTTACTCACCCATATTTGAGTTTTCGACACTCGTAATGGTCCCATTTTGTTAACTCGAGAAGCTCCGTCAAGTGGTGTCACTCAGGGGTGTGCGTAAATGTATTCCGAAATTTCGCAGATCGTAAATCGTAATTCCGAAAAAATCGTCGGAAATCGTAAACCGTAATTCGTAAAAGGTGCCTGACTTATAGTGCATCTGAAATCTAGATTATCTTCTATAATATTAAGGCTAATCGAAGAGAAACATCTCTTGTTAAGTCGTTTTCAGCTCAATTGGACACTTTTCTAATTGAGCGAAAGCAGTTAAATCAATTAGCATCTTTCAGATCGAACTGGACAAGTTTTACGACAATCAAAATAAACTGCTCAATTAAAAACGCCATCTACTAGGACACCTATGCGCGGTGCGCAAACAAAACGCTTGCACTGCTTGGACAATTAAAAAATGTGCATCATCCTTGCTAACCTATAGAACTGGTTAGCCCTTCCTCATTTTGAAGTGTACTGAAGAGCATTTTTGCAGCAGACGGGAGGAATTGTGTGACGATTGAAAGGGTATGATCACATTTTTAGACACTCATCATAGTTTAAACCTGAAATATCTATCTTGTGTGACAATCTATAGAAGTAGAGTAGAGAAGAAGAGTGTTGTTTGAATTGAAATGGGTTCAACTGATCCGTAAGTGTAAGGTGCATTTTGAACATATAGGGAAGATTCATGGTCTAGAAGTCGGAGGAAGAACGACCGTCGCGCGATTCAGAATAGAAGTTCTTGATTCGGATCCAACCACGGCCAACCAAGTTTTTCATGGTTCCTCGGTCTTAGAGTTGGTGCTGGATTGTCTGGGAAGGATAAAACATTGGCCTTCACATCCGCAACTATGGGTTAAACTCACACTCAAGTGGCCTCATATCCTGAGGTAGAATGAGTGGCGCATCTTCACCGTTCATCATTTTTTGAAAGCAGGCAAATACTTTCGGCATTTATTTCGCCCGCAAGTTCGCTTATTTCGGAAAGTCCCAAATATTACACCACTAATCAATGACTGCATGTATTCGTCAGTTCTGCTTTCCACTAGCCTTGTGAAATCAAGCCATTGAAAAAGGACACCAAAAGCGTCAAAACCACTTCACTTTTTTTCTGAAATATGTCAAAAGTTTCGCTTAGGTTGCACCTTGCATGCAATTACACCCGCACCATGACGTAATCAGATCGAAACAGGAGTGTTTTGCTCTTTCCAACAGTTTAGCTGTTATTCCGCAATCCATTTGCAATCAAGTCCAATATTCCTTGATGGCTTTGCACCAGTTCCACTCGTATGCATTGGAAAGAGCCGTTTAAAAAAGTGCTGAAAAGTCACAAATTGACTAGGCGGTGGTCCCAGCATAGAATATGGTTCAACAGGCGATCATCTTTATTCCAGTGCGAGGAGAATTTTCATGTCTTTCTGTGGACTGGAACGAATGCTCCCAAGCTATTCGAATGTGAGATGTTGTGCTAGGGTGTGTCGAGCGACCTATTCACAAAGCTGCGTTTTTCTGCCACAACGCCACAGCAGAACATAAACAAGTGAATAGGAAAGAGCAAAGAGCTATGAGGGAAGTCTTTAAAAGTGGGTACATTGTTATTACCCGAGTTGTACCACGTTATGTGGACGCTTGCCATCTCTGCACCGAAGACCAAATTTACGAAAATTTACGATTTACGAGCCAAAATGTCGTAAATCGTAAATCGTAGAAAATTTGCCAAAAATCACCGTAAATCGTAAAATCGTAAATCGTAATTACGCACACCCCTGGGAACACGCGATGAGCTAATGGCCTACGAATGCATTGGCCGTTAGCACATCGCGTGTCACACAAGGCTTACCTCCATTTTCGCACCGCTGTAACTGTAACAACAACGGTCAATGTTCTCCGCGGTCTTTCTCACCCAGATTACAGTTCTTGTTGCTCCCAGTAACACCATTCAATCCATCACGAAAAGCTCTATCGAACGCCATCAAACTTCGTCCGATTCGAAAATATTGATTTTCGATGACGTCATCGCCCTTTTGCCGCAATCTTGAGACGCCAGCCTTTGATGCGAAATTGTCAAAAAATCGATATTTCCAGAAATGGTCGAGATTGACACCATTCGATAGAGCTTTTCGAGCTAACAGAATGGAACCATTACAATCAAGATCATCTAGATTTCAGATGCTCTATAAGTCAGGCACCTTTTACGATTTACGGCTTACGATTTACGACGATTTTTTCGTAATTACGATTCACGATTTGCGAAATTTCGGAATTCATTTACGCACACTTCTGAGTGACACCATTCGACAGAGCTTTTCGAGTTAACAGAATGGAACCATTACGAGTGACGAAAACTCACATATGGGTGGGTAAGGGCGGAAGAAACTTCACCGCTGCCCCGCCACTCTAAATTGGCAGATTAGGCTAAAGCAGTTTAGGCAACTGGAGAGTCGCAAGCATGCCGTTGTAAAGTGTTTTCAGTCTCGTGCTCCCGCACGCATTCCTACCGAAATCGGAAAAAACTGAGTCTCACAAGCCTCACCTGCATTTTTGCACCGTTGTAATTTAGTCTCTTCATGAGCTACACCGTTGTGCCTTGAAACACTTTAAGAGCCTTGAGGTGCCTACAAAACCTTCGAGCTGCAGCCAGAAAGATGCGCACTTGACAGAGCTATCGCGCTCAGAACGCTCCCGCGGTGCAATTTGCGAGCGGTCGCGCCCAGTCGATTGATAGGTTCGATCATATATACATTGTGCGCAGCGCACTCTAATGTCTCGCGGGGACAGAGTACAGCAATTCCTGAGTAGGATAGCTGAGAATTTCTGTAAAACTACCCAAGCGCTCACTCCACAAGCTGTTGCGCCGTCCACTCGATTGATAGGTTCGATCCTATATACATTGTGCACAGCGCACTCTCTGAGGATTCCTTGCATGACAAAGCGCTGGCGAGGTACGCCATGCTTGAGATACTCCGAAATCATGCAAGTCCTGGAAAACAAGCTGCTCCAGTCGCTCAAGCCATTCGTTTTGGCCACCCACAGCGAAAATGCGGTGGTCTGGTAAAGTTGTATACACGTTTGTGAAGATGTCGAAGAGACGAATCGAACGGTACCAGCGGTTTCTCGAAAAACTTCAAATTAGAGGAATTGTGAGCATACAACGGTTTTCGACGGTTGGTGGCCGACAACTCGTCCGCAGCTGCCCTTCGCAATGGGGCGCAAGTTTTCAATTTCGGAAATTTTCATGGCTCCATACGAAACATGTATACCAAACGATAGAGCTCGAGCTCCTGAGCTCAAATATGCCTTTGGTGTTTCAAATGGGTGAATTTAGGCGAGTTTCATCAAAAAGACGCAAAAACCGCAAAATCGCGGTTTTTCTATTCGAAAGACGCGGCCGGTACTGTAAGTTATACTTGTGCTCGAATAATCGAATTCGAATAATTATTGGAATAATTTATTCGAATACGATTTTCGATTATTTGATTATTCGAGTTTAGCAAATTCGAATAATTATTCGAATTCGATTGTTCGAGTTTAGCAAATTCGAATAATTATTCGAATTCGATTAATCGAGTTTTGCAAATTCGAATAATTATTCGAATTCGATTATTTGAGGTTTGCAATTTCGAATAATTATTCGAATTCGTTTATTCGAGGTGCGAAAATTCGAATAATATTCGAATTTCGAATACGTGGTTGTTTCGAATGTGTCATAATGATTATTTTTGTGAGCGGCGTTCATTTCGGTGACAGTTGTTTTCGATAGCACACTGTCGAGGAGCTCACCGTAACGAAAACGCATTCAATATCCTAGTATACATAGAAGGGTAGTGTGTGTGTGCTGCGTGTTTCCATCAGTCCATCAAAACTGGCGTGGGGAAATGGCGTATTGGCGATACTGACCGCGGTTGATGGCGATCGACTGCGGTCCGAAGCTTCAGCCGTTGGGGTAGTCGATCTCGCTGAACACAAATCTGAAGTTCGTTTTTGAAATTACCGGTTGAAGTTGATCGAGCTATTGATTTTCTATGGGGAATTCGTTGAGGCGAATCAATTGTATGACCGGTCTTCGTCGATATTTTATTTTTCTACTTCGTCGATATTTTTCTAACTTCACATTTGCGTTCTCTGCGACTACGACTGTCATCGATGTCATACACTTGAATAGTCTACGGAATTTGCACAACAAACACAAATTTCGACGGAAAATTAAACAATGAATTTAGATCCGTGTTCAGTGACCTCGGTTACCTCAGGCCTGAAGTTTCGAGCTTGTTGAGTGATAAATCGATAATTTGATTAATATCTCTTGATGGCCACCGTTACAGCAGAAACTAACTTAAGATTCGTGTTCAGCGACCTCGATTACTTCGGGACTGAAGCTCACAGTTTGCATATATGACACGACTATATACCATTTTCAGTTGAAATTCAAAGTTTTTCAAATCAAATTCAACGTTGTTACACGGGGAAAATTCCAGAAGAACGTTGAAATTTATTTCAAAAACGTTGAATTTCGACTGAGAATGCCGTATAACTCTACAATTTGATTGGCTGACGATTCCTGTGAGATAATGAAATGAACAAATGGAGTGAGTTTTTTTTTCGCAAAGGTTTGCACTTGTGCGTAGATGTTTTGCACACGTATTTCTGAAGGAAATTTTTTGTAGGATTTTGTTTGCAGGAAAAAAGTTCTCATGTCTTGCCATTTAACGAGTATTGTCAACGGTTCTGAGAAGATATTGAATATCTTCATTATTCGATTTTTTAAAAGAATTCAAGTCTTTTATTTTGTTTCTGGCGAATGTTGTCGTTGAACTTACTTTACTATATTTACGTGAGCCTACACAATGCGCTTTTGGAGTGAGTAAACGGTATCAAACGAAATTAGCTAACACAAAAATTGCATCGTGCTTATTAATACACCCCAGTGCAAAATTATAGATACCCCCGATTTGTCAATTAGTACCCGAAGGATCTCCTGCCTAGGCTCAGCGATGTTACCGTCGTATTCCTCACTATTGAAAGCCTCTATAGAAGAATTTTAAGCAGGTTAGCTCATCCGTGCAAGATACCACGAACTTTTATTGAAAATTTAACGAATGGAGACCGGTGCAAAATATAAGTTCCCTTCATAAAAAACCTGATTAATCACAAACGTCCCTACAGACAAAGTAAGATTAGTACTTCGTCACATCACCTTTGTTGCAACCATACCGAAAATTCTGTTTTGCATACTACTGATTAGGTTATCAATAACAGTTCGCTCAACATTGGCTCATGCATGAAGTATGGCGTTCTTCAGATCAGAAACCTAAGTGTATGTGGTTCCATTTTTGCACATCTTGTGTACAAGAATGCCTCACAAGTTCTCTATCAGCGGTGAGATCTGGAGGAAAACTAGACCACTGCAAACGTTGAATTGTTTGTTGGAGTTGAGCCAACCTCTTATAAACCTTGTGGAAAAGGTACAGAATAACTAACTACAAGGTTCTTATTCGCATTGGCGGGTTTCTTTACTCCATGGTACCTAAAGCATCGATGAGGAACAAATGCCTGGGTCTTCACACATTGGCTTCTCGCAGGTAATTCCTTGATATTTGTCGGGTTTATAAGTTAATCCACTTTTCACGCATTGTAGGCTCCAAATTCTTTGATCTGCGTGCGTCTCAAACAAAAGGGGAGCCTGAGAAGCTTCCTATCAGTCTACCTAGGAGTGAGCTGAAGGTGGCCCTTTCTCCTCATAGGACATTGGTTTGACTCGCTCTAGGTGTGTCTTCATGTTGATGTGTTGTTGTAATACTTTTTTTCTGCCGCTTGCGCTTATCGCGAACGTTTTGAATAAATAAATAAATAAATAAATAAATAAAATAAACCAATAAAAATGCGGTTGATTGCGATACGTGTGTGGATGCATTATCTTGATGGAAAATGAGGTTGTGCCTACGAAGTCTCCTTAGATATGGCAAAAGGTGATCTCGGAGCAATTCCTGGTAGTCTTCACTGTTCATCCTACACGAGACTAACTTTCGAAACGAACGAAGCAAGTCCGCATCCAGAAAACGCAGCCCAACCATGAGACTTTCACCGTCAAAGTTGCGCCTAGAGGATACTCGACCTCTTTTCTCAGATCTCTCCACTAGTGTAGAAGAAATGGAATCTTGATGGGCCCGACGGGTACAGACACTATTCGAGAGATTTGAGGAGGGAGAGAAGCGAGTATTCTACAGGTGCTACTTTGTCGGTGGAAGTCTCGGGGTTTCGGCTGCGTTTTCTGGATACGAACTTGCTGCCTTGGAGTTCGTCTCGCGTAGGATGAACAGCGAAGACTACCAGAAATTGCTCGGAGATTACCTTCTGCCATATTTCAGAAGATTTCGTAGGCACAACCTTATTTTCCAACAAGATAATGCATCCATACACGTATTACAGTCAACTACAGGTTGGCTCAACTCCAACAGGGCTCAACATTTGAAGTGGCCTAGCTGTTCTTCAGATCTCAACCCGAAAACTAGAAAGCTAGTGGGACATTCTTTTACACAGTGTACAAAAATGGAACCGCTGAGACATCGGTTTCTGATCTGACGACCACCATACTTCATGCATGGGCCAATTTTGAGCGAACTGTTATTGATAACCTAATCAGTAGCGTGCAAGATAGAATTTTCGGTATGGCTGCAACAAAGGTGATGTACGAAGTACTAATCTTACCTTGTTTGTAGGTACTTTTGTGATTAATCAGATTTTCTATGAAGCGAACTTATATTTTGCACCGGTCTCCATTTCTTAAATTTTCAGTTAAAGTTCGTGGTATCCTGCACTGATAAGATAAACTGCTTAGAATTCTCCTATAGAAGTTTTCCATAGTGAGGAATACGATGGTAACATTACTGAACCTCGGCAGCGGGTTCTTCGGGTACCAATGGACAAACCAGGGGTGAACCTATTTTGCACCGGCTGTATTAAGTTATAATAAAGTTTATTCGATTATTCGATTTTTTCGAATATTCGATTATTCGGAAATTCGAATAATCAAAAAATGGGGTGAAATTCGAATAACCAAAAAATGGGGTTATTCGATTATTCGGAAATTCGAATAACTAAAAAAATGGTGTTATTCGATTATTCGCTCAATCGAATTTTGGAAAAATGGGGTGATTCGATTATTCGGAAATTCGAATAACCGAAAAAATGGGGTTATTCGATTATTCGTTCATTCGAAAAATTTTAAAAAAGCACAAGTATACTGTAAGTGCTCTGCACCACAGCACAGCTCAATGTTTTTGCGCGTTCTCATTCGTTCTAACAAAACTTTTTTCGAAACCTGCGCTGGCTAAGTAGATCTTCACAGTCCAACATTTTTCTGTACTGCCATAATTGTTTCGGAAAGCTATAGAATGCTTTAATGAAGAAATCAAGTTCTCTGGTACAGTTCACCTTTAGAAGATATTTGGGAAATCCATACATATACCTGCTTTACAGAACGATTCGTCTCGTCCCAAAACATTCTGTTTTAACTGCAGACGACAGTAAAGAAACAAATAAACAGCCACGAACTGTTGACCAAATTTTAGTCGAATCGAATTCTACTGCATTGAGTATTTTTGTCTTCGTCACCGAAGTAACGTAGATTTCAGTATGAATACCCAAGTGATACAGCTGGCGAACCAAGATTGGTATGGATCCTTTATTCCGGCTAACGTTTCGGCATTACCGCCTTCTTCAGAGCCTGGAAGAGTCAAGTAGAGTTTGAAAGAGTTTTTTCGAGCATTTTCTGCACATTTTCTAGCTGTGTGCTGTGGAAAGAGCCTTGTTGCAAGTTGTTTATTACTGAGCACTTTTCAACCACAAGGTATTGATATACAAAACAATACAGATCGATATAGGTATCAAGATAATGATGCTTGAACGCTCAACACCACAGACACAGGCACAACCTGCTTGATCCAGAAAGACTGGTGTAGAAACTACTGGCTCTTCGCAGCGTATCGAATCAGTCAGCTGTTTGTCGAGTTGCCGCCCGCATTCACTTCCAAAGGAGATCATTCTCAAAAGCTCCTACCGTTGAGAGCACAGAAGAAGGGACCGGCATACCGTTTCTGTCAAGGTTTCGCGGACAACTGCCGCAAGGGAGCAGTCATGTGAGAGCTTGCAGAAGTTCGCGATACCTATCTCTTCCTTCTAACAGAGATGACAAAAACTGCCTTCAACAAAAGTTAACACAAATTCTCTGGCAATAAATACAGACGTTGAAGGCTCACAACCTATGGGAAGCAGAGTTTCGCGAAGAGTAGGATCGGTCGATCCCCTCCTCATTTGATTGATCTGCTACGAGACATAGCAGCTCTTACAAAGGGTCTGAAGCGTACGACTGAACGGGGAGAGCGAGTCATATATGAAAACTCCACAATTAGTATAAAAGTGTGAGTATTTTTGCCAAATCGTTAAACCTAAGGAGTAGGGGGTCCTTGAAGTCACATTGGAATACGGCGCATCACGAGTTTGGAGGTCTTGTACGCCCGCGATACATCTGCCGGCAAGCGGCTCGGAGCGCAGTGGAGGTGGGTTTGCTTCAAGCGAGGAAGGTCGTAGGTCTCGTTCTTGTGCGCTGCTGCATTTTTGCTTTTCAACTGGTTGGTTGAGATTTGGGGGTTCTGACGTCTATACCATTTTCAGACGTTTTTATGCATAATCTTCCAGCTGAATGCTGTGGTATTCAACATGATGATGTAGAAATGTTCAACATCAGTGATACACAGGTACAAAGTGCATGAAGCACCACTGGGCACAATATGGGCAACGTATAAAGGCTACAGGCTCCTCATAGTATGCTTCCATACCTGGACCAATGACCTCGGGAAAGGCCATCCTGTTCGGATTTTCAACAGAGACCAGGATGTGAAATCGGAGGTGGTTCAAGTGAGAAACTCGGTCTGTGAATCCCGCAAATTAACCTAAACGGCATCGATACACTTCTTCCCTCATCTTTGCCTGTCACCTGGAAATCAGAGGTCTGCTGAAGATTTTCTGAGACCTAACACCAACAATGTCTGAAGGTGCTCGAGCGGTCCTGCTCCCGCTGAAATGTGGCCCACCTTTAGACAAGGAACCTTCGAGGGAAGAAATCAAGCTGGCCGAACGGACGGCCAGTATACTAAAGGACTTCGAAGCACATCAACTTGAAGTTGACGAAGGCGTTTTGGTTAAAAAACCGGTCAGTAATAAACAAGTCGCAAGAAAAGTGGGAACCAAACCCGACCGTCTTCGCGTGAAGCTGCCCCATCTCCACTGCGATCCGAGCCATTGGTTGCAGTAGCATCGCGGGCGTACAAGATCCCCAAACGCGTGATGCGCCGTATCGCATTATGTCCCCCTACTCCTTCTGTTTTACGACTTGGCAAAAAATAAACACATTTTCATACCAACTGAGGGGTGGGTTCTCCCTACATATATGACTCGCTCTCCCCGTTCAGACATACGCTTCAGACCCTTCCCTTGTTAGTGTGGACCTCATGCGGCATCCGCATTCCGTCTTTGTTTCTGTCCGTCCTCACGATTGGTTGAACTGAATGCATGAGCATTGGATCGCTTCATGCGCCATAGATGGTTTCTTTTAGAAGAATTGGCACGTAGTCAAGGCTTTGCACGAAACGAATTTGCTTTCAGAAATGAATGACTCGTTCATCAAGACGGCAGTCACGTCATGGAGTGTCGAGGGTATTGAAATTGAATGGCTCTCCGAACTTCTCGTCCATAACCGATCGGTTAACAGGTGAGCGAATATGAACAATTTCTCTCTCTCCTGTTTTGCTGGTTTTCCTTTGTAGTGGTCGATCGCAGCCGCTTTTGTTGTACGGTCCAGCCAGAATATTCCTGCACTGTTGGATGGACCTTGAATCACGTTTGATTTATTGGGACGAAACCGCGGACGGCTCCGTGCCCCTGGCGGGAAGTTTAAGGCCTATGTCATACTCCCGCGGGAGCATCCGCGGACGGGCGGAAATCGCGCCGGGACCCCTGAGCTGGCCAATCACCGCGCCCCGCCTCGCCCGCCGTCCGCGGATCGTCGCCGACAGACGACGAGAGGGCTGTTAAGGCCCCCACAGAGTTCTGCGGCAGCGCCGCGGCCCTATGCTTAACCATAGGGCAGAGGCGCAGAGCTCGCCGCCGGCGGCGTCCCTGCCCTATCCTTAACCATAGCGGCGAGCGGCGTTGCCGCAGAACTCTGTGGGGCCTTAACAGCCCTCTCGTCGTCTGTCGGCGGCAATCCGCGGACGGAGGGCGGGGCGGGGTGAGGGATTCGCGAGAGTATAACATAGGCGATTGGCCGGGTGAGGGATTCGCGGGAGTATAATATAGGCCTTCCGCGGACGTCCCGCGGGCAGCCCTGCGTCTAGTCCATCGGTAAATTCGGTGAATTCGTTAAATAAACTTTCCCTTAGCTGCAATCAGCAGGGCTGTGTTTTGGTATGTAAAAAGCCAGTTCTCTTTCGGCATTGATTTTTCTCGTCTCCATCTACGTGGCAATTGTATGACTCTTCATCTTCACAATAAAATAACAACAGTCCACCTATCAACATTAAAATCGCTAAGCGAGAAAAATCATTGAGATTCCAAAACCAGCAGAAGCAACAGTAACAGCAAGGCGTCTAGAATAGCAAATTTCTCATTAACAAGGGACGTCAATTAGCGTCCCGTGGCAATTTTCAAAGTGAGCTAATGATGGTTGTAGGGGACTGTAAGAGAAGCACCATAGTGGTTTTCAAATTTCCCGCGGACACTTGGGTAGGTCAAAAATTGCAAAAAAGCGTATCACTTCAGTGCGGGCCGATAAAGCCAAACAGACGTCTGGAACTGCCATATCGTGGTTAGAATCTAACCTGCAAAAGGTTTGGGGCTGAAACAATAGCGGAATGACAGCGATTTCACAATTTGCTTGTTAGCCGTACTGTAAACGATTAAACGAAGCGGAACATTGAGGTGCGCCGCTCACCAACATAGCAGCAGCGGCTGGATGGCCGAGTGGGTACGGGGGCGGACTTGCAGGAAAGGAGCTAGGGTTTCGGATCTGGAGGGTGTGTTTCTGCTGGCTCTATCCGATTTTGTCGATGTACAGTGTATTTTGACCACAGTATTGTCCCATACTGACATTGTAACCTTATTTTAAGCTGGATGCCACAATATAAAAACAAAAAATAAAGCAACAGCGTTCATAATACATAGTTCGATTGGCCATTGAGGAGAGCAGGCGGATTTTCTTTGCTTAAAAAATAGATAATAGATAAAAATAGATAAAAATATTCTTTGTCTTGACCGTCTGCGGTAGGCATTAACGGTGCGACTGTCAGCACGACTGTACTTCACGACTCCAAAGATTGAGGAGAAAAAAAATTGTATAAAAAAGATTCGCTTACATATTTATTTATTCATTATCTATTGTTTTTAATTTTAATTTTACTTATTATATTTAATCATTATTTATTATTTATATTTATATTTTTAGTTAATTAATTCATCTTTACGTTTTCGACCCCTCTTCGACCTCTAGAGGGAAGGTATAACAGTACCAATCTGTCTTCTTCATGCTCAACCAACCATATTGCTAATGATCTCACGGCCGTCATATACAGAAACCTCGTCACTGTTACAAGAAGACCTAATACTACGAGCAGTCTACATCCTGCGCTTAAGTCAAGCTAACATCGCGAAAGAGAGAACGTCAATGGAATAAACATCAAACAAAAAAAACTACCCGGAGTGTTTCCTCCTCATCAGCACAATCAATATCCCCATACATAGCATTTCGGATTATGCCCCGAGAGGCATCTACTACGGCGATCTCCCTACGAATAGGGCAGTGTAGTCAGGAGGAAGGCAGTTAGCAAGACAACCAATAACTCGGCACGGAGAACCCATTGAATTATACTTGAATTATACAATTAATATCAATTGCAGAAAAAGGTCTCGTATAGTGCGCCGAAGTATGACCACAAAAGTCAATCAAATAGAATTGTATACATTAATTAAACAATTGAAAAAAATAAAAATCAATCAATAAACATTTATGTTTAATATATAATGAATAAGATAAATATAATAAATACAAATTAAGATTAGTCTTTTTTATCCATTTTTTTCAGTCCCTCCTCGACTTTTGGGGTCATGAAGTACAATGGTGCTGACAGACTAACCGTCAATGCCTAACGAAAACGGTCAGGATAAAGAATATTATCTATCTTTTAAGCAAAGAAAAGTCGCCTGCTCTCCTTAATGGCCAATCGAACTATGTATTATGAACGCTGTAGCTTTATTTTTTTTGTTTATTGATGTTGATTAGCCACACAGGATTGCTAAATCCGTTTATTGGCCGATGTTTCGGCAAAGTCGCCTTCTTCAAGGGCCTAAATGAGACAAAATATTCACAAATTGAACGACCAGATCCCTCGACAAAGCCTTACAGGAAAGTCGATGAAGTATTACTCAGCAAACCAAAGAGATTAAGTGCAACGGGCCGACCTTAGGTGGATATTTTTTTGTTTTTATATCGTAGCATCCAGGTTAAAATAAAGTTACAATGCCATTATGGTACAATAATGCGGTCAAAGTACACTTTACATCGACAACGGGGATGTGCGGAATTTCCGTTTCCCCGTTCCGAATTCCGGTTTCCGGCCGTTTTGAGCCCTTCCGTTCCGTTCCGTGTTCCGCCTGTTTTTTGATCGGGAGGCGGAAACGGAGATGGGGACTGATCGACACTAGTTTTCTATTGAACACAATCGGCTTATACATTAAAAAGATGAAAAATCAATTAAAAAGAGTTTTCCTTTATATAATTGTGAGAGAAATTTGTTCGACAACCCTAGTATCAGTGTTCTTAAAAATTAGACTACCAAAAAAGCACTCAAAAATGGCAACGGCTGAGTACAGGGCAAAACTAATATGCCAGCAAAGGCTATGCCTGCATTGTATGTTAGGAAAATGCACTCAACATTTGAATGATCATAAAATTCCTGATGCATTAGTTACAACTAGCTAGAAAAACTTTGTAAGCATATGGCGCAGCATCATGAAGCAAACGGTTCAGTGAAGGTTGTGTCATGCGCTTGTCTGCTCCAAGATTACACCAGTATTCCTGATGAAAAGTGATAATTCAATTTTGGAGGCTCTCGATCTTAGATCCCAAAATGAATTCTGAGTACTACTTTTGGTGATTACAATGTAACTGCTAATGTTGAGTATGCAGATATCTGTGCAGTCACCACGTCGTTCGTTATGCCACATGTTTCTAAAAATGATAAGAGGAATCTCTTTCCTGGTCGGAAAATGATCTATTTGGCTGCTCTAGTTTTAGACTTCAGTCGCAGGAACTATTTATTTATATTATTTATTTATTTATTTATTTATTTACTTATTTATTTATCAACGTCAAGACGACGTACATATGGATAGATCAGCGGAGCGCCTGCATGCTGAAATAGTGAGGAATAGTGAGATAAGACCTTGAATTTGTTTTCGTTTATTACTCTAGCGATAGCTAAAAGGTTATCATAGCAATGTTATGAATTCATGCTTCGCTATGTTATGTTATGATGAGGATGATCATTATAATCTGTTGGGGATTCCGCTGCTCGCAAAGTTCTGAGCAAGAAAAAGTGCAATAGAAGCCGCTTCTGACGCCGTTTCAGATGCCCTTTCGAAAAAATGGCGAACATGTGCAATTTGCGTTTCCGCGTTTCGTATTCCGGTTTCAGGCCATTTTTGAACGTTTCCGTTTCGTCTTTCGCCTTCCGCTTTCTCCAGAAAAAGATTCGCCCATCCCTGATCGACAAGGTCGGGTTGAGCAAGCCGCAGCAATGCAGAAACACACCCTCCGGATCCGAACCCCTGACCCCCTTCCTGCAAGTCTACCTCCGTACCCACTCGGCCATCCAATCGCTGCGGCTATGGCCTCTGTTATACTCCCGCGGGAGCATCCGCGGAACGTCCGCGGACGAATGGTGCACGGCGGAGGCGGGCGTGGCGGGCCGCGACGAGTGGCCCGGCGCGGGGTCCCGACGCGATTTCCGCCCATCCGCGGAAGCTCCCGCGGGAGTATAACAGGGGCCTATGTTCGTGAGCAGCGCACCTCAATGTTCTGCTTCGGCTAACAAGCAAATAGCGAAATCGCTGTAATTCCGATATTGTTCCAGCCTCAAACCTTTTGCAGGTTAGATTCTAAACACGACATGGCAGTTCCAGACGTCTGTTTGGCTTTATCCGCTCGCACTGAAGTGATACGGTTTTTTGCAATTTTTGACCTACCCAGATGTCTGCAGGAAATTTGAAAACCACTACGGTGCTTCTCTTGCAGTCCCCTACAACCCTCATCAGGTCACTGTTAAATTTTCCACGGGACGCTCATTGACCTCCCTTGTAAGCCTAGTTTGTTTAGCTTGTGGAAAGTGTTCAGCTTCTGCGGAAATCTATAGTGCAATGTACCATAGTACGGCTAACCTTGTTGACCGTTTTCATTTATCCCATCAAGGCACTTCACAAAAAAAAAGTTTCTAAGTAGAGTTTTACATCAAAAGTCTTCTATGCCGCCATAATTGTTTCGGAAAACCACAGAATGTTTTGATGAAGAATTCATGTCAGGCTGTGACCACAGCGAATTCTTTGGTACAGTTCGTATTTCGTAGCGTTTCCTTCGCGTGTTCTATGTGTTTTCAACATAAAACATCTCATAGAACAAACAACATCAACATCATCTCCAAAAGGCAGCTCCTTGGACGCTGCTGTATGCCGATGACGTCATGCTTGCATGCGAAGACAAAGCAGAGCTCGAGCGACAGGCACAGGCGTGGTGCGATCGCTTAGCATTGTTCGGACTCAAGCTAAACGTGAAAAAGACGGAATACTTGACGACGGATGTGAATGAGCATGGATCCATTAAGATCAATGGTACTGAGCTCTCACGAGTTACATCTTTCAAGTATCTTGGATCAACAGTCACGTCCGATGGCAGTCTAAAGTTGGAGGTGAACGCACGTGTGAGTGCAGCCTGGTCCAAATGGCGTTCGTTGACTGGGGTGCTTTGCGACAAGACAATTCCTGAGTACCTCAAGTCAAAGGTGTATAGAGCAGTCGTCCGCCCAGTAGCGACGTACGGTGCTGAGTGCTGGCCCGTGACGAAGGAAATTGAAAGCCGCCTCAGTGTAATGGAGACGAAAATGTTAAGGTGGACGGCCGGAGTAACGTGATTGGACCGCGTTCGCAATAACACCATACGACAGAGGTTCGGTGTCGTCCCGATAGCCGACAAGTTGCGCGAAGCTCGTCTACGATGGTATGGCCACGTCCTTCGCGCTAACAACGACACCGTCTGTAAGATTGGCCTGGATCTTGAAGTCCCTGAAAAGCGGCCCAGAGGACGCCCGAAGCAACGTTGGCTAGACACGTTGCACTTGGACATAAAGATAGTTGGTGTGCATCGATCAAGCATTTGATCGGGAGAATTGGCGTCACCACACCGGAAGAGCGGACCCCGCCACCAAGCGGGACAAACGCTACTGAAAATGATGATGTTCTATGTGTTTTCAACCCCATTTACAAAATGAATACCGCAAAAAACTGTTAAAAACGGTCTGTTTGGAATTATTTAAAAAACGAAAGTATTGCAATTGGGGCAAAAAATGGAAAACTACTGCAACTACTGAAAAGTAGGTGCACGCAAATAATTTGGTCAATAAGCAAGAATGCCAAAAATTCTTAAAATATGAGAGCGACATCGATTGCGTATTTCCACAGATTCAAGTAAGGGTTTGCTTGAAATCGCAACGGTGCTGCGAAAACTCGTCCAAAAAATCGCCCGAAATGCATTGCCATGAAGAAGGAGTAAAATTTCGGAAATGGTACGTAAATGTCGTGAATGCAATTTAACGGAAATTTTCGTCGCTAAATTTCGTTTAAACGCACCCTCCTGATGGAACGATGGTGTAGCATAGGCCTCAGGCCGAGGGCATGATTCCATCGCCGCGATGTCATCGCGGCGCTCAATCCATCCAAATGATCAAAGGAGTCTTCGCCGTGCGATGGCGATGGCTTCCCGCGTCCAGAAATAAGAGTGTATTAACATTCGTTGTATGCACGCACAGTTTGTGCTCGCCACGGCGCGACGTAGTGACCCCCCCCCCCCCTCCGAACCGCTTTGCGCCCACATGTAATAGGGTAAAACATGCCTGCTTCACATACCTAGATTATCTTCAAAGAAAACTTGGGTCCAAGTCTAGAGCGAGAGGTCAACCCTTTTTTTCTCAACATCCGGAGAATCTTCTTGAAAATTTCTTAAATGAAAACGTTAAGCGCGACTAAAGAAGTATTATTGCCCTAGAAATCCACTTAGCTGGTGCGCTTAAGTAAAGCTGCCAGATTAGAGGGAGATAGAGGCTGATGCATGATGTACAGGTTCTAATGCGATCTAGACGCATTAGAACCTGTACATCATGCGTTAGGAAGTGTACACAAAATCAATTTCACTGCGATAGTGTGTCACTTTTTCAGCTTTTCCTGAAGAAGCATAATCTGTAATAGAAATAGATTGAGCATTAGAATGTTGGGCACTATTGTACTTTCACAACTCCACGGGTCGAGGAGAGGTCGAAAAAAAATTTTCTCCTAAACTTCGGCTAGGGGGTTATTGGGGTGCTGGTCACGAATCTGAGATTCGTTTTCAAAATTACGGCAGATTACGGTAGGTTACGGTAGGTGCGGGTGACTAAGGCTGCCAAGGTCATGATCACCGATTTCGCCCAAACTTCGGCTAGCGGGGTTATTTGCTGATCACGAATCTGACATCCGTTTTTCGTTTTACGCTGGAGTACGGTAGGTTACGGTAGGTGCGGGTAATCGCTGACAGCCTTAGTCCCCCGCACCTACCATAACCTACCGTAATCGGCCGTAATTTTTAAAACGGATCTCAGATTCGTGATCAGCACCCCAAATAACCCTTCTAGCCGAAGTTTGGGCGAAATTTTTTTTTTCAACCTCTCCTCGACCCGTGGAGTTGTGAAAGTACAATAGTGCCGAATGTTGTCTAGTTTGGTAACTCCAACTCAATTTCTGAGTCTGAGCATGTTTGCTGCAGCTTCTTCTACAGAGGGAAGGATATCAACAACTCAAACCTAGCATCTGCAGCAGGTCACGAGCGACAGCTCGCACGATCGCGGCGGAACTCATCGCGCAAGCGACAGTCGCCGTCGCGCGCGCGGTGACCATTCGTGCATAAAGACCGCCCTTCTACTTTTTCGCGCCGTGCGCGGTGTTTAGCTGTTGGTCCTGGGTGGATCCCGTTGTACCCCTTGCGATGCGATAAAGCGATGAGCGATGCGACGAGCACTGGGAACTCCACATTCCTTCGCGTCGCTCTGTCAAAGTCATCGCCGCGATTCAATTGCGGCGACGGGAAGTATGCACAAGGCCTTGAAGATCGAACAGTCTGCTGTACGCTCAGACAACCTACACTCGTGAAACACACACTGCAACGTTGTGTTCTATTTCTTAGCAATACAGATAGGAGCCTTAAAGGAGAGGTTGGAAGAAAATGATGTTGAGCAATAGGGTGGAGTGAAAGTGATAATGAGATCCACCTTAACGTATGCTCTTATCGTTAACCCTGGTGCGACAGCGACAGTACCTTCTATTTTGGAAAACTGTTCACGAATTAGAGGGGTAGGCATCCTCTTCTACAAACTGCGTTGTGTTGTTTTAGAAGATCTAAGTGGTTTGGAAATGGGCATCCCAACTCAGAAATAGCTCCTCGCTGTTGCGCAGAATAGGAGCGCGCTCCTCCTGCTACTATTTTAGTGGTGAGCAGTCTTCGCCAATCACCGGTCTCAAGTAAACACCTGTTCCTGTAAGGCACTGATTTGCTGAAAAGTTTCGTCAAATGCCGTCACGGAAATTCCAGGACGAATTTTTGAAATCGAAGATAGGTCGAAAAATTGTAATGATTTTTTTCACAGGAAACTGTATTGTTTATAACGCTTACCAAGGAAAATGCCAACCATAATCATACATCCGACCGAAAATTTGGTGACACGGGAGCTCGGCCAAGCTTTTCTGAAGTCCACTTATGACCGTGCCGGTTTAAAGAGGTCTTTGAGATAAAGGGTGCACCCCAATGTTAGATAGCATATTCTGCATAGTGTCGTAGTATCAGGAGGCATCTGCTAAAATGATGTACGGCACTGTCGCGAAAGGACGCTGTGCAGTAGCTTACTGTACCTACCCTGCACCCTTCTTTCTAGGTCGTCGCACTGCGTCCCAATTCTGGGACTGAACACTTCCATCTACGCCAACGTTGCTCTTCTTGTACTCTACAGCACAGCCATACCTCTGAATGTGTTCTTCATCGCAACCGTGCTACCAGATTTAGCGAGAAAATGCCTGATGAAGTAAGTGACGTCATGTGTGGTGCATTGCGCAGACGAAATCTACTTTTTATGTTCAGGGTGAAGCTTCTAATCGCCACTATGACAGCTGTGCACATCATTTGGTGCTTCACATGGCTTTCTTTATCGCTTACAGTGCTCCTCATCGAGGTAGTGTGGGAGTTACTCTTTAGCATTGGTTTTAGGTTTCGGCATTCATGAGGTGCTTGCCCAAACACGCCTACGTCCTGTCCTACTATGAAACTCTGATAGAGGAATTGTGTGAAGCCCTATCTGCGCGACTTAGGTGATGTGTCAAACTCCACTTATTCGATTGGTCGAAAACTTCTGCCGTTTATCTCATATTTCGTTTTTTGTTAAACTTTTATTCCTTTACCAGACGTATTTCGGCCTAGGGGCCGCCAGACGTCTGGTTAGGGGCTTCGCCCCCAAACGTTGAGCATGGAACAACGGCGGTCTTCCTCCATTCTCCTTTAGACCTTCTTATCTTTATTGAGTAAAAAAACGGTTTTACTAACCAGGAAAGGGTCTCAGGCGTAGGTCTGAATGGGGGAAATGGATAGTACTACGAGAATCTGCACCCTTCATATAGTAGAAAAACATGTTTCGTTTTTGCTGAGTCCTTGAACCGAAAGAGCTACGGGCCCTCGAAGGCGGGGTACAGCGGCGCGCCGTCAACACGTGCCCACCTGCATGCGTGCGCGCGCTATTGTATGGGACGCGGCGAAAGGCTGGAGGCGGGCGAGTTGGTGGCTCAGCAGGGTGCGGGACTGCTTCAAAGATGCTAGGCGGGTTGTTCGACTTTAGCGCTATGCACTGTCTTTGCTTTTTTTCATAACTGTTGCCTCCTTCACCAATTTGCTTCCTACACATTTGTTTTACTCTAAATTGTCAAAAGGGTTAGATTCGTGATCAGTGCCCCATGGCCTCGACAGCCGTAGTTGCCCGTACCTGCCACAGCCTACCGTAATCGGCCGAAAATTCAAAAACGGATGTCAGATTCGTAATCAGCACCCGAATCAAACCAACGAGGCAGGTTTGAGCAAAAATTTTTTTCGACGTCTCCTCGACCTCTGAAGTCGTAAAAGTACAGTGCCTTCTCATGGCGGTTTAAATCAGCTTACTTCCCACACATTTCCTACACATTTATTACACTCTAAATTCTCAAGTAAGGGTTCACTTTGAGCTGTGCTTCAGTTACTTCTCTCACTTTTTGTATTATTCAACGTTTTGTGTTTTTTAGCCAATGTTAAACAGTGATTTAACAGCAGGCACGGGTTACAGCAGGTATAGGTGTCTGTGAGGGCTGTCGAGGTCATAATCACCGATTTTGCCCAAATTTCAACCTGAGGGGTTATTTGAGGTGCTGATCGCGAATCTGACATTCGTTTTTACAATTTCGGCAGATTACGATAGGTCACAGCAGGTTCGGGTATCTAGGGATGTCAACGTCACGGGTGTTAATCAGCATCTGGGGTGTTGATCACGAATCTGACCCTTTTGACAATTAGAGTGAAATGAATATGAATGAAGGAAGCAAATTGGTGAAGAAGGCAGCTGTCATTAAAAAAAAACTGAAATAGTGCCTAGCACGGGAGTCGAACATTTGGTTTAGCACCTTTGAAGCAGCCCCACAACCCGCTGAGCCACCGACTCGCTGGCCGCAGAGCCTTTTGCCGCTTCCCATACAACAGCGCGCGCACGCAAGCACGTGGGCACGTGCTGACGGTGCGCTACTGTACCCCGCCTTCGAGGGCCCGTAGTTCTTTCGGTTCAAGGACTCGGCAAAAACGAAACATGTTTTTCTACTACATGAAGAGTGGAGAATCTCACAGTACAATCAATTTCCCCGTTCAGACGCCTACGCCTGAAAACCTTCCCTGGTAAGTACGGGGTAGCACATAGTCCTGCATAAAAGCATAGGCGTATGAAAAGGCTAAGAATGCACCAAATTTAGTACTCTTTTAAGCAGTGTTTGCCCATGGTCTGTAGATTATGTTGAAATGGAATTATTCATAAGGGAACATTCCTGGATCGATAAGAGCCTTCAGATCGTGTGGGTTGCTTTGCAGCTCGCGTCGCAGCACCTCGTACGGAGTTTTATTTCTTATTCGTTCCAAAGAAGATATTGAACAAAAGTTTTTTCTAGGCTTTATAGAGCAGAACATTTTCTTTAAGATGGTTAATAGACAAAGATTGAAAATCTAAAAATTCTGGAATTTCACAGCTAGCCTTTCGCAGGTGCAATAATTTGCAGAGTGACTGAGAAGCGCTACCACGTCCTCTTCTTTTGCTGTTAGAAGAATCGCTTCACCAGAATGTGCATTTTGCTTTCAAACAGCACAGTTGAGTCTCCAACATATGTGTTAAGTTTTTGTTCCCGTCAAACGAACATTTTTATTGATTTTCACTCTTTTTACACAAAAACCTAGGGTGTGAGGGAAGACATTTTGAAAAATCGTGCATTACAAAAACCTGCCATGCATGGCCACTGTGCTTATATCATCAGGTTTCCGCAAAGGTAGTATTAAACGCACCATTATTTTGACCTTTCTGGGATCGCTTCACTTTCAGAAATTTTTCATCAAATGAGGCAGAGGCTGAACACCCATTTCGGACGACGCTCCAACTGCGCTTACATATTTTTCTCACTACTTTCTTCTCAACATAGCTGAGTCTTCGCCTCACTTGTGGGCTTGTAGAGCTTTCCTTTTAGTTTTCTAGAAGCTACATATTGCTTAGTAATAGATTGCGCACACGGCTGAATATTGCATTTGTTCCAGGTGGTTGCTGCATCGTGTATGATCAGAAAATTAATAGCGTTCTTCTATTGTGGTTCAGATCCGTTCATCTAATGTTCATTCTTGAGAAGCCTCTGAACTGCCCTACACAATAATATCACACCGTATGTCCAACAACCAATCTTCCGAAATTTAGTCACGTCGGAATGGGAGCGCTCCACCGGGCCAGAGAAGAATTTTCGGTAGTTTTACGTGAGAGCGCATTACTTTGTAATAAGAGCAGCTTCAACTATATGCACCATAACAGTTGGTATGTGGTTCTTTGTAATTGGAAAAAGACAACTAATAAGGTCGCCTAATTTTGTTGCAGGACTTATGGGCCACCCTGTAAATTAGTGCGGCGAGATAAGGTACGGCAGAATCTTCACTGCTCCTATGAAGCCCATCCACCCTGTTTCGCATGTACGCGATTTATTCTCCGAAGTGTCCGCTCTCTATGTGGCGAGATACAGGTCATGAGAGTCCCAATTCGAAGTGCTTAATCTGCAGAAACATAATTAAATCTAATCGGTATTGGTCGACAGGTCGACACCGTTTACGGTCCGACGGCAATAATACTCCCCCGAATCCCGTAGTCACTCTTTCTACCTCCTCACCCCCACCCCTCCTCATATTGGACGATATTGAGAGAAAATACTGGTTCCCCCTCCCCTCTAGTGGTCCTCCTTTGCTGACCTCCTCTTCACTGTCCCCCCTTATTCTTCCCCTCCCCTCTAGCGGTCCTCCTTTGCTGATCCTCTCTTCACTGGTGCCCTCCTATAGGTCCCACTTACTCGGAATCCCTACCCAAGTTGGACGTTTTCAGCACGTCTTCTGAATCCCTACGCAGTTGGATGACGTCTTCAGCACTTGTCCTGAATTCCTACGCACGTTGGACGAGATCTTCAGCACGTCCTGTGGATCCTGACGCACGTTGAACGACGCCTAGAGCACGTCCTCTGATTCTCTGCGCTCCGCACTTGAATATATCGGTAATCTTGAACGTTGCGCGCCAGGGGTATAGTTCGCCAGCAATCACCCGTGGTTAAGTTATAAGAAAGCCCGGCTGGCATACGCCGCACTGTCGTAGGCATCTCTTGGATTCAGTCCCCCCTACCCATGACGGACACCAGGGATGGGAGGGAATTTTCAAAATCTTCCTAGAAAACAGAAAAAAGGGTCGCTTACGTCAGAAAACGGAAAAGCCAAAAACGCCGAAAAACGGAAAATCAGAAAACAGAAAATTTTGGAAATATCCACGACCTGACTATTATACCTAAAGATCCATTTTCCAGTAGTAAATGCTTTTGTATGACTAAAAAATTAGTTGTGGAGTAGTGTTCTAACTTGAGCGTTTATAAAATTTCTAATACACTCCAAATTCAATACAATCGGCAAACTGTAAATCTTGACTGGTAGATCCTAGACATTTGAAGTATGCAACATTAGCCATCACCTCCGTTTCACATCTAATGCCCCAATTAATGGTCCCACTAGTAAGAAAGTGGTCTTTCAGAGTACTGAACACGGTGAAGGCTCATTTACCACCGCTTGTATGTTTCAGCTCCATTGCTTGAGTTTATAGACACCCCCGCAACATAATCTAAAGCTGTGCAGAGATTCATTGAGTAATAGTCGCTGCGCCAGAATCTATATTCCTAGTTCGTCTCGTTCTTCGAGAATACCTTTCTGTGATCTACCCTAGTTTCCGCGTAGCTGAAAGGTTTCAGGCCAACTCATCAATGCTCCTTAGAATGCCTAGCTACTCCTTAGCCGATTAAAGAAGATGTTGTGTGCCTGCATGATATTTCACAGAACAATACGAGATTTCATGCTGTACAAGGAGACGTGCACGACATTGGCAGCTATCGCTCAATCTGCCTGCTGTCCGTAGTCTACAAGCTGTTCACTGGAGGCATCCTGAATAGGACCAGCAGAACGCTAGACGAAGGACAGCCATGCGAACAAGCAGGATTTCGGAGAGGATTCAGCACGATCGACCACATACAACCATTACGAAGCTCATCGAAGTGTCGCGAGAGTACAAGCTGCCGCTGTGCCTTGCGTTCATCGACCTAAAGAAGGCTCCGTCGAGACTGAAGCGGTCATCAACGCCCTGCTCACTCAGGGTGTTTCTTGTCAGTACATCAGAGTCCTTCGAGAGCTGTGCAATGGATTCGCGACCAAGGCTTCACCAGTAACACCGAGCCAGACGGAGCCTTTCTGGCTTCGGTCGTGTATATGGGAACGTTGAACGCAGCCGAATCTCACGAAGACGATGCTTGTGAGGAACGGACATATTCTTGACGTCCCACTCTCGCTCAACGGAACGGGGATCATGATGATCCCACTGCGTGGATACGGGTCGCGAAGTCAACATTTTCAACGACCTGGCGAAAGAGCTGGGAAGGAAGAAACGAGCGGCTTGAGCAGCTGTCAAAAGTGTCGAAGGAGTCGTGAAGAAGACGATCTTCGTTAGTCAGCCACGTCCGGCTCCGTGTTTTTGTTGACCTGTTTGCGTTAATTTTTCACAACTAAAAGCTGAACAATATTCAGAGCTAGAAAACCAGCTCCGCTAAGGGTCTTACAGAAGCGATCATTGGGGATGACAAGCCAATAACTTCCAAATTTTAAACCGGAGATGGAGAGTGATTCTACCCACAGTAACTCTAAGAAAAGCGGTTTGTTAATACAAAATTAAACGACCCTAAAAACGCTAGTTTTATACCCTCAATATAAAATGTTAAGTGCTCGCAGATGGCCTGAACTACTTTTAATATTGAAAAGAATTCGAAGCCAGATTGTGGAAGTCAAGAAGTGTCCTATGAAAGAACTCTTTGTCAGCAGCATGTACGCAATCAATCAAGCAAACAAAGCGGCATATTTCATGAGTATATGGCGCAATAATTACGTTAGCACATCAGAAAACTCTACATGCCTGCCATATAAAATACTCTAGAAACACTACACACTTTTGAAATGAAGCTCATGATTCCATGATACTTTTTGGATCATTTTCATTGGATTCCATGATATAATTTTGTTCGCAGCTCCATTTTCTGTTGCAAAACCACAAATTATAGCCGGAACGGTTCGAACTTGACATAGTTATTGTGCTCCAAACACGCCAGCGCGTCCAATTTTGCAATGCCCTGCAACTTCCGTAGAAGTGAGAAAATCGCTATCAGGCAATGCCAGTCCCTCGAAGGATTTGGAACTCACACAGAGCGCTTCGCTACTTGAATACTAGGCTCTAGCGCATTTTCGACGAATGACGAAGTCATCGAACTTCGAGGCGCGCGGACTCGCCCCGGAGCGACCTTGTCCTTGATGCGAAATTGTAAACAAAAACCGATTTTTCCGAAATTGATCACGAATCGCGATTGACACCATTCGATAGAGCTTTTCATGCTGAACAGGATGGTATTTTTGCGATTGTCAAAAACTTCATCTGGGCCAACAAGAGCACAGAAAATTTCAACAGCTAGCATCCAATGGCAACTGTGACTAGGGCAATTCACGCAGCTGATCAGTTGTAAGCACATCGTCGTAAAGCTCCTTAAGTGTTCTGCTCACCTGCACTTGTAAGGCGTTACCTCGCCGCGGTTGATTCTGTCGAGCCTATGTGCATTGCTCAGCTCTACTGAGGTTATCTTTCTCAGTATGTTGTGCCACTCGAGGTCTTTGGGTGGATCTTTATTACTGAGGCCTGAAATTTTGACTTCCTGTTCTTTTCAGAGGCCTTAAAATGGAGCACGGGCTTAAGTTTGCGCTCTACTCCACCAACCGCCTTAGCTACCCTAATCATCGACAACCTCCTGAATACCGCTCCTAATTCGTGAACAATCGACGCTTTGCGACAGATTTTTCCGTCGCAAGCTGTCGCAGCTCCATAACTTCCTTCATATTTACTATAACGAAACCTAAATTAGAGCAAAACATTTGTTTCTCAATGACGAATCTGTCGATACCCTTTAAACTAAGCTTTTCTGAAAACTGACATAGCTGCACAGCATTTTCCTTTGGAAGACCGTTAATTGGTTCACGACCCCTCCAAAACTGCCAATGGCTTCTCTAGCGCGCACTTCACTAGCGATGTTCAGAAAACTTTGGATTTTTTTTTGCCTAGCACAGTTGGTTGCAGTACATTACTGCGATCACGTTGAGAGTAAGCAGATCTAAATTTAGTCAGCTGGTTGTATCTTGCGGTTTATTCGAAAACACTATTTAGTCGAAGTTAGCAGTTCACCTGCAACTTCTGCTACTGGATCTCAAACTAATAAATCATATGAAGAAGAAACTAGACTTTAAAACAATGTAAAAATCGTTCTTACAACTCAAAGACAAGCCCAGAATCTTCAGCCACAACCCACGCAGCCGCCTCGCACTTGGGTGTGACGCCCAGTGCTGCTAGAGCGTTTGTGCAGCGCAGCAAGTCGGCTCTAAATTGCTTCCTTCTTGCAAGACCTCGTGGTCTCTGATACCTCCCTAACAGAAATATGTAATTTAACTGCCTCTTATTTATTTAAGGCTTCATGTGCACTCCTGAGCACGGCAGAGCACCCTGCGTTACAGCCAACTGAATTTTCAGGTGTTCTGATTTTTTTCTAGATTGATGTACATAGCGATCTCCATCGAGGAAGAACCTTGCCGTAGGGAGGCGATTTTTATTCGATCGAAAAAATTTATGTTCGCGTAAAATTTTACACGTGAAAACAATTCAACAAAAATATGTTTAAGAAGCATCCTCACTTCGATGCTTCATGTAAGCAGCATTTACACTATCATGCGAATAAAAATCGCGACGAGTTGGTCGAGTGCATGTCGCGATCTCTTCTTTTAATGACTCAAGTGTCAACGTTGTCGACCCGCTGGGAATGCCGAGAGCACGTTCGCTTGGAAGACGAGTTTATTTCCGGCCACTCGGGGCCAAGACAGACGTCGAATGAATGATTCATTACTGGGGACTCGCTTGTATAGGCTTCGGGTTACGGTAGCGCGGGAAATGTTCGCTCGGGGACCTCTAGCATTTGAAATTCGAAAGTGCAAAGGACAACTGGTACCGGCAATCAATACTAGGCATGGAGAATTTCTACTAACACACAGAACTCGACACAAGATCACATCTTGACATGCCTCCGGTGGGAGGAGAGTCGTCCCGATGACGTAGCTCTGTCCTCGCGGCTCGCTCCACGGTCGTTCTGGTTGCGGTCGTTGTCGGTGTGCTTTTTGGATGGCGGTGACGGGTGTCGGTGAACCCGCCTCGAATCGTCGCGGTCGTGATGTGGTCCTCTCCTGTCCGCGGCTCTGGCGTCGTCGATCGTTATCGCCTTCCTGTGGCGCTGTCCGTCCGGGTCCTGGATCACGAAGAAGTTCGGCTTCCTCTCGTCGCAGCGGCGTTTCGCTTTCAGGATCTTTTCCTGTCGCCTTCTCTCCTTTTCCTCTGACGACGCATAGCGGAACTCCGGCAGCTTGACAATGTCGTTCGCCGTGAGGCGGAGCTTCTCCAGGAAAAGAAGCACCTGCCTCTCGACGAAGGGAGAGAGCTTGAATCGCGGCTCCGTCCCAAGGCACGTCGCCGGGTGCGTGTAGGGTGAGGCGTGGAGCACGATAGTAGTGATCCCGAACCACCGCTTCGAGCGCACGCTCCGGGCTCGTCATATACTTGACGAATTCCTGGCAAACCTCTCCCATGCGTCGCTACTCCACTTCGTTCGTGTCCTCATAGGGACTTGGGAAGAACAGCAGTGTTCCTCCGCATTGGAGATTCCTCTCCAGTCCAATCAGCACCTGGCGCATAAGCCTGCTCTCCGGCATGCGATCGGGCCAGACAACAATCATTGGGTACCCGATCTCTGCATTCACTCGGCAGAACGCTTGCGGCAGGGCGATGAACACCTTCTGGTCGTCCGAAGGGTTGAGTCCAGCATTGCAACGCTGGTGTGTGGTCGAACCGCTTGCCTTTAGCGTTCTGCACGGCTTCCGCGTACTCTTGGCATCTGCGACGATGTGCATTCATGGCTAGGGCGAGTCCGTAAGGGGTGAGGTAGGACGACTGCTTTTTCCGCAGCTCCTCTTCTTTCCTTTCGTCCCCCCAGCACTCCTGTTCTGAGATCGATGCCACGTTCGCGAGCTGGAACATGTCGTGGACTTTCTTTGATCTTTGCCATGGGGTGCTTTAGCTCCGGGAGCGCTACGTTCGCCATCTGCCCGAAGAGGCCACAGTTGCAACGGCGGCGTAAGTTGAGGACGTCGTCCGCGAGCACCATTGTCCTGAAACAGAAGATCTTTTTAGAAGTTACCCCATCCGCCGTATTGGGTACTTTCTTGGGTCTTCCTCTTTTCCTCCTTGTTCTTTTGGTAATGAGGGACTCGTCTGTTACCCCAGGTGGCAACTTCCTTAACGAGTCAAACGGCACTCGGACAGGCTCTCGGTCGACATTTATCAAGGTGACCAGTGCACTGTTATCGCTAACCTCAATGACCCTGTAAGGACCCTCCCAGGAATTTGCTAACTTGGGGTTGCTGAACGACTTTTCGGTGGGAATCTTCATGTAGACTCTGTCGCCTACTTTAGGTGGATTCTCGCATACTCTATTCTTTTGGTCGTATGCAGCTTTCATCTTCCTTCGCATGTTCTCGTTGACCCCTTGGGCAAAATCCCTGGCAGCTTGGGTTGCGATAGCTACTTCCTGAACGTAGCTGTCGATATCGACTGCATATTTGCTGACGTCGTGATCCTGAAGCGTGTTCCAGGGCACGTGCGCGTCGAAACCATGGAGAAGGAAGAAGGGAGACTCGCCCGTAGATTCGTGAGGTGACGTGTTGTAAGCAAACACGCAAAATGGAAGAACTTTGTCCCATTCCGCTGGTACCTTCACCTTCTTCCTTAGCATTTGAATCAGAGTCTGATTAAATCTCTCCGTAACTTCATTTTCACGCGGATTGTATCCTTTGGTGAACATATGATTGACTCCCATCATACCGCGCAACTCCTCCATCAACGAGTTTTCAAACTCGCCGCCTTGATCTGACAGGGTAATTTCGGTTGGCGGCAGCCTTCCGCGACCCACCTTTCGAAGAATACACCAGCCACCACGTTCGCATTTTTCGAGGGAATCGTGTAAGCGGCTCCGAATTTGATGAAATGATCCACCACCGAGCGAATCTACCGGTTCCCTTCCGTTGTTGGCCCCATCTCGAGGATGTCGACTCCAACCACCTCATATGGCCGAGCCGTTCCGATCGGTTTAAGAGGCGGCACCATGGGATGTTGCTTGCTGTGGCATAAACAATCGCGACATTCCTCTGACCATATATCTATATCACGTTTCATGGTCTCCTAAAACATAGTTTTAGACAGCTGTTTCAGGATCATCTTTGGACCAAAATGTCCTGCCAGCGCTCCAAGGTGCGCCTGCTGGAACACTGCTTTGCGCTTGGAAGGTGCTACCACTCTTCTGTGAGCGTCGGGGTCCAGCAGAACGAGATACCCTCGTTCTAAAATAAAGTCGGCCACCTTGAGCTTCCGACTTCCTTCGAATGACTCGATCTGGCTGTTCAAGTTGCCTTCTTCCAGGTCCCCACTGTATGCTGGATGTTGCCTCAATTCGGTGGTCCACTCGTCATAGACGCCACGATTACCTCATTTGGAATGGGCTCATTAGGTTCGGCATCTTTCAGAGGGAAAGCTCCTCGGCTCAGCGCATCCGCTACTTGATTAGCAGCGCCTTTTAAGTAGACCATCCTCAAATTGTATTTTTACAACTCCAGTGCCTACCTGAGCACTCTTGGTGACACATTTGTCCGCTTAAAAAGTGCTGTCAGGGCTTGATGGTCTGTATATACTTTCACTGGTAGGCCATAGACGGGAACTTTCGTAGTGCGAAAACTACGGCTAGTGCCTCCAAGTCCGTCACATGGTAGTTCTTTTCCGCATTGGAAAGTCCTTTCGAAGCGAAGAACACCGGATGTAGGAGCCCGTCGTCCCCTTCTTGACTGAGGACTGCCCCTAATCCTTGGTGACTTGCGTCCGTGTGGATCTTGAAGGGCCTTCTGCCGCTTCTAGCTTCCTCGATGTTTGGTTGTGCAAGCACCGGTGCCTTCGTTATAATGCTCTTGAGCTGGCTGATACATCTTTCCACCTCAGCATCCACTCCCTTCTGCCACAACGCATTTCTTCGGGTTCAGCTTCAGCCCCGCTCTACTCAACGCCTTGAACACCTGTTCCATTACAAGCACATGGCGTTGTAATGTCGTAGTTGCTATCATAATGTCATCCAGATAGCAGAAGATTTCGTCACCCAACAGTGTGTCCAGGACTGCATGGATCAGACGTTGAAAAACGGCCGGCGAGGAGGCTAGCCCGAAGGGTAGTACTCGAAACTGGTATAGCTCCTCTGTTGTTGTGAACGTAGACTTCTCCCTAGCGTCTTTCGAAAGGGATATCTGCCAGTAGCCTGAGGAGAGGTCGAGGGTAGAAAAGCATCTCCTTCCTGCGAGGCTCTGCAGTATCGGGTCTATTGTCGGTAGTGGGTAGCTATCCAGTTTTGTAACCTGGTTAAGTTTACGGTAGTCCACACATAATCTGAGGGATCCATCCTTCTTTTGCACAAGGACTATGGGTGATGCCCAACTCGCCTTGCTAGGTTCGATTATTTGCCTCTGCAATAAATCGTCCAGGATACGGCGTAGCTCGACCCTCGTGGAAAGAGGGACTGGACGGGCTTTTTGCCGAATGGGCTTGGCGTCCCCTGTTTCTATTGGGTGTTCCACCAGGCTTGTTTGGGTCAGTTCTTGATCGGTGACCGCAAAAACGTCGGAGTCCTTCTTCACCAATTCCTCTAATAGACTACTCTCCAGTTTGGCGGTTTTGTTGCTGTTCAGCATGCTCAACAGGGTATCTAGCCGATTGCCTTGTTCGCTCGCTATCCGTTCCAGCATGTCACTCTGCCACCGGAGCGGCTCCCGCTCCGCTATTTTGGTCTGCTCACACTGTCCTATCTCTTTTCCAAACTTGAAGAGTTTTGAGCTAGCCAAATTGTTAGTAACGGGGATTTCCATCTGTGGAGAAGTAGCGCTGCAAATAATGTGTGGCACTAACGTGGACCTTGACCACATTATACCACTTCCTTCCAGCCCTTTGCAACTTAGCTGTAGCAGCTTCGTTTCTCCCGGTCGAAGGTACATCCGCTTAGATACCGTGACACCTATTGGTGTTCGGCCTTCTTGTCGCTTTCTCCGCGAAGACTTTCGTTTAGCGATCTTCCGTGTCTTGTTAGCTTCTGCTAACTGAGGAGTTTCGTTTATTACGGGCAATTTTACTCCGAGCTTCTGGAGCGCGTTAGTGCCCAGCACTATCATCCCGTCTCCTCCTTTCATGACGAAACATGCAATTCGCTGTTTTCTACCATCTTGCAGCTGCATTGTAAGTCTCACGGCCCCTTTAAACGTTATTTGGTTTCCGGACGCATCATACACCGCCGCTTTATCCGTCAGTGGAATTTCTTCCACATCCGCGTTCAGGTCGAACTGCTTTGTAAGCGGTGTTCAGCGTCTCTAGTGGGATGATGCTGACTTGTGATCCTGAGTCAAGCAGCGCCAGAGCCCTAATAAATGGACCTCTGCCATCGTCGGCTTCCCCACCAAATCAGACCCACAAATCCACCTCCCCAGGGATGCTGTGAAGTTCTTCACAGAATCCTCCCCCTGCTGCGGGCTTGTTGGGCTCCCTCAGGCTTCCTTAGCCACCTTGGTCCTGCGATGGTCGTTTTCCTGCACTCCTACGCCAGGTGTCCAACGTTTCCGCAGTTGAAGCATTTCGTTTTACTGTTTCACCGTTCTTTGGGTTGGCCGCTTTGGCCCCCTACAGACGCTTCTCCGGGGTGCTGACCACTTTTCCGTTGGAACTGTGGCGGCTTCGTAGGAAGATTCCTCCTATTCTCTCTTGCCTGTTGGCGGGTGGCCACTGCTAATTCCCGTACTGTTAACGCCACTTCCTTGTTCCTTTCGCATCGCTGTGCCATGCTTTTTACAAGCTCGTGGACAAGCTCTTTCGGAGCCGTTTCCATAGCTGTATAAAGCTGAAGGTTTTCTGGCCAGTCTGCTAACTGGCTAACCAGTTTCCCAGCTCCTGTTCGTGACAGCTCTGCGTCTGCTAGATCTGGGTAGGCTTGACGGGTGCGGGTTTCGAGCTTCAGGCAATAGCGTGTCACGTCACCTTCTTTTCGGAGATGCTTCAGCTACATATACGCCTTCATTTGTGTCGCAGAGTCGTTGGAAGCGAACTTCGCACTCATCTGCTCTACAAAGTTCTCGAAGTTTCCCTCTTTGACGGTTTTCGGCAATGCTTCTGCCACCGATTTAGGGTAACCCTCCAGTTTGGTCATGAATAAGTGGATTAACATGTCGCTCGGCAAACCCAGGTTGCGGTATTTCATGTTAAATCCTATGACAAAATCCTTGAAATTTTTGCCCTGAGGGTCTCTATACTTCTGGTCGTCAGGAAACGTCATTGCAGCAAACATTGCCCCCAGGTTAGCATTGGGGTCAGGTCTGTTGTACACCCCTTTCAGTCCGCTCTGCGTCGGGGACGGTGGTTGCAACGCCATCCGCGTCGACTTCGGCGAGCTCCACTTTCCTGGCTGAAATCAAGCCTTTCGATCTGCGCCAGCATGCGTGGACGTTTCGTCATCACGAAGATACTCGCTTAGTGCCGCCGCTATTGGATCAAGCGAAGCGTGGTGCTCGACTTCGTCGAACTCGTAGACGTTCATCTGTTGGATGTCCACCTGCTTCGTCGCAGCCTTTGCGAGATCCACACATGGCGCGACCTTAACAGATCGTGACTTCGGGATAGCTCTTTCACTTTGTCGAGTACCACTGAGTAGGACTTTGGTCTTTCCACTATTTCTTCGGCCTCAGCCTCGAGCAGTTCCCCTAGGTCACGCATGCAGGCTTCATCGCGTTCAGTGCCTGTGAGCACTGAGCGGAGTAGCGAAGAAAATCCACAAAACAACAGCCCACACAGTGCCGTTTGGTCTTTCTCGATTTTCTTCAATTTACCTAGCTCTGCAGACATGGCGCCGCATTCTAGCCGGATGTGCTCCCTTACCGAATGCGCCATTGTGGTCACCGTCTTGGTAGCCACATGCGTAGACCCTTGGTCTAAGTCCTTGAGGGCTGTTTCTAGCATGTTCTCCAAGTTCAGTAGGTGACCACCTGTGGTCTGCAGCACTTGCCTCAGTTGCGAGACGTTCTGCTGTGTCTGCTGTGCTAGCGTCTTCACAGCATCTGCTATTTCCACCAAGGTTGCCTTCGTCGGCGACAGCTGATCTCCTGCGGTTGGCTCATCTAGCAGCAGTCTTTCGAGATCAGGCGACTTCACCTCCAATCGCTCTCTCGACACTTCCTCACTTCTGCGACTGATGTCTGAACTTCTGTCCATTTCGCTCTAGGCATCGTACACTACCAGTGCACTGGCCCCTCGCATGGAATCTGCCCGTGAGCTCCTTGCCTCGGATGCAACGCAACGTCCGCAGGCACACGTGCGTGCTCGCCGCGCTCGAGGCGTCCGGAACTCAGCTATCACTCAGACGCCGAGCACACGCAGCGCCTCACGTGCTGCACTAAGCTCTGCGGTACTCCGAGCTGGCTCCCCGACGCACTCCCGCGCGACCCTGGCCCTTGCCCAGCAGTGTACGCTGCCTCCGATGAGACAGGAGTTCTCGCCGTAGCCGTTCTTCACGGCCTAAAGGCGGTGTCCGAGGTGCGAAGCGTTCGGCCCCCAAGTCAACGTTGTCGACCCGCTGGGATGGCCGGAGAACACGTTCGCTTGGAAGACAGTTTATTTCCGACCACTCGGGGCCAAGACAGACGTCGAATGAATGACTCATTACTGGGGACTCGCCTTTTATAGGCTTCGGGATACGGTAGCGCGGGAAACGTTCGCGCGGGGACCTCTAGCATATGAAATTTGAAAGTGCAAAGGACATCTGGTACCGGCAATCAATACTAGGCATGGAGCATCCCTACTAACACACAGAACTCGACACAAGATCACTTCTTGACACAAGTGATTACTGCCTTGCTGCGTTTTAAACAAATTTTAATTTAATATTTCTTCTCAAAATATTGTTTTTAATCATTACACTCATTACGGCAGCAGAATCGAAAATTTTCAAAGAAAGTTGTTGCAACTATTGCATCATTTCCTTGAGTAAAAAACCATTCTAACCATCTTGGAGAGCATGTAAGTTAACCTGCAGGAAGCCCGCTGTGATTTGGAAAACGCTCAGTTTGATTGCGGAAGCATGAAGTTTGTTTAGAGGAGTGTCCAATTTGATCTTGAACGTGCCCAACTAACAAGTCGCTGCTGTTCTTTCGTTTCGGGTTTTACAAGTTCATAGAGGAAAAAACATGCTGTAAAGTATTACATGTGTAATGCATACAATAGTTTTTGAACTATAACAACTTGAAAGAAAGGAGATTGTATTACAAGCCGTTTATTGGAATATATATGCTAAACAACACATTTAGGTTCAAAGAAAGTTGTTGTCAACGTCATAATTCACAGCATAACACCAACAATTCTTCGAGCACGGGTGAATTGGAACTTAAAAAAAAAGTGTTCTGTCAAAGGAAGCAGGACAAAGTATGTAGCAGGCTCACATAAGATATATATATATATATATATATATATATATATATATGTATATGTATATATGACACCAATCCATATGAACCTTTTTTAGCTTTTCAAACGAAACTACATTTAAAAAATCAGAACACCTGAAAATTCAATTGGCTGTAACGCAGGGTGCTCTGCCGTGCTCAGGAGTGCACATGAAGCCTTAAATAAATAAGAGGCAGTTAAATTACATATTTCTGTTAGGGAGGGATGAGAGGCACGAGGTCTTGCAAGAAGGAAGCAATTTAGAGCCGACTTGCTGCGCTGCACAGACGCTCTAGCAGCACTGGCGTTACACCCAAGTGGGAGGCGGCCGTGTAAGCGTACCGAGCGACGGCAGTTAGACATGGGTCAGCAGAGGTTGAGTGTTCTGCTCAGAAATGTCAAAAATATCGACTTCTCTGGATCTGAACAACTTAAACCGCTGGAAAGCTCTCAACGAGCTTAGAAACGCTGTTCAAGCCGTTCTTCAATTTGAGGGAAAACGTCCGGAGAAACGTTGGAAAACCATCAAAACGACGAGTTTCCATTGAAAGTTAACAGTTCCTAAAAATGTTCTGGAAAGGGCTGCTTGATCCTCCCGACGATATGTCAAAGCCAAACAAGCGTATAGTATACGGAAACAATTCTGTCTCTTTAATTGCTCTTATTATAAACTTACACGACTATCAACTACAGAAAAAATGGCAGTTCAGCAAACTCATTTCGTGCGTGGAGTGGGTTGCGGCTGATGATTCTGGGCTTTTCCTTGAGTTGTAAGAATGACTTTTATATTATTTTAAAGTCTAGTTTCTGCTTAATATGATTTATTAGTTTGAGATTCAGTAGCAGAAGTTGCATAGCAGAAGGTGAACTGCTAACTTCGACTAAATCGTGTTTTCGAACAAACCGCAAGATACAACCAGCTGACTAAATTTAGATCTGCTTACTCTCAGCGTGATTGCAGTAATGTACTGCAACCAACTGTGCTAGGCAAAGAAAATCCAAAGTTTTCTGAACATCGCTAGTGAAGTGCGCGCTAGAGAAGCCATTGGAGAGGACGTAAACCAATCAACGGTCTTCCAAAGGAAAATGCTGTGCAGCTATGTCAGTTTTCAAAAAAGCTCAGTTTAAAGGGTATCGGAAGATTCGTCATTGAGGGGCAAATGTTTTGCTGTAATTTAGGTTTCGTTATAGTAAATATGAAGGAAGTTATGGAGCTGCGACAGCTTGCGACGGAAAAACCTGTCGCAAAGCGGCGCTTATTCACGAATTAGGAGCGGTATTGTAGATCCACTATAGAGAACCCTAAATGAACCAGACGAACTCACGCATCGGATCCACCGCAGGGGCTGGTGTTCGCCCACGCTATCTGACCAATAGCAGCGAACCAGACACACTGCACACGTCGCCAACCAGTCCACGTACAGTTCACAGTGAGGCAGAAACGGCCGAAATTCACTCGCTACAGAGGGGCACTTATTTCGGTTGTTCGATACTGGATTTCTTGCGAAAATCCAGTACGCCTCCAACAATTTCCTAGCCGAGATCTCATCTTCAACGGCGCGGGAGTACGAATACTACACGTCACCTCATAGTTTTCCCCGTTATGCGTATCCATTCTACGCTCACCAAGTGGACTAGTTAGCAATCCATGCCCTTTTCTGGCTAGATGTTCGTTCATGCATATTGCCATACGATTTTACTGAGATTTGTATGCCAAAAGATAGAACTGCTGCTGCTAAGATGCTAAGACCGAATATGCGTTTATTTTCACAAGTGCTTGATTTAAAAAAAGCATTTAAAAAGGCTACTTTAAAGCCCTCAAAAGCGGCGCAAGTCGGCGTGCGCGTTCTTTACGGCCAATAACCAAAATACGTGCACGGTACTGTCAATGCGACTTATCATCCTAGTTTATCCTGCCTTGAATTGCTAAATTTTACGGCGAGGTGTCCGGCACTTGAACGACGAAGGTAGTCCGAAGTGTTTTGATCATAATTTTGGAGAAGCGAACAGTCAGTCTACTCAATCCTTCAGCAACTTCTAGTACACCATTCTCTCCAATATCCAGGTAAAAGTAGAACCATCTCAGAAAGAAGTTCGTGTTTTAGCTGTGTGGACATTCTTATTCCTCCGTATAACCAGAAAGTTCAGTCACATAAGTCCCGCTATAATTTCCAGGGATAATTATCCTGGAATCTCCTTTTCATCGGAGCACAAAAGAAGGAACATGTGGATCCTAGTCACTTCCACCACGCCGTCGGTGAGGCCATGGCGAACATTTTGCCGAACTAGGCGTTCTGTCCATCTGTTGAACAAGATTGCCAGCAACTTTGTTAGGACTGACGTTTCCTCTTCAGAGCCTGGAAAAGTCGAAACCGTTTCCCCAACACATTTTTTCCTCTCAGAATCCTGTTCTTAGGAAACCAGAGACAATACCCGATATCGCAGTAGCAACTAACCTTAAGGGTGGACGCTGTTGGACCACGTAACTTGCAGATTGAAAGGATCGCGTGTGGATGAGCTTGAAACCAAGGTTGCACCCGACTTGAGCCCCGCTGGCGTCAGGTTAGATGAAGCGAAACCCACAGGGCCCTGCAAAGGATATGCCAGTTCTTGGGTAACCGATACTCTTCCTTGTGATTGACTGTGGATTCCCACACATTATGTAAGTGTCTATTGAAAGCCGAACCGAGAGAGTTCTGTTTTGGTGCCGCTGAAAGATGCTGGTTAGCCCCCGACCCTACTGCGCGTGAAGGCTAGCTCTGATTCTGTCTCCGGCGATCATGCGCTGCGGTTCACGTTCGAAAACCCCAGTGGACACATGTTACATGTTGACAAAATGCAGCAACTTTTAAAAGCGTTTCTCAAACATCTTTTCGTGATTATCTATATTTAAGGATTCGGATGAAGTGGTGATCATATTGAATGCGGACGATGATGGCGTTCTGTTGCGTGAGACAGTATGGGAATTGGTAGCTCATCAACTCATCGATAACCTACTGGCTGTGCAATCAATACTGTTATTAGCAGTCGCCATCGATCGATATTTGAATCTGTTCAATGTACGAATTTATTTGAAATTTGTACCAGTTGTTTCCAATGTAGTCAAACTGAAAGGTTGATCCAGAGAAGTTGAACGATGCGGATGAGTGAAGGCATCGCATGTAATTGGCTTAGAAAGATTGAGAAACATTTCCACCATAGGAGCATCTATGAATCCTCCCACAAATCTCCAGTCTCCCGTCGCCACAGAAACAAGCTGACGCGACGCTGTCATCTCCTGGTTATACATTGGGACCCTAATTACAGTTTCACGCCAAGCTTTCCTCAAGCCTTCCAAACCTCACGATGGATCCAACATACGTTTTGAGCCATATTTTCAGGAAATTGAAACGTTTAATACTTTCCAACTCTTATGACAACGCATTTTGGCAGTATCGTAATGTAAGCTCCATTTGAGGAACCTGCGTCGTTCTGTTTGGGCAAGAACTGACTCCAGCAATCGCTGAGAATTTGGGTGCACCAGCAAGTGACGAGAATTCTACTCCATCTGGCAGCATTTCTGCTACTCTCACAATGGATTCCCATTCATGCGGTTAATACGAAAGTTGTGAATGAGCATGGAAGCATTTGGACCAAAAACATTTCTTGAATTCTTTGATGCCGGATAATCCATCTGCGCGGCGCTGGATCGAAACGACGCGTGGTCAAAGAAACCATCTATGTTAGGAAAGGGTTTTGTAGGAAAGCGACAACTGATGCGAATGCAACTTTCCGAAAATCCTGAAAGAGCGGTGCAGCACTGCATCAAGCCTGCAAGAAAACTCGTACCTTCACCTCAAATTTGGGAAAATTAGGCATTGATTATATTAAAAGGATAAGGTTAAATTCGTTGTTAATCGTTTGGATGCGTCACGCATTCTACTTCTACAAGATGTTGTGGAGGCTATTTGAATGCGTAGTTGGCCTCTAAAATGAACTGCGGTGGCCAGGAAGGAGAAAACACTGAAAAGTCAGTGTTTTCTCCTTCCCGGACAAGCCTGGTACCAATTCACCTACCCCGGAGACATGGAAGGCTCAGTTGGCCTGGGCGGGAAATCCGGACCAGAAATTTGGAATCGGGTACACGCGGCTGCAGAGCCCTCCTTAGCGGTGTGCCCACTGACTCTGTTACCGCTCAAAGTTGCATCCCTCCCCTATTAAATTCTGATGATCGTAGGAGCACGCTGAAAAACCTATCTCCAAAGAGTATCACCTGCATCACTTGTGGTCTCTTGATCATCAAGTTGCTCAAATGGGTATTAGCAACGTCTCCATCATCATCAGAGCTTTCGCGAAAAAGTCGGACCAACGCTTCTTTGGCGTCGTGGTTTACATTCGACATCCCGAGGAGGAACTCAGACGTGTGAAGTCCAGCGGGTATCTGCGAAACGCATTATGTACGTTTCTGGCCTATCTTTTCTGATTCTCGAACGTCGACGAAGACTGGAACTCTAGAGGCCTTCTCTCACTTATGCGAATCGTGTCATTCCGAGCATCATCATTCTCTATTCGTCGCACCGCGATGCTCATATTCATCCTGTTTTCGTATGAGTCAGGTCTCAGAGGCATATGCTAGCGCAGGAAGAATAATGGAGTCGAATATTCAAATCAGTTTCTTTAAGCCTCAATTGGCTGGTATCGAGGTTGTAAGCTGTCACAACGATGTCTTGTTGCGATCAAAACTTCTGTTGGAGTCGAATATGTGGGTACGGTTCTTCACGACTTCTTCGACACAGAAGACGTGGGAGTGAAGGTCGACTGTCGGCAAGAGCACCACCTTCGTTTCGCTGACGACATTGTGTTCGACTAACGAGCCAAGCGCGGCGAATGGTGGCCGGCTTCGATCATGTGTTTTGTGGTATTGGACTACAACTGAATCTAAATGCAGTACTCATGAGAATCTACTCGGGCTTTGTCGTGCGGTCGAAGATCCCGGCCTACCAGAGCAAGCTTCCGACCAGGGGATAGCCACTGTTAGCAAAAGGCCTTCATGCGAGTTGATTTTGAAATTTCAACAAAAGCTCCACCTTTCATTTGATTTTCCCCAAAATTCTGAATTTTTAAAGAACTTTTATTTACCACCAGTGGAGCCATTTTAACCAATACTTGTGGATATCCATGTTAAGGAGAATAAGGACCTATAATACGAATTACTCATGCGCTGTGAACTTGGAAAAATTTCAAGGGGAAAGTGTAGATTAGTTTGTAGCTTGTTGACGCATTTGAATTGGTCAGTAGTGTACCAAGTAATGTTTCCAAGGTTAATGAGGGGCTGGCTATACACTATATATTTTATCCGAATGAATCATTTTCGGATATACGATTCGGATATTTGGATCCGCACCATCCAAAATTCCGGGGTCTGCAAAATCGTCGTTATCCGAACCTCCCAATTATACGAAGAATTTCGATCGGATCCGATGTATACTATGCACTAATTATCACATTCTTTTAACTGTTCGCTATTGCTGCTTTCGTGCGAGAAGCGATAGTTTCTTTCACGTGGACATGACATGTACGAACAGAACTAACCAGGGAAGGTTTTCAGGCGTAGGTCTGAACGAGGAAATTGATAGTACTGTGAGAATCTCCACCCTTCATTTAGTAGAAAAACATGTTTCGTTTTTGCCGAGTCCTTGAACCGAAAGAGCTGGCCCTTGAAGGCGGGGCACAGTAGCGCACCGTCAGCACGTGCCCACGTGCATGCGCGCGCTGTTGTATGGGACACGGCGAAAGGCTCTACAGCAGGCGAGTCGGTGACTCAGCAGGGTGTGGGACAATTTCAAAGGCGCTAGGCCAGATGTTCGACTCCCGTCCTATGCACTGTTTTTGCATTCTTTCATAACCGCTGCCTCCTTCACCAATTAGTTCCTACACGTCTCCTACACATTTATTTCACTCTAAATTGTCAAAAGAGTAAGATTCGTGATCAACACCCCATGACCTCGACAGCCCTAGTCTCCCGTACCTGCTGTAACCTATCTTAATCGGCATAGATTTCAAAAACGGATGTCTGATTCGTGATCAGCACCCCAAATAACCTCTCTGGGAGAGGTTTGGGCAAATCGGTGGTTATGACTTTGACAACCCTAGTCATCCGTACCTGCTGTAACCCGTACCTGCTGTGGGGTCACTGTTTAACATTCGCTGAAAAACACAAAACGTTGTATAATACAAAAGTGAAAGAAGTGAGTGAAGCACAGCTGAAAGTAAATCTTTATCTGAGAATTTGGATTGAACTAAATGTGTAGGAGATGTATAGAAAGCAAGCTGATTTAAACCGCCATGAGAAGGCTCTGTACTTTCACGACTCCAGAGGTCGAGGAGAGGTCGAAAAGAATTTTTCGCCTAAACCTCCCCAAGGGGGTTATTTGGGATGCTGATCACGAACATCCTTTGAACATCCGTCTGACATCCGTTTTTGAAATTTGTGCGGATTACGATAGGTTACAGCAAGTACGGATGACTAGGACTGTCGAGATCATGGGGTTCTAATCACGAATCTGGAGTGTTGGTCACGGATCTGACCATTTTGACAATTTAGAGTGAAATAAATGTGTAGGAGATGTCCAGGAAGCAAACTGGTGAAGAAGGCAGCGGCTATGAAAAAATTCAAAAATATAACGACACGGAACGGGAGTCAAACATCTCGTCTAGCGTGTTTGAAGCAGCCTTGTACCCTGCCGAGCCACCGACCCGCTTGCCGCAGAGCCTTTCGCCGCCTCACCCAGCCTTTCGCCCTTAGAGCCTCTCATGGTGTAATCGGATTATTGACCTTCCGACCCTGAGAGAGGAGAAACTGGGCTCACTTAATATATAGGATAGGGTAAGGAAAGGTCTTCAAAACGGTTGACGTGGGGCCTGTCCATCGTCCAGCGCATTCGTGCAATTCCTACTCCGGAGGGTCTAATCTGCAGAAAATTGACAAAGCCGACAGGTTTTGTTCGGTCGGTCAATATTGTTGACAATACAGTCCCATAAAACAGCGCGCACATGCACGTGGGCACGTGCTGACGGTGTGCCGCTGTACCCCGCCTTCGAGGGCCCGTAGCTCTTTGGATTCAAGGACTCAGCAAAACCGAAACATGTTTTTCTACTACATGAAGGGTGGAGATTCTCGCAGTACTATCCATTTCCCCCATTCAGACCTACGCCTGAGACCCTTTCCTGGTGAATAACTAGTTACAAAGTTTGGAGAATGCCAGGAAACCCAGTTTCCTCAAAATGTACTGTAGTTTTTGTGCACGAAGCGCCTCATGGCTCCAATGGAAGGTTTCGAAAGCTTAAGGAAAGCTTGGGGCTGCCAAATTTTAAAGCATACTTATAACTGCGGTGTAATACCGCTCCTGACTAGGGGCGGTCTGGAGCGAATGTCTGAAAGGGGAAAGCGAGTCATACATATAAGGAGAACCGTCACCTCAACTAGTATAAAACTGTTGCCTTTTCGCCAGGTCTATAAGCAGATAGCTGCACTCATATTCTCGACTGTTGTGCCGAGTTTCTGAACCTCGTCGCGATTGAAGCTGCTATGAGTGAGGAAAGAGCTTCGGACTACACCTCCAGGTTACCCCGGCCATATTCAGTTACACGAAGTCGCTCACGAAGCGGTTCCACGCACACGTCGTTCTGCACGACCTTCCTTTTGATCTGCGAAAAGGACAACATCCAGAAGGTAAGTATCGAAGCACCGGGTGCCGGCCATATGATAGCTGCACTGAAGGAGAACGGATCTGTTGTAGTGACATAGAAGGTTGTGTCGTTGGTGCGCCGATCCCTCCTCACATTGAAAGCTGGTTGGTTATGCCGGTTCAAAGCTGGTAATACGTCGTCGCACCCTGGTTTCTTCGAAAGTCTGAGGAGTATGGTTTTCCCACTCACTGGACCATGTAAGGAAAAGAGCTCGTTGCTTCCACACGTTGCTCGAATTGTTGTCAGCCCTTCTGTTTCGTGCACTTTTGCCCGTGCACCAGTGGTGTTCATCGTTCATGCATCATTATGTTGAATGCCTTTCGCACTGTCCTGTGGTTAAAAATGGGCCACAAACAAACAAGCCGCAACAAGTTTACTTTCCACAGCATGCAGCTGGAAAATGTGCAGACAAGGCCGGAAAATTGCGTGGACGTCAGGAACCATCAAATCTCAATCGAACAGTTGAATTGCAAAATCGCTGCAACGTACGAGATTCGAGCTCCGTATTCCCTCTTATGAAGCCACGGCACCACCCGCTGTGGGCCAAAGTCATGATGCCCGTCCACATCATGCGTACAAGTGCACTGTCAAGTGGATGGTGCGGTTTCATGTATAATTCGTTTTCCCTATCTAGACCTACGCTTCAGACCGTTCCCTTGTGAAAGAAAATGAGTTTAGTCTTGTGTGTTTGTATTAAATGCAAAAGTTCCAGATTTGTTGTTCACATACCTAGTTCTCGCATTCATGTGACACAACAACGCGTTTCAATTTGTTTTTGATTCAGAGCTATACAACAAGTATGGAGAACGTGCTTGCAAAAGTGGTACTCGTTCTGTTGCCGTTTCTACTCGCCGCAACGATCTTCGACCATCGAGTGCTGGCCATTGCACTAGCTGTAGAAAGCGCTGTATTCTGTAGGTAGGATCATTTCAAAATCAATGGATTTTTGAGAGCTGCAATCCGCAATTTCCAGGCTTTTAAACAAAAAAGGTATCTCTTTTTGCCACTTTCTTTCAGAATGTTCTGCCTTACATACTTCTGGCCTTAATTCAGATACAACGAAGGCGACGTTATGTTCAAATGACCATTGTATATCTACATATGTTTTTATCTTCGCGTTCACTAATATACTATACTGCTCCCACGTTAAATTGGACACTTTCCAAATCGAACAGGATAATTTTCTAACGAGAATATACACTTTTCAAATCCAATTGGACACTTTTGTAACCACACTGTACACTTCTCGAATCAAATAGACCACTTTTCTAACCAAGCGATACACTTTTCAACTCGAGATGAACATTCTTCTAAGAAAGCTTAACGCCTTGCAATCAAGCTGAACACCTTTCAGCTTTAAACGAGCTTCCCCACATTACACTAGGAACTGTGAAAAAGTTGGAACAAATTTTTGTTCAAGGCAAATTCAGTGTAATTCCCAATTTCTCTCTTCTCGAAACGTCGGCATGGTGAGTTATTAGTACTATCAAGTGCCACGTGAGATTTGTAGGTGGATCTTTATTAGCGGCCTGACGCTTCGACTTGCCGTCGTCTTAAGAGCCCTAAAAATGGAGTATAGGCTTATGTTTTCCATCTACTCCACCAAGCGCCTCAACTACTCTAGCATTCTTGACCTACCCCTAGAATCACTACGGATGGTTCAAATGAAGGAAGCGAACTCACGCGTACGATCCACCGCAGGGGCTGATGATCGCCCTAGTTAAGTAACCAGTGTAGGCGAATGAGACACACTGAGTGGGACCTATGTTATACTTCGGCGACGCGTCGTCGACGCTGCGACACGTCACCGACGGTCCGTCACCGACGTTGCCAGAGACGTCGCCGACGTCGGCGACGTCGTCAACAGGAGAGCGTCGGAGCACATTTTTATCATCGCAGCAATGTCATCATTTGGTAACAAAAAAATTTAATTTCTTTATTGGAGTTTAGCAAAGACCTTTTTTGTTAAATCGCATTTAAATTAAATGTACGCGGAATTTTCGAAATTCAAAGGAAAATTTAACTCCTAATTAATATGAATTGTATCTCGAAAAAGCTCTTCGTAGAGGTTTGCAGTATTATTTCAGAAAGCGAGGAAACACTACTTATTTTCTACACAGCTTTATTTTGTGTTACTTGCTCCGCAAACAAGTGAAAAGGCCTAGACAATGCGAAAAGTATGGGTGAGAAGGACGGAAAAGCGAAGGAAGGTGACAAAGTGAAGGGAAGGTAAGGTTTAGGTTCCCACTCCCTTCCAAACACTCAGTGTTTTAGCGAATGTCACTATTGGTGTACGCAAGACGGTCGTCTTTTGCACTTCTCGATTTCGTTATTCGAAGTTCGGTGGTGATGATGGCAGTGTCGGGAACGAAGAACCAACCCACAACCAAAACACTCCATCGGAGCGCATTTTCTGCCACCCTTGGATGACGTCGGTGACGGACGGTCGCCGTGCACAGCACGGCGACGCGTCGTCGACGCGTCTGTGGCGACTAGGCGACGGAAGTATAATACCCTCTGTCCCTGCGGGGCTCTCGGCGGCGCAGCCGACGACGAGTCGCCAAAGTATAACACAGGCCTTAGAACTCACAATGAGACGCAAACGCAGAAAGTCACTCGTAACAGAGGGGCACTCATTTCGGTTTCGTTACTAGATTTCTTGCGAAAATCCAGAACGTCTCCAACACTTTCCCAGCCGAGATCTCTCCTCCCTTAACGACCAGAATACTACACTTCACCTCATAGTCTTCCCCGTTATGCGTATCCGTTCTATGTTCACTAAGTGGACTAGTTAGCAATCCTTGCCCTTTTGCTGGCTAGATGTTACTTCATGCGTACTGCCAGAACCCTTCCCTTTTCCCCAATATATATATAGGGTGCGCCAAAATTATGGCGACAAGGTTTTCAATTCGCCAAGAGAGAAAATGCGGTACTTTCGAGGAACCAACGATGAGATAATGTTTATCAGTCTATTGTGAACTATACGCAACATTGAGATTCGAAG
>OX377206.1:66801296-66888931 GCA_947396885.1 Heligmosomoides polygyrus polygyrus | reverse complement strand
ACTAGAATGACTTTGTCGTGCTCAGAAGAAAAAAACACCTTCAAAACCCTTGGAGCTTCATTTACAGCATTGCAATCTGATAATTTCCCAGGTTTCTTAAAAGGACTTGCAGAATACAATTAGATAATTCACTCGCAATGAGGGCGGTTGTGAGGGGTGGTTGAGTGGAAAGCGATGCGGACTTGCGGGAAGGTGGTCTAGGGTTTGATTCCGGAGGTGTAGTTTGTGAAATGCTTTCGGATTCTTCCTATTCTCGCAAGAGACGAAAAATGTCGGCTTTGGTAGCGAAGCGTATTATGGGGTAGTTGTAATATGGGTGACGAGGTCATGACCACCGATTTCGCTCATACTTCGCCTATGGGAATCCCACGAATCCTTCACTCTTTTTCTAAACTGTTAATTTTCGTGCACTACTTTCCACTTCGAAGTCGAAGCTTGAAAATTAAGTCTGACCACATGGCTGGAGAAAGCGACTCTACTGACCTAGGCAGCTTTACTCAGCCATACCTACCATAACCTGCCAGGTACGTCCGAAGTTTTAGAAACGGATATCATATCCGCGATGAGGAAAGCATCCTTCTAGGCGATGTTTGATTTTTTTCGACGTCCTCGACCTTGAAGTCATAAAACTACAGTGGTGCGGGTTTCCCTGTGTACCGCCCTTTACTTACACATACCCACCGAACTCACTGTAATCTATCGTTGAACCCAAAAAGTACCCCAAATGACCATTTCTATAAACTTCAGGCGGAATTTTTCGACGACCAATAACACGAGGTGATAAAGTATGCGGTATTCGGTTACAGTAAATTGTGAAATTTTCGAGAAGATTAAAAAAGCCTATGTAGAAATTTAGATTGATGAGGACGTGACGGTAGGCAGTAATTATCGATCGTGTTCGCAAATGGGGTGACAGTGAGAGACACTTCCGAAACTATTAATAGAGAACATTACAAAGGATGATATAGGGACGGCACCTAGCGAGCGCTTCCCCAGCGAGGCAAGTGTGATTTAATGGACGCGTGACCTCCACGCGACAAGACTAGTCTCTTCTGCATCTGACAACAGGTTGAAAGTAGCGTTAGGAAGCGAGTACGGAACACTACAGAAGACAAAATGCACTTTATATTAACAAACATGCAAAAGGCAGGCATAGCAAGGCGGAAACCCACCCCCGGTCGCACCAGTTCCCCCAAGTCTGCATAGCTATCTACTCGGCCACCCAGCCGCTGCAGTAATTGTTGCGAATGAATCGCTTTAATGTATCCTGCAGCTTCTTTTAGGGAACCTAGGAAATTATCAGGATGCAGCAGTCTAACTATAGTTGAAGCTCCAAACTTTTTGCAGGTTAATTTCTGGTCACGACTAGGCCATTCCAGCCGTCACTTTTGTCTTATGAGCCCGTACTGGAGTGCTACGGTTTATCGCCATCTACACAAGAGCCCGCAAGTAAATTTGAAAACTATTAGTGTGCTTCCCATGCAGTGCCCTACAACCTTCCCTACGCCACTTTGAAAAACGCCATGGAAACTTCATTGACCTCCCTTGTCGATGTGGTCGTCGTTCAATCTTCTCAATCCGTCTTACATGTGTCTCCATACCTGCACTTGGCGACTATTAGACAGAAGTGTTCCGACACGCCTAACGGCGTGTTTTGTACTTGCGCTCTTCGCGCGACTTTGCAACATCACTGACCTACGGAAAGTATTTTTTGTAGAACTTAAAATTCGCTAGCATGTAGGACCTGCTGCGTACTTCATTGGCATCAAGTCGTTTACCACTTCCGTGCGTTCATCAGGTGTACTTCCATGCTTACGGCAGACGTCGGTGAGGACGCAGAGGAGTATCTCGCGCGGGTAGCATTTCCCGTTCAATGTGGGATAATGCCGAATTCTGAAAGCGGCCGCTTGTCACAGGATGTCGGTGGCACTTCTTCTCACTCCAGACGCTTGTCGCGCGAAGCCGTGCACCCGTCTTCCGGATCCAGATGCCCAGAAACGCGCTCAGATGCCGCTGTGCCGGGCAGGAAGAGGCTGCTACTCCTCTGCTGCAGCAGCACCCCATGTTGAACGGCAAACGTTGCCCACGCGAGGTATGCAGAGGCGTATCTCACGCAGGTTTCTTACCTACGTGATATACGCCTCACCGAACCTCGCGTAAAGGCTAACTCAGTTATATAGTGATAGATACTGCAAACATAAAATGTGTGCCACCCAGAATGCCTCCGAATGTAAGCGTTCTAAAGCGAGGCTTGCCGCAGCGCAGATGAAATCCCCATCTTGGTCAGTTATTCACTCAATCCGACTGATCCTTGGTGCAATGCGCCATTTGAAGGTATCTTTGAGTAATGAACAGCTAGTAACATATGCAATGTTTTACAGATCGCTGTGTTTACCGTACATCTGTTTCCGATATACGTTCCTGTTTTGTTGATGATGTTTGTCCGACACCTCAGAATGCAGGTGAGCACACGTGTTTTCGGCTAGTAACAGATGAGGCACTGTTGCAAAGCATTTCCTGGATTCAGCGTATTGCACTGCTGCGGTTTTTTATGGCATTCTAAAATTTGATGCAGAGCCACACAGACACGATTTGGCCGTGTATCGGCTTGCACTTGCAAATTTAGTAGAGGTGGGAGAAGGCGCCTATGCTTGAGCTTTTGTCTTTTATCCTTCTGTAGTCTGTGAATTGGCCCTGCACTGTTTTGAAGGGATAACTCTTTGAGTTTTCTGCCTTCACCCAAATCAACTTATAGTGAGCAGCTTCGAGGAGAAACCACGTAGAAATAGCAAGGGTGGCACAACCGTTATACAGGGTGCGTAAAAAGTATTGACGCACTAAATGACGGTTGTGGAAATAGTATTGCGCAGTAAGTTTTCAAATATTCACTTGAGAAATATGGAAAATGATCTTGCGAACACGATAGAGTAACTCGTAATTGACATTTGCTCCTTTACTGTGAATACAGGAGCGAAAACGACGGAAAAATTCTGAGCACGCGCCGCAAACACTTGCTTGCATTTCGTTCCGTGCTTTGAACATGGTAGCCTTCTGCGACTGGTCACTTCTGTTGAAAGTAGCCCAGGCCTCATTCTCCAAAATCGCCTAAAAAGAGTAATCCAGCGGATTCTTGTTTAAGCTGTGCTGAGAAGCTGCCTACACCTGCGCGCGTTATCTGTTTACCGTTATCGGACAGAGGTTGATAATTTCGGATTTGAACGTTAACGTGCGTGAACCTCTTGTAATCATCATCTGTTATGACAGAGCCGTGGCTAACGTTTGGGTTGCTGACATCTTTCCTCACCTACCGTTTCGAACAGCGCCTAAATCTCTTGTTAAGGAAGTATTCGGCTCTTAGGGTAACAGACAAAAAAAGGGCCACCGTAACGATGACGATCATGTTTCTTCAGTTTTTTCGTGAGTGTTTTTTGAGCACAATACAGGAAACAAAAATAACACACAAAAACCTAGAGGGGTAGAAAGAGAAAGCTGGAGCTGAATCAAAACGTAGGTGCGTCAATACTTTTTACGCACCCTGTAGCTGAACTGTAGCGGCTTTCATGCTCTTTTACTTGTTCTTTATTGCTGTTGTAAATAGTAAAGGTAACATTGCAGTCCTCGCGCCATTTAGCAAGCTCCTGAGTTCCGTTTCAAGCCTACCTTCTGTAAATATACTGTGATGTTTAGGAATAAGCTCGCAGCGTTTTCTTCGAAGAATTTTATTTAAACAAACTGCTATTTGTTTGACAAACTACGTGTATTTATCAGAAGGCACTTTTCTGCTCTACATAACTTTCTTTTTTGTTTTTTTTTAGAGTAATTTAGCCTTTTGTTATTTTTTGGTTAGAAATGGGAAACCGGGATGAAAAAATCAGCATTTTCACCAGCTGCTCTAGTTCGCATTTCGTCGTGGTCAAGAGCAGTCGAAGCAGCCATGGATAATGGCGAGGTGTGCGGAGGTGTCATAGGCGAGGCCATAGCATGGAAATGGTTTGCGAGGTTCAAACCCCGAAGCCGAGAGTTAGGCAGGATCTCCAGTTAAAGAAGACACTGATCTGCGTTTAGAACTGGGAGGGCATCGTGCACTGGGAAATGCTCGAAATGAACGTCGCGGTCAACAAGGAGCTGCACACCTCGTTAATGAGGCTCTTCGTCCGAAAAGACAATATCGTCTGAGCCAGACCATTCTCCTTCACGACAAGGCCAGCCCACGTATTGGGGAGGCTTCTCAGCATCCGCTGTACTCTCCTGACCTCACACCAACTGGCACCAACTGATTTCCACGTTTTCCGCTACCTATCGAACCATATGGCTGGTATTATGTACCTTCGTGGACGAAGATGATCTCAAAAACTGGCTATACGATTTCTTCGACACCAGCTCGGCCGACTTTGGCAGAACGACATAAGCAAATTGGTTGAGAGGTGGGAAGAGGTCGTGAGTAACAACGGCAAATACGTAGTTGACTAATACATTGTTAGAATTATTGTTTTTGTTTAACCCATTTACCACCGCGCGGGCCGATTTTGGCTCGCTGTTATAGAACAGGTTCGCTGCGGCCAATTTCTCGATTTTTCATAGTTTACGAGTATTCATTAGATATGTTAGATCTACCAACGCTATCTGCACAGTGGTCCGGAAGTCATTTACTTCTAAGCATTGATAAAAATAAATAATCAACACCACACACTATTCAGGCTTCACAAAAATCGATACTATTCACAAACTCCTTCTTACATTTCACAAAAATGTTTATGCACAAAAGAACTAAAGACATTTCTTGTGAAAATTTTGAAAACAATTTAGACTAAAATACTTGAAACACTTGCTACATCGTGACCTTCTTTGCACGATTCGTGGCGAACCTGCGCCTTTTTTTCTTTGCAGACTTTCTTATAGCAGCAAATACATCTTGTACGTCCTGCTTTCGGACCTGTTCTAGCCTCCAATATTTGGCTAATACATTAAGCGGGAGTTTCATTTGGAATATCGTGAAGTAGTTATTTCATGAGATTCACGCGTCCGCGCGGTCCCACGCGGCAGACACGCGATTTCTCGCGCGGTCGTAAGTGGGTTCAATAAAACTTTTCCACAAAACGCTACCAACTTATTCCTCAACCCAATATGTCGAAGCGCTTATGGGACCTCTTCACCGCTTCTGAAACTTTTGGAGTTCTAACAAACTTCCATGGGGAGTTGTGACTCTATCTTCATTATTCTATATCCTATATCCCTACTCTTTACTATATATAATCGGGAGAGGCGTGAGTCATGTCTGAAGCTTCGCCGCGCTGTCCGAGGCCCGCGGCGACAGCGGGACACATGAGGCGTTGACGGGAGATGTTGAACGGCTCATAGCATCTTCTGTGTTTACGGAGTCATCATTATCATCTTTATCATTATCATTACCATCATTACGAAGCCCGCCGCGCTGTCCGAGGCCCAGGGCGACAGCGGATGTTTACTGCCGACGACACATGAACTGTAGACGGCTCATGTTGATCTCATCTAGGGTGTTTATCGACCAACTACCGGAGGGATGGAAATCAAAGAACAATCCATGAGGTTTCGAAAGACGTATCTGTTGGGTGTATGTTTGCGCTCCGTACGGACGTCTTCAAGCGCACAATGCGAATATGACATGGAAGAGCTTGGTGTGGAGGCTTATTTATCCACCTGTACACTTCATTTCCCCTTCGTTTTCGCATTCGATTTTTACTGCAGTTTTCGCACCTTACGGCTGACCCTTTTTGTTGATTCTTGTGGGTTCTGACAGAAGTTTTTATAAAGCTGCAGAATTATTGACTTTTATGACATTGGTGCTTGAGAGGATTTGCAGCAGACATCGCTCAACGGGTGCCAGGATTCAGAAGACTTGCCGCAGCTGTCATCCAACGTGCGTTGGGATGCAGATGACAAATCGCAGCTGTCATTCAATGACTGTCGGGATTCAGAGGATGTGCCTCAGACGGCATCCACACGTAGTCGGACGTGCGTTTATGCGACTAAGATGGCTGACGGGAAGGCTTCACAGCTGGGGAGATGCTCCAATGAGGCAGTCAATATCGATAGATATTATCGAGGTTTGCTCTCAGAGCTAACTTATCACTCAAGGTGGTAGTTGCGTGATTGCGTTGGCCGAAGGAAGCCCTCCACAGCCGAGCAAGTCTTGACTAGGAAATCAATACTGATCGATAATATCGCTCTTTTGAGAGGTGCTATCGGCTTTCTCTCAGACTCAGCCGATCGGGTGGGAGTTGCGTGATTACGATGGACGACGGAAAGGCTTCGCAGCAGAAGGAACTTTGATCATGCAATTAACAATCATGGGGAAACTTCGATCAGGCTTACTTCGTGCACTGGGTTACTAGCTATTTCTAGCTGCATAGGTCCTCCCATTTTCAGCAGTGGACTACGACCGGCCGGCGAAGAAAGGGGAGGGGGACCTGCTCTGGGTGATGGAAGACGTCGCTCCGCCGCACCATTCGCTTCTGCTTCATTCCAAGATCACTACTGTTCCGCCACGGCTTCTTGCTTGCGTGTACTTCTTCGTTCAGCTCCCTAACATTAACAAAAGCATATTATGACGGCCGATGGTATTTCGATCGGGCAGTCGGTCCTATTAGTCGCCCAGAAATCAATATTGATCGACATTATCCATTCTTGAACGGCGTTATCGGTTCAGACTTGATCGATCTGGGTGGGTGTTCCGTGATTATGATGGCCGTCGGAAGGTCGATCATGATATCATCCACCATGACGAAGTTCCGCACAGGCAATCAGTATGGACCGATAATATTGATATTTTGAGCGCTGATATCGGTTTCCTCTCAGACCTTAAATCGATCGGTATTATCGATCGTTTCACCTGTTCTCTCTCAAACTTAATCGATCGGGGTAGGTGTTCCGTGATTATGATGACCGACGGAAGGTCGACCAGGTAATCAGCCACCATGTTGAGGCTTCCATCGAGCAATCAATATCAACAGATATTAATGATTGGTCAATGTCATAGTCAGGAAGACGCTTCTTTTGATTTGGAAATCGTACACTTTGATCTCAAGAGCATACATACTTCGCGCGCTGGATTATTAGGCTATTTCTACCTGCCCAGGTCCTCCAATTTTAAAGGGTGGACCAGGAGAGGTCAGCGAAGATAGTTCGTCGAACCTACGCTCAGTTCGACTACGGTTTTAACCAAGTCTTGCTCCTTGGTCCTCAATTTTCGGCAGTGCTTTGACCAGTTTCCATACTACCATATGCAGAGGAGGATAGTTTTTTTTTTGTCTCAAGTCACCCTTTCCGAAATTCATCACACCTCGTGGCTTGAAGCAGGACGACTGGACAGGAACGTCATAAATTCGATTAGGCTTTAAGAGCTGCAATAGATTGTGAACACAACCCTAGACGAAGCAGGAGTGCTGTGGACATTTTCCTGAGTGCTGTACTGAGATGTGGCTGATACTAACCATCAGCAAGGCATAAATCGATCTGTAGTAGGGTTTTGTTTCAACATGTACGACTTCGACGCTAGGAATGCTTTCTTACCCAGCGTTGGTTGCCGGTGAAGCCCGCCATACCCGTGCCGACGAAGCCGGCAAGTCTGGCGTGGTCCGCACGTCCAGCTGAGTATCCATAACTAGGTTTGGTCAACATTCCTACGGTGGCCCGCCATACCCGAAGCCGGCAAGCCTGGCGTGGTCCGCACGACCAGCGTCAGGCGCCGGCGAAGTCGTTCTTCCATAATTCTGCCGATCTCCAGTGTTGACCTTCTGTTCTTATTCTTCAATATGTTCATGAGCAGCGTCGGCCGCCGGCTCCGCCGGCGCCGACACTGGTGTGGGGGGCCACGCCAGGCTAGCCGGCTGCGCCGGCATCGATTCCGCGAGCCACGCCAGCCTATTTTTTGATTGTATTTCATTTAAAAATGGTGGGGGCTGAAGTAGATTGTGAGAGAAAATATTCGCGAATTCAAGCGAATGCTGGGGAGGGAATGGAGGGGACCACTGGCTGGAAGTGGCCGAAAACGCTGCCGAATCAAGGTCTGTTTTCCCTGACATTCCCCTATAATGGAGAGCGTAACTGGAAGCGTAGGTAACCGTACCGTAGTCCTGGTTCAGTGTCATCTAGAAGGTTTAAAATCATAGCGGTCAATGCTGAATTGTAGGCTGAAGGAGTGGAAATGAAACGGAATCCCTCAATGTGAACGGGATCCTGTTTCCGCACGTGGGAAATGACTGCAACAGCAGTCATTTCCCACGTGTAAACGTACACGTGTATGTACATGTATGTATGTGTAAATGTACACGTGTAATGTGTAACTAACGTGTGACTACGAACGTGTAAACGAAGAAGTACCGCATTGGACTCGGTGGCGGGGATGGGCACAAGGCGAAGGATAGCAGTGGAGACGGCTTTCACAACGACGTAGAGGTTGAAATGAAAGGTGGTAGTGTAGTGTAGGCTACAAAGAGCACTGTGTTAATAGGGAGCGGTGTGAAGCGGTAGTGAAGAAGTGTGAGAATGGAGAAGCAGGAGAATGGGACTATCTTAAAAATGGATGAATAGTGATCATACAGAACAACAATGGTCTTGAAAACTATTTAACACCAGAGTTAAGGTAGGGTCTCCTACCTTAACTCTGGTGTTAAGGTAGGAGACCCTACCGGGAAGTTGAAACGCGCCTCAGCGTCATGGAGACGAAGATGCTGCGCTGGACGGCTGGAGTCACGCGCATGGACCGCATTCGAAACGATGCTATTCGGCAGAAGTTCGGTGTCGCGCCGATAGCCGAGAAGATGCGCGAAGCTCGCTTGCGATGGTACGGCCACGTTCTCCGTGGAAAGGAAGACAGCGTCCGCAAGATAGGCCTTAACTTCGAGGTAATAGGAAAGCGGCCTAGAGAGCGCCCGAAGGAGCGATGGGCTGATACGTTACATATGGACTTGAAAGCAGCTGGTGTCCACCCTGGTCTAGCGCTGGATCGGGAAAGGTGGCGTCATGACAGCAGAATAACGGACCCCGCTACGATGCGGGACAAACGCTGAAGAAGAAGAAGAAGAAGTTGAGGTAGGGTCTCCGACAATTCCACATATGGGGAAGGTCAGTGAACTCGGTTCGGAGATTTTGAACGAGACCTATGTGGTCTTGTAGGGCATCGGACGAGGAATCAGAACTGTGTTTCCTTTTTGCTAAATGCCTCTGGGTGGCCCAAAAATGGCAAAAAAGTATCACTTCAGGGCGGGTTGATAAGGCAAAAGTGACACCTGGAATGCCACTGCCGTGCTCAGAACTTAACTTACAAAAGGTTTGGAGCTCAGATTAAAGCTAGATTAAAGTAATATGATCATTTCCTACGTTTCCTAGAGGAAGCTGCAGTGTACATTCAAGTGATCCGTTTGCAACGTTGGTGGCAGCGACTGGGTGATCGAGTGGATAGCGCGGCGGACTTACGGGAGGGGTCGAGAGTTCGATTCCAGGGGTGTCTATGTGATTTGCCTTGGAGTGCTCCGTTTTTGACTAATAAAGAGTACATTTTGGCTTTGGTAGGATATCTTCTTCGCTTCCTAACCCCGCTTTCAACCTGTTGTCAGATGTAAAGAAGCTAGTTTTGTCGTGTAGGGTGATGTCGAGAATCCATTAAACTACGCTTGTCGCGCTGAGGAAGCTCTCGTTAGATGCTACCCCCACATGACCTCTTTCGAATGTCCTCAATTCGTTTTGGAAGTGTTGCTCGCTGTCATCTTATTTCTGAACACGATCGACAAATATTGAGTTGCCCCACCATCAAGACACGTTCATCGTTCTTCGGATTTCTTTACAGACTGCTTTTTATTCTACGCAGCTTCCACTATTTCAGTTAACTTTTACCAAGTACAGCATATTTTATTCACCTTATGGTATTTATCTAGCTGTGTATTTTTTCCTGACTGCTCTTACAGTAGATGGGTCGGGGCATTGCAGCTATGACCACTTGCACTCACTCCCTCAACTCTGGAGATCGAAGAAGATTTTCCGTCCCAAATTCAACTATGGGGTTATCTGGGATGCAGATCACTGATCTGGCAACCATTTTCGTTGAAACGATGAATGGCAGAAGGTTACGATGGGTATGTGTAAGTAAAGGGGTGTACACGGAATAACAGGCACTGCTGCCTTTCACGACTCCAGAGGTCGAAGAGAGGACGAAAGAAAAAATTTTGCCCAAACATCGCCCACGGGAGTTATTTGGGGTACCAACCACGGATATGATACCTGTTTTTAAAATTTCGGTATATTACAGCAGGTTACGGTAAATATGGGTGTGTAAAGCTATCTACGTTAGCAGGATCGGTTTCTTCTCCAATGCGGTCAAACTTGTTTTCCAACCTTCGACTTCAACCTTCGATGGAAAGCAGTGCAAGCAAAGTGATAATTTAGAAAAAGAGTGACGGATTCGTGGTCAGCAGATTAAATAATTCCCATAGGCGAAGTCTGGGTGGGAAATCGGTAGTCATGACTTCGTCACCCTTATTCACCACTAGCCAATAACACGGTAACCTACCGTAGCCAAGATGTACTATTTGTTAGCAAAAAAGGGAGCACTGCACAGAACAAATTGCATAGACACCCCTGGAATTGAACCCTCAACCCCCTCTCGTAAGTCCGTCTCGCTATCCACTCGGCCATCGCGTCGCTGCCACCATTAATGTGAATGAATCACTTGAATGTGCACTGCAGCTTCGTCTAGGAAACGTAGGAATTTATTATATTGCTATAATCTAACTTGAGTTTGAGCTCTACACCTTTTGTAAGTTAAGTTCTGAGCACGACAGGGGCATTCCAGGTGTCACTTTTGCCTTATCAGCCCGCCCTGAAGTGATACCTTTTTTGCCATTTTTGGGCCACCCAGAGGCATTTAGCAAAAAGGAAACACAGTTCTGTGATCCTCGTCCGATGCCCTACAAGACCATATAGGTCTCGTTCAGAATCTCCGGACCGAGTTCACTGACCTCCCTCGTTAGAAAAATAAATGTGCCAAAGAAGGAAGTGGGAAAAGCGGACCTGCAAGCATGAACGTGGAATCCAGCAGAGACATAAGCACAACAAAGAAGCCAATAATTGGAAAGAAGACGCTCGAATCAATCAGCTCGCGGGCGCCAGAACATGGAAAGCTGATCTGCAAATGATCACACATTGGCCTGTTTCACCGTTCGGGCTGCCTTCAATCCTATCAAGATACAGTTCTGATTTTCGAATGATTTTCAATTGAATTTGAATATTCGAATTCGAACACTCAAAAGTCGCGTTTTTCGAGTGCAATTGAATTCGAGGGCTCAAAAATCGCGTTTTTCGAATGCATTCGGAATAGATTGTTTAAAAAATCGCGTTTTCGAATGTATTCGAATTCTAATATTCAAAAAGTCTCCTTTTTAGAATATATTCTATTTCGAATATTCAGAAAAACCGCGTGTTTCAAATATATTGGATTTCGAATGCTCGAAAAATTTCGGTATCCGAAACCATTCGAATATTCGAAATTTTTGCGAGAGCAAAAGTATAATATGTATCCATGAAGTTGGTATAGGCATGTATTTTAAAATGTGAATACAAAGGAAGCTATTTCTGGCACTCATTATGAAACTGAGTTTTTTCGCGGCGGTCTTCGTTACAGCATTGCGAAAGTTGAAGTTTTTATGGAAAAGGCAAATGTTTTTGGCGTCATCCACATTCTTCGGAGTCCCTCTAGGTGCCAAGATTAGCAGCACATTCGATGAAGGGAGAGCTATTTATAAACTCGAAAAGCCCCCGCAGTGCCTTCCATATATAATAGTTTAACAGTCTTTACCCATCGGAGTCGCCTTTCTCTACGTGCAAGGTCAGCGTGCAGAAAAAGTCACCTTCGCACGACAACGCCAGTTAAACAGTGGCACTTTCTCAGAACTTGTCATCTGCTGTCAGCGTGTGATTCGCCGTCACGGGGAGAAAAGCGCAGCGCTGATAGGAAGATTAAGCGCATTCGGAAGTGTGATGTCTCCGACCGACAAAGTGATTGACGATCGGGACGCACGTGGTCAGCGGCAGCGTCGGCATCACCGAGGGAACAATGCTTCTTTGTTGGGCGCGGGAGTTGGTACGGCCTCCGCCATCCATCATTCGATCACAGCGTCCACATGGTTTGATTATAATAATTGAGGCTAAAGTTTCCGAGTGAAACAGGAGTCGTCGTGCTCACATCGTCGACGCCTCCCGTTCCCCTCCACAGCGCAACAGGGCGTGTCGCGCGCTTCTGCCCAAAACACTCGTCGCGGCCGCGGTGGTTTCTATGAATAGAGGCATTGGAATGCGTATTGTTTCCACTTCGAATTCGTGTCATCTCGATCACATCACTCCGTTGACGACATGAATTAGTGCACGCCAAGTGGAATGCAGTGGGCTGCAGGAAGCGAATGCCACACGAACACAAGCAGCATCTTCTCTCCCGCAGTGCCAATTACTCGACTTTGAATGAGGAACAGTGTTAGGACGCAGTTGGAGAAGGCTCACCATTAACTCGTCATCACAGGAAGATGTTGCAGAAAACACGCTCAGATTGCCCTCAAAATCGCTGGTTCCCTGAGATTTACTATTCATTTATTTAAAGCACATACTAGTGCGCCAATACTAAGCACAGAAAACAATTGTTAGAAAACGTGACAATAAATGACAAACTATTAGTCAAGCTGAATTCTCAGGAACAAACTCTAAAAAATCTAACAAAGAGAAAAATAAGAGCAAGGATTACGACTTGATTCTTTGAGAACTAGCAAGAAAGTGTTCCGTAAGAGATTTCTCATCCATCTTGCGGAAGCTAGTTATTTTTCTTCATTTACCTTGCCGAAGAGTAGACCAGCATTTAGTATTTAGGGAACGCCTTAAAAAAACAACAGCTTAAAAAGAAGGTCTTACCGTAAAGTCATCTTGAAATTTTGCTCTTGAACTGTAGAATGCGCTGAGCCTACGACCTTCAAAGCGCACGATTCCGGTGCGGGTTCTGTATTTCAAAGACTTCCTTAAACTGGTACGTAACCAGGCGACGGCATAGAAGGGAGCATCCATGGTGTATAGACATGTCGATACGGAGAAAGCAATCATAAAGATAAAAAGAATGAGGAAGACCTCTAAAATCAAAATGTATTACTATTACTATTACTGTTACTATTTATTATGCAGTATAAGGCAAACGTCAGATAAACAAACTCAACAAAAACACCAGCAGAACAGATCCAAAAACAATCAGAACGATCAAATTATCTACGGGTTACTCAAAACTTAATAGCCGCTTCCCTGCTATTCGCCTACAGGCCGGAAGACAAGGAGGACTTGGTGCAACTTCGAGATTGCGATAGGTATTCGGACCCGGCCCTACATGGAAACATGTGCAGCCGATTACTTGACCGAGGAACTCGAAACCTAATTTTCACCGAGCCGCCCCTAGTTCTGGATTCAAAAACATTAAAGAATTTGGAGGAATCGACTTTGAGGATGCCAGATATTATTTTGAACACCATGCAAACATCATGAAATTTCCGTCGCGATTCAAGTGTGTGTAGTTCGAGCACAGCATTCCTGGTATTCCAGGGAGGAACTCTGGAAAATGTGCACTTGCCCGATCGTATGTAGGTCTTTCGGGTGAAGTTATTTTGAATTTTTCCAAGAGGCGAATGCCTTTCTTTTTATGGGGCGAGAATACCGGAGATCCACTTTCTACAATCGGTCTGACATATGTAGTATACGCCTTAATTAGCACCTTTTAATCTCAATTAGAAAGGCCTTTAAAGATTTGGTATGTGCGAACTGAGGCCTTTTTGCACAGCTCTTTGTAATGCTCTGTAAAGTCAAGCTTGTTATCATACCAAAAACCAAGATCCTTTACAGATCATACTTGCTTCAAAAGGCATTCTCCCAGAGTATAATTCCCTTGAAATTGAGAACCGCCTATCCTCATATACACAGTTTTTCAGGAGCTATTGGCAAATTCCAAGTTTAGACCAGTCATAGACCTTATCCAAAGCCGACTGAACTTTTGCCCTATCATTGTCACCTTCTAGCACACGATATATCTTCAAATCATTTGCAAATTGCTTGCAAACTACTCCACGCTCCTCTAAAACAGGAGGTAAATCGGCAGAATAGAGAGTGAACAAAATAGGCGACAGTACACCTCCTTGAGAGACACCGCTAACAGCAGGCCTGACTGACGAAAAACTTGAACCTACTCTCACTGGAAAAGTTCTTTCTGATAAAAATTATTTCAACCAGCGAAGAATGACCGGGTGAAATCCAAATTGGGAAATCTTTAGCAGAAGCTTGGAATGACTCACTCTATCGAACGCTTTTGCAAAATCAAGATAATCAACGTCACAGGACTTTTTTCATCTAGATAATCACTCCAATCATTGAAGCTTTCCAGGAGATTTGTCACGGTCGATCTTTCATTAACAAACCCATGTTGATTTTGCGGTGTGATTGAGTTCTTTTCCAGATGAGTCATTATGTGGGCTTTCAAGACCTTTTCAAAAATGCTGCAAAAAAAAAACTATGTAATACTGACTGGTCTACAGTTGACCACCAAGTTCGCCGGTTCTTTTTTCAAGAGGGGAGTAGCAAACGAATGCTTCCATCTCAGTGGAACTTCAAAGAATAGTAGCGACTGGTTAAAAATATAAGCTAATGGTCCCGCAATAACATGAGCTATGTTCTTCACAAAAGTAGGAGGGATAAGGTCAGGAGTAAGAGAAAGGGAGAAAAGTAAGTTCTTCAAATAGCCATATAAAGTGACCCCGTCAAAATTTGTAAAGGTAAGCATTGGAAAATCTACTGAGTATTGGAAGGAAGGAGGATCACCGTCATCAACAACGAAAAACTCACAGAACCTGTTTGCTAATAAATTAGCCTTGTCAACATCTGAAACAGCAATTTTGTTATCCAGTTCTAAAGAGGAAATCCTCACAGAAGGTTTTATCTTTTTGTTCAAGTACCTGAAAAATTTTTGCTGGCTTCCAGTGCTAATTATCCTTTTCTCCATATTTCTGTTAAACTTTTCTGGGAAAATGTGAAGTCTCTTTAAATACCTACGGAATTTTTTCCAATCCTCTTCTGAGTTTGATACGCTAACTAATCTAAATAAACAGCTTCTGTGATCCACCATGTTTTGCAGATATCGTAGATGGAAAGACCGTGTAGCCCACACGCGTTTTAAAGGCACAAAAAGAGCGACAACATGACGTAGAAAAGCATTTCGTATTTTTCATTTATGCTTTTCGCAGATTCCAGTGAGTCCCTTCAAGCAACTGCTGAGAGATAATCGCAAACGCTGTTATAATCACAGCCTGAGTAGTGTCTTGGATACAAGAACAGTGGCTCGGTAGTTCGGAACGAAAGTTCAAAGGCAAAGCTATTGTGGTCGCTACTCCCTACCGGTGGCTTAACATGCACACTTTTAATTATTGTATCATCGTTAGATAGCAGTAGTTCTAAAATGACGCTTCCTCTCGTTGGTCCAGCAACATACTGCCTAAAATCATGGCTGTTCAACATATCCACGGATGCGAACGATGCTGGAGGAAGAAGTTGCAGAGTAAATTCCAATCTATTTCAGGATAATTGAAATCACCCAAAAGGATTACAGGATGTTCGCACATAGCCAAATCACTAATGACACTTACGAGCCGCTCTATTTTCAGAAAGTTGAAAACAAATTAACAATAGGGACTACGCTTACGCAATGCAAACACAGAACTTCATATAAGAGAAAGCAGGCATGGTAAGAAAACATCTTCGAAACCTATGAAAACAATAATAACTTGAAGGCACTGCATAAGCTCTAGTTTATACTTCCGCCGCTACGCGGCGCGGCACCATGATCGCCATAGGTATCGTTTATTCGCGCCACCCGGTCGGCATCCATCCCGACCATCGCCACCCGATCGGCATGCATCGCCGCGCAGCGGCGCAAGTTTAAACTAGGGCTAACGAAAGGATTGGTCAAATGCTAGAAAGACAATTCTGCAAGATGAATGGCCAACAGGAGGAATGTGATTCTCGTACTTAGCTGAAACAGGCGTAAGACACTTAACACAAGCTTTAAAGTAGGAATACTTTTGAGGTATCTTGTCGAGTGTAGCCTTTCCGTGAAGCCGCATTTACGGTGAGTAACCTATACACTGGAGGCTGAAAAAATACAGCTATGAAATACTTAATTAAAGGGTGCTCCACATGATGTGTTACGCAAAAAACTATATACATCTTTGCACAAACCAAATCAAGTAAGAATGTACAACAATTCGAAAGATAAGATAATTTTACATAGCATGTCATGCATCACATTCAGAATGAGCTCCTTTGGCTTCAGTGCAAGCATGCAATCTTTTTCGGAAATTCTTGAGGATGCGCGCGATCATTTCAGGTGAAATTGAAATTTCGTCCCATGCCTTCTCCAGAGCTATTTTCAGCGAATCCAGTGAACTTTGTCTGAAAGGGCAGGCTTTTTGCACCAAGACTGACCAGATGGTGAAATCCATCGGGCTGAGACCGGGAGAGTTTGCAAGCCAAATCCTTCGTCCACAAATCCGGAAGACTGCTCTCACACCATTCCTAAATCTTCTTGACACCGTGAGCTAGTGCCCAATTTTGCTGGAAGGTCCAGTCGATGTCTTTAGAATTTTCTTGTGTCCAAGGTATCACCACGTCCTCCAGGATTTGCTTACGGTAGACTTCGGCATTGATCTTAACTTCTTTTTGAATAAAAACTTGCTTGGCCTTGCCCAAGCCCAATATTCCAGCCCATACCATCAGAGACGGTGAAAGTGAGCCCTTTCGACGTTGATGGCTCTTGGGAAGCCTTTTTGGCAGAAGTTTTCGTTGATTCTGTGCATTTTGGAGTGGTTCAACGGTGAATATCTTCTCGACTGTGAAGAGAATTCGGTAGAGTTGGTCACTGCTCGTAAGGGCCCTCATCTTTCTGCATTTCTCCAGTCTTGAGGCCTTCATTACCTCAGTGAGGTGCTGTCCTTTAGCGCTCCTTAGCTAGCTTCCTGATGCTTCTTGCAGGATTTCGGCGAAGTTTGTCATTGACAACCTTTCGAAGGATAGGAATCTTTGCAGTTCGTCGTGGTCTTCCTCTCGAACGATTTTTGACTCCTCCAGTCTCTTTGAAACGTTTGATGACGTAGCGTACTTGCCTCCGGTGCAGTTTGAGCATCTTTAGAATCGTGGAAACGGACGACACGCGTTAGAACACAACGACTTCTTCTGATCGATCCTCAAGCGAAACCATTTTTACCTAGATACGGAGAATAACACTGACTATAGGTGGGCTAAAAAACACGGAGAAAACAAATAACACCACAGCAAAGCACAAAAAAAGCGAGAAATTTCCGAAAATGGACTTTATGTAGCCCGTAACACTTCATGTGGACTACCCTGTAAAAGTCAAAATTAACAAATTTAGCCTGTTTCGCTCTACATTCTGTCCTGAAGCAAATAGAAAAAGGCTACTAACAGTCATCCTTGATCTGAAGCGGCCTCAAACATCGATCTTTTCAGCTTGCATTCTTTAGCTATCCTTGACTACACTTCCATACTTGACACTCTTCATACCAAGTATTTGGAGGCGATCTCTATAAAAAAGAAGGCATTGTGGGTAGTTTTGGTTATCAAATGCCCTGTAGAATACAATTTTGCTAGACGTCTTTTGAACTTTTTTCCAAAAGCAGTTCATGTTTCTTAATACGGGAACTCCAAACTGTCGAGCAGTACTCCAACTGAGGAAGGCCATATGTGTTATGCAGCCTAATAAAAACTTTGGATCATCACATTGAACGCTTGTGAGTGTAGCAAAAGGTTATGATAATGTGTTTTTTTGCAGTAGGAAATGTCCACAACATTTTCGAAATCTATCGCGTGACCCTTCTGCCCTATTGCGATCTCATTAAAATTCTAGGATGGTGTGGGATATTGTCCCAAATGTAAATGTAACGTTTTTACTAGATTTACTGGGATCTTCCACATGCTAGACCACCCCATCATACTTAGGATAGGGTTTGTAACATATTCTTCAACCAAAGAAAACTTTGAAGAACCGTAAGGCACAGTAAATTCTTATATCGTCTGCGAACATTTTTACCTCCTAACTAAGATGCACTTTCATGATTTGTGGGAAGTGAGCTGTATATGCTGAGAAAAGCAGAGGAGAAAGTACTCCATCTTGAGGTACACCATTCGAACATATATGTCTATTTGAGAAGCTGTTTCCAACTTTTACCGTCATGTGTCGCTCAAACAAATAGAATGACAAATATATCAAAATTGGTTCGTGAATACCGAAGTGAACAAGCCTTTGAAAAGCGTATTGTGACTTACTCTGCCGAATGTTTTCAAAGATCAAAAAAGACAACGTCACCCGACTTTCATTAATTCTGTGTGCCAGTCTTATAAGGTGTCACAAATCAGCATTTCTGTAGAAGCTTCCGGTGTGAAACCATGCTGTTCTTTTAGAATTACATGATGCTTTCAAAACGAGTCGCACAGCTTACCTCGCGCAATTTTTTCCAAATCATTGCAAGAAGTTGACCATATTCTGAGGGTCCGAAATCAGACAGTAAAGATGCAATACTGTTCTTAGGAATTGGTGTCACCGGAACTTGACTTACAAGGAGAGCCTCCAATCTGGCGGTGAGCTTTTGCGGTGGAATTTTTACAGGATGTAGGGTCCCGTGTGGTGAGTCCAAAACCATAGTTACTTTATTCGGAATGCTCTTCTGTGGACGAAAGAAAGCGTGTGGACGCGTGAGCGCGAAGTTCATGACGCCATGCTGCCACCCAGCCCGATGTGGTCGGCGGGTGCACATAGTGGTAGTGTTGTATCCTCACAGAAGCGTGGCCGTGGATTCGATTCCTACTTGTACTTGACTTTGCATTTTGCGATTTATCGTCAATGGGAGTCTTTGCCCCATTTCCAACACATTTTTGAACAAAAACACGGCATCAAATGTCGTTTACGTTCATCGAACACTTTGAAAGTGTAGAGTTGAGAAGTTTTGACTTCCAGGTCAAGCAAGTCAAAGATTCGTGATTTCCCCCCCCCCAAATAACCTCAACGCACAAATTTGGACGATATTGGTGCTTCTGACCTCCTCACCCTCACTCGAGTCTGGGCCTAGAGCGGGCTTTGCACCTCGGTCTTCATGGTCAAACAAGGGCGGTCATTATTCTAAACAATCTCCATGACGCCCTTTTTTAGTATTTTAGTATGACTTTCTCAGAACTTTTATTTACCTCTCCAATAAATAAACACGTTGTTTGAAATTTTGTAAAATTTCCATTTTTTTCAAGGAAAAATAAAGGAAGTCGTTCATTGAAAACTGTGGTGACGGATAAAGTCTCTACTTTCGTTGAGATCAGTACCCTGTACTATGAAATGATGTTCGGGCCGGTAGTATCGTAAATAAATCATTCCGACTCTTCCAGAATCGGACAAAGGCGGAACTCGCCGAACAAAAAGTTTATAACAATCTTAGCGAACGACAATGCGTAGCAAGAAGGCACTAACAAAACGAGCTCGTTCTACATTAAACTGGAGGCTAAAACGTTAGAATAGTTGTTCAAGGAAAATTTAGTATGACTTTCTTTCAAGTTTTAATTTAGCTATCCAATAAGTGAACAAATTCTTTGAAATTTTGTAAAGTTCTCTTCTTTTTGAAGAAGGATTCTCGGATTAAAGCCTATTTTAAAGAAAAGGAAGGCGGCCAATTTTTAGTGGAAAAAAGAATAGCATGCCCTCGTCCAAAACGTCGCGATTTTTACTCGATATCTATATCTAGGGTTTTTAAAATATTTTACATATATTTATATTTTTTTATTTCTTTATATCTAGGTTTGTGTGGAGTTTCACACCTGTGAAAGATGCAACAATTGTGAAGAACATATTATTACTATTACCTATCCTCACCTTGATGCTTCGTATAAGCAGCATTCACACTACCAATCAAATAAAAATTGCATCGAGTTAATCTAGTGCATGGTGCGATCTCGTTTCCCAATGCACTAAATGATTTACGCCTTGTTTCGCTTTAAATCAAAAATTAAGTTAATATATTTTCTTAAAAAATGTATATTTTTTATAGATTATTACACTTATTTGGGAAGTTGAACTAAAAATTCCAGAGAAAGTTATGCCAAATTTTCCTTGAAAAAATATTCTATCCATCTTGGGGAGTCTGTTGTATACTAATCTGTAAGCGGCTCATTTCGATTTGGAGGGTGCTCACCTTGATTTCATAAGCATCAAGTTAGTTTGAAGAGTGTCCAATTTGGCGCGAAAATGGTTTAAATGCGGTCGGCGCCAAATCCATATCGTCGGGCAGAAGCTGCAGCTTATGCTGGACGACTGTATGTACGAGCGAGTCAGATCCGCAGTGCACATTTCAGGCGATGTCGTGCATGTCGCAGCTGGTGGCGCTCCTCCACTGCAAATCGGGTGCGGCCGTCGACTATCGCTGCGAGACGATGAGGTCAATCTTGGCGGACCAGAAGAAGCAACGAAACATGACGACTATTTCTGTGCATTGAATGCTTCGTGTCTCTAGACTGACTGCCTCCATTATCGAGCACTTAATGAAAATCTAATGAAGGCTCCCCAGCGTTGTGTATGACACTATTGCATTGTGTAAACATGAGTAATCGGCGGCTCGAACAGTCTAATGTAGGAAGGACACCCTGTAAATGGCGGCATTCATGTGGGCGTCGTGGGTGTAGTTAACAGTGTCATCCTCTTATGAAGGTGAGACCATCGCTATATACACTTTCTAGGAAGGCTTGGACGTCCCGCTTCCAGCGCTCCGCACACTACCGACACTCTTCCGAGCTCCCACTATGCCAAACAGATCTGACCTTGGTGGTAGCATTCCTAAGTATTCATTCAACAGTATGGATAACTAAAATATGCTCGTAGGTCTCCGCTCTAGTTAGAAAGCCCTGTGTTCTCTGGTGAGCCGCTCTCGATCAGGAAGTCTGTCCTTTACAGGCTAATTACTTTCTGCAACCCTCCCTATACATGTTGTCTCCGCGGCTTCCTATTCTTAGCTTCATGCTCATTTCTTCATTGTCATACCCCGCTATGATCGTCAGAATATGTAATTTTCTGGCATATAACAATGGAAGCTTCACACTTCCCTCACACTTTCATGATCACCGACCTCCTTTGAGGCGCAAGAGCGCAGAGAACCCATCGAGTTCCTCTTCCCGTAGTTCCCTTTTTACAGTTGAAAAATGGGAACACACTCTACCTTACAGCAGCAAACTCTTTTGTTAAACGGGTAGAAGACACCACCTTCTTTAAGCACATATTTATTGTGAGTAAATTATTTATATTAGTATTAGTATTATGAGTATTTATTGTGAGTGATCCAGAAATGGCTTCACTTCAGAATTCTAAAGAACTGGAGGTAAATGCCGTGAAACCGCAGCTGAAGTACGCCGTACAGTTTTGCTACAAGCAAATGTCGACATAGCGGTTTCTCTCCTGCCCCGGATAACACAATGGATAGAACCCGGGAGAAGACACTAAAACTCAGAGCGCCCAAATGAAAAGCTTTGACCAGCCTATTAACTGGTCCTAGAAGGCGGATCAGTTCCGCTCATTTCTGCCGCCTTCAAGAGCAGAAAGATTTGGCGGTAAACTTCTACATCACGGACAATGCGTATAGTCGAGATCCTGACCTTCAAAAAGGTCGCGCTGAGCAGCGCTCATAACACTGTTGATGTCCTGGCGATCTTTCAGAATGACAGGAAGCCCCGGATATAGCGGCGCCAGCGAATTTGCAGTCTGGAGGGAGCGTATGACTCGCCGGTTGCTCTTGCGAATCTGAAAAAGCTTCTACAATTTTTCCAAGCATTGTTTCGTGTACGGAGCGGCGTTCCTTACACATCCACGGGAGGGGTGGGACGAGGGGCACGCCGAGCTGCCAACACGGGGGCGCACAGGAATATGGCCTTCAGTGCAGCACTGCTTATCTATAATGAGTACTGGCTCAATAAATGATCCACGAGAGGGTATCAGAAACACAAAACAAAACACCGAGAGGACTACATGGTCTCCTTCTTCAAATGGTCACAAAAATAGGCTGCGGTTTCTTAATAAGTTTCACATCGACAGCTATTAGAACCAACGTTCCTTGCTGTCTAGCATGATCAAAACGAAAGTAGCAAGGTAGTCGTAGCCATGCAGTAGCAGCATGCTGAACTTCCTTAATCCTTTTAAAAACCGCGTGTTCTAACTATATACGAGTCTCTTAATTCTTGCAAAAAGTGTTCGTAAAGGGCAGTGTAAATTGCAAAAGGGAAACAATTTAGAAAGGTGGTCAATACAATCAGGTAATCGGTTCGACCTAGTATGAATTGTTTTGTTGGACTGTGTTACGCTGCTCTTCCACTCTTCAGACATCGATGAGGAAGCACTTATCTCGTCGTCAATATTTCTCGAAACCAGGATATTTTGAGCACCTCATTGAATACCGTTCTTCTGATCTGCCTTTTTACAAAAAGGTCTCCTCAGAAAAACTCACAGCGCAATGGTCAGAAGTGACTTAATATTATTGAAGCCTCCAGTAATCTTACAAGCGAGAGAGTAGCTCAAGCTTACCCTCGTATTTTTTATTCGTTACTTATTCCTTTTTTTTGTCAGGCCACTTTTCTGAAAAAATTTCTCTGTTCGTTGATTGATTTTAAAATCTCATTTGCTCATCCATGTTCTCACGGAAATTGTTGATTTTGAAAGGCAGTTGTTACTCCGGTTTTTGGGCTACGTCACGCCAACTAATGAATCCAAAGACCACGAAACTCGAACTCGTCCAAATGGGGCGGGGAGGGTAAGGCGGAGGTGGGCGGCGACTGTGTTAGGGAATCTGCGTCCTTTTCATGTTCCAGTGCCCATGCGCAAGAAGTCGTAGGTCAGAAAACAAACATTTAACCGCTTTGAAATTAGAAAGGTGTTTATGAACTAGGAGTGGAACCTAGTGTGCCCCTTGACTGGATGAGAGGGGATGCGTTACGTTAGGTGTCTCCCATTACTGTAGAAGGTGGGGCGACGCGCTCGATTACCGTAGACAGACCTGCTGCCGCGCCCGCCACGGACGAGGTTTCAGTACGAGATGAGTCGACTCGAGCAGTGCGCGGCACGACAGCTTTGTAGTAGCTTTCGCTCAGGCCATGGTCTCTGTTCAGCTTTTCTAATGTGTTTTCTTTTACTTGTTTTATACATCGCTATTTCAGTACAGTCCTTACTAGCACGAGGTTAACTCGATCTTTATTGTCTTTGTTAAACTGTGTTATAAGGCGAACCCCTCCCCCCCCCTCAGCAGGAGTCGCTCAGAGCCCAAAGGTGTATGAAAACTAGAAGGGCAATAAGAAAAAATAGCAGAAAATATAAAAGGTCGTCAATCACTACCCTACGACAGGAAATTTGCTCCACTGCGCATGGTCTGCTCTGTTTGACCGTTGCGCCTCGTGCAAGGCGGGATCAACAACCCGCGCCATGCTACCGTATTCGGGTTCGGTGCGGGCGGCGGTGGCGCGCTACCGTAACTCAGGGAGACACCTAACGTACGAACCCGATGAGAGGTTGTTCAAAATCAGAGGAAAATCAGGAATGCAGAATTTGGGGGGGGGGGAGGGGCGTGCGCTCCCCACACGACACCGTTCGCAGCCCACTTTCCGCCCTGCCCGCGCCGCCCTATTTGGACGAATTGTGGTGCGCGAAAAGCGCGCCACAGATTGCGGTCTCGTTAAGTAGCGTGACGTTGTCCGAAACCTAACGGCTGACAGAATATGACTCGGGCGCGTTATCTCGTAGGGAACTCCGAAGCCATTTTTTAATCGGTTCAGTTGTGGAGACAGTTCATGGAAGGAGAACGTCTCTCTTCTCTCTGGATTCATCAAATTTTCACCACAACTAGAGACTGCGGGTGGTTCCGACCAGGGGATGGTGGTGTCTACATTGAACGCCTATCTGTAATTATGCGCAAAACCGGCTTACCGTCCTCTCAATTTATAGGATCAAACAATTCTCCTAATATAGGAGGCATTTCTGGCTGATGATCGTGTCGTTGTCGTGACATATCTCGTTAAGATGTTGCTGTACTTGTCGGAAAACACGGACGACGCCTTAGTTCTGAGCAATGTGGCGGCACTTGAAGGAAGCCATGGCGCTGCTGCTGAAGTCTTTTCTTCCAAATATGCTGTAAAATATCGTGATTGTTGTCTCAACAATAAAATCGGCTCAGGATAACGCTCCCAAGTCAAGGGGATTAGCAACGCGATGCCTCCATGTGATGGTAGGGACCCGGAAATCTCGTCCCCGATGAACGCTCAGCGTGCCCCTTGCTCCGCCCCTTTCTGGGGGCGGTGTAGGGAACGTCTTTTCGTCCAGCATTTTGTCATGTCGAAAAAAGAAAGAAATTCCGAATTATGAAGACATTAGGAGCAGTACTTGAAGGTTATTATTAAATGAAGTCAATTTTAGTCGATAATCTGATCAACAACAAGGAAATGTAATAGATGCAGTTTCACTAAAACGCCTTATAACTTTTTTGCACAATGACGAGACAATTATTGACAGAACTAGCAGCAATTGTTAGGAACAAACCCTTCAATCGCTGAAGAGTTGGCAGTATGTATGGCCATCCCATGTAATGCTGGGAAGGAAGGTTGGTGTTTCTCACCACACCTCCACCGCGGTGCGGGGACCTTTCCACAATTTTGGCCGCGCGCCTCGGAAGTCCGCGATGGCGCGACGAAAACGCTTACGACTTTGCGTGCGCATGGACTCGGCACCGCATAGCAACCCCTGGCAAGTTGCCAATTGTTCTGCCCTTGCCAATTGTTTGTTGGACCACGTCTCAGTCTATGTGTACATTTTCACGCCAGCTTGAGCACTCTTCTAAACAGGCCTAACGCTTTTGAAATTATGCTGAACATTCTTCCAAATTGAAATGAGCTCCTTCGAATTTAAACTAGGGACTCTCCAAAAAGGTTAGAATAAGTTTTGCTCAAGGAGAATTTTTAGAATGATTTTTTTGAAGATTTGATTCGCTTACTAAATAAGTGATGATATTGTTTGAAATTTTATAGAATTCTAACTTTTTAAGGAAAAATAATGGTTTAAAGTTTGTTTTCAAGAGCAGAAAGGCAGCTATTTTTCGCGTCGTAAACAGACTGAGACATGCCCTCGTCTAAGACGTCACGATGTTTGGCTGATTGATAGCAAAATTTCTGCGTGCATGCAGTTTCTCACCTGTAAACGAAACAACAAAAGCAATTGTAAAGAACACACATATCTTCACTTTGATGCATCATATAAGCGTCATTCATTTAATACTATCAATGAAATAAAAACGCGACAAGCTAATCGAATGCATGGCGAGATCCCTTTTTAATGCACTAAATGATTGCTGTCTTATTCCGCTTTAACACACAATTAAATTTACTATTTTTCTCAAAAGATAAAATATTTAAAAATTTATTACACTCATTTTGCCATGTCAACTAAAAAATTTCGAAGAAAATTCACCTGTATCACCTGTCGTCCCGTTGATCATCGAATTGCTCGAGCGGGTGCCAGCAGCGTCTCCATTCGTCCCTGTCGCGTGCCAGAGTGGTCCAATGGATCCTCCTCGCTCGAGGAACACGAAGAGCGTCATATCGGTCGTTCAGGGCTTTAACGAAAAAGTCCGACCAACGCGTTGGTGGGCGTCCTGGTGTTCTTTTGACATCCCGCGGAATCCAGTCGGTGATGGCTCTCGTCCAGCGGGTGTCTGCGAAGCGCATTACGTGGCCGGCCCACCTAATTTTCGACAACTTGGCCCACGCGACAGCGTCTCTGATCTTCGAACGTCGGCGAAGCTCGGTACTCCGGAGGCCTTCTCTCACTTGTGTGAGTCGTGTCACTCCGAGCATCGTCCTCTCGATTCCACGCTGAGCGACGCTGATCGCGTGTTCATCCTGCTTTAGTATAGCCCAGGTCTCTGAGGCGTAAGTTAGGGCAGGAAGAACAGTGGAGTCGAATAGGTGGGCACGGAGTCGGACGTTCTTCGTCTTCTTCGCGACTTCTTCGACGCTCTTGAAAGCTCCCCAAGCCGCTCTTTTCCTCCTGCTCAGCTCTGGTGCTAGGTCGTTGGCCATGTTGACTTCGCGACCCAGATACACATAGCTGGTGCATTCGGAGATGTTCGTTCCGCTGAGCGAGAATGAGACATCAGAAACCCATCCGTTCCTCATGAACATCGTCTTCGTAAGATTCAGCTGCAGTCCAACGTTCCCACATACACGATCGAAGTCGGCCAGCATTCGCTCCGCCTGGCTGATGCTCGGTGTTATGAGCACGATGTCGTCAGCGAAGCGAAGATGATGTAGTTGCCGGCCGTCGACCTTCACTCCCTTGTCTTCCCATTCTAGTTCGCGCATGACGTTTTCGAGAGTGGCGCTGAAGAGCTTCGGGGATATGGTATCCCTTTGCCGAACCCCTCTCTTCACGTCGACGACGACGTCGTTGTAGAATGGTGAGATCTTGGTCGTGAATCCACTGTACAGCTCTCGAAGGACTCTGATGTACTGAGTAGGAACGCCCTGAGTGAGCAGGGCTTCGATGACCGCTTCAGTTTCGACAGAGTCGAATGCCTTCTTCAGGTCGATGAACGTAAGGCAAAGCGGCAGCTTGTACTCTCGCGACACTTCGATGAGCTTCGTAATGGCGGGTATGTGGTCGATCGTGCTGAATCCTCTCCGAAATCCTGCTTGTTCGCATGGCTGTCCTTCGTCCAGCGTTCGGCCGATCCTATTCAGGATAACTCGAGTGAACAGCTTGTAGACTACGGACAGCAGGCAGATCGGGCGATAGTTGCCAATGTCGTGCACGTCTCCCTTCTTGTACAGTAAGACGGTTCTGCTGGTCTTCCACTGAGATGGAACCTTGCACTCCGACAGGTAACGTGTGAAGAGCCGCGCCAGGGTGTTGATGAGCGCTGGCGGGAGGTTCTTCAGGTGTTCGGGTCTGATCCTGCCGGGACCGGGTGCTGTACGTTTCTTCACCGACGAGATGGCGTGTCGGATCTCGGAAGGGAGAACAGAGGGGACGACGTATCCATCCTGCGGAAAATGGCATGGAGGCAGGTGGACGTGGCTATCGAAGAGATCGGAGTAGAAGTCGTGGATGACCTTCTCCATGGTCCTTCTGGAAGAGGTGACGGTTCCGTCGGGACGTCGGAGAGCGGTCATCTTGGTCTTGAAGTTGGCGAAGTTCCGGCGGGCATCGCGGATGCTCAACCCTGCCTCTGCAGCTTCAGCCAACACTTCCGCCCTTCTCTCCTTAAGATCCTCCTTTATTGCCTCTCTGCATAGCTTCGCAAGCTCGGACGTCAGTTGGTAGTTGCCTGACGCTCGTGCTGCTCCACGCTGGCGTATCAGCTTGAGAGTTTCCGGAGACAGACGTCTCTTGGTGGTCTTCAAGCTCTCGGCTCCCTTAGCATTATCGTGGAGATGGTGCACGAAGCGGTCGTATTCCTCGTCGACGTTGTCCATGACGGCATCTTCCCAAAGGCCGGCAAGAGAGGTGTAGAGGTCCCACTTGATGGTCGTTCTGGGACTCCTCTTCTTGAACTTCGTGGCCTTCTCTCCTTGACGCGAAAAGCGGAACCTTGCGCGAAGGAGGCGGTGGTCCGATCCCGTGTAGAACTTGGGGACAACGGAGACGTCGGTCAGGCAATACTTGCGGTTGAAGATGATGTGGTCGATCTCGTTGTGGAACTGGCCACCGGGAGATTCCCAGGTCCATCGTAGGGAGGGAGGCTTCTGGAACTGCGAGTTTCCATGGATGGTCTTGGTCGACATGATAAACTCAGACAGCCTTTCACCTTGCTCGTTCCACTCCAAACCATGGTTTCCGATGTGAAGTTCTTCCGGCGACCTTCGCGGTCCGATCTTGGCGTTGAAGTCGCCGACGATCACCTTGTAGAAGGTGTGATCTTCCTTATAGAACTTCTCCAGCTCCACGTAGAAGGCTTCGACTTCTTCGTCGTCGTAGTCGGATGTTGGGGCATACGCGACGAACACAGTCAAAGCTGGCACGGAACCACATCGCTTCAGTCGCAGACGTCCGATTCGGCTTGTCAGAGACTCGTACGAATCGATGTTCATGGCCAGGTGCGTGTTGACAAGGACACCAACGCCGCCTACTCTCCTGCGGTCACATGTTTCGAGGAACAGTTCTTCTCCGGAGTCGTAGGCGGCGTGTAGGGGGTGGTGTCTTCTCGTCTCGGTCAGTCCGATGACGTCGTACTTGATCTTCCTGGCTTGCATCATCAGGTCCTAGACGGATGCTTCCGATGCAAGCGTGCGGGCGTTGTAAGTACAGATCGTCATCCTAGTCCTTCTCAATTTGCGCAGCCTGGTTAGGCCCTGAGATTTTAGCAGCCTCTCCGTACTCGTCCTTCCCATCGCTGCAGAAATGGGGGCTCTTTCGGGGTCAGGGGAATGAGGCCCTTTAGTGCTGCTGTTTTTGACTTGAGTACACACGGGTAGCTAGTCGGGCTCTGTCGTGCGGGCGAAGAGCTCCGGGCAGCCAGCCAGACTGCCCGAAGGGACGGGGCGAGACTTTTGAGGCGGCCTCGAATCGGCTTACGATGTACTCCCAGTCTACCGAGTGCAAGCTTTTGGCCGAGCCGACACAGTTACAATCCGCACAGTCACGGACATCCGCGCACACTGTGCACGAATATGCCGCTCCCACGCACAAGGAACGCGTCGACCCGACACAGCAGGAGCAAGGAGTCCATCCCCTGCATCCCACCTGCGTCTCTGGGCAGTACACGGTCGCATTTGGTTCGCGTTTAATTCCCCTATCCACCACCCGGGGACGCGCCACGTGGCCCTGCGACAAGCGGCCCGAGATCCTTCTTAACAAGAGAGCCCGAAGGCTCTCTATCGAGGGAGATTTATTACATTCATTTTGCCATGTCAACTAAAAAATTTCGAAGAAAATTATACCAAAATTTCCTGGAACAAAAGGTTATTCTGCTCCACTTGAAAATCCTCTAGTTTGACCGAGACACGGTCGTTTTGATTTGGAAGACTTCACTTTGATTTCAAAAGCATCAAGTGTGTTTAGGATAAGGCCAGATGTGAGAAGTTTCAAATTTGACATGAAAATGGTATAAATAAGTTTTCCACTGTTGATCTTAAACTATCATATATACTATTACCACTAACTGTCTACTAATGAGCACAACCTTATCACAATAGTAGTTGTAATAATAGTCAGCTGTTAGTCCACAGCAAAAATTTGCAGTGTCCAGTTCGTTCGCAGGTTCATGCACTACTAGACAGCCAAGAGCCACTAATGGAACTCGTGAGTAAATCTCGCGCTCACCGCCGGCAAATGGCTAGCGACGTCGCGCAGGCGGCGTGCGCGCGCGGCGCTACGCGCGACGAAATAAATAAACGTCCGCCACCCCGTTCGCAGACATAACTCCAACGAACCCCCCAGGCGTCGCGCACCGTGCGCGGCGAAATTGGACGAGTTGTCGCAGTCCGATGCTTCCGACGGCTAGAAACGTTTCCTACGGGGACATGCGGCACACCTTTGCCTTATTTCAACGTTTCATGAAGATGGTATATGAATGTGGTTTCAACAGGACGATCAGCGACTGTTTATACAGGAATCCTGGTCATGTGGATGGTTTCTAGTGTCGTTATTTGCCATTCACAACTTCTTCGGTCAATTTTTACCCGTGATTATGGTTATACTACAGAAAAAGGATCAATTGCCATACTGCAGACTGTTGCCTACCACATTCTGTGTGATTTTAAGTTTCTTGCTAGAAATGTGATCTGGGAGCTTAAACACTGAGAACATTTCGTGCTCCGCGGCTAACCATGCGTCACCGAGCGCACGTCCGCGTTTCAGCGCCGCGACGTCGCACACGGCTAGCGCGCGACGTCGCGTTGGGGTTAGGTCCTTGGAGCCCCGCCTCCCCTCCACTGTATGCTGTGAAGCCGATTTCGCAGCGGTGCAGTCGATGAGGTTTTGATACTCTATTCTCATTGCAAAGGAGGAAATGGCACACCACGTTTGTCGCCGTTGAGCGACACGGGAAATCGCGGCGAGCCACTGTGGTGCGACTGAAGGCGCGCAAATGACTGCCATCCCACACTCCACACCTCAGCGTCTTGTCATTCCCAGACAAGTGTAGTGAGTAATTCCTTGCCCGTGGTGGGATGGTTGGTTAGGTTGGGTGAGGCGCAAGAGCCTATGATCGGTTGGGGACTTGTGTTCCGTTGCCCCCTGTCAACTAAGCCTCACTCTACAATTTCGTAATTTTGTAACAAAAGTGCGCAAATGTTGAGCTCTTTCTCGCCGAGTCGCTTCGACTTCCTGTTCAGCTTGTTCAGTAATACGTTTAGATTCTGACGACTCTGCGTTTAGATACTGATGACTGAGAGTTCGAGAGCTAAGAATGACACAATTTAGTGTCTCTTATCGACCTACGAACCAAAGTGCCTATGCTTAAGCCGGAATGACACGAGGCTGTTTTTTTAGTGCGGTCATCAGGAGTTTAGTTCAGCCAACAGTAGCACGTTGTAACAATTGCTAGCCAACAAGAGAGTGGGTTAGGGAACAACGGAGGAGCCAATTATTACAAGAATTTAGGGCTCTATTCATCGAAGGTTATAGTACCTGAAAAAGGAGCTAATCGAATTAGTCGGTGGCATTGTAGTCTTCTGTGGACGGGGTTTTTATCAGGTGGCCGCGTTGTCGGACCGGGCCATTGTCTTCGCTAACCTCCGAGGACAAGGCGAAGGGCTATTCTGTCAGGCGAACAAAAGCGATCGCCTCCGCTCGCCGATCCTCGTGCACCGTCGTGGCCAGGTCTTCAAAGAGGTGACGAATTACGTCGGTATGCGCTGCAGATGAGCGGCGGTCGAGTACGGCAGCTCGAACAGTTACTGGTAATCGAGCGAATGCGCGGAATGTCAACAATTTCACGACTGCGGCTCGTTCTCTGGCGTAAGTCACCACTGTCTGCAGAGGCCGTCGTCGTCACCTGCAGCGCAGAATCTTCTCCTGCTGGACTGTCGCGTAGGTCACGTTACAACTGGTGAGCGTGGACACGACTCGTTTGTGCCGCGGGAACAATCGAGAATGGCACCTGCCCCATAACCGCTCGATTCGCTGCTGACGGGGTTTCGAGCACTGAGATTCTTTCTTGTGCTGCCGACCGGCTGGAATGCATCACGTTTACATGTTGCGCGAAGGTATTGACTTCCTGAAGTGTTTTCGGAGAGAACGTCTTGAACCTGCACAACGTATTGCTGGATCGATGCCGTGCGAGGATGAGATAGAGCGCCTAAAGCGTTTTTCGGTCCAATGAAGAAATCTATGAATATATGCTCAGAGAAATGTGGGTGGAGCACCAACAACTAACCACGCATGGCTGTCGATTTAGCCCCAAGCCTTAACAAGGCAGGATTTAAAAACCAAGCCGCTGCCTTCCCTAGAAAAGATATTTGATTTTAAGCATTTGTAATGTTATGCGATACTATAAGGTGCGATGCTTTCTGTACAATCTGCGACTCAGTTAACAAGGAAAGGTTCCCAAATCAATGTGAGCTTTTGCGATGCTGTTTTGAAAGGATGTAGGGCCGTGTGAGCGGAGTCCAGAATTGCAGCTAGTCTTTGCTGAACTTTTTTTTAAGATCCGAAAAGGAGTGTGAAAACGTGTGCGCAACACTCATCAACCCCATGACACGCGACAAGATGTGCATCGGTGGCGCAGTCGGTAACACTGTCACCTCCTACGAGCACACCAGCGGGCTATTATGGCTCGAGTCCGCGTACTGCCAATGTTTTTGCACATATTAGTTGGTTGTTATTACGCTTTCTCATGATCGCATGACAATCAGTCCTTATAACAAACCAAGGCTGTCCCTCACATGTGCTAGTTTTTCCATCGTAACTGCGTATCTGCACCTTATCATTTCTCTGGAAATAAAAGATCCTATTGCTCTTCCCTTTAAGTCAACAGCTATGCTACAAAACTACGAAACGAGTAAACCACGCTTGTCACACCAGCAACATCTACTAAAAGCCAGCGAGGAACAATCTCCTCCTTGGCAAGGAATGACCACTTCTTCGTTGCACGCGTAATCCGTGGTGTAGAAAGGGTCATGGATGAACATCAACGTAACCAACTGCCACACACGAAGAAAAAAAAACTAGCACATCCGAAGGCTGCAATAGACAGCCTTGGTGTGCTGTAAACATTGATGGTCTAAAATTGACTCCCACGATCATGTGAAAGCGTAATAACAACTGGACTCGAACTCGAAAGCCCGCCGGTGTGCTGCTTCTTTGAAGCGGCACTACTATTGAATGCGCCACAAAGGCACATCCAGCAGGCTTTCACAGGGGTTGATGAGTGTTGCGCACACATTTTCACACCTCTGTTTCAGGTCTTTAAAAAAGTCTTCAGCAAAAACTAACTGTAATTCTGGACTCGAATCAGACGGCCCTACATCCTGTTGAAGTTGTATCTCAAAAGCTCACCTTGAGCCGAGAACCTTCCCTAGTAAGGATCAATCAGGCTTTTGGTTCATACCCGGCATATAATAAAGATGGATTTTGTGTGAGACATGCCATTTATAACTCAAGCTCTTACAGTGTGTGCATTCGCATGATATAAATAGCAGCTCTCTGTCTGAGCCGGGTCCAGGCGAACCAAGTCTTTCACCAGGTGGGTAGATGGAACTAGAGTCAAGGGTGCTAGACTTGTCAAGATAGGAGAAAACTTTAACTGCCTATCTGCTGGCTGCCAATTGCCGACGTCGAGGGCAAATACTGCGTCTGCGATATCCCGAAGTAACTGCGTGGCATACACTAAAAGAAGAGAATTACGTGGCCTATGCCTCTTACAAGAATAAGACTAAAACAGTAGGAACGGAATATGTTACTGGAGATTCTGCAGCAGTCCATTCCTATCGCTTAACATCCGACATCTCCTTGAGCGAAGCAGTGGGCTCAACTAAGAAGGACTCAATGATTTCGCCTGAAATGTGTCGTTCATTCAAGCCACGACTGCAACCTTTCATTGTCCTGACTGCACTCCAAGGGAGTGCGCAATTACGGTTCGCAATTTACTGCGATTTTTGACAATTTTGTGCAATTCACGATTTCCGACATTCTGGGTCGCAAATCGTAAATTTTTGTAAATGTGATCTTTAATCTTCGATAGTCGTCCACCTTTACTGAAACAGGAGGAAACGAAAGCTTTGCATAGTTGGTGGCTAGTATACAAGGTGTCGCGCTCAAATCCGAACAAACTAAACTCTCTCTTCTCAGACAAATGTATTAACACAAAATACAGATGAAATACAATTTTTTTACACACAAATAGAGGGATATCTTAGGAGTAAAATTGCTCAATACATCCTCCATTAGCCGCAAAGACCGCCTCCATCCTTGTCCTGAAGCGATCCCACGCTCTCCTTAAAAGAGCGCTGTCCATATTTGTGAATGCTGCCTTAGTAGCGGTGCGAATAGAGGTGACATTAGGCTGGCCCGTCTCATTAGCAGTCCTCTCGACTAAGCTCCGAACATAATCGGACTATTCGGAAGCCAGATCTCTTTAGACCGAAGCATGTTGAAGTTATCAGACAGCCAGTTTTCGACCAAATGGCTCATGTGAGCCGGTGCGCCGTCCCGCTGGAAGACATATGGCCTCCTTGAGGCTACAGTCACCATCCACAGACTGAACGCTGAGTCCAATTTCCTCAGCGATTGCCCGGTCCTCCAGAGTCAGCGCCTGCGTCATTTTCAGGACTGCCGCAGTTCTTGGCATGCGTTCAAGCGAATGTGATAAATGAATTATTTCAGCTGGTGAACGTCCAGCGCGAATACTTTCCATAATGTCGGTTCTTTGGTTGTACCCCGCGCTTGTATGCAACATCGAGGCCATTCTGAAGTTCTGACTGTTTACTAGAGGCTTCTGTCCTTCCGCTACACCGATCGCGAGCTCTGACGGAATAACAGTATGGCGGGAGATTTGAATCTAAATTTGTTCGGATTTAAGCTCCGTACAATGTATTTACCTCTTTTGGAACGTTGTGCTCTCGCGGAATGCAAACGGGCGTTGCAAAACCAGTGGGGCCAGCTTGGGCGAGTACAGACAAATAGTAGTACAATATTTTCATGTTTTGGAGAAGGTCAAACATTTGAAATCCTGCGTGACTGACATTGTCGAACGGTGCTCTTCTATTCCAGAGACTCTGAAAGGCCTTCAAAGTTGAAAAATGTCTTTGCTACGAGCTCCTTCAATTAAAAGAGCTTCTAAAATCAGAGACAACCGTGATTGATGCAACGTATCTTCCACTAAATCAATAAATGTTAAGCTACCTTCCTGCGACAGTATATGTACCATTTCCCCGTTATAAGGTTCTAAACGAGCTTTTCAAACCGTGGTCTTCCCAATTCAAACTGAGCTTTATTCAATTCAAACCAAGTAATTATACAGGTTTGGACGTCTACATATGAAGTCAAATTGCAATCAATCAATATACTTCCATTAAAAAGCTTATCTTAAAACTCCAATTATACAGAATGTAGAAAGATTATTGCACTGCATCAATCCTATTCGACTGCTGCAGCAATTTTTCGGGCTTATTTCAGAATGCATGGAAGAGATCTTTCACGGTGTCAGATCGTGAGATTGCACTGTGCTCTAGCTCAGTACGCGATGATAGTTTCATTACTTATGCGAACGCTGTTTTCGCCAAGTTGCTCTGTTGTCGAGTTGAAGGATGAAGGATGAAGGACGATGTTAAACGGTAACTATTGGAATGTGCATTCTACTTCTGCGGGATATCGTAAAGGCCATTTGAATGGTGTATGGCCTACACAATGAATTACTCTAGCCCAGCCTATGGGCAGCTCAGTATTTTACCCTTTCCAGACAAGTATGGTACAAACTCACCGACTTGAAATATAAAAAAAACAGAAGAACTGGTTGGCATGGGTTGAAAACAGGAACCGTGAACCTGGAATTGGATGTACGCGACATCTGGCGTTTCTTCCGACGGCCCTACCACGCTCCTAAACAACTACAGTTTTGTAGTTACCCTATACTACTATAGTGTTGAGTTGTAATTAAGCACCAGTTATGGTGCATTCCAGAAGCCTAGCTTATGCTTCATGCAAGTGAAGCGGTACGATAGTAGTCTCAACAGGGTTATTCTGATTACAGATCATGAACCTCACCAAGCAGCCAGAAGGCTCTAAATAATGCCAAAGAGTGACTACTCCTTAAAAAAGTGCAGGAACGGCGGTCAGTAGCAACGGAGATCTCGCGAAATAGCGCCATGAGCTCTTCGATCTCCACGAAGGATTTTGACCATGCATATGGCCGAACTAGGTAGGAAAGAACACTACTTGGTGCGGGATACCCTGGTTCGATTTCTCAGTGTGCACGATTTCGATGGTCAGCGATCCTTCGCACTTCGTATGAAACGGTACAAGGAATGGCCATGAATACTGGTTCATGTTTTTCGATAGACCTCCACTATGCCAGGACGTCGTGCACGTACTTGAAAAGAGTGAAAGGGACGACCGGAAATTTCCCAGGTGATCTTTGCGCTCCCATTTGCAGTTGAATGAAGAACAGAAACTGAAGGTGAGGATAACTGGACATGGGCTGTACATATGTGCAATGCAACTCAGTCTTCAGTGTCCTTTGCGACAAAACATTATTATAGCAACTGCTTTTGGGAAAAGCATTGCGGCAAACCACGCGCACCACGCTATTTAAGCACTTATATGTAGTTATGTCCTTCCAGGTCAAAGTATTGGCGCATGGAAAAACAAAGCAGTCATAAGCGTAAAGCTGCTAGCACTGCATAGTTCAGTCGCAGCTAGATGTGACCGCATGCTCGGAAAAAGTCGCGCCCATCTGCATCGATACTAGCTGCTGGAATGTGCCGCCACACCCAGCAATCTGCGGATAATCAGCTTCAGCCCGTCGGACCTCGTTATCTGCCAACGTGAAGGAAGCACATCAGTACGAAGAAAATAGGCGCAAATGCGCAGCCCAGTCACAGATGAGAAGGATCAAGGACGGCGTTACTCAACCCATTTTGTGGCGCGCCGCGAATCCTACCTGTACGGGATGCCGTGGAGGCGATTTGAACGCGTGTTTGGTCGTTCAATGACTTAGGGTGGCCATCCGATGAACAAGTCAGCGCTTTATTCTTCCCAGACAAGTCTGGTACCAATTCACCTACCCCGGAGGGATAGAATGCTTGGTTGCTCTGGGCGGGAAATTCAAACCAGGAACATGGTATCGGGTGCACGCTACAGCCGTCTCCCCCTACGACTGCGCTACCCGCGGCTCAGTCACAGATATGGTCTGGAAATGCTGAATTTGAGATGGAAGAAACTTGAGCGCGATCGCTAATTTCGCAGAAGTTCTTATTCAGGCGCCACAGCCACATATTACTTCATAACACTGATACGACTACAGTTCGTTAGGAAACTGAAAGAAGAACGGCGAGCTCTGATGCCACCACATGCCACCGCATCCGTCTCTGATGTGGATCCGCGACCGCGTTGATCAACAAGGCGACCTACTCTACAGCACGTCATGCGCCGGCGCCCACATGGCTATTCTAGGAAGCGGCCGCTTCTTTGAAACAGACGTTGTCTCGCCGGAATGCGTCAGTGCTGGTTCGTTCACACGACCACTGGACCGCTCTAGTCGTTTACAGCGTCGTCCCATAACCAGCCAAGCTGCCTGGCTACGTTTCTGCATTATGTCGCTGTATTTTACACACAATACAAACAATGAGACGCGTATTTGTTACACTGACCGACTACTTAAGCGGGCTGCAACATATGACTGTTTCCATGAGAGCGCTTCCTCTTCCCTCCTAAACATTGCTACTAATATGCCTCGCCATCTCACCTGGTCTCGTAATGTATACGATTGTTCAGCGAACCCCTCCGTATCGCATACTCACAACATGCCCCTGCTTTAGCTTACTTGCTGAACAGCAACCGCGATGACCGTTCATAGTTGACGACAACAGCTCTGAGGTGCGACCTTTCGTGGTTTTTTCCCGGTATTGGCGCACTAGTCGACACGGAATGGTGTTGCAGCTGCTTCGCACTGTTGCATGTAGCGAGTCCCATCGTCCACATGGAAAACGTACTCTCGCCCACGTTGGTGCATCTAAAAGTGACTGGAGGCGGGAGGTGGCGACGTCGACCGTCGCCGCGCCTGATGGTCGAGTTCAGTTGACTCGAGGCGAAGGCAATGTGCGCTCCTCTATTCCTATCTCTCCCGACGCCACGAAGCCCAACTGCATGTCGAGCCTGCGATATTGATTAATCGTAGTAGGTCATACCAGCATTGCGAGCGCTTCCGCTGCGCGACATAACGGCAGTAACGACATAGCGCTCGTGTCGATTAATGACCCCACCTGTAAAACTTTGCACACATTCCATTGCTGATTAACTTAATTCCTTTTTTCGCTTTTAGTGAACGACGTTCGCGTTCACAAGCACACGCTCGCTCGGTGGCGACGACGGCGCCATCGTCCCATTTATATACAGGTTCCGGTGGTGTGGCCTTGTTTCTCGTGTTTTCCAATTAATTACGACACGTCGTGGAAAACGATAGTCGATGAACCAAGTTCTGACAGCGATCAGTTTCGAAGTGTCTCGGTCGTTATCGATGTTATGCGTTCACGACATGTCGGCGTTTCCTTGTGTCGCATTTTGTCGCGATGTGAACGGCGCGTTCGCCGTCTTTTCGCACTTACAAACGCGTTCTCATCGTTTCAGATGAGCATCGCAATTCTGAACGATCCTCAGCTATCCAACGACGTCTACGACTTGCTGATTTCACAGGCAGCACCAGCTCTGGCTCAGCCGGCATGTCGAGCTCAACCCTGCGATTTCCTCACCGTCAATCCTGACACACATTCTGAATGTCTGTCGAACTCAATTACCTCACTGTCGCTGCTACTACGGTTATAACACACGCTCACGAATGTACATAGGGACATCGACCGTCCGAATGCTTCCAGATGATCTCAACGATGATGATTCGAGACGTTTCAAAGGGTTACACGAATAAACATCTGTTATTGAATCCTACTTTTTCTTCTGTCACTTTTTTTACTGCTTGGATGTGCCGGCCTCGGAAAGTATCATCTAGTGGTAAATAATCCTCCATAACATTAAATGTGCGACTACGGACGGAGAGAAGAACAGCGCTTCCCTACAGCTCGTTCTCATTTGCTTTGCTCTGATAAACCGAAGCCGCATCTTCACCTAAGAAAGCATATATTTTGCCAAACGAAAAAGACAATGTGGTGGTGTGTGTCAGATAATGGTAGAACGGAATAGAGGTCACCGTTGTCGAAATATAATGATGTGGGCCACGCATTCTACTTCAGCTGGCTGTCGCGGAGGCGCTTTGAATGAGCCTTTCTCCTGTATGAGAACATGCGGCTACCAGTCTTTGAGCAATTGAAGGCATTGCTCTGGCCACCCAAGTCACGAACCTGGAGGGGTATCCAGCGAGGATCGGCTCTGAAGTGAACTCCTGCCGCACCGCCCCTGCCAACAGCGCTGCACATGCTCGAGGGTTATCCAGTGTTTAGTTGTGTATCAATGCATACCCCCGTTCATTTCGTTCAGTTTGCCGGCAGTTGTATGCCTGTGCTTAAAGTGTACTCAACTGCCTCAAAAACCAAGGGTGACTAACTTCAGTGTAGAAAGAAGAGAAAGAAAAGCTCATGGGTGAAGCATCGCCGAATCGCAGCAGCTCAGAAGAAGAGGTGTGTATCTTGAACGGCTACTCGATTAATTACTGCTTTCCCTCGCTTTTCAGTATTTAATGATTTACAAAATTCTCAAAGGGAAAGTGTCCATAGACCCAATAACATTCTTTGGTCATCCACTGTCAAGAAGTGGAAGAGGAAAAACAATGCTGTACGTCTCGGTTGCTAGAACACGGATTAGTTCATGCTTCATCACTTACAGGTGTCTGAATGTGAAGAATTCGTTATGAGCCAAAAGTGACAACCTTCTTAGTTGGTCTAAAAGTGCATTTAAAAGGTTCGTTAGTAAAAATGTCACCTTGCGCCTTCATCCTGTCGTTTTTTTCCCAGTTTTATTTCGTTCCGGATATTTACATTGTGTAACGTATTGTTGCGTGTGTAATGCACGCTTTTAATAAGTAAAAAAATAAATGAAGGGAGGGAAACTGAAGGAAATTGCAGGTGTAGTTATGTGAAGTCATCTAGATTCTAGGATGAGCTATGAAAAATATTAGAAATCTGTAAAACAACGTCAACATGATTGATTATTTGGGAGAAAGGCATGGGAGTGTACAACGCTTATGCCCTTCCAGGTTTTTCCTTGCTGGTATAGGAGCCATTAGTAGAGACTTCTTTCAACTCCTACAAACCTCGAACTCTGACATGCGATGATCGCTGGATGCAGAAGCCGCCTCTGATTCTTTTGGTGACTTACAGCTCCTTAAAACAAGGAGCCAGAATCTGCTGCCGCTTCTCCAAAACCATCGATCCGAAGCAAGATGGCTTTCGTACCTGGTTGCTCGACGGTAGTAGGAGCGATTAGGCTAAACACCGCTCACATATCTAGAATCGTTACTTCTCTTGGACTGAGGATGTTGACTGCACCTTACAATGATTTCAGCACCACTTCTCTCTATCAGAAACTTTGAGTTTGAACGCTTTTTAAGAATCGGAAAGGCGACAAAATCTGAGGCGTGCGGGATAGTGTGCATCGCAGTACTTCGATTGCAGGATAGACCACAAGTCCCAGCTATGCAGTTCGCTGGAGCTGAGATTGAGCCGCGTGGGTGACCTTTACTTGAGCCGCTAATTTTTATGCCAGCCTAGGGAGCACTTCCTCAAGGATCGTTTAGTGTGCGCGCGACGCGCGACGCGATGCCACGCGTAGTGGCTGAATTGATCAATCGCATCGCTCGATCAATTTGGCCACTACGCATGCATCACGTCGCGCTCGCGTACACACTAAACAAGGCCTTAAGGCCCCCACAGAGTTCTGCGGCAGCGCCGCGGCCCTATGCTTAACCATAGGGCAGAGACGCAGAGCTCGCCGCCGGCGGCGTCCCTGCCCTATCCTTAACCATAGCGGCGAGCGGCGTTGCCGCAGAACTCTGTGAGGGCCTTAAGGGCCTGTTCATACTCCGCGACAGCAGCGACAGGAGCGACAAGACAAAGCATACCTATTAATTTTTCCAGGGATAGTTCGGCACTGATCAGTACGTGTCCTTCGCCCTGTCGCTCGCGCCTCTGCCGTCGCTCCCGTCGCGAAGTATGAACAGGCCCCTAGGTGCTACGCAGCTGAAGCGAACGCCGGGTCTTGCTGGGCGGTGGTAATAGACAGAAGTTAGTAGGATGTGCACCCAGACACCAAATACAGCGGCCTTTTTGCGCAGTCTGTGACATTCAACACTAAGACCAGTGTTAGCTACAAACTCGTCCTTCTGAAGGGCTGAAAATTTGAAATAACTCGTGGAACAAAAAAGAAAACGTCACTGCACCATAATGCGAAAGGAATTTACGAAATTTTCGAAATTGCTTGAGGAAGTAAAGCCTAGCAGAAAACGACCAACACAAGTATCTACTCTTACCAGAACACTACTCAATCTGGTACGAAGTCTACCCTACCTTTCTCACCGAATAACGGCCAAAACGATGTTGCACTTATTTTTCAACTCTTTTACTTATAAAAGGATTTACAAACTGAAGAGCTAAAGGAAGTGAGAACAAACATCTATTTCAGAGCTATGTTCCTTAAATTAAGTTTTATTGCTTCAGGTGCCAACCCCTGACTTCTAGCCCACTGAAGGCGCCCCTTGCGCTCAGGAAAACACTCCCGAATTTAGACAGCGCTACAAAAGTAAAGAATGCATAACAGCTCAATCGTCGCTGAGGTCCAGCTTCGCGAAGCGTTGTAGACTGTGAGATAGTGACCGCCCTTCTGCGTAAAAGGTGTTCTATAAAAGGTTGGTATTCACACGCCTGAAGGCGGACTGATTTTCTTTTTTTATTTCTCGATGACTGAACTAGTTCAGCAACAGTCGAATCTCAAAGAAAAGCGGAATTCCACTGCTCGCGGAACGTAGGAAGCCGGGCTCGTGTCTGCTGCATAGCAGTCTCGCAGCCCCCAAGGATTAAGGAAGAAACGAGTCTGGAGGTCAATCGATAGACTTAGATGGACGGCCTGGATAGGAGATTTCGAACGACGGTGTGCTAGTGAGTAATCGCAGATGTCAACCACTAGCACTGAAGGGCGACGGGACGACGGTGTTTGATCGGAAACCGAAAAACCAAACTCGTCCCGCACCTTCGTCACATTCGCTTACCAGAGCCGACTGATTCCGCGGGGTTTCAATGTGTAACCGAGGTGCGACCGTGTGACTTCGCCGTGGCCAAAAATAGCCGCACACGGAAGAGAGCGCTGCTACTAGTCACAGCGATTGCCGTTCTCCACCAAGTAGGAATGGGCTTCCCCTCTAGGGAGATGATAACATGTTTCGCTGGACACATCAACTTCCTTGCCACATGCTTCTCCTTTTCCATGGACTAAGGTATCAAATGTGGTGAAGATTCGTGAAACCCTCGGGCATTTTGAATTCATATTGAGGCTCCACAAACAGTTATGAGAGCTCACCGGATGAGCAGGTCAGTGGTTCACATTGTACTGGCAAGGTTGGTACTATATGTGTGGCAAGATGACTCGATGTGTGTAAGGTCAACCTTCTCCCAGCTGAGCCACACTCGTCGCCAACAACGCATTCTGTGAACCTACGTCAGCAAAACGGCACAGAAACGGTAGCTGCTTTTCATATCTGGCCGCAAACGCACAGAGAATGGCCGTTGCCAGGCCGTGTCACGTACTGCACACCAGCGGCATGTTGAGGCAGGATGCGAGCGCACCACCAGCCGGTTCGGGTTTTAGACGGGCCCTGGTCAGCGGAACCTTCCATCCCTTTAGGCTCCCTGGTCTGGTACCAGAATTGTGTGGAGCCGGCCTTCCGCCAGTATGAGCCAAATAACTACACAATGACTGTACAGCGTTCGGTCTCTATCCGTGGTTGTGCCTGTCTTATTGTTAGAGGTCTTTGCCAGACCTCTTTGTAGCCCTAAGCCGTTACCACCACACAACACACATAAGATGCAACCGGTAGCATAGAAAGTAACGAGTTGAAAAGCTGTCATTTGCAGTTGTCAAATCGAGTCAGGTTTTAAGTTACAATGTGGACCTACTATCAGTACAACTACGTCTGCACTGCCGGCAAGAATTGTAGGCAACAGCGCGTGGTAGAGTTCTTCAGCAATGAACAGAAAACAACCCGCTTTGCGACACTCGTCCTTCGGAGTACGCCGCGTGTTCAACACCCACTCCAAAGACGCTGCAACGCCTTGTCCCACTTCCTTGTCATCTACCTGATGTCACTTTCAGCCACAGAGCGATTTAACGGCAAATCGCTTTCGCTAATTGCAAGCAATTTTGATAACCTATTGATTAGCATTTTCGACGGAGTAACAACTGGCTTGAAACATCAAATGTGATTCTAAGCTGCATTTCTGATTGTTTTGCTAAGATGTCAACTACTGCACTACAATACCAGAGAGCGATTTCCGCGTGTCTGGTCCGTGGGACGAAGCGCTACGCACAAATGTGACACGACATACCGTGGCCCAAACTTCGCCTAAGGACGAATTTTGGATGCCAAACATGATGCTAATGTTCGTCTCAGTTACGGTCAGTTACCCCCCCCCCCCGTAATTCTATAAGTTTATTTTTGTTTATTATTTATTATTTATTATTTTTCATATTTTTTATTTTTTATTTTCTTATTTTTTAGAGAAAACAACAAATTAAAATTTGCCATAAAACACAGCAAACAAACAAGCATATAGCGCATTAAAAGATCAGGTCACTCCGTGCACTCAAAAATTTCGCCGCAACATTTATTTGATAGGGTGAGTGCCACTTACATTGACTACCAAAGTGAGGATATTGTGTTTTTCACATTGCTTCTTGTTGTATCGTTAACAGGAGTCAGACTCCATGCAAACAGAAATTCTACTATCAATCGTGCCAAAGTCGCCAGCTCCTGGAAGAGGGCATGGCACAATCTTGTTTTTTACACTAAAAAAGGCAGTCTTCCTGCTCTTTAACGCAAGTTTTAATCCATTATTTTTCCTCAAAAAATAGGTGGCGATGTCCGTTCCTCCACGTGGTGCCACTGGAAACTGCTCGCTCTGCGAGCTAAGCTAATCACGGACTTTCGAATGCAGGCGACAGGCCCTTGTGACAGGCCGGCCTACGAAGACCCATGTCACATCACATGGTGTATGACAGTTCAAGTTTCTCGAGATAGAGCTACGGCGTCCGCGGGAACCGACGCGCACTCGCAGAGGCCGACGAGTGTGAGAAGTATGCGCGGGTCCCTGATGCGAGGACGGCGTCGGCGGGCAACTGAGCGAGCTAGTCCGGAAGTCCCGTAACGTAAGCAGGACCCGCGTGGCAACGCTGAATGTGGGTACGTTGACGGGCCGCTCGTGCGAGTTGGTTGAAGCACTGGAGCGTAGAAGAGTTGATTTCTGTGCGGTGCAGGAGACGAGGTGGTCCTGCCGCAAGTCAAGGGACATAGGACGTGGCTTCAAGGCCGTTCTATGTGGAAGTCCCAGGAGCACCAATGGTGTCGGAATAATCGTCTCCGAACGATTTCGTGACTCGATTGTAAGCGTCGAGCGCTTTGACGATCGATTGATGAAGATCGTTGTCGCCGCTAAGGAGCGACTCTATCACTTCTTCTCTGCGTATGCTCCGCAGACTGGCTGCTCCGATCAAGCCAAGGATGAGTTTTGGAACCTGCTTGATGAGAAGACAGCAGAGGTACCGTCGAAAGATGTCATCATAGTCGCTGGTGACCTTAATGGGCACGTAGGTGCTGCGAAGGACGGGTATAGCCCGCTGATCTGCACTCTGAAGATTGTCCCTCCGAGGCTGAAGCAGGTCGAGCGATGCGGTGCTGCAAGAATCAAGTGATGGCGAATGAGAGAGAAGGAAGCAGCTGTGATTTCTCGCGTGCGGTTACCGACAGTTACGACTGTCGATGAAACATGGAAGAAAGCAACCGACGCGATACGCCAAGCTGCAAGGTTGGAACTTGGCACTACGAAGCCTGGACGACGCAAAGTCGACAAGCAGGCATGGCTGTGGACAGACGATGTGAAACCGAAGGTTCGAGAGAAGAAGTCGCTGTATCATGTATTTCTCGGCGACAGAACAGCCGACAACTGGCAGGAGTATCAGAACGCGAAGAAGGCTGCAAAGAAAGCCGTGGCTGTTGCGAAAGCCACTCATTATGGTGATGTCTACCGAAAGCTCGATGCGCGCGATGGTGAGCGGTATTTGTACCGACTTGCTAAGACCCGCCATCGCCAAACCGAGGATATTGAAAAGTTCGTTGGCATCAATGATGAGAGCGGCCACCTTCTGACAGACCGCAAAAAGGCGCTGAAGCGATGGCGTGATTACTTTGAGGAAATTTCCACTATGGGATTTTCTCATCCGGCCATCCCTTCAGTGGCTTCTGTTCACGGTCCCGTTCACAAGATCACCGTGGAAGAAACGGAAGCGGCTCTGAAGAAGATGAAGCCATGCAAGGCGACAGGACCGGATGATCTGGCAGCCGATGTTTGGAAGTCGAAGCTCTGGTATCCTGCTGAGTGGTTGACTGAGTTCTTCAACCAGGTAGTAAAGGAGAAGAAAGTACCGGAGTGTTGGCACAACAGTACGACGATTCCGATCTGGAAGAAGAAGGGCAGTCCTGCGGACTGCTTCAATTACCGTCCGATTCGCTTGCTTTCGCATAGCATGAAGATCTTCGAGCGAATCCTCGACAGACGAATCCGTGAAATCGTCAAGCTCTCCGACAACCAGTGCGGATTTGTGTCTGGTTGTGGGACCATTGATGCTATACACGCCGCCCGCCTCCTGGTGGAGAAGCATCGCGAGAGACAGAAGCCGGTGCATATCGCCTTTCTCGACTTGGAGAAGGCTTTCGACCGCGTACCGCGTGAGGTTATATGGTACGCCTTGCGACGACACAACGTACCTGAGGAACTTATAGAGTGGGTGCGGATGCTCTACTCTTGCCCAAAGAGTAGAGTGCAAGCTGCAGCTGGAACCTCAATGGAGTTTCCCATCTCTGTTGGGGTGCACCAAGGTTCAGCGCTTTCTCCGCTCCTCTTTGTTGTCGTCATGGATGCCATTACGCGAGATATTCAGCAGCCTGTTCCATGGACGCTGCTTTATGCTGATGACGTGATGCTCGCTTGCGAAGAGAAAGACGATCTCGAGCGGCAGGTGCAAGCTTGGTACGACCGTCTGGCGAGGTTCGGACTCAAATTGAACGTCAAGAAGACCGAGTACCTAACGACTGACGTGAACGAGTCCGGCTCCATTAAGATTAACGGTACTGAACTTGCACGCACTTCGGTGTTTAAATACCTGGGATCAGCAATAGCGTCTGACGGCGGTCTGATGGTTGAGGTGAACTCACGCGTGAGTGCAGCTTGGTCCAAGTGGCGTTCGCTGACTGGCGTGCTCTGCGATAGGAAGATCCCAGAGCACCTGAAGTCGAAGATTTACAGAGCCGTCGTCCGGCCAGTAGCAATGTACGGCGCTGAGTGTTGGCCTGCGACTAAGGAAGTTGAAACGCGCCTCAGCGCCATGGAGACGAAGATGCTGCGCTGGACGGCTGGAGTCACCCGCATGGACCGCATTCGAAATGATGCTATTCGGCAGAAGTTCGGTGTCGCGCCGATAGCGGACAAGATGCGCGAAGCTCGCTTGCGATGGTACGGCCACGTTCTGCGTGGGAAAGAAGACAGCGTCCGCAAGATAGGCCTTGAGTTGGAAGTATCTGGAAAGCGGCCTAGAGAGCGCCCGAAGGAGCGATGGGCTGATACGTTACATATGGACTTGAAAGCAGCTGGAGTCCACCCTGATCAAGCGCAGGATCGGGAAAGGTGGCGTCGTAACACCAGAAGAGCGGACCCTGCGACGATGCGGGACAAACGCTGAAGAAGAAGAAGAAGAAGAATTTTTCCTCAAAAAAATAAAATTTCCATCAAATTTCGAGCAATGTGCTCACTTACTGGGCAGCCGAATTAAAAAAAAATCAGCTGAATTAAAACCTCGCCGATTTTCGAGTACTCATTTGAATTCGCAAATCGAATGTCTTCAGAACAGAATATTCGTTCTAGTTCGGACATCAATACGAAACTGTATTTGAATAGTATTCACAAATCGAATACTTAAACTCCGTCCGAAAATCGAGGAATATTATATGAATAAACTATAAATTTTCAACACAGATAGCGCAAAAGCTACAATCGGGGTCACAAATCGAAATGCACTGAAAAGAAAAGAAAATTGGAGCTCGTTTTTTTATGTATTCATTGCTCGGCAGATTGCTAGAAGCTTGTGCGATTCAAATTTGGCTTGAACAAACGTCAGCGTATTCGGTTCCGATACTTAATGCTGGTTTATCTACAATGAGAATGAACGGTCTGCCTGAAAGACGCTTTGTGAGAGATTTTTCCACCGCAACTCTGACTTTACTCTGGGGAAGGCTAAATTGCACCAAAGGATTCCTTTCACCAGGAATTTACCAAAGCCATCTAATTAGATTTTTATTGAAAGGTGACCTGGTGACAAAATTTTTTTCCTTGAAGAGTCGCTAATTGCTTTGCGACCCTTCCAAAATCGCCAGTGGTCCCTCCTTCGTTCGATGTTTAAGAAGCTTCCGAATTTCTTTTTTTTAATCATCACAGCAGTTTTCTATACACTACCGTGCTCTCCTAGGTAGCAAGCACTTCCAAATTTAAAGAAACTGAACACATCCTTATCTTTAGTTGAAGATACGATTTGTTACGGTCTCACCTCACGTCAAACAACGTGCCTTTCGAGGGCACAAATTCGCCAGTTATCCAAATCCGAAAAGCTCTTTAACAGAACAGCGAATTCACTTTTAGAACTTCAGGAGGTGAAAAGAATTTTCTGTCGTCAATCCACCACTTACGAAAACGTTGTTCGCCGCAAAAGGTTTCTCTTTGAGGCGTTAGGACTGTAGCTGCACAATTTGAGAAGCTGAAGTGTCGGAAATGCTCCGATGGACTGTAGGCTTTGTTGGCTTTAGCACACCATCAAATGAGGAGAGCACTTTTATTTCGACCACTTCTATAACTGTCTGCTTCCGTTAGAAACCTGAGAATTTACCAATTTACTATTTAGATCTTCTCTGCTTCACATTGTCTCCGATCCAAAAATTATTGCATCGCTCCTTTTAAGCTCTTTGTAAGCTTTCCAATTACATAAAATGTTAGATACGGAGTGTTCGATATTTTCAACCATTCTGAGCAGTAGTTTGGGGGTGACCCATGCAACCCATCCAGCTGATATCGCTTGAACCGCCTACCCGCCGCCACTTATATGCGAAACCTAGCGGTATTGCGTTGACGCACAATAAGATAGCTCTGGATTGCATAAGTCTTCTTGGATGACGCGGAATGTCTCTGAAACTCAACAAACTTTAAGAGTTAGTCTTATTTAAAACTTTGAGAATTCCTGTGCTTTCCTGCGTTTGGAAAGCCACTTTTCAGTGCTGTCAGCTGAATACCTTACCGTCCTGTTTCTTCTTCATTTTTATACCCCACGGTTGTTTGGAGAAGAGAAAATGATGTACAAAAATTATTTACATATTTTGGTACTGGACATTTTACCGATGACAGAAAATGTCTGCCACTATATATTTAAGTTAGCCTTCGATGTTAACGTTAATGTTTATTACGTCGCAAAAGGCAGACGCGAGGCAGAAGTAAGTCAGTACTAACAAACGAACAATAAACATCGGAAAAATGATACAATCACCACCTATAAATAAAAGAGTTTGTCCGTCGAGTGATCTAACCAAAGTGAGGTACGCCGCATCATGCACATTGAGGGCGGTCGAGTTATCTAACCTGATTGATACACGCCGAATCATCCACAGCGAGAGCGGTCGAGTGATCTAACCGAAGTGAGGTACGCCGCATCATGCACATTGAGGGCGGTCGAGTTATCTAACCTGATTGATACACGCCGCATCATCCACAGCGAGGGCAGTCGAATGATCTAACCCATGTGAAATATCACCACCTATCACCATCACCATCACCATCACCATAACCAGGAGGAATATACATTGAAGGACGGACATGGAGGCGGGACCAGGATGGGGAACCAACAAGAAGGGAGCCGTAAAGGAATTCATACGGAGAACAAGGAATCCGCTATATGCATAGCCTCTTCATGCTCGACACAGCGGCGACTGCGCGCGCTTCTGAGCTTCTTGATCCAGAGAACGGGCCCCCTACGTCGCGCAGCAAGCACCCGATTCTGAATACGTGTCACCGACCGTGCCGTGGGCGTGGGAGGACCACTAAGAGGGTGGTGGAGAAGGGCGGTAAGGGTGACCTCTATGGTGGACCAGGAGAGCGACCAGAAGGGAAAGGAAGAACCTGGAGGAGAGGTCAGGACGGGGAAACCAGCAAGAAGAGACCAGTAGGTGTCAATAGTGGAAACAAAGAAGTGGGCCAGTAGTTGGGACCAGGAAAGTGGGGACTAAAGAGGGGGAGGGAAGACCTGTAAAGGCGGACTAGCAATTAGATCCAGTAAGAAGAAACGAGAGAGACGAACGTGAAGACGTGTTAACGACAGCTTGAATCGCTAGCTGTTGGGCATGAGAACGATTGCGAAGTAGCAGCCTGACGGACAGAATTACTGCGCAGCACAAACCATTACTGGCCGTTCAGGAAAGATCGTCGATGATGAAAGTACCGAAGTGGTGAAGGGCTTGATGCCGATAAAGTACGCACCAAGTCCTAGATGCTAGTGAATTTTATGTTTTACAGAAACTACTTTTAATAGGTCAGTGATGCTACAAAGTCGCGCGAAGCGCGCAAGTGCGAGACACGCCGTTAGGCGTGCCGGAGCACTTGTCAAACAATAACTGGGTGTGATCGATCTCCATGACTAGAGTTCGTTAAACTCGAGAAAAAAACTTCGATGCATACTGCCTAAACAGGGGATAGAGTAAGCATTTGACAAGTTTTTCGTGATCCTTATGTACGCGCTACCTGCTCTATGCGTAAAGAAGGAAGCACGAACAGTTGATCTCGGACAGGGCAATGCTATTTTCATTACACCACAGTTCGGGAAGGCATCAAACTATATAATTTCATGATCACAGCTACACTAGGTTGGTGCAGAATTTTGTGAACGAGACAAACATCAAATACCTTGCGTCGTGACACGAGTGATGAAAGGTTCGATTGTCTATTTCTGAACACTGCGTTGAGGATATTAGAGCATGAGAAGCCTCTCCCATGCGAATAAACAATTTTCTGGTAAAATTATTTTGAATTTTTTCAATTCTGGAAATATCCTTAATCCTACTAGGGCTGAATACTGTAGTGCTCGTTTCAACTAATGGTCTTATATAGATCTTGTCAGCCCTTATTAAAAGAGTTTTGTTCCTTAAAGAAAGGGCTTTGAATGTATGAAATGTTCGCAGAAGTGCTATCCTACAACGGTTTTAGACATGATCAGAAAAGTCTAATTTGTTGTTGTATGTGAGACCAAGATCTCTAATGAAATCCACCGACGTGATGTGGAGACAATCCACTTCAAATGTATGCTGTGCAGTTGACGGAATGCTGGTAATGCGCATGAAACTCGTTTTGTGTGGAGCCAAGGGGAGCTGCCATTGTTTAGACCAGGAAACTAATGAGTTGATTCATCTTTGGAGACATAATTCGCCATCATCACCATCATGACCTTGTATATTTTTACATCATCTGCATACATGGCACAATTACAAGCATCTTGCAATTTCCGGTATTTCCGAAGTAAAAATATTAAACAGTATAGGGGATCAGACCCCTCCATGGAGTACCCCGCCTACCATATGTTTTACTTCGGAGAATACATGTCCAGTTTTAACCTGAAAAGTTTTTCCATTTAAGAAATCAGCAATCCACTTCTTTAGCACTGAATTTATCCTAAGCTTTTCTAATTCGAACAGCAACTTTTTGTGAGAAACCCTGTCAAACGCCTTAGCAAAGTCGAAATAAATATCATCACAGCAACGCTTGCTATCAAGCGCTTCAGTTCAGTCATTCATGCATTTACAGGGTGCGTAAAAAGTATTGACGCAGTAAATGACGGCTGTGGAAATAGTATTGCGCAGTAAGTTTTAAAATATTCACTTGGGAAATATGGAAAATGATCTTGCAAACACGATAGAATAACTCGTAAACGACATTGGCTCCTTTACTGAGAATACAGGAACGAAAACGACGGAAAAATTCATGAGCGCGCGCCGCAAGTACTCGCTTGGATTTCGTTCCGTGCTTTTAACAGGGTAGCCTTCTGCGACTGGTCACTTCTGTTGAAAGTAGCCCAGACCTCATTCTCCAAAATCGCCTAAAAAGAGTAATTCAGCGAATTCACTTTTAAGCTGTGCTCGTCTGAGAAGCTGTCCACATCTGCGCGCTTTATCCGTTTGCCGTTATCGGACAGAGATTGATAATTTTGGATTTGAACGTTATCGTGCGTGAACCTCTTGTAATCATCATCTGTTATGACAGAGCCGTGGCTGACGTTTGGGTTGCTGGCCTCTTTCCTCACCAACCGTTTCGAACAGCGCCTAATTCTCTTGTTAAGGAAGTATTCAGCTGTCTGGGTAACAGACAAAAAAAGGGCCACCGATGACAATCATGTTTCTTCAGTTTTTTCGTGAGTGTTTTTTGAGCACAATACAGACAACAAAAATAACGCACAAAAACCTAGAGAGGTAGAAAGAGAAAGCTGGAGCTGAAACAAAATGTAGGTGCGTCAATACTTTTTACGCACCCTGTAATTAAGTTCGTCTCCTCCTGATAAAATACCATGCTGTTGTTTAAGAAATATCCTATGGACAGAAAGATGGTGCACTAAATGCTGCTTAACTACCTTCTCAAAAACTCTGCAGAAAAATGACGTAATGCTTACTGGTCTATAATTTTCTGGACTGTCAGAAGGTTCTTTCTTCAATAGCGGTGACAAACGAGTGTTTCCACCTCAGTGGTACTTCTGCATACATTAGTGATTGGTTAAATATGTACGCTAAAGGGCCACTAATAACACATGCTACTTTCCGTATTACAAAAATACAATACAAAATCTGGAGTGACTGAAAAGGAATTCGGGCATTTCATAATCAGCTCATAAAGTTGATGAGACTGAAACCAACCACGGAATATCCTTCGTGTCACTGTCTGTACTGTCAGAGCCGCACATAGGCGGTGTAGAGCCATCGTCAGTTTTGAAAGCAGTCACAAACTGGTAAGCTAGCATGTTAGCTTTGTCACAATCAGTTGCTGCAATAAGCCATTTTTCTTCAAACATCCAATTCGTTTCCTTTCGTTAATTTTACTATTCAAATATGCGTAAAAGTTACGTTTGTTAGCATCTTCAATAATCTTCTTTGCTAAGTAGCAGTTATATCTATTCAGTTGAGCATTAAGTCCCTGAGAGAAAGACTTGTAGTTCGACCAGTCGCTAGATCTCCTAGCTTCAAGAATAACTAGTGACGGTATTCTGTCATATTTTGTATATGACGAGAGAGGCGGGTAGATTTGAAGGACGGCACCAGTTTCCAAGGCACATGAAATTCAATAACATAATGTAAGATAGACAGCAGCACTTCATACTTTTCACTAACATTATTTTTGGACTCTAAAAGATCTACCCGTCGTAAGCCTGCCAGTTCCCTGCAAATTCCAGTAAAATTGCAGCGAGAATACAGGCGATGGTAGACAGGTGAACATTCCATGGCAGTATGCGCGATAGTAAATGAACTACTACTATGACCGCTTGTACCTATTGGAGGTAAAATCGTTACTCCACTTATCATATCTTGTTTCATAGAAAAAAAACCAGATCTAGAATGTTTCCCATTCTGGTGGGCTCCTTAATGTATTATGTGAGATTGTGGCTGTAATCCAACTCCTCATGTTACTTTATAACAGAAGAAACAGGAGACTCCGTACACTCTTCACCAAACTGTAATAGATTGAAATCGCCAACAATTATTGAGTGCAACTCACAGGCAATCGTCACTTAAAATTTTAACAAGCTGTTCAGATTTCGAAGGAGAACAAAAGGGTGTTCGATATAAAACTACAATTCTTCAACTGAAAGTTTCGTAATAGATATCAGCACACAGTAATTCATAGGCATTCTCCACAGACTCCAACCGAAAGAGAAATCCTATAATGCACGAGCAACATCACTCCGTCACCTGATTTCTTTTCCCTATCGCAACGCTGGATTTCATAGTCTGAAGCTATGAAGTCCAGCGTTGCGATAGGGAAAAGAGTAGTCTGAAGCTGTCTGAGTGTTGTCTGAAGTCAGAAGTTAAATAGTCTGAAGCACGATGACGTCTGAATGATCAAATCGGCGTGAGATACGCGTCATGGAATCTCGTGTGAAGTGTTTTTCCAGTGCTGTAGATGGTGAGGGTATCTCACGCAGGTTAGAAACCTGTGTGAGATACGGCTCATCGAACCCCGCGCAGACAAAATGTGCCTTTCAACATGTATGCTGCAGAAGAGGAAGCCGCAACCTCATCCTGCTTGACACAACGGCAACTGCGCGCGTTTCTGAGCATCTGGATCCAGAAGACCGGTTCCCTACGTCGCACAACAGGCGTCTGAAGTCAGAAGAGGTAACACCGCCGTTATACGACCAGCGGCCGTATTCAGAATTCAACATGGTATGCTGCCTGCAGCCGAAGAAGCACAGCCTCCTCCTGCTTGACACAGCGGCATCTGCGCTTGTTTCTGAGCGTTCTGATTCCGAATACGCGTCACTGACGTCTGCCGCAAACATGGGAGAACCACTAAGGGGTGGTGGAGAAGAAAAGTAAGGGGAACCTCTAGCGTGGACCAGGAGAGTGACCAGGAAGGAAAGGAACAACCTGAAGGAGGGACCAGGACGGAGAGATCAGCAAGAAGCAACCAGTAAGCAGTCAATAGTGGAAACAGGGAAGTGGGTCAGGAGTTGGGACCAGGAAGGTGAGGGAGGGAAGGGGGGGGGGGGGCGGGGAAGACTAGCGAAGGCGGTGCAGCAATTAGATCCAGTAAGAATAAACGAGTGAGGGGAAACCTGGAGTCCGGATTTGGGAGGTGTGTCAACTATATCCGGAAACACAAGCTGTGGGGCATGACAACGGTTGCGGAGGAGCATCCTGAGGGGAGAAGTACTGCGCAGCACAAACTAACGACGTCACTGGCCGGTCCGGAGCTAATGTCTATGATGAAGGTACCGAAGTGGCGAACGGTTTGATGCCGACAAAGTACGCAACAGGTTCTAGATGTTAGCGAATTTTAAGTTTTACAAAAACTACTTTCCGTAGGCCAGTGATGTTGCAAATTCGCGCGAAGCGCGCAAGTGCGAGTCACGCTGTTAGGCGTGTTGAACTTGTAGTATATAACATACATCATATGTCTTTTAGTAAATTTTCTTCTAGTAGAATCAATTCCCTCACCAGGGGTAGTTAGACTGGAAGCATATAAGTGTTTAGAAAACATGTTTGGACTCACTTTCCCATGGGTTTGCTCTTTTAGAGGCGCCACGACATAGTGATCGTAAGGAGCAGGGGTGTGCGTTAAATTTTTTGTTCGGTAAATTTTTATCGACAATTTTTTAACGAAAAAATTTCGGCAAATTCGTTAAATTCGTTAAATAAAATTTTTCTTAGCTGTAGTCAGTTTGGCTGTATTTTAGTATGTAAAGGGCCAGACCTTTTCTTCATTCATTTTTTTGACTCCTTGGCAATTATACGTACGATTATGTCTTCGTCTTCAAATACAAATAGCAACAGCTTATCTGTCATCATTAAAATTGCTAAACGAGAAAAAATCGTCGAGATTCTAAAACCAAGCAGTAACAACAAGACTTTTAGAGCAACAAAATTCTTACTTACGTAGTTCGTTTAGCTGGTGGAAAGTCGTACAGTTCCAAAATGTTATGACCGTAACAAGGCTGATCGTTTTTAATTTGTTCTGATAACATTTTTTACAGAGCTTGCGCTCACTAAGTCGACTTTTACATCCCAAGATTATTTTATAGTACCATAAATGTTTTGGATATTACAATCCCTTCTCTTAATGAATAATCTGGCTCCTTTTGTCAGAAGCAGAGAATCAAGAATCAAAAAGCCACGGACCATTGGTAAATTTTTAATCGAAACGAATTTTTCCGCATTGAGTATTTTTGTCTCTGCCACACAAGTATCGTAGATTTAAAACTGTATTATAAAAATCCGACTCCCGACTTTGACACCGTAACCCGGCTGGATTTCCCCCCCCCCACGAACGTGGATGCGAGCGCAGCAGGGCAGATTTGGAACGGGCGTGTGAATCATGAGATCACGACCGCGGCGAAGGAGTCTCCAAGCACGATGACGGCTTACGAAGTCTACAGGGACTGAGACGGACCACAGCATGCTAAGTCTGTTTGCATTGACACGCCTTGGAGGTTACATTGAAGCCTTTAGTAGAGAAATTATAGAGAGGAAAGATTTTTAAAGAGGAGTGAAGGAGGTGATCACGGCTCATGTCCTCTTTGCAGATAACATAACTTCTCGAACCACACTCCAGAGCTGTCTAAAGATTAACGAAAACTTATTCTATCCTACCCTCATAATACTTGTAATAGAGGTCTACCAACGCTCCTAACGGTAAGAACTTCGCTACCGTCTTTACGACAGTGGAGTGACATGAATCGACACATACCCATTCAGTGTAGCGGATCTTCCAGGACAGCTCCAAATGCTGTAAAACTTAACTGAGATGAAGGACGTTGGCCATATGTGTCTCGGTCTTGTCTTCATGAGCTCATGAACACATTCCCACTCTCAACTTTAAGATCTTCCGTATAATGAAGAGTGCATGAAGCACCCCACAGATCACAAAAACGTTAAGTCAGTAATATATCCAGGCTCAAATTAGCTCAGGGAGGGTGGGGGTCACCCTGTACGACAGCACTATGCAGTGTTTTGTGTTGTGCGATTGAGCTAGGCCATCTCTGATGTAATTCGACATACATATGCAGGGCGGATAAGCACTGAGTATATTGTGTGACCCACCTCCTCCCCGAGTCAATCTTCGCCTACAGCCATGTGCCATGTGTTACCCAAGATCCTGGCAGATTCATAAACGCCTCGAAAGAACCTCGCGGAATACCTGAAAACGCCCAGGACTCAAAGCCTACCATCTAAAAGACTCATCTTGTAGAGGCGCTCCAGCCCTATAAACTCCTTGACGAGATCTATTTGAAGATCTACAAAACACCCTTCGCACCAGTGCTTTTGCAAGCATGCTAAGCTAAGGCCCAGTGCTACGTCACAGTTAACCATCACAACAAGGTACAGAAACTTCGGCTAAGGAATCCAAGGTATTCGAGATTCGTTCGATTACTCCTAACATGCACCCCGTACCACTGCGCAGATCCCTCAAAATATCGTGGTAGTACGATGTCCAAGGTGCGGTCGACATCCGCTCCAAACTGTACGATCACGTCACAAGTTTAAAGGACCGACCGCGCTCCAAACGAACGCCGAGTTACGGTGGCAAAGTCAGGAGTCGGATTTTTATAATGCTGTAGATTTAAATAGTCAATCTCTTTCTCTTCTGTAGTCCAAGGGAATTCATAAGGAGCCCGCGCACGGGTATACTGACTGTGCTTCTCCTAAAAGTAACTACCAAGAGAGCTCTTCAAGAAGACGAAAAGGATATGCCTAATCGCTGGCATGCACAGGTTGAAATTCAATAAGACCGAAGCAATCGCATTTCCAACAGCCGCGCCTAACAGTTTATTTGTGTTTCGTTACGTCTTCATCACATATTCTATGCCTTTTGAACCCCACCTATGTGATGAAGAACACCTTTGAAACAAATATCACAAACAACTGTGAAAAAACTGACTGGTTGGAAAGTATTAAAAGCTAGTATGTAGCACTCTAACGCGAGAAATGGACAAAGAAGTCAAAAACGCGAAACTTCGGCAGAGAGAAGTGGGGGCGCACGCAAATAAATTGGTAAAGGAGGAACAAAATGCAAGCAATTCTCGAAATATGAGGACGATATCGACTGCCTATCTCAAAGTAAGTAGAAGACTTCCTCAGTATCGCAGCGATACTGCGAAAGCTCATCCACAGAATTTGACCAAAGTACATTTTCATGAAGAAGAAGTAAACTTTAAAAAAATGACGTGTAACATGTCGTTAATGCCATTTAACGGAAATTTTCGTCGTTAAATTTCGTTAAGAACGTCTAACGGAAAATGCCAATAAATCCGATAAATCCGCAAATCGTTAATAGTTAAACGCACACCCCTGGTAAGGACCTCCCAAAGAATCTCGCTTATTTGCAGATTTAACCAGCAGTCTAACAACAAGAGTCTTCACTTGTGGTAGACCGCTTTCTCGTCGACACTACCGATGGAACTAATTATGTATATTCCCCTCCCGTTATAATGCCTCCGAAAAAGACTCAACTTCCGATTTAACGTATATTTTCTTGGGAGCCGAAAAGCTTTGTTTTACAGCAATACAAACCAACTTCCATTAAGACGCGTAGGATATAACGTTACTCCTGTTTTGCGCGCTCCAGTGAGGAACGCCGTATTAAATCTGTCTTCCATTATAACACGACTTGAACTCAGTTCTGGTCCCACTCCCAAACTGACAGCGAACAAGATGCTGGCTGTGTTTATGACCAGCCCTACCCTTCTACTGCCTCGTTCCCAGTGACGAGCAGCTCCTGTGCAATAATTCGTTAGATGCATATTGGGTTTTTCTGCGCGACGCAAGTGCTCATAATCGACAATACCAATAAGTCCAGCATAGTGTAGGACGCACTGTAGTCATTAGAAGCTGCCTAAATTGAAAGATGTGCTCCATCAGAAAGAACAGAAGATGCCAGTTTAAACTCAGAGTATTTATTTATTTATTTCATGCACTCCTAAAAGTGCGCTCAAGAATTATAGGGGAAGAAACAGCTGATGAGGAAACCACTCGACGACAGGCACAAAGAATAACATAAACGGTTCCTGGGGGCTATAAGTCAAAGGTAGCTTTTAAGATGATACATCCAAGAAATTTTATCGCAATACTATCCCGCTGTTACTCAACCACGTCTGCAGTGCATATCATAGAATACCCCACCAATTGGCAATGGTGCCTCATTCCTTTCAGCAATGCATAAGAACCTGTAGGAGCTTCTGCACACGGGTATATCAACGGCCGACGTAGAACCCACAGGTTGGGTAAAGCCGGTTAGTAGCATGTAGACTTGCAGTATTAGTGACAACATTAGATAGTGTCGATCGGATAGAGATGATAAAGATGTAGTGCTTACGACCGCCTACTTCCACAGGAGCCAGTGCATTAAAAGAGAGGTGTCAATTATCGAACAAAAAAACGTCTAAAAAAGTACAAGCATGAACAATGAGGAGTGAAGCAGCTATGAGAGAGCATGGCTTTCAAAATAGCATGGAGAACGAAGCAATAAAATCGTATTTCCGGAGTGGTGAATTTAGATACCATCCGAGTAAGGAGAAGCCCAATTGAAAGCATGGTACCTAAAAAAACAGTGAGGAGCGGTGAAAAACAGCAATCGAGAAAGGTTAAGCTTATCAAGTCTTCACTTAAAAACGCTGCTATTCGTTGACTGAAGTATCTCTGGAAGTAGTATCTGGAGCTGTTCCGCACTTGTTAAAAACGTTGCTAAAGATCAAGGTGTACCTTCTTTATAGACATTATAGATGTTGAACCCACCTGTCCTCGCAGTAGGAGTTAATCTGCATCAGAGGAAACGAGTGAATACCTGTTGTCATCTTTTAATTTTTTGAATGTCCTTTCTTAAGTGGGACTCCAGACCTGCGAGCAGTATTCAAGATGAGGCAACACGTGTAGCTCGTACAGGCGCAACAGTGCTCTCATCTAAACACTTTACTTTTCTAGAATTAAGAATAAGCTTGAGTAGGCCTTGCTGACAGCAAAAGTAATCAATTCGAACGGAGAACTTAAGACTTCTGTCAAATACAATTCCAAGGTCTTTAGTTGAATCGCATGACTTCAGGTGACACCGCTGATGATATATAACGGTGTTCCTGCACCTCCAAGGCACACTACAACGCTCCTATCATAACGGAAGTCCAGTTGATCAAGTTATCAATGGATTTTTGAAGGTATGCGCGAACGCAGGTTTATCATCATAGGCAAAATACATCTGTAAATCGTCAGCGTAAAACTTTATTTTCACGTCAGTGGTGATTCGAAGAGCCTGAGGAAGATCTATCGTGTAAACCAAGAAGAGAATTGGCGGTAGGACACCTACCTAATAAACACCGCTTAACATGTTGACGACAATGCATCTCAAATGGGAACGCACTTTTTCGGTCGCGTCGGTTATGGCGCCCCAATGTGGGATACAGCTCCAAAAATTATTTCGAAACCACCGATTTGGCTCAAAGTTCGCCTAGTGGGGGTGGAATGCTGAACACGAGTCCGACGACCGTTTCACCAAATACGGCCGGAGATCTCTCATATCGACACCTAGGATGGTTAAGTCAGAATCACCGATTCGGCTCGAGCTTCGCTTAGGTAGGTACAGGTAAATGAGGTTGACAGTCTCGAAATAACAGGTAATAATTAAGTACACTCACATCAAATTTCTGATTTTTATAATGGTGTTCAGCACAAATTTTTATGGCTGGTAATGGCTGTTCAACAATTCAAAAATAATGCAATCAAAAATGACAAATAAACATGCAAAGGTCCTCGAAAACTTGTGAGAAAACAGTTACAACAATGGAGACACAGCTCGAACTGAAGACAGACTTCATACTTATAATCAACCCCCTAGCACCCACACTAGGTGAAGTTTGAGCCAAGTCAATGATTTTAACCCGACCACCTGTCGATATGGGTGGTTTTCGACTGTATTCGATGAAGCAAACATCGGATTCATGTTCAGCATCCCAAATAACCCTTAGGGTGGCGTTTGGTTTACGGAATGTGGTGTCGTGAGGGACTTGGTCCCATACGACAGACGCGCCAAAATCGCTCTGGTCGTTGTATTGGAATGATTTTCAAATGTCAACTGCTCTGTATTCTCAAATTCCAAGACTGACTCAGATTTAGTACAGGCTTCACAAGGACTATATGAATAAGCCAACAGCCCTACGAGCGCCATACATCAGCCCACGACTCACTCTACCGCGCCTATTCTCGACTCGACCGACTGTGGAAACAATTGCATCTACTCATCGCTTCTAACCCAGAGGACGAAGAAGTACTTCAAAAACACGTCAGCGAATACGGGAATTTCCAAGAACTTCTCAACGACGCCGTCTTCACACCGCAGAGTCTGGACAAAGAAAGGCTGCTCATTGAAGACAGAACTCGTCAAACGTCAGTTGGAGTTCGAAAATACAAAGAATCCGACACCGACTCTCAACGCTCCACCGAATCCGCCGTTGTGCATCAACCTCAGTCGTCATCATCCACACATCAACTTCCGCTGCCATCTTCCACGCCGAACATCACGTCTTCAACACCAACAGCTCATCCAGTTCCATCTCCTCTCCACCAGATACCGCAAAATGTGGCCACCACGTCTCCGCCGACTGCCCCGTCAACTTTATCCTTCATTGACGCTTCAGTTCTCAGCAAGCTCGACCTACCAGTCTTTGATGGCAGTCTTCTCGAATTCCCAGAATACTGGGCACGGTTCTCCACACTCGTCGGCGACAAACCGCAACTGGACGGAGCTACGAATTTGTCTCTTCTCAAGTCGACTCTACGAGGACGAGCGCTACAAACCATCAAAGGACTTTCGGTCACGGCCGCCAACTACCCAGTTGCAGTCGAAATAGTAAAGAACCACTTCGACGATCGCGTTGCGACAAGACACACCCTCTGTACGTGACTCGCCTCTCTTCCATCGTGTGACGAGAAAGGTCGAAACCTCTTCGCTCTCTACTTGCAAATGTTCGCGTTGGCACGCCAGATCACAACGTACGAAGACGACTCAAAAGAGTACGCTCTCGGAGCGATTCTTTTAAACAAGCTACCAAGGCATATCCGAAGTCCCATCCACGACCGAAGCGGACGTCATGAAAACCTCGTGCCAACCGATCTTCTCCAAATCCTCACCAAAATCGTACGAAAAGAGGCAACTCTACATAAAATGGAAGACTGCAACAACTGTCCTCCTGAAGCATACATCTCCCATCTCCCAGAAAGGATCACACTCAACCTGCAGCTCGGAACACGCAACTGTCAACGAAAGTTAGCGCATTTTGCGGAGACACTCATATACCCTCCAGTTGCCCAACGCACCAAACTCCAAAGTATCGCATAAAAGTCATCAAAGCAAAGAGTGTGTGCTACAACTGCTTGCCTTCACGCCATACTACGAAGGATTGTCAATCGAAACGCACATGTCTACACTGCAGTAAGCGTCACCAATCTTCTATGTGTTTTTCTCAGCATCGACCCAAGCCACCTCATCAAGGAATCAAAACTTATATTCCTACACCACGCTCTTCAGAGGTCAACACCAGTTAGCAGCCTTACCAGGCCATACATCGTGCTATCATGGTCTCCACGTTAAATTTTGAACCAAAGTCCTCCGAAGGAGAACGCCGTGCAGCTCACCAACTCTCCACACCATATCAGGAACGGAGTCACACCTCTCCAGAAGCGCCTAACATCTTCATCTACATTGTCAAAGTAAACGTCAATCAGAAAGGCACTGGAAAGACTCTTCAGAATCACAACTTATGCGTGACCACTATCAACAGTGAAGCTCTCAAAAATCCTATACAAGAGCAAACGTTGGAGGAATTATTGGAAAAATTCTGGTCGATTGAATCTGCAGGGATATCCGACGACGCCGCTCAATCCGATGAAGGCAAGTGCCTGCAAGAATTCAACGACACGATTTACTTCAACATCAACGAAGGCCGATACATGGTCCAGCTGTCCTTCAAAGATAACTCGGAACTGTCGGACAATTTCATCTTGCAATTTCTCGTCTCAAAAGTACGCTGAAGGTGTTGGATCGACAACCAGGTTTGCTTCAAGAATACATTAACATCATTATAGATCAGCTTGATCGAGGAATTATTGAAGAAGAGCAGCGTCCGTCGGTCGCTGGCGTGGCCCGGCGAAGCCGGCGACTGACGCTGGACGTGCGGGCCACGCCAGGCTTGCCGGCTTCGGGTATGGTGGGCCACGCTAGGAACGTAGCCCAAACCTAGATGAGATTCCTTACTCACCCAGCGTCCATTTCCGGCTTCGCCGGCGACTGATGCTGGACGTGCGGGCCACGCCAGGCTTGCCGGCTTCAGGTATGGTGGGCCACGCTAGGAACGTAGCCCAAACCTAGATGGGATTCCTTACTCACCCAGCGTCCATTGCCGGCTTCGCCGGCGCCTGACGCTGGACGTGCGGGCCACGCCAGGCTTGCCGGCTTCAGGTATGGTGGGCCACGCTAGGAACGTAGCCCAAACCTAGATGGGATTCCTTACTCACCCAGCGTCCATTGCCGGCTTCGCCGGCGCCTGACGCTGGACGTGCGGGCCACGCCAGGCTTGCCGGCTTCGGGTATGGTGGGCCACGCTAGGAACGTAGCCCAAACCTAGATGAGATTCCTTACTCACCCAGCGTCCATTTCCGGCTTCAGGTATGGTGGGCCACGCTAGGAACGTAGCCCAAACCTAGATGGGATTCCTTACTCACCCAGCGTCCATTGCCGGCTTCGCCGGCGCCTGACGCTGGACGTGCGGGCCACGCCAGGCTTGCCGGCTTCAGGTATGGTGGGCCACACTAGGAACGTAGCCCAAACCTAGATGGGATTCCTTACTCACCCAGCGTCCATTGCCGGCTTCGCCGGCGCCTGACGCTGGACGTGCGGGCCACGCCAGGCTTGCCGGCTTCGGGTATGGTGGGCCACGCTAGGAACGTAGCCCAAACCTAGATGAGATTCCTTACTCACCCAGCGTCCATTTCCGGCTTCAGGTATGGTGGGCCACGCTAGGAACGTAGCCCAAACCTAGATGGGATTCCTTACTCACCCAGCGTCCATTGCCGGCTTCGCCGGCGCCTGACGCTGGACGTGCGGGCCACGCCAGGCTTGCCGGCTTCAGGTATGGTGGGCCACGCTAGGAACGTAGCCCAAACCTAGATGGGATTCCTTACTCACCCAGCGTCCATTGCCGGCTTCGCCGGCGCCTGACGCTGGACGTGCGGGCCACGCCAGGCTTGCCGGCTTCGGGTATGGTGGGCCACGCTAGGAACGTAGCCCAAACCTAGATGAGATTCCTTACTCACCCAGCGTCTATTTCCGGCTTCGCCGGCGACTGATGCTGGACGTGCGGGTCACGCCAGGCTTGCCGGCTTCAGGTATGGTGGGCCACGCTAGGAACGTAGCCCAAACCTAGATGGGATTCCTTACTCACCCAGCGTCCATTGCCGGCTTCGCCGGCGCCTGACGCTGGACGTGCGGGCCACGCCAGGCTTGCCGGCTTCGGGTATGGTGGGCCACGCTAGGAACGTAGCCCAAACCTAGATGAGATTCCTTACTCACCCAGCGTCCATTTCCGGCTTCGCCGGCGACTGACGCTGGACGTACGGACCACGCCAGGCTTGCCGGCTTCGGGTATGGTGGGCCACGCTAGGAACGTAGCCCAAACCTAGATGGGATTCCTTACTCACCCAGCGTCCATTGCCGGCTTCGCCGGCGCCTGACGCTGGACGTGCGGGCCACGCCAGGCTTGCCGGCTTCGGGTATGGTGGGCCTCGCTAGGAACGTAGCCCAAACCTAGATGAGATTCCTTACTCACCCAGCGTCCATTTCCGGCTTCGCCGGCGACTGACGCTGGACGTGCGGGCCACGCCAGGCTTGCCGGCTTCAGGTATGGTGGGCCACGTTAGGAACGTAGCCCAAACCTAGCTAGGGATGATTCCTCACTCAGCGCTGGTCGTTGCCTTCGCCGGCAACCAACGCTGGGTACGGAAGCATCCCTAGCGTCGAAGTCGAACACGTAGAAACGCACGCCTGCTACAGATTGATGCCTTGCTGTGCATCACTCACATCCCTGTATAGCACTCAAGAAAATGCCCGCAGCACTTCTGCTTCGTCTGGAGTCGTGTTCACAACCTATTGCAGCTCGTCAGACCTAATCGAACGCCTGACCGTTTCCGTCCAGTCGCCATGCCTTATGCCACGACGTGCGACGATCTTCGGAACAGATGACTTGGGACAAAAATATTATCCTCCTCTGCATACTGTGCTAATGGAAATTGGTCAAAGCACTGCAGAAAATTGGGACCTAGCGGCAAGACTTGGTTGAAAGCGTAGTCGAACCGTGCATATGTCCGACGAACTTCCTTCGCTGAGCTCTCCTGGTCGACCGCTTAAAATTCGAGGACGTCGGCAGGTATAAATAGCTTAGTACCCAGCCGCAAAGTTAGTATGCATCAAAGTTCCTCCATTATATATTGTGAGAGTTTCCGTCTCTAATTGATTTTCCTTCCTTCACCGCATCTGAGTGAAATTCAGTATCGCGTTCAAAAAATCGATAATACCGAGCGATACTGACTGCTTGATCCATATAATAGGATATTGATTGCCTGATCGAAGTGTGAGCTAAGGACGCAACACCCGCCCTGATACATTTTAGCAAGAACGCGCAGTGCAACAGTAGCGATATTGGAGGGAAGCAAAAGCGAAAGGTGTGGCACATCGACGTGTTCCATAAGAGATCATGAGTCTGAGTAGCGCCGCGTCGCAGACACTATTCCGGAACGCTGCACGTGTTGTCTGGACCCGGCAGCGGCGGCTCGTCATAGCCGCGATGACGCGTTGCGAAACCTCATCAAGTGGGTGTTCTTTGGTGACCACCCGACAGTGGAAGCGTCGTTATAGTCAACACCGGCGGCAATGGCTGCTTGGGTAGTAAACATCGGCGGTCATTGCTCCCTGCCATGCTGCTCTAGCGACAACTGTCGGCAGAAAGCGACAGAAGTCTCCCGTCAGTGATTCATGCGTCTCTGCTTTATATAATAGGACAACGACTACGAGTGTCCGACGTCCTGCCAGTATCTTCCACACCATGGAGTCGTATATGAGAACAGCAAGCACACGAAACTTCGATGCGTCTATGACGGATCCGCCAAGACAAGAGGCAAGTCAAGTCTGAACGACGTGCTCTATAGAGGACCAGTACTTCTTCCAGAACTAGCCGGTATTCTTCTTCGCATACGCTCTATGAATGTGCTTGTAATTGGCGGCATAGAAAAGGCTTTTCTAATGGTTGGCCCAGAAAACTCGAGCACTTTTGGCTAGTAACGAGTTCATCACATTGAGACACCTGTAAGTGATGAAACATGTAAGTGATGAAACATGATTATCATTCTCGCCTCTGCACTGGCGGCGAGTGGCCGGATGCAATTTGCTCTCAATCGATCTCACCTGCCGACCCTACTTGCCTACTGGTCCATTACTGAATTCCTGATATTCTGCACGTCGGATCTACTTCTGGACGTCTTCGGGATCACCCTGCTAAGATTCGGATACACAAGTACTCCTGTGGCAGAGTATGAATAGTTCGATTTCTTGCCACTCGCTCAGGTCTATTTTCCGATTCGTGTTCCACATCACTTTGGTTGCTGCCTTAGCCTTGTCACTATGGAAGAGACTCCAGTTTTTCCTGTAAGACTTCAGGATGGCCAAAAGAAACGGAGGATCGAGCTGGCTTTTTCGCCTTCAACACCGACGGATTTCGATCGAGCTGCGGGCCAGTTGATCAAGGACGATACCTGGCCCCTCCATGTTCGTACGGTTCTTGCTGTCCTTCTCGAAAGCAGGAAGGAACTGGAAGCAGTTGTGAAGCGTAGCGATGACTTGTCCAGTTGCCTTCGTGATATGGCTAATGAGATTAAGGTGCTTAAGGAAGAGAATCGCTCTCTTCGAAAGATACTCGAGCATAAGGATTCTCCTGATCACCGCCATGTAATCGATAGTGGTGTTAATCCTCTCTCTACTGCTACTTATCCACATGCATCTGCTGTTGTCCAAAACAGGCATGAAGATGAGTCTGAACGCAGACGATCGTTAGTTATTGCTGGTGTACCGGAGTTTAGGAGCTCCGATAGGATAGGTCATGATTTTAGTTGTGTCCGTCAGTTGTTAGACTTCCTCGGTCTTGATTGTGCACCCATTTCGGTGTATCGCATGGGCCGACCGAGTCCATCATATGACAGATTGCTTAAGGTTCTGTTGCCTTCTTCGTTCTTTGTTGCTCTTGCACTCAAGCTGGCCCCCAGCTCAAGCACTTTCCGCCGAAAAAGGGTGTCTTCATAAGGCCCTCGCTACCCAAAGGGGAGCGCGAGCGGATTCGTGCTGAACGCGGAGGTCGTGCTGGCACTTATCCTCATATCAATTCTAGTCCTTCTAGAAGTCAAAATGTTCCTTTAAGTCAGAACGCTCTATCGACACATCGTAATTTTGAATCAGTTGCCATGGATGGATGTTCTCCTTCTCGTCGTTCGGCTAAATCTTTAAACATTTAGGTACTCATCGGATGTCAGGTGCTTATTTTTCAGCTCTTTATGCAAATATCCGATCTCTCTGCAAAAACGTGAACAGTCTAAGCTACTTAGTGAGAAAAAACAGCTTTGATCTGGTTGCACTAGCAGAGACTTGGCTTTCTTCTTCAATTCTTGACAGCTGTTTATTTGGTGAATGGTGTTCTCATTATGAAGTATTACGATGTGACAGGGTAAATAAGCGCGGAGGGGGAGTTGCACTATTTGTTAAGAAAATTTACTCTCCTGTTTTGGTTTTTCATGAATCGGTGGATGAAGGATACGAAATTTTTACTGCAGATTTTACTGTAGAGCAGAAAACCATCAGAGTAGTTTTAGTATACAAGGCTCCAGTTTGTTCGTCCGCCAAATTAGGTCAACTAGTTAAGGTCATTACCGACTTGGTGGGCTGCAATCACATATGTATGATATTGGGCGACTTTAATCTTCCAGATATTCAGTGGTCTCATGCTAATGGTCCGCGTGCTAACAGCTCGTCAGGCAGGTCTTTTCTGGAGATGCGTCTGACCACGAATCTTTGTCAGTTAGTTACCGAAGCTACCCTGCGATCCAACATATTGGATCTCTTGTTAACCAATAGTAGGGAACTGGTTAAAGAGGTTAAGCTTCGTTCTCCTATTGGTACAAGTGACCATGCTTCCATTCATTTTGCGCTTCGCTTGAGAGTTTCAACTTCTGCCAGCAAAAGACTTGTAAGAGACTTTAAGAATGCTGACTTTGGTAAAATTTTAAACTATTTAAAGAATGTTGATTTTTATGGTTCACTTAATAGTGTAAACTCGGTGGATGAAAAATATGAACTGTTCATTGCTGTTCTAGAGCATACACTAAATCTCTTTGTACCGGTCAGAATATCAAAATCTGATAAAACCTGCCTTCCTAACTACTTGGAAAGACTAGCTGAGAAAAAAACTCGAGCCTGGAACATGGTGAAAATACGTGGTAGCCCTAGGGATTGGGATACTTACAAAAGATTAAGTGTAACACTTGATCGTAAAATGAGGAAGTTCAATAATGCAGACGAAAAAAGGGCCATTCAGTCTGGAGATAAGAAATTATTTTATAGGCTTCTTAACTCTCGATTGAAGGTCAAAACAGGTATTACCGGAGCTCTTAAGCATGCCGGTAATTTGGCAAAAACGGATCAAGATAAAGCTGAGGTATTAGCTGAGGTATTCCAAAAAGCATTTCATGTTGACATGGATGTTGGTCCTTCTGAGGTGCCTCCCAGATTTCCTTTGATGAATGATTCGGTTTAGTGTTACGAGGAAGAAGCTCTCTCGCTTCTTTGCAAATGGCCTAAGTCTTTTTCTGATACGCCTGACCACATCCCACTAAAATTCATTAAGCGGGTTGCTCCAATTATAGCAGGGCCTCTTACACAAATATTCAATTTGAGTTTCATGAGAGCAGAGGTGCCGAAAAGGTGGCGTACATCCATTGTGACCCCTATTCCTAAAAAAGCTCCACATTCTGATCCTAATAATTATAGGCCGGTTAGTATTACGTCAATCTTTGCAAGAGTATTCGGGAAGATACTTAAAAAGAAGATAGTACGTCATTTAGAGGATAATGACATCATTCGGACTCTCAGCATGGTTTTCAAAAGAACAAGTCAACAGTGACTGCCATGCTGCAGTCCATTAACGATTGGACCACAGCTCTTGATGAAGGAGTAGGGGTAGACGTTGTATATATATAGACTTTGCTAAAGCCTTTGACAGGGTCTCTCACAACAAATTGTTAATAAAATTGAATGAAGTAGGCATACATCCTAGGATTGTTTCTTGGATCAGATCATTCCTGATTAACAGGACATATACTGTTAGGGTTAACTCAAAGTTTTCGAGGCCAATACACGTTATTAGTGGGGTTCCTCAAGGAGGAGTCCTTTCGCCAGTGCTGTTCAACATTTTCACCTACGAATTACCCGAAATTGTGAAAAGTAACGGAGTTAAGTGCACTGCCTTCGCTGATGATTTTAAACTATACCTTCCTGTGCAGTCTAGGTCAGATAAAGATATTCTGCAAAAGGCGGTGGATGATGTATATCACTGGTCATTAAATTGGGGCCTCCCATTATCTAAGGAGAAGACGAAAGTCCTCCACATTGGTCAGAATATAATGAATTTTAAGTATAGGATTGATGACCTAGAGCTTGAGGAGGTCCAGCAGATCACTGATCTTGGATTTTTGGTAAAGGAGGACCTCTTCTTTGATGAGCATTGCATGAGAATAGCACGTCAAGCAACAATTACGATGCATAGGATCTTCAGAGGCCTTACAACAAAAAATCCGCGCATCCTTCTGGAAGCATACAAGACATACGTCAGACCACTATTGGAGCATGGGACGGTGATTTTTAGCCCACACAAACTGAGCACTACAAAAGTTTTAGAAAGGGTTCAAAACAATTTTACTCGGAAAATCTTTGTTAGGTGTGTAGGTTTTAGTTATGATAGAATACCATGCAGAAATGCTCGTAATTTCAACTTAGGAATTGAGACCTTAGCTTGCAGGAGAAAGAAGTTTGACCTTATTATGCTATACAAAATTTTGTCTGGTCAATCAGGTCTTAAGCCACATATGATACTTCAACAGAACGTCAATCACAAGGGGTGGTTCCTGTAAAGTGCATATTAGAAGATCAAAGCGAAGCATTAGGCAGAAGTTCTTTGTCAACAGAGCTGGGATCGAGCTTGAGAATCTAAGAAGGGAACACAATATACCTCTAGATTTGAAGATTGCAAAATTCAAAGCTCTCATAAATAGGTATCTGACATCTATATAAACTCATGATTCCTTTTCTAAAGTTCTACACGTTTGTTTTGTGAGTTGTGTTCTGTTTTTTTTTTGTTTTTCTGATTGTTGATACTGCTGATTTCACACAGGCTTGCCTGTGTAATAAATAATAATAATAATGATCTAACCCTTGTTCTAGCAACCGAGACGTACAGCATTGTTTTTCCTCTACTACTTCTCGACAGTGGATGACCAAAAAATTTTTATTGGGTCTATAGACAATTTCTCTGTGAGAATTTTATAAATCCTTAAAAGGTCAGCCAGTTTCCTTCTTTTATAAAGTGAAGAGAGACCAAGAATTTTAAATCTGTCATTCACTCCGGGGATATGAAGGTAATCCATTCCGTAGCATCTCATAACTAACTTCCGTGTAAAATTGTTTTGTACGCTTTCAAGAAGGCAAATGTCTTTTTTTCTTATAGGGATTGAAGATAGTTGTTTTTGACTCTACAATTGGTCGCACATATGTTTTGTAGGCACGTAGCACTTGGGGTCGTTGAACTTCAGAATTTTAAAAAGCTTGTAGATTCGATGATTTGCCTTGTTTACCGACATCTTATAATGCTTACTGAAGTTCAAATTGTTAGTTATCATAAAGCCTAAATCTCGTACATCATCTACCAACTTAAGCTCAGTGTCGCGAAGACTATAAGACTGCGGCCTATTCCCTGATTTTCCTTCAATGCGAAGGTAGCAAGATGTTTCGGCATTAAGCGTTAGTCCCCCCCCCCCCCGGTCTGCCCATTCACTTATAAAATCGACAGTTTTTGGATTTCTTGATAACCCTCACCATTTTCAACTGTGCTATATATCTTAACATCGTCAGCATACATCTTAATCCTAACCGTTCTATCGAATCAGGTAACTCGTAAGTAGATATCAGAAAAAGAAGCGGGACAGTACACCTCCTTGAAGAACGCCACTATAAACGTTAGACACAGACGAGAGCTGACCGTCTATCTTTACCTGGTACGTCCTGTGAGAAAGATAGACTTGAGTCCACTCGACTAATCTAGGGTGTAATCCAACTATTATCATTTTTCTTAGTAAATATATGATTGGGACTTTATCGAACGCTTTCGAAAAATCAAAATAAATAACATTCGTATGTTTCCTACAGTCAAAATTTTTGGACCAGTCATTTGGGACCGTCAGCACAGCAGTCTCTACCGATATGCCTGGTAAAAAGCCGTACTAAGTTCTTGATATGATGTTGTTCTCTTCGAGATGTTTCAGTATATGCTTTTTAACAATTTTTTCAAATGCTCTTGCAAAAATAGAGGTGATGCTTACAGGGTGTAATTTCCTGGATCACTTAAAGGTTTTTCAGAGATAGGTGTGATAAAGGCTTGTTTCCATCTTAATGTCACTTTAGGAGTTGTAAAACTAAGCTTGAAAGTACGTTCAAGTGGGTACACTAGGTGTCCGGCGACTTTTTTCACTTTTTGTATGATTCACTTGGATAGATAACGCCTTCAACTCTTATCTCCAAAGCATTCGTCCAAATGCTCTGGAAAAGCAAGATGTCATAGCACATACTTCTGCGATTCGACCTTTCGAAAGAGTAGGAATCAATCCGTGCGCAATGTTGCATCAAAGAAATCCGCCTTCCAAGAAGATTTACCTTCGACAATTCGAGCAAACCTCGATTCGACCTTCACGTATTCACCGACGCTTCCAAAATGGAGTTATGCGCAGTGGCATATTTGGTGAGTCACGATAACTGTGACAAAGCTCAAAGTTCATTTTTAATAGCCAAATCACGTCTTTCTCCTTTCTCTTCTTCGACCAACTCCAACGATACCTCGACTGAAACTCTCAACAGTCAACACTGGAGCAATATTAGCAAAGCTCTTCACTCCCAGCTTGATGTTCCATTTCAGATCTCGTACATTTGATCGGACATCGCCCTCATGTGGACCAAATGCGAGAAAGCACTACCGGTCTTCTGCAACAACCGCGTAAAGAGCAACAAGGCCAACGCTCCTTCATCAACTCGACGCTACGCGCCAGGAGACAAAAATCCAACGGATATTGGAAGCAAAGGTACGCCCATCAAAGAACTACTCCAGTCCAAGCTTTGGTTCAATGAACCTCCATTTCTTTGTGACCCCAAGGAGCAATGGCCAAGCGACATTGGTGAATATCGCGTTGATGACGAAGAAGGCAAAAGATGTCTTACGTCCTTGCAGACGCAAAAAACGGGAGAATCACTATTCGACGAAACCCGATTCAGTAATGGACAAAGCTTCTCCACATCATGGTGAAAGGACTTTTCATCGTCAAGAAATCGCCAAAACCGAAGCAATACTTCTCAGCTAAGAAAGAAAACTGATCACAACCGCTGAACTCATCATCTGCCTTCAAGCACAAATAAATCACCCTTCGAGCGACGCATTCAAAAAGCAATTGCAATTGTACCAGTGCGATCGCATCCTTTTGCGGAAGAGCAGATGAAGGATAAAGAGAGCGAATCAACCGCAGAGCGCCATCGAACCAATTTTTCTTCCAAAAAAGAGTTATATCACTACACTCTACATCCTTCACATTCATCGCATAAGTCACCACCCAGGAGCTGAACAAACGCTGGCTGAGCTTCGCACTCGTGTATGGATCCCAAAAGGACGCATTACGGTGAAGAAAACTCTTTACAATAGTTGCTAAGTTTGCCGAAGATCAAAAGCGAAGCCATACTCTTTACCAGACTTCCCATACATCCGCAGGAAAGGGTAAAGGAACCGCAATATCCATTTTAACGATGCGGTATGGACTACATAGGACCGTTCAATTACAGAGTCGACAACATCACCACTCCAGTGACGCTCATACGGTAGTAAAGAGGCGGAGTCTCGCTGCACCCAAGTTGAGTGTGGCCTGCCCCGGGAGGCGTTCACCTGTGCGCTTAGAGGAACGACGTTTCCTCAATAAAGGTAATATATCCACTCTTCTCTTATCCTCGTATTCTCCACAATCCACTGGACACTGGGGAAGTATCATTCCTCAAGTCCCAAGCGCCCATAACATTTTGGTGCATCGGCCTAATAAGCCATCTTACTCCCTCGTCAAAGAGTGAGATCTTTGATCCCTGGAGAAGAGACAAATCTCCATCAGAGCTTAATGTCGGTCGAATTCAAAACCGCAAATCCTTTAATTGGGCAAGTCTCCCGTACTCTGTACCTGGAGCAACCTTCTGCGAGTCAGATAACAAAGTCTCGCGTACTCTGTTCCTGGAGCAGTCCCGAGTTAGATAACAAAGTCTTCCGTATTTCAAACTTCTTGGAGCAAACTTTCTGCTAATCAGAAAAAAGGTCTTCATTAAAAAGGAACCATCTTTCACGAGTTAGTGAAAACACAGAAGTAGCCAAATAAAATAATAGCACTTAATTTTCAAAGAATGGAGATAATGGGTAGATCCATATCTCTAAAAAATTTATAAATAGACTATACCACTGCTGATGAAGAAAACTGCAAAAAATTCCGAGCTAGTATAACGCATCTAGAATGTGGCCTAAAGCAGCTGCAAAATGGAAGAGAACTTCTCCAAAGGTTATACGATGAGCTAAGAGAAGAGCATAGCAACTGCAAAACCAAGTCAGAAAAAAGACTTGATGGCAGAAACTGATCAGATTGAGGAAGAGTCTCAACCACAAAAAACTCTTAATGACTCCAGGGACCTCATTGATAAACTGATGATGAGAGTGGTCGAATACAAATGTGCCAACCAAGCTATTTGCATTACACCTGGTTATATTTCACAGAAAACGTTGGCAAAGAACGTTGCACTAATCGCAATAGTTGTTGATCAGGTGGTCCAGGATGAGCCAGTCGACTCGGACCGGAACACCGTTAGCACCCAAGTCGGAACGGAGAGCGTTGAACAAAATCAGGCAGTACAAAGACTCCGCCACTCCATGAAACCGCCCCAGGCGTCATTGCCCAAATTTCATGAGCAGCCAGAAGAATTCGCCGAGTATTGGATACTTGATTCATAAAAGTGACGAACTGGACGTTATCGAAAAAATCATTCTCCTCAGAGAAAGTCTAAAATGAAGGGCTAAAAGCGTTATTCAAAGCATACAACCCTTACCGCAAAACTACGAGTTGATGATAAAAACCCTTAAAGACACACACTGCGACTCATCTATGAAATTCCATGATGGTCAAGATAAATGCCGACAGACAAAAGCCGATAAAAAACAGCGAATGATTGCCTGGGTCGGGATTGGCGAGCACTCGAGCGAGGAGTCAACTCGCCGTTTCGACTACGAAATTCTGGAGGAGCAAATGGTTTCATCTGGGAACGAAGAACTTATCCCTGAGTTCGAGGCAGGACGAATCACTTCCCGCTGTCATCCACCCGGAAAACCACGTCAAAACGGTTCTCGAGGGCGTACCATCAAGACTGCGCTGCCCAGTCAAAATCTCAGTGATGTTTTTAAAAATAGACAAATATTGTATAAATAAAACTTGCTAGACCATAGCAAAAAGGCTATAAACTTTGTGAAAACATTAAGCTGAATTTGAAAATTTACTAAAATATACTTGTCATTTAATTGTTCACATATGTGTATGTTTATATTCATGAAACTTTGTTTTTGTAATTTAATACAAAACTTAAATCAATTATTTAAACTTGAAAATAATAAAATAAAGCCAAAAAACAAGATTAAGATAGAAAATAATGCCGCCGTGATATCATTCCTAGCAAAGCAAAATGACTTACACTGTGGAATGATACGAGTTATCCGTTCTGATAGCGAATACTGTACTACAGTTGAGTTATTTTTGTCAAAGCGAAGACTGGAGTCAGCTGATCGTGAGCTGATCGACTAGTGTGAGTTTAGAAACCTTTATAGTTTTAACTTAATTCCAAATGTTAGTAAAATAAATTATATATCAATATAATAAATTTTTAAACTAAACATAAAATATAAAAATAAAATTTTAAAAAATTTCAAGTTTAATAAACATTAAAATTATCAGAAATTGAATTAGCAAATTAATAATTTGCACGTCCAAAATGTTGTAACACCTTCCTCTTCACTGATGAGCCACCGGGAAGGTGTTATAACAAAAAGGTTCGTCTGAAGATAGGTGATGAAACAAACCTTTTTGAAAAAAAATGTGTAATTTTATTCACTACGCTTTGAATTTTTTTCATTACATAGTTCGTGAATTCGATATTGTGAAGCTCAAATTAACACGCGACTTGCCTAGGCGCCGCGACGTCATTGGTAACTCGGTGAAATCTTCGGTGCAAAGTCCAGTGAGCGGAGGATGGGCTTCTAATGTTCGATGCGGTTCACGGACTCCTTTTCGTTTATCCCCTCTTTCTCAAGCATAGGATGGCAGAGTTCCAAACAGATCAAGTTACATTCCCTCTTTGTGCTCTGAGCACGATGCGAACGACATGAACAGTACGAACAATGAGATATCTAACAAGGTGAACAATGACATCATGTTTTCCTCCACAGTGTTCCTCTTCAACGCGCGCTCAATATGCAAGAAACTTCCCGACTTTCAATACTTCCTCTATCATAACAACCCATTGATGGTTTTCGTTAACGAAACATGGTGTAAACCTGGCATCATTCATGACGCTATTTTATATCCACATCCCTCTTATCAGATCTACCGAGGCGATAGGGAAGGTAGCACTGTGGGAGGAGGCAGTCTTGGTGTTTGATGAGCTGCCACACCACTTGATTAGTACTCGACAATTTTCCCCGTTTTGTCGATGTCTTATTCAGAACGTATACATTGACCAAAGCGCTCTGCAGCTTATCTTGTTCTATAGAAGCATACATGTCAAGCGTCACCATTACACGAAGCTTTAACCTATGTGTCCGAATTTCTCAAAGACACCTCAAACTGCGTCATCCTCGGAGGTGTGAATTTTCCCACAATCAAATGGTTTGAATCCGACAGCTCCTATAACGTGCACGGGTCGGCGCGTGAGTTCCGCGAATTCTGCCAGGAATATGTCCTCTCGCAACATGTCACCACACTGGTTTCAAATATACTGGGCTTAGTTTTAACTAGCGATCCAACATAATCCATGACGTGACCGTGCATGCTCCATTTTCAACATCGGATCATGAAGTTGCCTCCTTTCAACTCGTGCTGTCCAGAGCTCAGCCAAAAACCAATTCGTCATGTTACGATTTTGCAAGGGCCGACTACTCAACGATTTGTGACAAACTTTTGAAAATAGACTGGCGCAGCCAAATGTCATTTTGTAGTTCGGCAGACCAATGCTATTCCACTTTTCTGCAAAACTGCTATCGAATAATTAATTCGAAAATTTTTCCCAATAAGGCAAACAACTGAGAAGTGTCGGTACCCTTTAAAAATAAGAGAGCTTGTTCTTAAAGTGGCAAAACTCTACAATTCTCGGCTAAAAACAGGTTGCCAGAAATACTTCAGATTTTCAAGAAACCTCAAAGGAGGGCTGGCTCAGCTTAGCTTGCAGCATGAAGAGAAAATAGAGCTTTCAAGAAATTTTACAGTGCTTCAACAGTCAACATAATTGAAAGGAAGCATTGGGTCTATTTTTGATTCTGAGGGCGAGCTCTGTCAATCGGAGTTGGAAAAGGCAAGACTGTCTGCAACTTTCTTCAAGTCCGTTTACAAAATCCATTCTACAGATCTAGTAGAATGTCATTCTGTAACCAGTTCTAGACTTGGTTTTCTAGATATCAACAGCGAATTAGTTTATAAAACTCTTACTGGCTTACCAGCTCGCAATTCCACTTCTTCTGATGGAGTACCGTATATTTTCCTAAAAAAGCAGCTGTAGGACTTACTTCAGCCTTTACGCTGCTCTTCAACTGGTCCCTTCTTCACGGACAAGCTCCGACAGTACGGAAGAGAAGTTTTGTTGAGCTGATTTTCAAGAACGGTGATAGAACTGACTTTAGAAACTATAGACCTGTGTGTCTCACATCTTCGATAAGCAAAGTTTTGGAGAGGATAGCACGTAGACAGATTCATGGTTAATTGCGAAGTAATAAGCTTCTCACAGAGATACAACACGGATTTCTTGAGCGGAAATCTACTCTAACTGCTCTTGTCTCAACGATTCCGGTTCGGCAAAAGATAGTCGACTCTAACGGATACGTTACGGTCTGTTATCTTGACTATACCAAAGCGTTCAATTTAATTAATTATGATTTTTTACTTGCCAAATTAATATCATACGGACTTGTGGGATGTTTTTTTCAGTTTTCTACAGTCGTTTTTAACTGAGCGAACGCAGACTGTCTTACCAGGAAACTATCTCAACGGTAGGTCGGAACGGTCCAAGTGTTGTATATGCGCAGAATAGCCTCTCTCTGGGAAACAAGAAAATACAATTATCTCGACCCCAATACAACTTTGTGCAGAGTTAGAGACGACGGAAGTTGGGGCGTAGGCGGCGATAGCTCCTTGCCTGCACGCGGAGGGCGGGCTCAAGTTGGCTGGAAGCAGCGATGACGAGCGAGCGGCGGAGGCGCTGAGGGTAGAGGAACGGCTTAAGCCCCATGATCGCTGTTTCCAGCCAAGTTGAGCTCGCACTACCCGTGCAGGCCGAGGTTAAGATTTCCTGGTTAGTCAATGGTGCCATATCGGACACCTACGAAACCAAAAGTGGAGTTCCTCAGGGAACGTGTCTGGGACCTCTCATGTTTCTGATTTGTATAGACGACCTACCCAATTGCCTTCCTCACGAAGCATCGTATTTTATATATGCGGACGACTCCAAAATATACTCGTTTAGCAACACGAATGCCTTTCAACGAGCTATTGGTGCTGTTGATATGTGGTCTAAGAAGTGAATGCTTGATATATCGCTAGAGAAAACAGCTATAATGTGCATTGGTAAAAGAGATCCGCGGGATGTATTGTTTCGATTAGGGCACAGCGAAATGCATACCACGTCGTATATACGCGACCAAGGCTTATTATACTCTGATGACCTTTCTTTCGAAAAGTTCATTGATTGCATGGTAGTATCTGCCCATAGAAAGTCGAACTTTGTTCTGCGTGTCTTCCAAACACGTTCGATGTCTACACTTTTTCAACTCTTTACCACGTATGCTAGACCAATGCTTGAGTATTGCACACCAATCTGGGCTCCCTCTAAAGTGGTATACATTGAGAAAATCGAAAAAGTTCAAAAAAGGTTCACTAAACAAGTATTTCTCAGAAATGGGTTACTCAATGTGAACTATCGAAAAAGACTAGCTGTATTTGGGAGCACATCTTTGCAGCTAAGAAGAGTCATAACCAAAGCTTATTTATAAAATAATTTTTGGTGGCGTTGACTTGGATAGTCATGAATTGTTTAATTTTGTAGATTTCAATAACCGCACAATAGGACACAATTTGCGATTACCCACAAAAAGAGTCCGCTCACAACAGTTCTTGGACTCATTTCTTGTACGAGCTGTAAGAGTCTGGAATGATTTGCCTACTGCTGTGGTGTCGTCGACAACATTGGCCACTTTCAATGGGAGACTGCAGTCGTATTTAAAAGAGCAGGGTTTTTCTAAAATAAAAAAAAACGTTTCGCGGCGACGAATGTTACAGGAATGTGCCTGTACTATCTACAAGCAGAGGCTCCTTCCGTGTGATAAACATCTATTAGGCATCAGTTTTGTTAACTCGTGTTGTATTCATTTCTTTGTTTTTTGCCTGGCGTGTTACTTATTCTTCACTTTTGAAAACTCGTTTTCAAGTTTCTATTACTCTCAGGGTAGCCATTGGCGCAGGCACAGCTTAACATACATTTTTTACATTCACATATTTACAACATATATCCCTTGCTGACATATTTCTACAATCCATAAAAGTATTCGTCTCGTGCCTCCCTTCTAAGCAATCGCCTGGGGTGCGTACCAGTTTGAAGAGGTCCTTGAAATAGGTCCTCCCCAGGATGACGTGCTTAGTAGGTCGTAGCGCCAGCGTCTTCAGTAAATTCGAAGTTTGTGACGTAATCTTTTTTCAATGCTATTCAATTTTGTTTTTCCCTTTTTCTTCAATCTTTTTGATACCACAGAAATCTTGGGCTGCTCTCGAGCTGTGCTATCCTGAGTTCGAGTTTTTTGTTCACGTTGCTATATGGCCAATCATGGATTTTCTTTTTCTTGTTTCTAACCGTATTTATTATGATTATTGGCTGGAATAAACATAAACATAAAATAATTCAAAAACTGTCTTCAGTCTAAAATCGGCCACTAATTTTGCTGGCACCTGTGCGTCCGTTCTAGGACAAATTCAAGTCCTTGTTAACCAGATGGTGTCAGCAGGATATGACGTCCAAAAAACTTGTGACTCAATGTGGAGAGAGGCCATCAAAGCAAAATTTTCTCGTGAGGTCGTAAAACCTGTGTTGCAGGCAAGTCGCTCGACCAATAGACGATAGAAGATCTGCTGGACCATCTTAAAAAAGTGGTCGCTGCGAAAGGTTACGTCGACAGCAGACTTGGCCAGAAGCAGACGTGTAGCACCAGAACGTCTCAGGACAAATATGTCAATCAAATACAACGTTCTCGCGACTGCTGCTGTTTTTGCCAAAAGAACAACCATGGTTCCATGACCTGCAGAGCAGTAACAGAACCAACAGCTCACCGAAAGTCGTTAAAGGAGGAACGCAGATGCTGGAAATGCTCCTCACCTAAACACAGCAGCTTTGATTGCATAAAGCCGCACTGCTCCGCATGTGGACAGAAGCATCACGTTTCTCTATGTTTCAAAAAGGACACGAATGAGCCAAGCAACAATAAGAGCGTGGAATCCAGCTCAAAGGTACCAGAACGGAGGCAACAACTAATCGCGGCCTAATCAGCGGTATCCAGAAACCCAACCAGATCACCGAAGACATACACCTGAAAACAACACGCAGTTTTGTCCAAGGTTGTCACCCCCATACCAAACGGGGCTTCCTCTCAGCTCATTCTAATGACTGCCGAGGGCAGCGTATGGAAACATAATATAAATGAATATGAAAAGATTCTGTTTTTCTTTGATTCTGGCGCACAGAAGACTGTTGTTGAAGAGTCTCTTGCAGCCAAACACCTCGCGTTCTCGTGGGACTAGATTATTATCATGACCTAGTTACAGGCTCAATCAGTGCCATAAAAACCCTACTGGGTTACATGTTTCGAGAACCGTAATTTGACCTACGATACACGTCAAAAGAACAGTTTATTCAGATACTAATGAAAATTCCGTCTGCTATGGCATGACAGCGGTAATAGAAGCAAGCGAAAAGGAGCTGCTTCAAAAACTATTTGAGCTAGAAGGACTTGGAATCTCTAGTGACGAGTACCAAGCCGACGAAAAGATTCACAGGTATCTGGAGCTCTACTCCAAGAAAACTTCCTTTAAAGGAGAGCATATAACAGCTCCTTTTCCGCTGAAAGAAAATATAAGCGAACTGGGAGACAAATACACAGTAGCGATTCGTAGACTAGAATCTCTTCGAATTGGACTGCAGCAGAATAAACGGCAGTGCAGTTGGTACTGCCAGATAATTGACAAATGACACGCAGAAAAGATGATTGAAACCTTTTTTCAGCCCAATAAGACGCTGTGGGAACCTATTTCAGGCCACACTCAGGCGTTTGGAAACCTACAACAAAGGTACCACTAAGGGTGGTGTTTGACGCATCCTCAAATAGAAAAGGGAATTTATCTCTAAACGACGTTATCCGTCAGGTCGATACGTTTACCAGAAAGATACATGACATCCTACTCGCTTCGCGTAAAAGCAAGATAATCCTCATGTGTGATATAGAAGCCGCCTTTACCCAAATAAGGCTAGTTGAGTCGCACAAAGATCTATGTCGATTTCTGCGACTAAAAGACATTAATCTGCCGCCGTCCAGGAACAATCTAATCCTATATCGATTCAAAAGGTTGCCATTTGGAGTCACTGCTTCGCCTAGCATACTAAACATGGCTATCTCAGCATTCCTGTACGGATGCAATACCGAAATAGCCAAGGAGATCGCCGATAACCTCTACGTAGACAATATTCTGCTTCAAGCGGAAAACGTCGAAGAAGCACTGAGCAAATACAGCCAATCAAAGAAACTCTTCGCAGAGATAGGCATGAACCTGCGCGAATGTATTTCGAATTCTAGTGAAGTTAACCAACAGATCTCAGAAATCGATAGATTGGAACAAAATCAGGGAAAATTACTTGGTGTCCGCAATCACCTTTACAGCGACGGCTTTGAAGTTACGACAAACTTTCAAAGAACGGCCAAGTTGACAAAGAAAACTATCGTAAGCCAAACCAACTCCGTCTACAATCCAATAGGTCTAGCAGGTCCGTTGGTGGTCAACTTAAAATCTATGATGAAAGAGGTTTTCGACACTGGCATAGACTGGAAGACCACTCTTGAACCGGCTCTGCATTCTATGTAGCGAGGTTACTAACGCCGTAATATCCGTGCCTTGACCAATTCACGCCTCACCCAAGAAAATACGTTTATGGGTCTTTGCAGACGCGAGCCAGTTCGCTACTGCAACATGTGCCTATGCCCAGTGCATCCAAACCAGGTCAATTTCCTGCTTAATTAGTGGGAAGACGAGACTTACACCAAGGAAGTGCCGGCAAACTATACCCGGCTTGAGCTCATTGCCCTGCTCATGGCTATGCGACTAAGTCGATCTATCACGGCAAGTATGAGCAAGGCAGTGACCACAGTATCGGTAGTATCCGACAGTGAAATATCACTATGGTAGCTAAACTTTTCTAAGAAATTGCCTTTATTTGCGAGCAATATGCGAGACAAAATTCAGAAAATCAAAGGAACCATGGAAAGTGAAGAGATTCCTCTTTCGTTCTATCATGTTGAAGCAGCCCACAATCCTGCAGATGCAGGAACAAGAGGGTTGACGTCGAAATCTATTAACGATCACGATTGGGTCCGAGGTCCGCGTTGGCTAGAAGCTGAATCGGAGACATGGCCTGTGAAGTCAATCGAAGCTCTCAGGGAGCTGCCAGTACAGTGCGAAGACAACAAGGCTATAGCCTTAGTTAAAACGTCAATCCCACAAACAGAAAGCATGGAGTGCCGTGTTATTGATCTAGCACGCTTCTCTCACCTAGAGTGTTAAGAGTCATACCCATGATCGCAAAAGGTCTCAACAATTGGGCTAGATTGACGAGAAAAAATCGCGCGTCTAGCATAGCTCTCTCAGAGAAATTTAGCACAGAGAGCGAAATGACTTCAGACGATATGCAACTTGCCGAGCAAGTGGTTATAACCCAAAAGCACAGTGGTGAAAGCTTCGTGGACATTCAAAAACGATTCCATGAGAAGATACTGAAGATAGATGAAAATGCGATGATTCGACACGAATCCCGCTTACAAAATGCAGCTATTCCTACCGACACTAAATCCCCCATATACATTCCACCTAAATCAGAGTTGGTGCGCTTAAACGTGCAACAAATTCACGACGATAATGTACACTGCGGTAAACAGCACACGCTATCGATCGCTTGCCAAAGATTTGGATTCCTCGTGCTTCAAATGCATTCAAAAAGCATATAAAAAACTACATCACCTGCAAAATGTATCAAGGACTCCAACTGGGGGCTCCAATAATGCCTGCTCTTCCAAAAGACAGAGTGGTAGCAATTAAGGTGTTTCAGAACACAGGATGTGACTTCATGAGAACATTTACGTCAACGTCTCAGGAAAAAAATGTATGTTGCCTTATACCTGTTTGACCACCCGGGCAGTGCATCTAGAGGTCGTGGAGAACATGACCACAGCTCCCTTCCTAAACGGCTTTATACGGTTCATTTCGAGAAGAGGAGTTCCTCGGATTATTCGCACTGACTGCGGGGCCAATTAAATAGGGCGAGCAAATAATAGCCGCTATGTTTGGAAAGGGCGAAGCGAGTAAACACTCCCTAATGTCGTACTGCGCGTTAGAACGAATTAAATGGCTTTTCAATCCACCAGCATGCATCACTCTGGATGGGAGGTGTTTGGGAACAACTAGTAGCTTCAGTGAGGAAGGCGCTGAACAAGTCCCTATGCCGAAAACGGCTCAGCTTTACGGAAATGTGTACAGTGATCACCAGAAATGAGGCGATAATAAAAACTAGGTCGTTAACAAAGCTGAATGCTGGTGATGTGGCTGAAATCCCTCTTGGCCTATTGATTTCCTTTAAGGACATCTCAACTTCTCCCTACCGGAAGGAGAAGATTCTGACTCATATGACGATCCGAACTACGATCCCGAGTTTATACAATTCAAGGAACAGGCCAAGAAAGAACCACTATTTTCCAAGAATTTAGCCAACAAATTTTGGGAATGTTGGAGGAGCGAATACCTGGTATTGATTAGAGAAATACAAAAGCAATTCTCAAGCAACCAAGACACTTAGAACGATTATGCCCACAGCTAGGCGAGATCGTAATTATAAAGCAAGACCTGATTCCTAGAGGCTCTTGGGCCTATGGTAAGGTCATCGAAATCATAGCCGACCGACCTCATCAGATCAGCAAAAATCCTGATACCTAATCGCAACATCATTCATCGTCCACTGAACAAACTTTACCAACTCGAAATCAGAAGTGTACCACAGACGGAAAACACGAGAGCCAGACGAGAAGTGCTTCCTCGCAGCTCAAAAACAAGAGCCTATGAGCTCTTTAGAAGCATGGAAGCTAACCTCATGTTACTATCCGTGATAATCTCCCCGACACAGGGTGTCCAGATTTCCTCGCTTATGTTGTGCAATAAGGGGATGATCATTATCCTGCCAATGATGGCTGGTTCGTAGTATGTATCGACAAGTATGTATATGTAGTATGTATCGACAAAGAATGCCAAGCTCTAAGCAACAGCACTATAGTAATTCGGTATACGCTATCCATCTCCCCTACACCAATAGGTGCCAATGTCAGACTTCGCACATTAACCAGTGGGGCAGTACAGGAAGAAGTCAGAACCTGTGAACGCGCGAATTTCTGCGATCACCAGTATCTACTACCAAAAACCTTGCTGGGTAATTCACACTGCTGGCCTATCGGAGCTATTGTAGCCACAGCTGTTCTGACTTACGTAGTAATTGCGATGGTTCTCATCGCATTTTGGCTAGCTACCAGGCTGTCCAATAATTCTTGCCCCAAAATTTCACCATATTTAATTTTTTTTACCTTAATGGAAAAAAGCCTAATCAACAATATAATCACCACAGTTATCCACAACAGTGGCCCATCGATTGGGCAGGTCGCCGATGCCCTTCGCCCAGAACTCAGGGAGCTGCAATTCGAAGAAGTCCGCGATGTCGGATTTGAGGTTGTCGTAGTTGGTGAATTTTCTTCCGGCCAAATGGTGCCTCAGCGAGCGGAGCAAGGGAATACGGCGGATGGGCAACCGTCTCCCAGCCGAGCGTCGCCAACTTCTGCTGGGTCTCCTTCGCCACGCGAGGGCGCGCGTTGTCGTGCAGCAGGTGACCGAGTCCCATCGGGGACGCTTTTCTCGGATGATTCGATCGTGGATGGTGGACTTGCTGCAGCCAAGCGTCGTCGCCAGTTCACAGGTGGTCGCTTCCGGCTTCTCCTTGATACAGCGACGGATTTCGTCATCATCCACCGTAGAAGGCCTCCTGCTCTGCTCCCTGTCCTCGAGGCTCGTGTCGCCGCTCTCGAAACGATTGTACCAGCGCCTGACTGTGCGTTGGGACACTGCATCCTCCTTGCATGCTCTGCACATGTTGGCGACCGCGGTGCCCGTGTCGTTGCCCAGCAGCCACTCGTAGTACACGAACGTACGAATTCGACCTTGGTCCATTTTAGCTCCTACTGGTAGCTAGACGCGGCGACTGCGCCTTATACACCCCTAGCGTGAAACTCTGGAGAACCTTCTAAAAGGTTTTTACACTTGCCTGATATTATAACTCTTCTAAGAAAAATTATAGAATTTTCAATATTTTCGGACAGGAATTATTGGACAGCCTGTTACAAATGTGATCAAAAAAATCCAGGTCCGACCGTAAGAGAAAAGCAAGGGAGACAAAAAGCGTCACGGTTGAACCAACTGCTCTGAGTTGACTCCTCTTCCTGGTTCAGTCCTGCTCGCCGTATGCACACTTCTTGCATCGTCTCATCGATCAGAGCAGGGGTGTGCATTTGCCGTTAAAAAACTTTTAACGAAATTTAACGGCGAAAATTTTCGTTAACTTGCATTATCGACATTTTACGTTCTATTTTCGAAATTTTTCTTCTTCATGTAAATGCGTTTTGAACGAAACTTTCGGATGAGCTTCCATGTACCCTCTACTTGCTTAAATCAGTGGAAATAAGCAGCCGATGTCGTGCTTATATTTCAAGAACTGTTGATATTTTTCTTGTTTTGCCAATAGTAGTATAGTATTATAGTAAGACCACCGTCAGTCGCAGGCTAGGCCGGCGACGGGCGTGGTCTCCCTATAATGCCGTTCATTTATCCAAAATGTACTCTACAAAAATAGGAGGAAATTGAGAAAAACCACATTCGAACCTCAAGCAGATGTGCTGTAGAGTATGCCACCATGTGCTTCAAAAAGAAAATGGGGGTGGTCAATTGCTTAAAAGTTGTAAAAGGGTGATAGACAGTGGCAATTTCAACATGGAGGTGTTAGGAAGTATGAAGGTGGACCATTGCTAAATGTAGGACGAGAAATGCACTCTTAAATATGCATGTTTTTAATGCATTTCCTTGAGACACAGAAGAGAAAGAGCTTAGCAATTCAAATTTGTTACTTGGGTGGCAGATAAATGAATGCTCAATGCGGAAAAATTCGATTCAATTAAAAATTTCTCAACGGTTCGCGGCTATTTAATTCTTTGCTTCGTCTGCATTAAGAACAGTCCCTTGTATGACAAAAGGGATCATCATTCTATAAAACATCCGGATATGTGAACTTCGTAAATATCTTCCGAGGACAAACTGTACCAAAGAATTCGCTGTGGTCACTGCTTGACCTGATTTCTTCGTTAAAACATTCTGTAGTTTTCCGACACAATTATGGCTCCATAGAAAGATGTTGAGCTTTAAAAGTCTCTTTAAACGTTGAGCATTATGGTAGATAAACTTTAGGTCTACGCATAAGCTGGACGACGTTCCACAAGCTAAACGAACTAAGCATAGTAAGAAATTTGTTGTTTTAGAAGTCTTGTTGTTACTGTTTGGGTTCTCAGAATCTTAATGTTTTTCCACGTTTAGCAGTTTCGTTGATGATAGGACTCTTGTTATTTATTGTGAAGATGAAGACACCGCCCTGTAGTCGTACAATTGCTATATAAACGGAGACGAAGAAATGAATACGGAAACGAATACAAAAATAAATGAAATAATAAATGAATACAAAAATACAGCAAAACTGACTGCAGTTAAGGGAAATTACCGAATTTAACGAAATTTTTTTGCTAAAAAGTGGTCGTTAAAAATTTACCGAAAAAAAAGTTATCGCAGACCCCTGGATCAGAGCATGTCAACATGGGTACATGCGACACTCAATCGACTTGATGTGCAACGAGGTCAATCAATGCCACTACTAATACAATAGAAAATTGCTCTTCAACCGCGTACAGTCTGAACTATGTGTAGAAATCATTCATGGAAACCCGTGGGACTTGCCAAATTTCGAAAAAAGAGGGTCGAGTTCAGAGGCTCAAAGGTAGTGAGTTCTTTAAGAGACCGATAATGATGGACATATACCACATTGAACGGTGTGTCCAAGCCGGATCATGCACTACCAAGAAATGCGAAACAGTCAAACCATATGAGATTAATTCGGAGCTTAACTACACCTCGGACTATCCTGGATAATTTAATAAACCAGCGGTTCGGTTTATTAACGTGCTATAAAAGTGCCAGAAGGCACGATCATGTAGCGGAGATAACAAACACCATGCTTCTTCTATATGATTTTATTTTCATACGCAGACGTAAAAAATATTCGGAGCATGCAGGTAAGATGCTGAATATACAAAATGTAGACGTAGAATATGGATTATACGGGAACAATATTCATGAGAAATAGGTCAGGGTGCATCTTAAACAATTCACCTGAATCACCTGTCGTCCCGTTGATCATCCAATCGCTCGAGCGGATGCCAGCAGCGTCTCCATTCGTCCCTGTTGCGTGCCAGAGTGCTCCAATGGATCCTCCTCGCTCGAGGGACACGAAGAGCGTCATATCGGTCGTTCAGGGCTTTAACGAAGAAGTCCGACCAACGCGTTGGTGGGCGTCCTGGTGTTCTTTTGACATCCCGAGGAATCCAGTCGGTGATGGCTCTCGTCCAGCGGGTGTCTGCAAAGCGCATTACGTGGCCGGCCCACCTAATTTTCGACAACTTGGCCCACGCGACAGCGTCTCTGATCTTCGAACGTCGGCGAAGCTCGGAACTCCGGAGGCCTTCTCTCACTTGCGTGAGTCGTGTCACTCCGAGCATCGTCCTCTCGATTCCACGCTGCGCGACGCTGATCGCGTGTTCATCCTGCTTTCGTATAGCCCAGCTCTCTGAGGCGTATGTTAGGGCAGGAAGAACAGTGGAGTCGAATAGGTTGGCAAGGAGTCGACGTTCTTCGTCTTCTTCGCGACTTCTTCGACGCTCTTGAAAGCTCCCCAAGCCGCTCTTTTCCTCCTGCTCAGCTCTGGTGCTAGCTCGTTGGCCATGTTGACTTCGCGACCCAGATACACATAGCTGGTGCATTCGGAGATGTTCGTTCCGTTGAGCGAGAATGGGGCATCAGAAACCCATCCGTTCCTCATGAACATCGTCTTCGTAAGATTCAGCTGCAGTCCAACATTCCCACATACACGATCGAAGTCGGCCAACATTCGCTCCGCCTGGCTGATGCTCGGTGTTATGAGCACGATGTCGTCAGCGAAGCAAAGATGGTGCAGTTGCCGGTCGTCGATCTTCACTTCCATGTCTTCCCATTCTAGTGGTCGCAATGGTCGCCATATATATCGATTTTTCGCGCCGCACGGTCGATATCTATTCTGATGACTATGGTGCCGCGCCGCGAAACGGCACAACAATAAGCCAGGGCTCACGCACAGGCCACTGTCAAAGCGTGTCTTCGAAGCAGTACATTTCCCACAATGGACTCCAACGGTCGATCTTGAGATTGAAATAATCATCAATAACAGAACGAAGATCTTCACGAAAAAAAAACGAAGATCTTCACGAAAAAAAAAAGAAGATCCCTATGTAACTGAGGAGATGGACCAGTTCAACATTACTGTAGCAACAACTCAGAAGACAGCAAGCTCGATGGAAAACAAACACTTCTTGATCTCCAACAGTAGTTCGCACCTACTGCCAAGCAATTCCGATAGCTTGTGATAGCCCTCTACAAGCATTAAACCGTTTCTCCGCATGTACAACCAAAAGTCGCTGTCACTGTGGACCCTCGTGCACAATTGCCAATTCTTAATGGACGAGAGGACTCTAGGCTAGTTACACCTTATGGCATGCTCTCCTCCAACGGAAGTCATGTACTCTTGATATCCAATGAGGAGGAACTCATACTGCGAATATCCTCCAAAATCCTTCAAACTACGGCCGAAATGATTATCAATCAGAAGTGCAGATTTAAATCTCTGTTAGTTGGATGCTACGACTGCGAACTTGGGGCGCACCTCACAGCGGTCTGCAAATCGCAAACGCCAGTTACCGTCACGGTACCATGCGAATCGCAGCAGTTTCCAGTCAAGTGCGGGCCATCGGATGAACAGAACGATACAGTGCTGCATTTCTAGCAACCAGCTATCCACGAGCAGAACAATGCGCATGCGTTGCTCGAAAACCCCTACCAAGTTTCCGTTAAAAGGAACATTATATTACCACGTGGCATCCTCTACTACCTCAATATTTGATACTCAAATTCACGGAGTTGCTCTACGACATCAATGGTTCT
>OX377206.1:66756463-66801096 GCA_947396885.1 Heligmosomoides polygyrus polygyrus | reverse complement strand
AATCGCACCATCAGCCAAATAAGCGACCGCACTCACTGTCGAAGATGCCGCCGCGGCATTCTTTTAATATAATAATACGGGGGTCGAGCGTTCTACCCTTCCTGGCCCGCCCACCCCCAACCCCTGGGCTTGCTCGAGAGTTCAGTGGCTGCCTTGCGAGATAGTAGAGACGCAGACATTTGCCATGTCTCTGTTTAAAGGGCGGGGGTGGAACGCCACTCCGCCTAATAATACAACTATCATCTGCATCCCCTACACCATAAAGAGTTTGCCAAGGGGGCTTGTAAAGCAGCGACAAAGGCACGATCGCGTATAAAAAGAGGCTCCACCGAAGCATTTTACCATCGTGATGTCTCTCTCAGCCGATCTCCAAGCAGCGCTCGACGAGGTGGACGATTCCGTCCAGGTGCACAACTGCGAAGCCGTCGCCGCACATGTCTCCTAACCCGCTACCATTCTACGTGAGATGGCGCCTAGGATAGCCACGACGGAGCGCGCTCTAAACACGCTTCTCGATAGAAGTACCCCGAAGTGGTCGTCTGTTTTCAGTCCAGTGGACGCGAAAACCCGAGACAACCACTTCTCGGGGTAGGTGCAGCCGTTTCGCCAACACTGTCGCTAGGACAGCCCAAGCCTCAAGGCTGCACCTACGTCTGTGCTGTCTCATGCCGGAACACATGAATAACTGCCGTGTAAAGTGTGGAAATTGTGGTCTTGACCACAATGTCCTCTGCATACGCAAGAAGCCATCGCATCTGATGAATAGACCGCACCACTAGCAGTCCTCTTCAAGCAGTCGCCATGTTTCAACGAGCAGTCATTCGCCAAGCAGTCGCCATGTTTCAACGAGCAGTGCCCTCTTCAAGCAGTCGTCATGTGCGAACGAGCAGTCCTCCTCCAAGCAGTCGTCACTCTCAACAAGCAGTCCCCGTCCCCAATCTAGTAGTTGCCATTTCTCATCAAGCAGTCATCTCGCCGTCGTCCTATCAAGTGGTCAATTGATATTGATGTTGATATTGATATTTATTGCATCAGTAGTTACTTATGTAGAATAGTGAGAGGAATATAACAACCATCCACCGAACAATAAAACAGCAACTAAACAACTATTGAAGTACTAAGAGAAATACAAAAAAAATAAAACAAACGATAGGAAAGATGAAATAAAAACGGAGTGAGAGAAACCGAGAAGGAAGGCCACGTAACTAAGGAAAATGGCTGACCACACCAGGCTAAACGACGTAGAACATCAAGGAGCGATGCTATTGAGGATATGTTTTTTGAAGGTACCGTAGTTTAATACTTTGGAATTGTATCTCAAACAGAGGCAACGTTCTATTGAAAAAAAGAAGCGACCGCAATTAGTTCTGGCAGGTCTTATTTGGAGTTTCCTGGCCCCTCCCCAAGTGGTAGACGGTCTAAGTGAGAAAAAATCCTCCAGCTTGATGCCACAGCTACCGGAAATAATTTTATGAAGCAGCAGAATATCATTAGCAACTCTTCGTGTTGACAATCTTCGGAGGTTGAAGTTAATATTTCTCTCCGCGCTAGAGGGAATTGGGTCATAAACAAAACCCAGATGTCTAATCAGAAGCTTCCCGGTAAAATTGTTCTGGACTTTCTCCAGTCTATCAATAGTGGAAGTTTGTGAGGGGAGAAGACCGGAGTCCCGTATTCAACAACCGGTCTGACGTACGATTTGTAGGCTGTGATTGAGACTGTGGAGTCCTTCGTAGATAGAGCCCTGAACAACCCGGAGACTACCACTGTCGCCCTGTTAGCAACGATTTCACAGTGTTTATCAAAGCAAAGATTCCTTGTAATTAGGAACGCTAGGTCATTATCCTCGTCCGCACTATTAATTGGAAATCCATCAATGTAATAAGAATTTTCAGAGTTCCTCGCTCCTAAGTGAAGTACCTTTGTTTTTGCTTTTGAGAGCGGTAGTTTCTAATCAATTGTCCAAGCATGTAATCCATCAATCGAATTCTGTAAAGCCTCGGAATCACTGGTGCACTCTATAGCTCGAAAAATTTTGATGTCATCGGCGAAAGCGTTTAAATTCCACCCCGCTAACGCTGAGTAGTTGAGCTAGCTCATAAGTGTATATATTAAACAGAATCGGTAAGAGAACTCCGCCCTGCGGTACGCCACTCGTTACAGGCCTGGGACAAGAGATGAAATTGTTAATGCGAACAGAAAAGGTTCGCCTCTCCAGAAATGCAGCAATCCATACAACTATTCGAGGATGGACACCAACAGTGTGAAGCTTTTGTACCAGTTCCTGGTGCGGAACCTGGTCCTGTCAAACGCTTTTCAAAGTCGAAATAAATTACATGAACATTCTTGCGATTATCTAAGGCGGCCGTCCACTTATTCAAATTCTGTAGTACTGCGGTTACTGAGGATTTCCTTTTTTGGAGCCCATGTTGACACGAGGGAATAACTGAGTGCTCTTCAAGATGAGCAACAATACGTTTTTTCAAAAAAAAAATTCGAATAATCGTGCAAACAACGAGGTGATCCTGACGGGCCTGAAGTTAGTCGTATTGGTATGCGGGGCTTCTTAGGGATGGCCGTTACCGACGAGTGCAACCACCTACTGGGGAACTAAGTTCTCATGAAACTATGTTTGAAGAGATATGCTAAAGGTCCTGTGATAATGTGTGCAACCTTTTTAATAAACGTTAGTGGAATCCCGTCTGGCGCAACGGAGTGAGAGGGGGCCATTTTAAAATTAGACTCAGAATCTCTTCTTTATGGAACCATACCGAATCCTGCACCACGGGAAAACTGGACAAAGAGTTAGCGTGGGATGGGAGAGTAAGGGAGGAAATACTAGCGAACGAACTAGCAAATATTTGATGTGTTGTTTTGATATTGATATGCTTTAAATGTATGTATGCATGATGCGGTTCAATTGTTTGGCCCCGCCGGGAGTATCACCGACTACGGTTATGCTCATGCGGTGGTAAAGAGGCGGAGCCTCGCTGTACCCAAGCTGGGTGCGCCTGGCCCTGGGAGACGTTCACCTGTGCGCTTAGAGGTACGACGTTTCCTCAATGAAGCAAACTTATACATTCTCCTGTTATCCTCGTATTCTCCGCAATCCACTAAACCACTCACAACTCTGAAAGGGGAAGAATCATTCCTCAAGTCTCAAGCGCCCATAACAGTTGCTAAGCTCTAGCTTCTTCCTTGAGGCGCGAGCGTGTCCAATTGGAGCACGATGTCACTGTACCTGAATAGCAACAGTGTGTTGCGAGCTTCCAACAGGATATCAACACACTGTTGCTGTTGCAACAGAATAGCAGCCGCAGTCTCTCTTGGCAACTGCAGTTACCATTCTGTTCAAGGGGTGTGGTTGGGCGGAGACGGTTCGGCTCGTCGAACCCGAATTTCCGAGCAGGTTCCACATGGTTTCCCAGAAATTCACGCTGGATTCATGGCGGCCAACTAGTGTTGGCTTTCCGGTTGCAAGCATGTCGGCGAGTAGCGCCAGGAATTATGTGAATGCTAGATCTAATTTGCTTCAATATTAAATTCCCTTCAGTCCGCGGGCGATTCAGAGCTGCGTTAAGGCTGTCAAAGTTTGACCAATAATGCCATAACTTCCATAATTTCTTTTTTCCATGATTCGACATTGCATGACTTTAGCATTCCAATGGCTTGGTTAACTTCATAAAGTTCCTCTTTTCGACAATATATCCCCGCTGACCTTCCTAATGGTCGCCAATTTACAGGTTTTTAGTGAACAAATATGTTAATAGTCTTAATATTTTTTTATTTTTATTTTTTATATGGCGGCAAGTACTACGGTGACAATTCAAAGATAAGATTGGTGCAAAGTGAGATGTTGTTTTAAAACCTCTTCTGCTTCGCTGTCCATCTTCCATTTGGTTTGATTGGATGCTGTTTTATGCATGGTTGGTTATACTAGACTAGTATTTTACCCAGTTCCAGTGATATTTGTCTTTTTTCCTTCATTTATGCGATTTTCTGTTCTTCTTAGTTGCTTTTTCGTGTGAGCACGTCTTCGAAACGTAATAAATAAATAAATAAATAAAGAACTTGGAGTCACTGTATATTTTGATGTTCGCATGAAGATCCATCTTTCCCCATAAATGGTCGCATGGGCTGCTCCCATTATACAGTTACCCGCTAAATTTATTGCATAAAGAGACCAAGAGACATTCGGCGGTGAAAAGACAACACTCTGTGATTAAAGGTTGGTTGCCCAAGTATCGTGTCCAACTCCTCGCTACCCTTAGCTGTTTAATCGACTGACTTCAACCAGATTTTGTTGCCAATTTAACCGGTGTTTGACTGGCGCACGTCTCACAAGCACTGTCGTTATATGATTTGAGAGGAAGCGATGGTAACGGACAAGCAGAGTAGGGACAGAACAATTTTATATGTTAGTCTCGAATTAAACTACGCAGAAAAATCGGTTCTAGTTTCTGCTAAAATTACTTCTACTTTGCTCCACGCATATTCGGTTATTTGGTTCAGGGTTTTCAACGAACTGCGCAGTCTAAACTGTTCTTTGTGGGCACTACAGCGCAAACCTCATGTACTTTCACTGTACCAAGAAATCAACTGAGCTTTCCTTTCTGTATTTCGGCACTCCTTCCAGTGTTTATTCACCTCTGCTGTTAGAGCACATCTGATTTCCAAAGCAATGTGAGTTTTGGGACCTCATGAGTCTCTTCAAGGTCATTGAGGTGAGCAGCCATTGCTTCAACAGCCTTTTCTTTCAGTGACGTATTTCTTCCTTTTATTTCAGCCTGAAAATCCAAATCTGAAAGTCAACCTTGTAGACTCCTTGGTTAATTAGGTCAACACAGCCGAAGATCGAATGCAAAGGTTGAGCTAGGAATATTGTGACGTGAGAAAGAGTGATGGGAAATGTCTGGAGGCCTCCACAAAGCTGTCATTTCACTACATACTCTTCTTAAAAGCGCCCGCACTGCCTCATTTTAAATCTCTCAAAGGGCTAAATTCGTATCCAGTATATCCGATAAGATAAAATAGTGTTTACCGCGCATAGTACTTGTGAAATATGATCCATTGTCCCAAGATTCTAAAAAAGCAGATATGATTTCAGAACAGCCACCTTAGTGTGGGATTCAAATGTACTTAAACAGGAGTGTCATAGAACGTGGTGAACATTCGAGGGCACCTTGACTCTGCCACAGGAGCGCAGCAACCGCGCTCAAACCAGACACTGGCGTGAGATTCTGTTTTTTTTTTACAATTTAGTGCTTAATCATTGGTGAACCAGTAGCGCAACACAAGTTTTTCTTTGGTCTTGTAATCTCCGTCTGTTTGTACTTGTTAGCTTTAAATGTTGATTAGTATCCTCAGCTTCGGAGAACTTACAGCTGCTGTAACTAATGGTTTAAATGAACAAGTGCTTCGGGTTTACCGCCCATTAGCTGTGGGACCTCTTAACGCAATATGCTGTTTTTAATCTTCGGCAAGGTTTTCTGAGCGGAATTCTAGGATTTGCTGGTAGTGTGCGCACTTTCGTTGAGGTTCCACTTATGCGGTGGCGTCTACGGGCAAAGGTGGATCAAAGCAGCGAAACGGCGAGAGAGGAGAGAAGGAGACACTCCTGCGCATCCGACCGAACGAGCGGACTCAGCGCCCGGGTGGGAGAACACACTCGTCGCCCGCGTCTCTAGGCCCCGCCGACCGTCGCGGAGACTGCGTTTCGGGAAGAAGACCATGTTCCGACAGAGCTAGACGTTGCCGAAAGCAACAAGCAAAATGAATCTGGCTCCTGAGGCCGTATGCTATTCTCTCCCCAACCGTCCCCGGCCGGGTATGAGGCTATCTCCGCCCACCTCCCCGGTACACACATCTCTCCCCGAGCAATCTCAGGGACGGGTGACGTCATCAAAACCCTGGGACGGCATCCCCTAGAAAATTGCTCAGAAGAGGCAGATATGCAGTGTAAATGCGACGCTGGCGCGGGAAACTAGCATCGGGGCGTGATATTTGCGACCAGCTGCTGCGGCGCGTCTCATCGGTTGCGAATATTTACTACGAAAATCGCTTTCCCACATTGAGTTGAACACTAGTCGATGAAGAGAGCACTTCAATGCACCCGTAACAGTGTGGAGTATCTAGTTGGACACAATACAGGTCTTCGTAGCTAGTTCGCGATTGGTATACAACTTCCGGAAACGTGATAGGAGGCTGAACTTTTTAGGGCATTGCATCAGGTTAACTATTATTTTTTCAGTGAAGAGGAAGCGAGCCACTAAAATAAATATAGGTAAAACTTCCATTTCACACGAACAGTTTCAATCTCTTAGAAATTAGAAAAAGATAAGCTGGTAGTAAAATGGAGATTTTTCCCAGAAATAGCCTTCTTGTTCATGCAAAATTGTGCGAAGTTTTAAACAAATTGATATTGTGTTCGTTTCACCTGAATGATTATCTGCATTTGTAAGAAAAAATTGTGGGCTCTGTCAAATGCCAAATTCGCACTCAAAAATGTTCAAGAATCTTTTTCAGCTCGTACTCTTAAAGCTTGGAATGAACTTTTTTTGTAATATTTCTCAATTCTTTGGGAAAGTCATTCAACTAGAAATCAGAAAACTTTCCTAAACAGACAGGACATTTGAGAGATTAACTACAAATTTGATGAAAAAGGGTACGGGATATTTGGATGAAATATATAATGCCTTCTCAGTGGATGAAATACTAACTCGCTTTAAAAAAAGAGCACTTTCCAATTCACACAATTCATGGAAAAACTCGACTTAGCAAATCTTCGAAGAGCACACTTTGCTGTAATCATCTGTGTTCAACTGATTTTGTACCACTTTGGGTTCAATAAATTATATGTGTTCTACACAGTGTGGACTCCCTCTGTGAAGATACATCTCTCTAAACACTGCATGGTAAATGCTGTGGTGCAGAATACTCAATCCATCCACTAGCTATGAGGAGCTCACAGAAGTGATAGTGGTACTCCAGTCGGAATCCTTTGCTTCTCTACCCTACTCTGCCATCTCTGCCATCCCCGGGGGACGCCCCGGAGATGCGCATAAGGTGGTGTGGGGAGCGTCGAAACTCGGGAATGGTATCCAGCTTTTTCGAGCCGGGTGCCATCCCCGAATATGGCACCTGGTGTCGAAGTCTCCGCTATCTGGACTCTACCATGGGCGAGAAGAGACGTAGGGGGCTGTGCGAGGGGAATCTATAGTGGGGAGGGCACAGACGGCGCGACAAAGCGGTCATGGATGTTCTTTGCCCTTGTAGTGGTTGCTGGGGTTACAGGGAACGGGTCAACCATGGGCCGTATGCTATTCTCGCCCGACTCGGGGACGGGGACTGCGGGAAAAATCGATGGCGCATGATGTGCATAGGAGGAGATGTGGGCGGAGACCGCCTCATACCCGGCCGGGGACGGTTGGGGAGAAAATAGCATACGGCCCCATGACTCATGTTTCGGCGGCTTCGTCGTGCCGTCGGCGCCCTCTCGGTTAAAGATCCCGCTCTCCTGCCTCGCTGCATCTCTCCACCGTTGCGCTAGTTTTTAAAGAATGTCACACCAAGGACATTGGTAATAGTACTCCCAATCAGTGTCCCGGCTCAAAGGTAAGATCCGATTTCTCCTGCGTTGCGAGTTTGGGACGCGCCGTGTACTTGCCAGAGCGTCACAGTGGTGTGCTTGGTTGGTTGCACAAAGTTACATGCAAAGTACTCAGCGGCTTGGAATAGGTTATATCGCTTTTCTTGTATAGACCAATGTGATTTCAAATCCGCTACTTCTCAAAGCCTGGCTTCAGAACGCTTCGGAGATCAGTTACTGCAGTGCTGTGTAAACTCTGGTTGGTTTCTATCTCAATGCGAGACCCTTTCTCAGAAGTTTTATCCTAAGGTTCATTGCTTCTTGCTGTATGAAAATGAGTATATTCCATCACTATCGTGTGTAAAAACAAACAGATCTAAGGCTCCCAGAAAGCTCAAGAATCAGAGAACGGCCTTAAGGATTGTCATCTGTTCATAAACGCCAATGTTCTGCCCTAGGAAGGCGAATAATAGAATACCATGAGGATGATCCGGTACTATTGTACTTTTGCTACCCCACTTAATCTTGTTCAAAATAGGTCTACTGGGGGGTAATCTGCCATGGGAAGAACGAATATCATAGTCGTTTTTTGCGGAAATGCCTTATAAGTCCGTTATATTAAGTTCGAATTGCCCAAGGCCTTCCGAAATAGCGCGCGCTTGCAGAGACTCCGCCTCCTATCGATGCGCACTATTTCGCCGTTTCTAGTCTGCAACAGAGCTTAGCCAGGGCATAAGCCTTGAAATCTCAAAAAGCCTTGAAAACCCCGTTGTATGCTCCCCGCCCGCGCGGAGGAGAGCACAGAATTGGGCAGGGAAAGGGACTCCGGAATGTGGGCCTACTAGCGCACGCGTGCTAAAATTGCCTTCATCCTGTTTTCCCTCTCCACTGCTAATATGAAAACAAATAAGACGCCGATCTGTAATCAAAAAGAGGAAGTAAGGCTGCACTTGCATTCGCTATGTGCAGCTAGTCGCTGCTGACCCCCCCCCCCCCCTCCCGGGGAGACGGTCGCGATTGCGTGGTGGTAGGAGGCGGTGTCTCTGCGTCTCCTAAAAGCGCGCGCTATTTCGGAAAGCCTTGGGCAATTCGAACTTAATATAACGGACTTATAAGGCATTTCCGCAAAGAAACGACTATGCTACTCGTGCCTCCCATAGCAGATTACCCCCAGTAGACCTATTTTGAACAAGATTAAGTGGGGTACCAAAAGTACAATAGTACCGATGATCCATGTTGTCTCCACCAATTTCTTTTCACAGATCCAGTTTTGCTAGACCTGCGATCCTTCACTAATTGATGTCTGTCGTGCCACCCAAAACGTAGCAGCTTCCAGACGTCTGTTTCGTGATCTTTGGGAAGGTTTGTAGGCTGCGAAGGTTGCATCACTTTCTCTTCCTTGAAACTCAGTCTCCTTGCACTGTACGCCTCCACGACCGCTAGCGGTTATGGAGAAGCAGGCGACGAGAGGGTACTCTCACCTGCGCGCTGAGTCAGCTCACTCGGCCGGCAGCCGTCGGATCGCAGCCGGAGTGTCTGTTCCTCTGCGCTCTCGCCTTTCCGCTCGTCTGGTTGACCCGTGTCCTTAGACGGGTTGCTGGACAGCTCACGTAAATGGATGGGAGGGGTGGTAATTTTTCAATGATTCTGGTCACCTATAGATGTGTTACGTTTTTCTTTCCTCGGGCTCTTGAATGCCATACCTTTGCTTTTTACTTTTCCTGCATTTTTTGCTTTTTGTTGCTCTCTGATGCCCAGACGAATGTTGAAGCACTGATGTCTCCTGTAGTCTGCACTTCTTTCTAGAGGCGACGAACTTTTGCAGTGGCTCGTCAGTTTCGGCCTTCCTTTTTCATATTTGAAGTTTCGATCGCTTGCCTTCGGCCATCACTCATTGTCATGTCGTCTGGCAACGCGTCGTTGTTTGCGGCGCAACTCTTCCGGCCCTCTGTGTGAGTGACGTGACCAGCCTCACTTTGGACATTCCTCACTTTTGTTTGTCCGGTCATCTTTACTTGCATCAGTCTTTTCAAGGCATCCGTGTTCCTAGTCAGATCGTGTGGCTCAGTGTATGTCTCCTGGAATGCAGCTAATATTTCCATACACGTTGGCCAACAGGATTTCACCGCAACAGATGAAGAGTTCCTTCATAATTTCTTGAGAAGAGCGTGTCTGTTCACGCACGCACGCAGAGTACCGTCGCCGCATGGTGCACGTATCTCTTGATGGGATGAGCGCAGTGCTCTCTGTATAACCCAGTCTGCTCTCCACGTATGCTTTAGCGGCAATCTCTTTCTTTATATAAGAGCTATGAGGTCGCCGATTGTTCGGCTATCTTGCAAATGGCTTGATAGCAGAACTGGTCTGACCACGTCGTGAGGCAATTTCGCTAGAATGATTCTACATCATATCGGGTCACAAGTTCCACGGACATCATAGCCTGCGGACACTATCTGGTTAATCATTATCTGGATGTGATCGAAAACAGACGAGCAGCTCTCTGCAGAACTGTTAGCTGGCTTTTAACTGATCAGTTTGTGCGCTATATGTGACCGATTTACAGAATGATTACAGTACTTTTCCTGTGGAGTTTCTATAATCCACTCATTAGTTTTGAGGCACAAGCTTATCCCTTTTACTGAATCTTGTGCCTTTCCTCTCAGGCTTTCCTTGAGCAAGAGGATTTTCTCCATAACGTCAAGCTCTTTACTCCTGTGAATAAGGATCTCAAAATTGCCCAGAACTCCGAGAAACCCCATACTCCTGTGAACAAGGGTCTCAAAATTACCCAGAACTCCGAGAAATCTTCACCGTTGCCGTGAAACTTCGGCAATGTCGCTTGGGGAGGCCTTATTAAACGACATAGAGATGCCCCGCTCCCTATGGTATCGTCAGTTATTGAATCTAACGGTGCTTGAGGGGTTACTGTCCACATTTTCAATGGGCTCTGTTCGAACAGCCTCATCTCCTTGTAGACCACTACTGCTTGATTTAGCGTTTTGCAGTATTAAGGCTCTCTGTGAGATATACCCTAATTTTACGCTCATCGTGTCCCTTACGCTCTTGGATTCTTCGTAACGTGCTGTAAGCGGTCGTTTAGTGTGCACGCGACGCGCGACGCGATCCAGTGATAAACTCCCACATCGATTAATCGCGCCGCGCGATCGATATGGGTGCTCACCATAACATCGCTTCGCGCGTCGCGTGCACACTAAACGACCCCTAAGATTGTATATTAAAATGTCCGTACTAACTAGTTCTCTATGCAGCTGAGAGACATTCTCTATCTGCTCAATTTTTAGCATAATGTCTTTTTTGTTAGACTTATTTTTACAAATTTCCTACTCCTCTCGTATCTCTTTGTAGAGCTTTTCGAGCTTTTCTTTTCTTTCTTTTACTTGCTTTATACTGCTTTGAAAAGGTGCAGTAGTAGACCTACATTTTTCGTAAGTATTTTCATCCGTTAGCCGATACTCTACTCTTACTGTGTACTCTGTGTACATTACCACCAGATCTTTCAGCGTTGACGCTCTGCTAATGATCGGGGTTCTGTGGAAGAGCAACGCCATTTTAAGTGCGACTTTCGTGGGTCTCTTTGAATTTAAGAGATGCTGCTCCTAGTGTCTTGAACACTGAATATTTCTTTCGGTGATGGCAAAGGTTTCTGGTGCTATACGCGCAGAAATTTGCTCCTCGTAATGAATAAGAGAGTCTTGCAGTCTCTTAATTAGAGGCTGTGGTCGTTACTCAACCAACTCAAAGTGTGAACTGAGAGTAATTCTCTTAATTAAAGAATGCGATCGAATTTATGGTCGACTTGCGGCTCTAATCGTTGTACGCGAGAGAATTACGATTCTGTTTATTCTAGAGAATGTGATCTGCAGTAAATCGACTTGTTGCTCTAGGCGTTCTACGCGAGAGACTTACAGTATGGCTTATTAGGCCGATGCACAAAATATACCCGTTGCACGGATAGCTGAAGCGGTGGAGATAACAAAATGTTAGAGGAGTAACGCGACTCTACTTCTGTACACAATTCAGGATGGTTCAGTGGTTAATCATTTATGTATAATGAGCAGGGGAGGGAGATGCGACTATTCGTCACAACCGCATAGGAGAAGTCTGGCGTACGCCGCTATCTTCTGGCCATGGTGATCTGTTCCGCCCACGTACAGTGGACAGCTGAGGCCTCTTCTAGTAGGGGCATCGTCGTCGTCGAAGATAGTGTAGTTAGCGGCCATTTGTGACCATCATCTATAGCAACTTTCTGAAGTGTTATGTCATGACAGTGGCAATGGCGTTTAGTCCAGCCAGTATTACAGTCACATGGCCTTATTTGCGCAGTTGCGGAAATTACGTGCTGCATCGACCGCGCGTAGGATATTCAAGCGGTACGACATACTGGTCCTAAATAAGAACTGACATAATTCCTGACACAGCAAACCTTATGGTAAATATTGCCAGTGAAGGTTTTTGTACGGAGACAGCCGTAATGTTGAAGTTATGGTACGTAGTTATCACATATGGTTCCAGGAGTACGATTTCCCCCTTGATTTCTTTCATGAGGGTGCTTTATAGCTCCACTTGGACATCAGGTACCCACTCTATACATTCGATGACTTCGAATACAGCTCTCGAAATAGGAATGTGGGCAACCGTGTAGAACGTGCAGGTAGGAGAAAGCAGGAAACATCCACAGCTAACGCCACCGCATGTGTACTGACATCCGGAATAGCCCGGGTTCTTTTGCGCACTAGATAATTCAGGAACGCTATCATTTAGTCGGAGTGTGTTACACACATTCCCAGTACAGGATCCCACCTATGTGCACCTCAAGCTGGTGTACACTTTGTGTTCTGTGTTTTTTGTAAAGGATTCGGAAACTTTAGCACACTTGACGGTGATTGATCTAACCCTCATGTTGAGTAGTCCCACAGATATGTTTTCGTGACGGATTCCAATGCACTGTTCGGTTTGAATCCTATTGAACAAGAGTTCTCTACTGATTTCATAGGTGCAGATGCCGCTTTGGTTGCAAACAATATCGGTTGCATGTCTTGTAAATCCGCGTTGGCTGCTCTCAACCGGCCTACATGTCATAATCGCTATGCACAGTGTGGTAAGGATACCACCGTTCAGTGGGGAAGGATCTCAGGAATGAAGTCCAATATTTTCCACGTGGTCACCACTAATACAATTTATCTGGACAGCTGGTGCAGTCACACTACTCCTGCTCTTGATAAGGTATATGATGATACCAACAAGCGTAAACATGAATAGAGCTAGCTAGCAGATACGTGGTAACGGCTACACTTGCTCCCACCGGCGAGCAGTGTGGATTTCCTAGCAATGATATGATAAGTAACGTGTTGGAACTCGAACAGAAATCGGGATGAGCACGGATTGTAACAAATGTGCCTTCTCCTTGCTTCAGCTTAATATCAGTTGTGCTGTATATTGGGGAGACTGGAAGCTTGTAAGACTTTACCAGTATATCGCCTTCGAAAATTTCGCACTCTTCATTGAAGCATAATTCAAATGTGGCATTCCTTCCAGCTATTTTCACTATCCCATTCTCACAACTAAGTTGCGTCTGTCTTAGCTAGCAGAGCAGCAAATGTGATGATCATAAGCATTACATTTGCTTTTGCTCCTTTTATAAAGGAAAGCGTATTTCCCCTTCACTTTGACGTCAGTATGATTATGTCAAATGAGTCAGGGGCCTACTCGCATGTAACGAACTGAGTGGAACTGTTCTAGAACTCTCTGATGGCTTCGATGCCTTGGTCTTTGCCGACCTGGCGGAAGCTTTCGGATTTGTTCAGATACCTTCTCCCGATGTGTTTTCATTCATCGAACTTCAAGGACATATAGCTTGTTTAGAGGTCTTTGCTGCACATGCCTGTTTGGAGTAAGGACTTCAGCTGACCTCACCAGGCAATCGTGACTGACGGTTAGATCAACCACTTTTCCTTACACCCAGCATCCTCGGGGCAACAGTTCTTGTTCTGTAAGTACGATTTCACCCTTTTCTGAAATCGACCTTGCTATGTGCCTACGCTGCTTGAGATAAAGCTTCCGCGATTCTCTAAGCAAGGTGAGGTACTCGCAACTCCATTTTGCCCAAAACTTGTCGACAATTTGTTCAGAGTAGCTTAATGCTTCCAAGGCTTGCTGCCTTGTTTTTATGTACTCCGTCTTGTATATCGGGCCATCCGGGTCACTCAATGTTCCGGAATCTTGTACGGCAAATTTTACGTTTCCTGGAAGAAAATCGACCGGTCTTAATGGGGTCTCCATTAAGTATGTACTTATCTTTGTAAGCGGTCATGTATTAATAGTTGCTTCGATAGCAGCAACAACCATGCACATTTGGCCGAAATGAACTTCTTTCGACCGATTGATTTGCGCATGTAGCGTTTTGCAGAATTGAGCAGTATTTCCCGGAAACCGTCCATCCACGGACTAGCGGGAGATTTGAAAACTCACTGTATGCCATTATCGGCATCATAGCTCATTACGGAATGCCCTGAGCTGTTGGAACTCGATAGTTCCTTGATAATTATCGAACCTAATCGAAAATTGGTTCCACAATCAGGACAAATTAAGTGAGGAACACCTCTTCTTGAAATAAACCGCATGAAGCAGTTCAGAAAAGCTCCAGCGGACATGTCTTCCATTACTTCTAGGTGAACCGCTCTGGTGGTTAAGCATGTGTACAGACAGATGTACATACTTTCGTCCGAACTTGATGTGTACGGGCCGATAAAGTAACATCCTACATTTCGGAATATTTTTCTTATCACTACCCTATCTGCCGGTAGCGGTGGCATAGAAGGAACCATATGGTAGTGCTTGCCATCTTTTACAGAACGTGCAATTTCTTAGGTAGGTGTTACATGATTCAGGCGCACAAGGGATCCAGTACTTTGCCTGGCCAGTGATAAGGTCTGATCTTTGCCACATTGAAAGTTATCGTTGCGAGTGGCTGTTAACACGAGCCTTGTTACATCTCCTCTATTTGGGGAATAGATTAGGGACGTTGCGTCCACTGGAATGCATGCGTGCTGCATTCGTGATATATGCCTTATGATGCCGTACTTGTCGCGGACAATTTGCGTATTACGAAACCTGTTGCTGATTTCCTTCTAATGTTCCTGTGAACATCAGTATGCAGTAGTGTTGCAGCAAAATTGATGTCATCAGCGTCAATCAATTTCAGTCTGGAGCCCAAACTTTGTTATCATCCCGATTGGGGGTGGCAATTGCAATTTCTCCTTCACCTTCGAGATGAGGTGGTGAAGGAATTTTCCAACATGTGCTATTGAACGTAGGGCCGTAGACAGCCGGGAAAACGGTGAAAGGTCAAAGGCATGCTCAACCGCGTGAATACTGTTAGCGCGTGGAAGGCTAATTATTACTGGCCTGTCGCACTGCTTGAATCACGTCTATGGGCTTCAAAAGCTTGGATTTGAGCCCACTTTCTAACCAACGTGGACCTTCAAGCCAGCTCTGGTCGAGAATTGGCTCATTTGAAAATCCTCTTGTGCCAGCATCAGCTGGATTGTATACCGAATACGTAATAAAATTGTAGTCATGTTGCTTGCCTTGTTGTTGCGCCTTTAGCTTGCGTATTTGCATACACTGATTGGTAACAAATGCAGGAAGCTCTCGCGAGGACTTTTTCCAAGACAGTGCTACTTCACTATCTGAGACTACATTAACTGCGATATTTTGGTGTTGACAGCCTTCGCAACGCTGACAGCTAATCTCATTGCTAGCAGGATACCAAGAAGTTCCAAACGAGGAATTGTTTGCTCGTTCTTTTTTTAGTCATCGATAAAAGCGTACGCTGATATCGCCGTTCTACTTGCATCTGCAATCGCCCAGAGGCGAACGGTTGTGCTGTCATTAGTCGCCAAGAATGGTGGTAACAGTCGCAGTACATGTAATACAGTATTACTGACTGCACTGCATTGCCTATACCATTTACCACGCAATTCGTGAGGAACTCGGCTTCCCAGTTATGATTAGATGGGAAGATTTCTCCCATTTTGGACTTCAAACGAGAATCGGGCTGACAATTCCCAACGGATCATAAATGGAGTTCAGCTGGGTGACTATATCACGCCTCGTAAAATCCTGTTATAATGGAAACGTTACCTTCACAGTGAACCGGTCGGTTATGGTTTCATAGTCCACACCAAGATATGTTATCGACCCAGAAGGTAACCGGTCATAGGCCGGGATTCCTGGATTAACAAGCCCAGAGTGAGGAACGTACTCACTGAGATTCATTCCTATCCGAACGAATAACGCCTTGGATAGTTCGTACTTATACAAAGTTTCCTCTACAGTGTTTGCAACTAACAAAATGTTGTCAACGTTGAGATTTGTAGTTATCTCTGTTGCTAAGCTGCATTTTTGTGACTGCAAGAACGCAAAGATTGACTTGTTCAAGATGCTTGGCGAAACTGTGATTTCAAAAGGTAGTCTAGTGAAACGGTATTCCATTATGTTGTCCTGAGTAAGAGGCAGGCTTGGCTGTTTCACACTGAGGAATCGACATAGATCCTTGTGATGAGCAGGTATGCGAATTTGTGTAAACGCTGCTTCTATATCACACAGCAGCACAAATTTGCTTAAACGAATTGCGATTAGTATTTTGTATCAAGGTCGTCCTTTCGATCACACTTTGGCTTTCATGATCACTCAGTATCATGGAATACCACTGTTGTTGTGCAGTATTGTATTTGCCTGTAGATGTTTCTGCAGTGCCGCAAGTAATTTGACTGCGACCCGTAGTTATCGCTCAAGCCACTTACGCTGCGCTTTAGCGGGACCAAGGTAATCAGTGAGGAGTACTCCTCAAAATACCTTAACGTGCTATCGTCTTTCGTATTCCCCATTGGTTCGATACCTAGACTTTCTATTTCAAACATTCTTTGGATGTTATCGCTATCCGAAATCTCCAATACAGACGTCATTGAGTGCGACATAACTATGGAATCGGTAGTATCCATGATACCGCGTGCATAGATGGTTGGACCGAATACTGTTTTTGCAATATGCAGACCTGATGCAGCTCGTGTATCGACCGTATAAAACTACTACTAGATCATAGTAGCGGTCTAGTCCAACAAGGATGTGCGGCAGTTAGTGTGCTCCACGGACTTCTGAGTTTGCTAGGAAGGTCTCTTCACCTTGTAGAAATTGTAGAAATGGAAAGTGACTCCAATCAGACGAATAGGCACTGCCACGCGGTAATATGGTAGTTGATGCGACCGAACGCGTTGGAGACCACCTCAAACTTGGGTAAATAAACCTTTGCTTTAATAAATATAAATAAAGACGGGCGCGACTAACGAAACAAGACATCAAAGCACCGGTGGTAGAACCATATACTGAGATAGGACAACAAAATGGATAAACATAGGATAATATGGGCGCAACTACGCCAAACATGAATAGAAACAACATGATATAAGTAGCACCGAGACCCTGAAACAGGAGAAGTGACCCAGCAAAGAAACAACACCATGGACACGGCAAGGCACAAGATAAACATAACATACATGCGGATAGAGTAACATACCAACAAGACACATGAGGATAACGAAGCAAGATAATAATGCAAAACCGAACACAACACTAAAACATGAAGGAACACACAAGGATTACATGAAACCAATGAAACAATACAATATGAACAAAATAAGAACCACAAGGCACGTCGTGGTCTCCGTTCTGACGCGCTAAGGAGTCAGAACGGAGAGACCACGACACAAATACGCGCAGAATGGAAAAACCCCCTCATATCAACCTCCCCGGACGCGCACAGCCGCTACACTGCCTGCAACTCCAAGAAAGGGGCTGGACGCGCTGCATAGGAGGAAATCCCTGAAAATCAGGAGGCGCCGAGAAATAGCCCGGGGTCGAGGAGAGTCCAGAGACGCGCGCGGCGGTCGAAATGGGGCGAGAAATCCTTCAGTGTGGACGGGTTGTCGTCAGAAATTCTTGATCAATTTCTGCACGTTTAGCCGAAGGAAATCCTGTTATGATTGGCTTAGTTTGAAGAGCCAGGTTGATCTCTTGGGCGGTACATATTTTTGAGATACCATGTGACTTTCAAACATCTCCGTGTGACAGCCGATTTCTGACATGATGCAGGTTTCCGTAGGGGTTTTCGGAAGGCCAAATCTTTCTACAAGAGGCCCTTGTATCGCTGTCTTCTGAGCTGCAGTGTCGAAGAAAAAGGAAGTACTTTTTTAAGACTGCCGTCTATATTATTCCACACGTTTCCTTCAGCTGTCATGAAAACTAGCCGTTCACTTCTGTTTGACAGATTTTGAAATGTAACCTCATTTCCAATGTTTTGATCGGAATAGAGCGGTTGGTTTACACTTGAATGATTACGACGTGAGTCGATACCAGCGTTGGTGCGCTCTCTGTTTGGTATCTGGGGTCTTTGAGGTGACCTGTTATTGATAATGCCGTTATAGTTATCACTTGTCAGCCAACGAGTTGTATGAGGTGGTTTTACGATTCCGGGGTCTGCCTGGAGCGGTCCTATGCCATTCACACTGAGGAATGGTGTGTGAGCTGCCGCACATTGTGCAGTTGGACGTTTCGCAGTGACTGCTGGAATGATTTGTTTGAAAACTTTTCCAGCAAGCCTTTTTTCTTCAGTACTGCCCGACACTGTTGGTGGTCGGTCATGGTTCTGCACACCATAGAATTGTGGTTTGTCTTACCACAAAATATGCAGAGGGCCGATTGACTGTGGCGCTGAGTCCTGCTGTCACGCCCTTTGTTCGACTAGATGGAACCTAGTCGCTGTTCCACATAAGCCTCGTCGTTGATTTCTTTTTCTAATGCATCCGGGAGTTCCTTGATTTTGAGGGTATCAGTGCTTTGATTTTTAACGAGGATATCTAGCACAAAATCCGTATGGAAACTTCTGTAGTATAGTTTCATTACACATAGGATCGCACGTGTCCCGAATGTCGTACCCAGCTGATACTATTTGTAGGGTTTTTACTGTGTCAAAGCATTCTTGGCAACTATGTCCTTGCTTTGACGCAGGTCGCAAATCGAATAGTTTCTGCACTGTAGTTGACTGTTTGCTGGTTTGTTGCCAAAACTCTTAGTTACGGTATCCACCATCCACTGATAATTATCGGGTATGGTTTTATACCTCTAACCGCATTCTCTGCTGGATTTTTGAGGCTTTATTTGAGCAGGGCGATTTTTTTCAATGGTGGAGATATCACTATTGTTGTGTACTACCGTTTCCAATACCGCCCAGTACTCAGGAAACAAACTCTTCTGGGTGTTTCCATTAAACTGGGTAGTTTTGCAGAGGGTATCCTCAGCCCCTTTCAGTGGTATGGCACTACTGTCTTGTTCATTGATGAACTTGGAATCTCATCATTGGGCTAGGTTACACCTGAATATAGTGCTGGTATTCTCAGCCTTAGCTGCACCTTTTGCACCTCACTTTTGGCATACGCTATCCGCAACTCAACGTTGCAAGCGAATAACGTGCTTTTCCTCATCAGTTGTGAATATTGAGATTCTTTATCGAACTCTTCTATGTCTGCCAATATTTCTTTTTGCTCAGTTTTTGACTTCGTGGAATGACAAAATTCTTCCATTTTGTCAATTGTGCTTTGCATAGTTTCGCTCGCCAGTTTTACTTGGTTTAGACATGTGTTAAGAAACACTGAGTTAGTTGTGCATTCTTCTTGACGTTTTTTATCGTCATCAGGGTATACAATCTTCAGTGTATGCGCTTTATATTTGTCATTTGATGGTTTCTGCCCTAGCCATTATCGCTTTCTTGTGGAAGAAGAGCGACATTTTTTAGGCTGTTCTGTTTTGTTTGAACCAAAACAGATAATTTAAGGATGTAAGAGACGCAAGGTTTCGTTAAACGAACCTCCTGCGCAGTTGCGGTAGGGCCGGGCACGGTATTTAAGGCTGTAGTAGCTCCAAGGACTGGCAAGGCCAACCTCTTGCGCAGCTGCTGTTGGACAGAGCACGAAATTTAGGGCTTATTAGCACCAAGGTGTAGTAAAATCCCAACTTCTTCTCGCACTAGTGCAAGGTGTGAAACAAACTAGTTGCTTCGAAAGGAACAAGTTAGAATAGGCTAACCTCTCGGCTAGATTTAGCTGATGCACCAGAAATATCCTGGTTAAGAGCGTATGGTGGCGCTCTGACATGCACTAAGAGTATGTTGGCTCTTTTGTGCTTACTTCTGCGAGTGTGTTGGCTCGTCAATAAAAGGTTTATGCGAAGAACCGTAGTGGCCAGTGGTAGAAATAAATTGATCTAAGCTCAATCGTACGGAGGCGAGGTCACGCTAACTCAAACACTTAGGGCAGACTTCTCGTCACTTCTCGTCATGGAGTGGCAGATAAGCACCCATTGAGAAGGGTGGAGAGGGTGAGCCGACAACTCTCTCGAGAATGAAGTGGTCACCGATGCCTCTATTTAGATAGTGATGAGCTGCTTACTACGTCAGAATGCTGCGGGAGATTAACAACAGACAGATTCACGACCAACACGTTAAACATTTATAGCGTCATCGTCATTGGCGCGAAGAGTCGAACTGGGAGGAAAAACCGAACTATGTCTTCCAAACTTCTGAATCTTCCTCAGCAACGTACACTTGAAACGAGAAGGTTTAAAGATTGATGATGTGCCTCAATTCCACTTCACTTTCGTTTCGGCGGAGATCTATTATATCGAGATTGATTCAAAAATGATTTAACAAAATATACGTTATCTATAATGCTTCTGCACCTTCACGTCGCATACGTTTATTCGCACTTCAGCTATAGTTGTATATTCCTAGAAAAAGTCTGTATAGACCAACATGTTCGGATTCCCACCATTGAGAAGGCGCGGGAGTTAAAGTACCCAGTGACGGCCTGTGGCAACCTTGTGTGCAGTTACCGGGGTACATCAAGAACGGTAGGTTAGGTCATAGGTCCAGTTCCTGGCTGGAACAAATGTTCTTCGTGAAAAGTTTGATTACATATCTTCAGATTAACCTGATTTGGAAAGGCTAACGAATCGAGGATGTCATGACTATAGTTTTGAAAGAAACTGTGGTTAGGAATACACCCATTGTTCCTTGTTTGGGGTAACCCTGCTTTGGATCTGTCAGTGATTCTATTTGCATTTTGTATTACCCGTTGAGGCATTTTGCATTACTCGTCTACCCCGAGTCTCCTGGATGGGGGATTGGGGCGCTCTACTGTATATAAAACAGTAGTGTATGTGTGCGCGCATGTGTGTTTCCTTCCGTCCGTCCGTCACAACTGGAGTGGGGACACGGGCTATTGGCGATACTCAACGATTAATAGTGGTGGAGAGCGGCCCGAAACTTAAGCCCAGGTATAATCGAGCTCGCTGAACACGAATCTGATGTTCGTTTTTGAAGTATCGATCGCCATCAATCGACAATGATCAAATTATCGATTTTTTGGGAATGCCATTCAAGCGGTCCAAAGCTTTAGCCCTTGGGGTTATCGAGGGCACTGAAGGGTAGTCGGTGAATGTTTTGTATTTATAGTCTCCACAAGCATTTTAATATCATCTCCCGGTAATAAGGAAGTGATGATTCTCTGAATATTTCATGGCATTCAAAAATGTTGGTTTTTTTCAGCGTGACCTCACTATATTAGCGGAACAATTACGTGTGGATTTGTAGTTGACGGGCTCAATCTTTTCTGAGTAGTAGTCAATGCCTCTAGAATAGCAGCCTCTCTTCGTGACACTTTCTAACTTGCACCACTCGACGTAGTTAAGGTGTTCTTCCTGCGGAAACCATGACATAGATGTCAGCTACAATTGAGAATGAAAGCTATTAGTACGGCGAAGGTGTTAGTAGCCTTCAATGCGGCCGACAGGCGGCTGGTGATAAGATATGTTGATTGATTGGATTTCCCCCAACGGGGAACACTATCATACGGCCCCAAAGGGCGTCGCTCATCAGCAACTTCACTTGACACGTACTTTGGGCAGAAGACGTCATCAAGTTACACCCCTTTCGTTGTGGAAAGTGTTTTTTCGCCGCCTTAGCTCGAAAATTACTTTCCGTATTCCGCTCGTGTTCCACCTGGTCAACTGTGCTTTGTGTGCGCTATTTTCGCACCCCTAATTCCCCCTCCCCCCTAATTTTCCCCCTATTCTTATTTTATGACTCATCGCTGATCGATGGTATCGATGGCCATCGCTTAGCGCGTCATTATATAGTGTGATAATTGATTTAAAATAGATTATATCACCAAGGGCGAAAACCTAGCCTGCGAGCAGAACCCCACCACATTTTCAGAGCCGCACCACCGCTTTATTTTGTGAATCGCCCTAAACAGCCAACCATCATTGATCGATAGATAGCTCTACTGAAAAGTGAAAGTGAGCTCTCGGTTCGTGCATACGCTCGTGGAGAAATTGGCGCCGTATGCAGGAGAAGTGTTCGCTACAGGAGACGACGAAGAGCATGTTGAAAAATACTGCAGCAAGGTTAATTTGCTGAAAGGGAGCATAGAGCAGATAGTGCAGAGTAAAAGTAGTCTCGTCTGCGGGCACAAAAAGGAATTCGACGATGCAAAGTCAAAAAACAGCAATAAGAAACTTCATCTTCGAGATTGAAGAAATGGAGAGTGAGGCGAAACATAACAATAAAATCGCAAAAGCCAAATAAGTGACAAGCCTGGTCGGAATAAGGATAAATGAAGCGAAAAGTCAATTCAGCAGACTGGAAAGAAAGTTTGGTAAAACTAACACAGCTGTAGAGCAGACCTCAACCCTAAACGGAAATTCTGGTGGGCAGAAGCATGAATAAATTGGAGATGCCCCCAGCTGCTCAAATGAGGCAATAGTGCGAGCACAAAACAGCCAATTTTGCCGGCCACTGAAGCCGGAACAGCTGAAACCTCCCGTTTCAGCAGAGACGAAGACGAACACCACAGGTTCAGAACAACACCACCGCGGAGCAGTCTAATGTCATGTTCTGATGTTGCACCATGGAAAAAGACATCGTACTGTGCACAGGCCTGTCGACTTCGATTTGTCAAGGATGACACGACGTAGGACTTGTAATAATGTGGTGGTTCAGTGGATGTGAGAGCGAGTGTAAGAGATGAGACAAAATTTTTGCAAGACTAACTGGTCTACGTACAGGTGGAGCAAGAAAGTCTGTATGGTAGCGCACGCCTCCTGCACTCTCAAGGCTTGAGCACCATCGTAGACGGTTGACGTTGATATTTACGGCGAGGGATCGGCTTGTTTGGTGGACTCCTGCAGACCATAAAGACTGGACATGAAGAAGACTCGAGTGACTGTTGACGGTTTGAGGTTGACGGCTGCAGACTGCTTGCTGAAACTTGAAGACAGCTTGATGGACGAGATGAGCAGCAGCAGCTAACTGAGAGTTGTAAAGGGCGACGGTATGGAAGAAAGGGTTATATGACAGATTTTAACCCTAAGCTAGTACAGTACCCATTTTTGAAAAAGCATGAATCACTGAACGGCGGTCTTGTGAGGTTTTTCCTGTTGAGCTTTGCCAACGTAGTTCCAGGAACTCCGCGAGCATAACGCATCACTTCTTTTTTCAATATTAATTTTTTGCGGCACGGTGGACAATCGAGGGTATATGTTTGTTGAGCTAGCCGGTCCATCTAACAAAGTAGAGACCTGATGTACGTTCGCGCGAAGGGGCAAGCCCCAGGGCAGGCGCGTTTGCTTGATGACTGGTTCTGTATATCGTTAACTATTGCTCTTCGTATGTGACCTAGACGACTAGATAGTGATTCTTCCATGATCGACTTTTCATTCTGCGAGTCAAAGGAAAAAACTGCTTTGTCATACTCTTTCTTCCTGGTGTTCCATATACTCCCCTCGGCTGTAATTAAAGCTACTTACGAGTTGATGACCGAAAAGCTATTAAAGGTTCCAGGTTCAGCGAAAACTGCGCTAACATTTATAAAAATTTTGGTACAATAGCGCTGATTTTCTCACAATTATAACTAATTGCTATCCGATAATAGCAGGTTTGATGGTCTCCTCGAAACGAATTCCATGGAGGACCTTTTCTGGGCCTCTTAGGGTCTTTTTGAAGCACACTGATACGTGGTGCATTTTTCCACATCCGGTACAGTTCGGCTTTTGGCAGTTAAAGGTGTCGTGCCGTGAGGAGTGGCATTTCCACCATCTGCTTTGCTCTTTCAAAATTCTTCTGCGGGTTGATTTGTCAATAACAGTTTTACATGACAAAGACACATGCCTACCAATGCCGCAAAAGATGCATCCCCTATTTGGTTGAGGTCGCGGAACGTCATATATACGTGGTGTTGAGGTAACCTCTCCGTTGATTGTATTGCCAGTGTATTCTCAACGTAGACCCTAATGACAACTTCCTTCTTGTGGTCGCTCGCTCATAAGTTCATCGATTGACTGATTGTGCACTGCCTTCCTAGCTACGAGCACAGCTTCTACTATATCGTGATGAAATTTGGCTTAATTTGTGCTTAAGTGAATAATTGAACATTCGAATTCGAATAATTCTATTCGAAATCGAGTATTCGTATTCGAGCGTTCGAAAAAAGGCGATTTTCGAATGTGTTCGAATTCGAACGCTCGAAGCACTTGTGTTAGAATGCTCGAGTTCGAATGCTCAAAACATTCCCATTCGAACGCTCGATCTTTCAATCTTTCCTGCTTCAAGCATCCCACGAACAGATAATTTGCGCTGCAGTCAGAGAGGTGCGCGCCATCATCGGGCATTTAGGGGCCGCATGTTCTTAGAGCAGGGCGCGTGTAGCGCAGTCGGAGGAGGTGCGACTGTCGCGTGCACCCGATACCAGGTTCCTGGTTCGGATTTCCCGCCCAGGCCAACCAAGCCTTCCATCCCTCCGGGGTCGGTGAATTGGTACCAGACTTGTCTGGGAAGGATAAAGCGCTGACTTGTTCATCGGCTGGCCACCGCAAGTCATTGTATGGCTAAATACGCATTCATGTCGCCTCCACGACATCCCGTAGAAGTAGAATGCGCTGGCGCATCCCAAAAGGGATTGAGTAACGCCGTCCTTTATCCTTTATCCTTTTATGTTCTTAGGGCGCATAACCAGGCTAGCGAAGGGACTCCAAGGTGTGTGCCATTCAAGCTGCTCGTGTGGAAACCGCCTTCGTCGCTCAATAGGAGTCCGCAGCTGAGTTCTGCAGAAAGGCATACGGCAGGAAAATACGCAGAAAACGCCAGCAAATTATGTCGACGTCAAAACCTCTCAAATCTCAACCACTCAGGTGAAATGCCAATTCACCGCAACGCAAAAGAAGCGAACCCCAAACCTCCTTGGCATGAAGCAACGCCACTATCCTGCCCCACAAGCCGCCTGACGGGTGCGGCATCGCGGGAATACAAGACATCGATCAAACGCCCACGTGGAGATCGCGTTTAAAAACACCCCCCCCCCCCCCGTGCATTGCATTTGGTCAGGTGCTCTCATGTTGAGAGCGCTTGCGCAACGCACTGTGCAGCATTCCTAACAGAGTGAGCCTTCTCTCCCCATAGCTGCGCCTTTGACTATCTCCTTTTAATAATTAGCGATTTGTTCCGAGTCATACTTCTTGTAATACTTGTAACACAGTTTGCGGTGCAATCCTGTTTGGGGGAACCTATTCTGTTGCTCCTCTCCATTATGCTTGTCTTTCCCTTCCCAGCTACCATTGTAGTTTATCGAAACTTTAGACGTGCGTCACACTATGAAACGGCCGCTGCGCTCTCAAGAAAAATGCAAGAAAGATATGGAAGGGATCTCCTGAACTCATACGTAGGTTAGACGACGTCTGCGAGACGTCTTCCGAATCCACAGGCATGTTGTCAACGATAACGTGCCTGGGGATTAAGAAGGTTGGGTGGTTTTCTTTTATCGCTGCGGATGGTTCTCTTTTATCGCACAGTATGTGGAAATCAACCTGATAACACACATCTGGGAGTAGAAGCGCTAAGGATTATGCATTCGTGGCAGGTCTTAACGGCCGTTAATTTCAAATGAGGCTTAGAGGGGTGGCGAAAGGCAAGATGTTTTATTTTGTTTCGTTCAAGGTTGTTCACCGTGGCGTTAATATATACAATGTAAAGAAGAGAAAAAGCAAAACGAGGGGAAATGGGGAAGCTGCCATTTATGGGACAGACCTTATGATGTGGCTCAGTTGAAGCATCACGTTTTCCTGTCTATCCTCAGAAATGCAGAGCGTTCATTCTTCACGCTGAAAACAGCGGCGCAAGCTTCTCGGAATACCACCGGAGCGGCGGAGAGTTTGGAAGACATCGGCGGAATATAAGTTACAATCGCACTGAGGAGTCTGTTTGCCTAAAATTTGAACTTTGTAACGTTAACTACTGGTTCGAACGAATTGTTTGCGGCAATGCCATAACGTTAGCCAAACCAAAAAGAACATCATGGATTGGACGATGCAATTTATCCCAGTGTGAGTGATCTTGTCCACATATTAGTGAAACTAAAGTCAGACATCAAGCAAGGCGAGAAAAGTGTATACACTGTTTGAAAGGTGATCACTTCGCTCACAGTGAACGTACTGAGGAGCTTAAGGGCAAACATGAAAGTTGGAAATTTTTTGACATTTGAATGGTGTGGATTGCGCCATGCACTAGTCCGAATTCTTCCATTTTACACTGGATTGATTGTGTTTTACTTAAATACTTGTTGTATATAATAATTTCTATAATAATTAATAATATAATAATTTAATTTATAGTAATAATTAATGTATGGTAGTATAAATATAAATAAATTACAATAACAAACAAATATTAATAAAATATAGATATAAATAAATAATATAAATTATAATAATAATATCTAATAATTTCTACTTAAAGAGGCTGTGTTGATTAATTTGTACTTTTTTCGAAGTTTAAAATTCAGAAGCACACTACGGCTTGCGAAAAATGGAGGGTATCCTAAAAATGCAAGTACTATTATTTTAAAGCTTCTAACATTAACGAAAACCGCGACTTTCGAATGTATTTAGTCTTCGAATTTTCGAAAATCGTCGCTATTCGAATATTTTCGGTTATTCGAAATTTTGGGAGAGCACAACTACAAAATTTGGTTAATATGATTTCTGTCCAAATTGGATCACATGTAGACCAACCTCATATCCTGCGGATACCATCTGCCTAATCAAAAAATTTGAATCTGAATCTGAATTTTCCTTAGTCCTTGGAAAAATCTGAATTTTTTCAAGGAATAAGGAACAGCTGTGGGCAAAATTTCTGGCTGACATTAAATTTAGCAGCTTTAGGACGACTGGTGACCTATTTACTGAAAAGTCGCAGTATTTGTCCTTCAGTGTTCCCATCATCCATTCATAGTTATGCGGTAATGACTGGCTTCCTTGGCTAATTTTGCCCTACCCTTTAGGCTTTCCTACAAAAGGATGATCTTTTCGATGACGCAAGTTCAATGTTTTTATGAACCAGAGTCTCAAAAATTGTCCAATACTCCGACAACTCTTCTGAATTTCCAAAAAAATTTGGGAAGGACACTTCCGGAGCATTTATGGAGCGAAGTCCTCTTTTATCTGATTGATTTTTAGCTAGATCCTCCTCTACGGGATTGACGTTGGCTTCATGCTGATCGTAACTCAAATGGCTACCCTGGGAAAAAAAGGATTGCGGTGCCGACTTTAGTGTTATTCTGAGAGCAGTATCCAAACTGGACTCCTTTCTTTTGTTCTTTACACCTTAATTGGGCAAAACGCGTCTATAGCTCAGACATAAGGTTAGTAGCCTCTGCACTAACTTCGCCCAGTTGAGATTCTCGCTTAATTTCCTCCAATTCAACCTTTTTTTCTTTTCACTTCAACTCTTTTTTCTTTGCTTTATCTTTGCAGTTCATGTACTCATCCCTTAATTCAACAAAAAGTATTTGAAGGCTTTGTTCACCTTTTCTTAATTCTCTTATTAAGTTTTATGAGCGATCTATAGTAGGCTTGCATTTCTCATAGTTAAAATCACTTTGAATTGCGCAGTTTAGGCTAACTGCAGGGTCTTTGTAGCGTGATACTAAATCATGAAGCGCGGTTGAGCTCAATATGATTGCTAATTTCCTTGCATGAAATGCCGTTTTTTAGAAATTCTCCTTTAATGTTGGCGACGAAGGGAAGAGGCTGCTCCAGATATTTCTAGCATACGGAAGGCTTAACTTTCTTAATTAGAAAGTGCGATCGTGAATAGGATCGACTTTGTGCTCCAGGTATTTAACGGCAGACTTATTCTTTTGGATTCAAAATGCGATCTTGTATTCGACCTACTTTATGCTCCAGGTCCCAAGTCTGTTACACTTCGACGCGGGAGACTTAGGCTTGTTAGGCCGATGCACCAAAATGTCAAGGACGACACGACGTAGGACTTGTTCGCCCTAGTAATGCGGTGGTCCAATGGATGTGAGGGCGAGTGTAAGAGATGAAAAAAGTATTTATTGCAAGACCAACTGGTCTATGTGCAGGTGGAGTGAGAACTGATGTGCGTCCGCTGTATGGTAGCGTCACGCCTCCTGTCGTCTCAGGGATTGAGCACCATCGTAAACGGTAGACGATGATTTTCGCTTTGCTTAACTGACATTTCTATTCCTTTGTCACCGTAACGGCTGCCGTTTGGTATCAAACCTGCTCTCAAGGGGAACGAGCGTTCTACCCCCTCGTCGCCCTGGCCCGCCCACCCCAACCCCCTGGGCTTGCTCGGGAATCCAGTGGCTGCCTTACGAGATAGTGGAGACGCAGGCATTTGCCACGCCTCTGTTTAAAGGGCGGGAGTAGAGCGCCACTCCGCCGTTCTAAAGGAGAGTCGAGGCAATATAACACAATACAGTTGTGGCCGTAGCCTTTTCAAAAATGCCGAAAAAGCCGCATTTTCCCGGTTTTTTCGGCATTTCAAAGCAAGCAGTTTTTTGAGTTCAGCAGTTCAAGCTCTATCACATAGCGTTAAAAAGTTGCCAAAAATTTCAAATTTCAAGTTCAACCGAATTTTTTCAAAGGTTAGTTTTTCGTTCAAAATCGTGCTCCATTGCGAAGGGCGGCTGCGGACGAGTTGTCGGTAGCAAGTCGTCGAAAACCGTTGCATGCTCATAACTCCTTCAGTTTTAGGTTTTTTGAGAAACGGTTGGTACCGTTCGATTCGCCTCTTCGAGATCTACACAGCAATGTATACAAATTATCAGAACACCGCATTTTCGCAGTGGGTGGACAAAAATGACTTTAACGGGCTCTTTGCGATTGGAGAAGCTTATTTTCCGAAACTTACATGTTCTCGGAGTATCTCAAGCATGACGTGAAGTGCTCTGATATGCCAGGAACCCCCCCCCCCAAGTGCGCCGTGCACAATGCATACAGGATCGGACCTACCAATCGAGTGAGCGCGACAGCTTGTAGAGTGCGCGTTTGGGAGTTTATCAGAAATTCCTAGCCGCTCTGCTCAGGAATTGCTCTAACCAGGGAATGCCGTCAGCTTCCCATGGAACTTCGGATTGAGACTTATATCACGTGAAAGAGCTCGAGACGCTGATCACAGATATGTAGACCAAATTTGCTAAACAGATCTCCTACACGGGTTATGGCCGGCGGAAGCCGCGATGTCTTAGGTGTGTTAGGCGCGCTCAATCAGCGATTCGGCTATCAGCGCCGTCAGCAGCGGCGGCGGCGCAGAGATAGAGTGCTCGCTCCAAAGGATTGGGTTCATTGGTTCGGTTCCCGCCGCTGATGGCTTTTTTGCATTTTGTGACCTATCTTCGACGAAGATCTATAATCTCATTTTTAGCACATTTTTGAGCGAACGGTTAATGGCGACTTGCATTTACGTCTATTTGAAGACGGAAACGTGTTTGAGGTAAAGTGTTTTATTTATGACGTGAAGCAAGTCAGAAATTCAAATCAAAACAAAATAAAAAGTAAAAATAAAAGCAAAAATCAACAAAACTTAATAAACATAATAAATAAAAGTAAAGGCACTAGTTAAAAGTTCCGACTTCACCGACACGACTTCGGTCGAAAAAATTTTTTCGCTGAAACTTCGTCTAGGGGGTTATTTGAGGTGCTGATCACGAATCTGACATCCGTTTTTCACGATTCGGTCGGAGACCACCCATACCGTTGCTACAACCGTTCGGCCGAACTCGTGTCGATGGAGTCGGAACTTTTAACTAGTGCTTTTAACTAGTGCCCAGCGAAATCGGTGACTCTGCTGGACCACCCTTGTTAAAGGTATGGGTGGTCTTCGACCGAATCGTGAAAAACGGATGTCACATTCGTGATCAACACCAGGGATGGGCGGAAATTTTGAAAAATTTCTCAGAAAACAGAAAACAGAAAATCGCTTTCATCAGAAAACAGAAAACAGAAAGGCCAAAAACGCCAGAAAATCAGAAAACAGAGATCAGAGAACAGAAAATTTCGAAATTATCACACGACCTAATTATTATACCTAAAGATCTATATTTCCAGTAGCAAATGCTTTTGTATGACTTGAAATGTAGTCGTAAACCAGCGTTTTAATTTGCAAGCGTTTATAAAAATTTCTATTACACTCCAGTGCACTGCAATCAGCAAGTTGTAAATGTGGACTGATAGATCCTAGGAATCTCGACCCTTGAAGTATACAACATTACTCATCAGCTCCGTTTCACCGCTAACGCCTCAATTAGATAATGGTCCTACTAGTAAGAAACTGGCCTTTTAGAGTACCGAACACGATGAAGGTTCAATGATCACTGTTTGCATCAACTGAATTGCTAGAGTTTGTAGACACACTCTCGCAACATAATCTAAAGCTGTGCAGAGATTCGGTATTACTGGCTCCGCCAGAATCTGTATTCCTAGTTCGTTCCTCGGGAATACCTTTCCTTGTAAGTGGCCTAGTTGAAAATTTTCAGGCCAACATACAAAATGCTCTTTACAGCACCTTACTTAGCCGACTAAAGATGTAAATTTCACAGAACAACACGAGATTGTGTCCGAGGGGGCTGTCAGCACAACAGGTCTTGGGCGGAGGTGCTTTCTTGAATTCGTAGACACCATATAATGAAGACCGAGCATAGCGTATACCCTCTCCATCACATTATTATTATTATTATTATTATTATTATTATTATTATTATTATTATTATTATTATTATTATTATTATTTCTCCTTATATCTACATATCATATTACATCTCAGTGGAAGACCAGAAGAACCGCCTTGGTGTACAGAGGAGTGCACGGCATTAGCAACAATCGCGCGATCTGCCTGATGCTCGTAGTCTAGAAGCTGTTCACTCGAGTCATCCTGAATAGGGACAGCAATGCGAACAGGCAGAATTTCAGAGAGGATTCAGCACGATCCTCCGCACACACACACCATTACGAAGGTCATCGAAGTGTCGCGAGAGTACAAGCTGCCGCTGTGCCTTACGTTCATCGACCTGAAGAAGGCATTCGACTCCGTCGAGACTGAAGCGGTCATCGAAGCCTTGCTCACTCAGGGCGTTACTACTCTGTACGTCAGAATCCTTCGAGAGCTGTACAGTGGATTCACGACAAAGGTTTCGCCATTCTACAACAAGTCGATGCCAACGTGAACAGAGAGGTTTTTTATGAGGTTCGATGAGAGAGTATCCCCGGTTCTCTTCAGCGCCACCCTCAAAAACGTCATTCGCGAACTCGAATGGGAAGACACGGAAGTGAAAGACGACGGACGGCAGCTACAGCATCTAACACCGAGCGCTAGCCAGGCGGAGCGAATGCTGGCCGACTTCGATCGTTTACATATGTGGGAATGTTGGACTGCAGCTGAATCTTACGAAGACGATGTTCATGAGGAACGGACGAGTTTCGGATGCCTCATCCTCGCTCAACGGAACGAACATCTTCGAATGCTCCAGACACGTGTATCTGGGTTGCAAAGTCAACATGACCAACTAACTAGCGCCCGAGCTGAGCAGGAGGAAACGAGCGGCTTGAGGAGCTGTCAAGAGTGTCGAAAGAGAAGTGGGGAAGACGAAGAACGTCGGGGCTCCGTACCTACCTTTTCGACTTCACTGTTCTTCCTGCCCATACGTATCAGAGACCTGGGCTCTACAAAGGCAGGATGAACAAGCGATCAGTATCGCGGAATCGAGAGGGCAATGCTCGGAGTGACACGACTCACACAAGTGAGAGAAGGCCTCGAGACTTCCGAGCTTAGCCGACGTTCGAAGATCAGAGATGCTGTCGCATGTCCAAGTCGTCGAAAATTACATGGGCCACGTAATGCGCTTCGCAGACACCGACTAGATTCCGCGGGATGTCAAGAGAACACCAGGATGCCCAACAACGCGTTGGTCGGACTTCTTCGCCAAAGCCCTGGACAAACAATATGACGCTCTTCGTGTCGCTGGAGCGAAAAGGATCCATGGAGCACTCTGGAGCACCCTGGCACGCGGCATGGAGGTATGGAGACGCTGCTGGTGTCCACGCTACCCACAGTAACTCTAGGACAAGTGGTTAGTTAATACATAACTAAATGCCCCTCAGAGTACAAGTTTTGTAGTTTTAAAATAAAATTTTTAGTGATCGTAGGTGGTCAAAACTACTGTTAAAATCGAAAGAGTACGAAGCCAAATTATGAAAGTCGAAAAATGCTCTACGATATACTCCTATACTTCTTGCCAGCAGCACTTACACAATCAATCAAGCAAACAAAGCGGCATAGTTCATGAGCAGATGGCGCAATTACTACATGTGCACATCCAAAAAACGCCACATGCTTACCATGTAAGATACTCTAGAAGCACTATTTTGGAATAAAGCTCACTATTCTACGATACTTTTTTGGATCCTTTTTATTGGATTTCTGTGATAAAATTTTGTTCGCAACTCCATTTTCTGTTTTCTGGCTAATTTTTGGCCATTTTCCCAGAAAACAGAAAACAGAAAAAATTTGCCCAAAATGGCCAGAAAATCAGAAAACAGAAAACAGAAATTCCGCCCATCCCTGATCAGCACCCCAGGCAACCCCTTGACAAAGTTTCAGCAGAAAATTTTTTCGACCGATGTCGTGTCGTTGGAGTCGGAACTTTTAGCTAGTGCCTTTACTTTTTATTTATTATGTTTATTAAGTCTTGTTCAATTTTGATTTATTTTTACTTTTTAATTTTGTTTTGATTTGAATTTCTGACTTGCTTCACGTCATGAATAAAGCATTTTACCTGAAACACGTTTCCGTCTTCAAATAGACGTAAATGCAAGTCGCCATTAGCCGTTCGCTAAAAAATGTGCTAAAAATGAGAATATAGGTCCTCGTCGAAGACAGGTCACAAAATGCAAAAAAGCCGTCAGCGGCGAGAACCGAACCAATGAACCCAATCCTTTGGATCGAGCACTGTACCACTGCGTCGCCCCCTGCTGATGGAGCTGATGGCCGAACAGCTGATTTCCGCGCAATACTGCGCCCAACGCTGATTAAGCGCGCCTAACACATGGAAGACATCGCGACTTCCGCCGGCCATAACTCGCTTAGGTGATCCACTTAGCAAATTTGATTTACATATCTGTGATCAGCGTCTCGAGCTCTTTCACGTGATATAGGTCTCAATCTGAAGTTCCATGGGAAGCTGACGGCATTTCCTGGTAAGACTTTCAGCTGGCCCTTGGAGTGCGCCGTGAACAATGTCTATGGATCGGACCTATCAATCGAGAGGGGGGACAGCTTGTAGAGTGAGGAGTTTGGGGAGTTTTATCACACATTTGCAGCCGGCCTCAGGAATTGCTGTACTCTGTGCCGGCGAGATCTAGGAGTGCGTCGTGGGCAGTGCATATCGATTCGAAGCTATCAATCGAGTGGGCGCAACAGCTCACAAATTGCACGCGCGGGCATGTTCGGAGCACAATAACTCTGTCGAGATCGAATCGATCCGGCTGCGGGTTTTTTTCGTGGATTTCGTAAGCAGGAGAGAGCTTTAGTGGTCCGCAGAAGTACAGCGTTGTAGCTACTAAAAAGGCAAAATTATAGCGGTGTGAAAATGCATGTGAGGCTTGTGTGGCCTAATTTTTTTCAGATTTCAGTCGATCACTGCGAGAAAACGCGATGAGCTAACAGCCCACAAGTGCGCAGGCGAGTAGAATTCTGAAGGCACTTTGCGATGGCATGCTCATAGCTCCCCTGCTGCCTAAGCTGCTTCGGCCCCATCTGACATTTTAGAGCGGTGGAGGGCAGCGGTGAAGTTTCCAGCGCTCTTTCTCGTCCATATCTAAGTTTTCAGCAATCGCAGTGGTAACGTTCTGTTCAGCCTGAAAAGCTCTATCGAACGGTACCAATAACGTCCAATTCTGAGAACATCGATTTTTTTTGACAATTTTGCATCGAAGAAGAGGGCACTCCAGGCCGCGGCAGAGGGGCGATGACGTCATCGAAAATTGATTTTTCCGAGCCGGCCCAAGTTTGGTATCATTCGATAGAGCTTTTCGTGCTGTATTGAACGGTGCTTCTTTGAGTAATGAAAGCCGTAATTTGGGTAAGTAAGAGCATGGAGAACATCGACCGTTATTGTGCTAAATTGCGTATTCTGAGCGCGATCACTCGGTATATCGTGGACCTGTCCGGATGGAAGTTGTGGGTTTTGTAGGCATCAGAATCGTCTAGTAGCGTACTGAAACACTGTAGTGCAGCGTATGCCTGCACAAAGTTACAGTGGTGCGAACATGCAGGATGTCCTTGTGTGACACGATTTTTCCCGAATTCAGACGACCCCTGCGGGAAGACTCGGCGAGCTAACAGCCCACAAGTGCGTAGGCGAGCATAACACTAAAGCTACTTTACGATGACGTGCTCAGAACTCCTCACGTGTCTGAAGTGCCTTAACCTCAGTTGCCAGATTAAAGCGTCGGAAGATAGCGGTTATACTTTCTTTCGCTCTTACTCGCCAAGATTTGAGTTTTCGACACTCGCAATGGTACCCTTTTGTTCAGCATGAAAAGCGCTATCGAATGGTATCAATGTCGACTGATTTTGGAAACATCGATTTTTTGACGGTTTCCATCGAGGACAGGATGCTTAAAGGCCCCCACAGAGCTCTGCGGCAACGCCGCTCGCCGCAATGGTTAAGGATAGGGCAGAGACGCCGCCGGCGGCGAGCTCTGCGTCTCTGCCCTATGGTTAAACATAGGGCCGCGGCGCTGCCGCAGAACTCTGTGGGGGCTTTAAGGCCACGGCAGAGGGATGATGACGTCATCGAAAATTGATTTTTCCGAACCGGCCCAAGTTTGGTACCATTCGATGCTGCTTTTCGTGATGAATTGAACGGTGTTATTGAGTTTCGGAAAAACTGTGATCTGGGCGAGTAAGAGCGCAGGAAACTTCAACCGCTAAGCCCGCCACCCTAAAATGACAGCTGGGCAATTTAGTAAGCTAGGCTGTTGTGAGCATGTCACCTGAAAGCACTTTTATTGTTCTGCTAGCATGCGCATTTGTAGGCCGTTAGCTCTCCTCGTCTTCCCGCAGGAGTCGACTGAATTTGGAAAAAATCGTGCCACACAAGGCTAACCTGCATTTTCGCAGCGCTGTAACTTTGTCCATTCATAAGCTATATTGCTGTTTTTTTAGCATACTACTAGAACTTTTTACTGCCTACAAAACCCACTAGCTGCAACCGGAACGGTTCACAATTTACAGAGTTATCGCGCTCAGAACACACCCGCGTGTCAAATGTAGAACAATATCGGTCGATTTTCTCCCCGCTCTTACTGGCCCAGATTACGGTTTTCGCTACTCCTGCCCGAACCATTCAATTCAGAATAAAAACCTCTATCGAACGGTACCAAACTTGGGCCGGTTCGGAAAAAATCAATTTTCGATGACGTCATCATCCCTCTGCCGCGGCCTTAAGCGTCCTGTCCTCGATGGGAAGCCGTCAAAAAATCGATGTTTCCAAAATCAGTCGAAATTGATACTATTCGATAGCTCGATAGCGCTTTTCATGCTGAACAGAACGGTACCATTGCGAGTGCTGAAAACTCAAATGTGGACGAGAAAGAGCGCTGGAAACTTCACCGCTGCCCTCCACCGCTCTAAACAGTCAGATGGGGCCGAAGCAGCTTAGGCAGCAGGGAAGTTTTGAGCATGCCATCGCAAAGTGCCTTCAATATTCTGCTCTCCTACGCGCTTGTGGGCTGTTGGCTCGTCGCGTCTTCCCGCAGTGATCGTCTGAAATCAGAAAAAAATTAGGCCACACAAGCCTCACATGCATTTTCACACCGCTATAATTTCGCCTTTTTAGAAGCTACAAGCTACAACAAAAGTTAATAGTCCGCAGAAGGACAGATTAAAGCTCTCTGCTGCGAAACCTACGAGCCGCAGCCGGATCGATTCATTCGATCTCGGCAGAGTTATTGCGCTTCGTACACGCCCGCGCGTGCAATTTGCGAGATGTCGCGCCCACTCGATTGATAGGTTCGATTCTATATGCACTGTTCACGATGCACTCTAAAGGCTAGCTGGACTGTGTTAGAGCAATTCCTAACTAGAGCGGCTGAGAATTTCTCATAAAACTCCCCAATCGCCCACTCTACACCCTGTTACGTCTACTCGATTGATAGGTCCGATCCTGTATACATTGTTCACGGCGCACTCCTAGGTCTTGCCGGAACAGAGTAGAGCAATTCCAGAGTAGACCGGCCGCAAATTTGTGATAAAACTCCTAAAAACTCCCTCACTCTGCAAGCTGGCCCCCTTCTCGATTGATAGGTTCCATCCTACATGCATAGTGCACAGCGCACTCCAAAGGCTAGCTGGACAGCCTTAGAGCAACTCCTGGGTAGGGCGGCTGAGAATTTCTCATAAAACTCCCTAAACGCTCACACTACAAACTGTCACTCCCCTGGATTGATAGGTTGATCCTATATGCATAGTGCACGGCCCACTCTCAGTGGATTCCTGGGATGACGGAACACTTTACGCCATGTTTGAGATACTCCGAGAACATGCAAGTATTGAAAAATAAGCTTCTCCAATCGCAAAGAGCCCGTTAAAGTCATTTTGCCCACCCACTGCGAAAATGCGGTGTTCTGATAAGTTGTATACATTGCTGTGTAGATCTCGAAGAGGCGAATCGAACGGTACCAACCGTTTCCCAAAAAGCATCAAGCTAGAGGAATTGTGAGCACGCAACGGTTTTCGACGCCTTGCGACCGACAACTCGTCCGCAATGCAGCGCAAGATTTCAATTTCGGCCATTTTCATAGCTTCATATAAACAATGTATACCGTACGATAGAGCTCGGGCTCCTGAGCTCAAGTATGTCGTTTGTTTTTGAAAATAATGAATTCTAGGTGAGTTATATCAAAAAGACGCAAAAGCCGGGAAAACGCGGCTTTTTCGGGATTTGATCAAAAGATACGGCCATAACTGTATATAGTAGGAATGTAAGCGCGTGATGCAGCGACGGTCGCCGCGCGTGCTGCACTGTTCATGCACGTGGAGGTTACCATATTACGCGATGGCGTGCATACGTGTTACATAGCAACGTACCGTCGATTTTAATCTGTTTTATCCCTGAATCTCGTGAAATCAAAGGTGTGAAAAGAGTTTGTGTGAAGTGAATTCCGTCTGCTTAGAAAGTGTAGCACGGCATGTACAAACAGCACTTGTTTACTTGTATGTGCAGCTTCCACGGACCTTCCTCGATAGGGGACGTTCGGACTCTCTTGTTAAGAGGGATCTCAAGCCGTCTGTCGCAAAGCCACGTAACGCATTCCTGGGTGGTGAATAGAGTGGATAGTGGAATGAATCGCAAACCAAATGTGACCGTGTACTGCTTAGAGACTCATCTGAGATGCAGGGGATGGACTCGTTACTCCTGCTGTGTCGGGTCGACGCGTTCCTTGTGTGTGGGAGCGGCATGTTTCCGCACAGAGTGCGTGGACGTGTTCGCACCTGCACGGATTGCATCTGTGTCGCCGGCCAAAAGCTTGCACTCGGTAGACTGGGAGTACATCGTAAGGCGATTCGAGGGCTCCTCAAAAGTCTAAGGATTCTTTGCCCGTACGACAGAACCTGGTTAGCTACTATACATTTGATCGAAAATCTTCGGATAATTGGATGATTCGGATAAGGGCGATTTTACGGACCCCGGATTTTTGGATGATTCGGATAATGGCAATTTAGCGGGCCCGGATTTCGGATATCCGAATCGAATATCCGACTAATTAACGCAAGATGCAGTTTATCAGAATTCACCGTTCTTTAATGAGGAAGCCATCCTTTAACAACAACAACAGTGCGTATATCGAAAGGCTCACTTCTCGTCAACGAAGGAAACATCAAAGAGCTGGATCATTCCAAACAGGGATGGGCGGAAATTCCGTTTCCATGTTCCGAATTTCGGTTTCCGGCCATTTTTAGTCCTTAGGTTCCGTTCGGTTCCGTGTTCCTCTCTCTTTTGGGCCGGAAAACGAAACAAAAATGGTGACTCATCACTCATTGATTGCCTTGCACTGCTTTCATTCACCTCTTGAACATAAACTAAAGACTGAAGAAAATATTAACTATGCGTCGCCTTTTTCATGATTGCGTTGCTTCCCAGCCTGTGGTTCATCATGATGTCAGAGCAAGGTGATAACCAAATGGATTTTTTTTGATACGATGCACTACCGAGTAGAATAAGGCCACAATTGTTTCACGAGTGTTTTAATCAGGAATCGAATTCCTTTTCTGAAGCATGCTTATCCTTTTTCCCTAATAACCTTAGGTCTCGCCTGGAACACCAATTCGAAATAGATCAGAGTTCTATAACCACACTTATATTGCTAAAATTGCTTTCCATAAGGGATATTGGATCTATCCTTGTCGGAGGAGGGCATGCGGTGTCTTGCCTCTCCAATGCCCACCTCTGAGTTTGTTTCAGAGCTTCGCTGCTGCCAATGATACAATGGTATCCACACGAACTCAGAGCGTGGGTGTCGTGTCGTGGGTGCTGGATGCAACTGTAACCTTGACTCTGCCCCTCCTAATACGGATAAACCTGGGACATTCAATAAGACCGGTTAAGTGCTATGAGTGGCGAAATCTCTTACATCTTACTCGTCAGCGGGGTTTATTGCGTTTAAGGTACTTTCTTCCTATTCACAGAGAGATTTTGTTGGATTGTTCGGTTTGTTACACTAGTCGTGTTTGAAAATTTATCTTAGTAATAATACGAATACAAGGATTTTTTATTGTTATATGTTGCTGAAAATGAGTCGCATGTTGCCTTGCCCGCTATCCAAATTCGTTAGCGGCAACTCTGTTATTACTACCATTATGGATATAAGTAATGAGTCATTTCCGTTTCATCGTTTCGTATTTCGGTTTTCGTCCATTTTTGAGCTCTTCCGTTCCGTATTCCCTCTTCCGTGTTTCTCAAAAGATGTCCTCACATCCCTGATTCCAAGATGAATTATTCTAAGATCCGGGCTTTCCAAAATGCCATTATCAAATGACGCAAATTGGTTTGGGGGGGGGGCCCCATGTATTCAGCGCTTTTCCTCCTTCGTAAGAAGGCACAGATTGTCTAGCATAGTTCGTCAAATGGTAGACACACAAGTGTTGAATAACAGTTTTAATTTCATGTAGCACAAAGTGCGGTATGGGCTGTTTTACATGGTGACTCCCCTCGACCCAACTTGCGTCGAATGCTATACTATGTGAAATAGCGAAGTGCCAATCAGAGGACGTGCGTAAATCATTTTCGCCCTCAGTCCCCGTCCTTGCTTCCCCCGGCAGCACAACATGGTATTTGGAGGAAAAGATGTCAAGATCCACGTAACGCTCAGCAGTGTGCTAACTGTATTCAATGTCATTACGACACTATTTCACAGTGAGGGCGCGAAATCGTAGGACACAGCAGCGTGCCCGCCCGCAAAATTCGTTTTGAATGTGCTTCTATCCGAGGTGCGCGATTTCAAAATGGAGCGAGGAAATTGAACAGGTTATCCGAATTTATCCGATTAATCCAGGTTCCGGATAACTGGATGACTCGGATAATGGCAGTTTCGCGGACCCCGGATTTTTGGATGATTCGGATGTGTCATCCCCTCTGTTCTCCCTTCCGAGATCCGACATGCGATCTCGTCGATGAAGAAACGTACAGCACTCGGTCTTAATAGGATCAGACCCGAACACCTGAATAACCTTCAGCTAACGCTCTTCGACATCCTGGCGCGGCGCTTCACACGCTACCTGTCAGAGTGCAAGGTTCCATCTCAATGCAAGACCAGCAAGACCGTCTTGACATACAAGAAGGGAGACACGACCTTGGCAGCTATCGCTCTATTTGCCTGCTGTCCGCTGTTTACAAGCTGTTCCCTCGAGTTATCCTAAATAGGATTAGCCGAACGCTGTATGAAGGACAGCCATGCAAACAAGCAGGAGAGAGGATTCAGCACGATCGACCTCGTACACACCATTATGAAGTATAGCGAGAATACAAGCTGCCGCTGTGCCTTTCGCTCATCTACCTGAAGAGGGCATTCGACTCTGTGGTGACTGAACCGATCATCGAAGCCTTGCTCACTCAGGGCATTCCTACTCAATACATCAAAGTCCTTCGAGAGTTCTCTATGGATTCACGATAAATATTTCACCGTTCTACAACGACGTCGCCGTCAACGTGAAGAGAGGTGCTCGGCCAGGAGATACCATATTCGCAAAGCTCTTCAGCGCCAGCCTGTGTCGAAAACGTCATGCGCGAACTTTACGTCTGAAGACATGTAGAAGATGTAGGTTACACCACTGCGGCATCAGTGACGTGGGGTCTCCAAACGGATTAAGCCTAATTTTCTTTATAGCAACTTACAACCTCTTTAAAGCACGGAACTTCAGTTTTTATCAAATTTATGCAGATGTGAGGAATTTCCCAGGTTTTTTTTCAGGATGTTGCGTGAGATTGACAGGCGCGTCGACTGGGTCCTCGTTGGAGGTAGATGGACAAGGATGTCCATCATCGGCACTAACCTCTCCAGCGAGGTACTGGATCGTGGAAACAAAGGCGAGGATGACAATCGTGTCGTGATCTTCTTGATTCCAGGTTGGATTCAATAACTTGCTTCTTTTGAACGGTGCTGGAACAATTTTTCCCACCAATTTGGTGTTATTCTTAGGTAATCCTGGGAATGAAGGATTTTATGCTGATTTTGGCCGGCGCGTAGTGAAGTCCTTGTTGTCAAGGGAAGAAAGAATGGGCGATCGCAAGCGGCACTATTTGTTCTACACCGTGTCGCACCTAAACCATGTAATTCTTCCGAACGAACTGAAGAACACTGGAAACCATAGACATTACGGTGAGTGGCCTCGTGCGATTGCCGATATAAAACATCGGTCGTTATTTCTATAGTTGTTCTAAGTGATTTTTTCAAGCGTCAGCTGATGTTGTAATTCGCTTTCTGAGATGTTCGATGGATTGAACGTTTGTGCTGGAAAGTTTGAAGGGCCGAATAGACCCTACGTATTTTTATGTGCTACTTTATATTGCAAGTCGTAGTAGTAGCAGAGTTTTGGACAGCCGTGGAAATTTGGTATACTTGGTATATGTAGGATCAAAGAGGAACCCTTCTGTTGAAATGTCTTTATACTATGTATTTGCCCTTCTGCTGGTGGTCGAGTTTTAGCTTATTCTTCTTCGTGTATCATTCATTCATTATTTATAATGTTGCCGTCTCTTTGAAGACTATTTCAATGGTCGCCAGTTTGCTGATTGTTGTTTACTCCAATTTCCACTCTTAGGGAAATTGCTCTTAGGGGAACATTAGGTTGATCGGTGTCTTGGTAGGGTATTCTTCAAAAATGCTGAACATCCGACTTTTTGTTGATATCCATGATCTGTGGTAGCCGCAGAACATTCTAGAAGTTCCTCTGCAAAAAGTGTGTAAGCGCGCATGCTTCTCCTTGGGTTTTTATACAATGTCAACTTCACAACGGCACCTTCAAGCGTTTATATTCGATGAGTGTTACATCAATAGCGCATTGTGGGAGAACACCACTACCATCCACGCGGTCCATTGCTGGTTTGTTTGGTTCGCCAAACCTCAGTCGGAGTGCCCCAAGCGGTGGAAGACTTCTCGACACTGTCGAGGAGAATCCGGAGGCTGCCACACAGAGTCTTGCGACGAGGCTCGAATGTAAACAATCGACTGTCGTCAACCGCCTCCAAGCCATCAGCTACCAAAAAGTGCTGACTCGATGGATTGCGTACCTTGACCGATAGCATCACCCATATATTCATCTGCCAGTCTCTCGTTCTCGATGAAACTTGGAAGAAAACAACCGACACGACACGTAAAGCTGCACCTCGAAACTCGGCATTATGAAGCCTGGACGACCGACGAAAATTCAACAAGCAAACATGGACGTAAACCAAAAGTGGAAGGGAAAGATTTGAGAGATGAATGAGCTTTGTGGTATTTTTGACAGTGATAATTGTCAAAAATACCACAAAGTGGTAAAAGCATCTACAAAAGGCGCAGTCGTTGCAAAAGTTATTCGACGATGTCTGCGAGAAGCTCGAATCCAGCGATAGTGAGCGGTATCTATACAAACTTGCGAAGTACGGCCATCACCATGCTGAGGTTATCATGAAGCTCTTCGGAATCATTGGTGAGACCGGAATGGAGTGTTGAAGCTAATGCACGATTATTTCGTGGAGATTTCGACAGCAGATTTCTTTAATCCAGTCGCTTCTTCTTGAGCTCCTATCTACGGTCATGGCCCACAAGATCACCGTGGAAGAAACCGAAATGGCTTTAAACAAGATGAAACCAAGCAAGACAACTGCTCATGACGATTTGCAAAGCTTGAAGTTTCTGTGCGTTTTAACCAGGTTGTGGCGTAGAGCGAAGTGCTTGTGTGTTAGCAGCAAAACAAAACGATTCCGAGATAAAACGAAGAAGACTGTTCCGGAGACTGCACGAACTATTGTACATTTCGAAGGTATCTGAGAAAACTCTCGATAGACAATTCCTGATGTCGTCAAGCATTCTAGGACCAGGCTTCGTGACTGCAGGTGACACCATGCATGGTACGCTTGCTGCCTGACTTACTGGAGAAGTACTGCGAAAAATCATATATAAGTGTTCCGATTATATGAAAGGTATCTACATCGAGTGAAATTCAAGGCTAAATGCGGGATAGATGATAACAACTGTTTCAACTTTCTAACAAGGCAAGTGGTAAGGCACTCGGAGGAGGCACCGGAGTTGCGTGGAGCCCGTTCCAGGTTCTTGCTTCGGCCCCCCAGGCCGGACAAGCATTCCATCCCTCTCGTGCCGATGACTTGGCTCCGGAAATATCGGGGAAGGTGAAGTGCTGACTTATCTAACGGCCTGGCAGTGGTCACTATAATTCATTGTATGGCCGTACACTCGTTGAAACTCCCTCTTTTCGTAGAGGCAGAGTATGTGGCGCATGTTCCAAAGGAATTCATTAACGCCTCCTTCATCATTTTGTCGTTTGAATTCCAAGCCCAGAACCACATACTGAATATGGTGGCATGAAGTTCGTCTGCTGTCACACTATAAAGCTATGTGGTCAGATGCCATTGAAAGCATGTTTGTAAAACGCTAAAGTCTCAATTTAGCAGGAGCACGGTAACGTGGAAGGCGTCTGTGTGTTATCTGTGTTCACTCGGAACAATCATCTTGCAGTCTGTCCCACTACTTTTACGGTTCATAGGCTGCAAAGGAGAAAGTTTCAGTGGGTGCACCAGCTTGTTGCAATTAGGGGTTTGTTTAGTTCTTAAAGCCGGCGAACGGTTTACTACAGGGGATGGTAGAGGATTCATGAAAGAAGGTGGGGCTTCGAATCCGCTCGTTGAGAATCGGCCTTGCATGCTTATAAAAGTGCAGATAATTCGATTGAGTCTAACAATTCGCAAACATCGCAGGAATGGACGGCTTGATTGGACTGTTTGCGACGCGAACCGAAAACTTCGATCGAGGTATAAGCGATGACTGAGTTCAGATTGTTACTCAGAAAAATCTTTAGTGCTTCGTGGCGCAAGCTGAAACATAAGCAGTAGTTATGCGTGCCAAAAAATGTACCGGTATGAATGACCAAAAGTTTTTGAACACCCTCCCCGCTCAAACCGCCTGAACGCATTTTTATGCTATTTGCTAGCGCTTATTTTAAAGCGAAAGAAAGCCAAGGGTTTATAGTGATCACTACATGCGTTCTTCTACAGTGCGTTTCAAATGTATGCATCTACTTTAAAACTTGCACATATCTCGCTTCTCGTTTATTTTTGCGGTGCAGCACTAGATCCTCTAGATTCCTCGTAGTCGAAAATAGGTAACCACTTACTTTCAGAGATTTCTTTCGTCTCACACGAGAATCAGAATTTTTTGAAGAAAATTGATTGAAATTTGGCCGTTCAAAAGTATGTATCCACTGGTGAAAAAAACAAACTTTTTACTATATTGAAAAGTCGATCAAACCACCATTATTTTCTTTATAACATCATGCATCGTATCATTCATTTCATTGGCAAGGTTCTGTATGATTTTGTCTTTGCTGGTGTCCTATGTAATCAAAATTACCACCACGTCATTGAACTGTTGCTTATTCGCGTAGGATCGTTGAACCACGATCCCCCGCATGTTCTCCATTCCGTTGCTGCCAGGAGAACAGACCAGCCAGTCCGTTACTAGAGTGTTGTGACGGTGGAGCCAGGACCCAATCTTTGGTCAACCTGTACACATTGGCTGCAGCGCAGCCCTGCTGCAGAACATGTCTCTGATGTGTTATGCCTCTCAAGAAAGGCATAGGGCTAGACTCCACTACATACACCTTGACACTTTAGACTGTCCGTGCGACACGACGAAAGTCTAAGCCTTAGCATTCCGCTGCTGAAGAAGCCGACCACTGTCACTAATGAACCGCTTCCAAACCGCCTCCAAGGTTGCGACGACAAGGGCTTCTCGCAGGTCTCTCCAGTAATTCGGTATCCATCGGAGACCATCCAGATTA
>OX377206.1:66635478-66756263 GCA_947396885.1 Heligmosomoides polygyrus polygyrus | reverse complement strand
AGATTTAATAGCTTTTTGAAAACGAGACGAAAAGCGCTTTCAAACAATATAGAAATTAGTTTTGATCGGGGGTCTTCATAGGGGGCGGGTGGAGCCCGAATTCTGGTCCATTGTTACAAAAATACGTGCCAAAAATCGAACCCCCCTCGCCCCGTATGAAGATCCCTTTTTTGAAAACTGATTTCTATATGGTTAGAAAGCATCTTCCCTTATTTTTCAAAAAGCAATTGGGATTTTTGATTTTCAAAAAGCGAACCGAGTTATGATCAAATTTGTGAAGAACTGCTCGTAGACTCTGCACCGTCGACACTGGAGTCATTTCATAAAAATGATCATAACTCGGTTCTTTTTTCGAAATTCAAAAATGCCAATTGCTTTTTGAAAAACAGGGAAATGATGCTTTCTAACCATATAGAAAACAGTTTTTAAAAAGGGTCTTCATACGGGGCGAGGGGGGTTCGATTTTTGGCACGTATTTTTGCAACAATGGACCAGAATTCGAACCCCACCCGCCCCCTATGAAGACCTCCCTGATGAAAACAAATTTCTATATGGTTTGAAAGCGCTTTTCGTCTCGTTTTCAAAAAGCTATTAAATCTTTTAAAGTTCGAAAAACTTACCGGGATATAATTATTTATACAAAATCACTTCAATTTTTTTCGCTCAAAAATCGAAGGCCTCAGCCCCTTGTGAAGATCTACTTCTTGAAAACAGATTTTTATACTATGTAAAGGAACTTTTCTTGTGGTTTCTAAAAATCCTTTGGCTTTTCCAAATTATGGAAACTTACCGAGTTATAGTCATTTTTGTGAGCGTCGAATTTCATCGCTCCCATGACGTCGGTGCCATATCGACCAGTGGTCGATCCAATCTATTCGTTTCAGAAAACCATCATTTTTACACTGTGCATTGAACAAGACCTGTTAATTTGTGTGGCAAGATTTCAACTGTGTGCGCGATCTGGTTCAGGTAAAAAGTTTCATGAAACATGAAAATTTGCAAATCGATCTTCCCTGATCACATCGGAGATCACTGCGAAGAAGCTTAGTTTTTGATTGTATATTAATCTCATCTTGAACTCTAAGATGGCACAGTTTTCACTCTCTGATGCTCTTCCTCCAGAAGGTAGAAATTTTTGCCGCGAGAAGTCCATCCTTCAGTGGCGATCGGTGATATCGGATAACGCAATGGCTCCACGTAACCTACCATATTTCGGAGTTTGTGCGACATCTCTGAAAAATTCACAAAGCTTTTAAACAATAAGAAGTGTGGGTTCTACGCATTAAAAAGCAGGCTGTAAAAATAGCGGCCTCCATGTAATTAACGGTGTCGAAAATTTCGGCAAATCATACAAATCGGAGCGTCTGTTCATACAGTGGATCCTTTCAGAAAAACAGGTTTTATTACCGTTGTCAAACTGTGAATTAAAACTTTATTGCGTACAACTCCACTTTCTGATGCTGTTTCCTGCAGAAGAGAGAGAATTAGTTCCGTGACAAGTCCATCCTCCGGTTGCCATTCGGTCATTGTTTCGAAGAGTGCTTCCAAAAATCTCTTTGTAGGAAAAGCACTTAATTTTCCTTAGCAATAGCAATTTAGGACGTAGATGTCGCTCGTTCAGGCAGAAAACTGTAGCGTCCGGGACTACCTGAAAAAAAAAACAACTGAAAAATGGAAACTTCTCATTGACTCCAAATCTGGGTGCAGAAAATCTTTATTTTTAACATGTAAGACAATCTTTATTTGAAACATTTTTATATTAATTTTTACAACTTTCCGGGACGAATGAGAGACTCCACGCCTTCGTAGGCATTCCTGGAAAAAACAAAACAAAAAAATTAAGAATTAAAAACATCAACTAAAAATCTGATGAATAAGAGAGAATCCTCTGCCAAAACCGGAAGAGCACGACCCCTCCCCCTCCAGACGAGGCCACAGTGCGACCCCCCCCCCCCCCTTCGATTCCCGAACCTCAAGCTTGACCCTGTCTTGGGGCCGAATTCATCAACGACTTACGTAACTTTAACGGAGAATTGTAAGCTTATCAAGCGATATGGTGAGCGATAAGCCACGTTATCTGAGCTTTTAACGCGGCTTATCGCTCACCATATCGCTTGATAAGCTTACAATTCTTCGTTAGAGTTATGTAAGTCGTTGATAAATCCGGCTCGTGTTAACATACCGGGAAACAACATCAAACGGCTTTTTGTTCGGAATAGGTGTTACGACCGTACTTGTGTGATGAGGAATTGCGTTATCTGCCCATTTGGGAGGTGGAGATTGCGCACAAAAAGGCGTTATCGACCAAATCCAGTGTTTAACCTGTGGCGAGATATACATAAGTGAGACAGGAAGGAAACTTAGTGTTCGCATCAATGAACACCTAGCTGGAAAATTGAAACGAAGCTTGTTAACTCCGCTGGGTAAACACCGACAAGAAGCCAACGGCGGGAACGACTTTGACATTAAAAACACTGTGTTGCTACATGAACGTGAAATCGGTACCAGAAAGATTCTTGAGACTTTCTTGATTCGGGAACGCAATCCAACAATGAACAACCGAAACGAATGCATTTCAATAACCAGCGACTTTTTGCCCTTCATCCCGTAGTGTGAGTCTCTTAGACTGCGTATTCTTTACTTATTAGTATAGATCTGCATGGTATGTCTCAGTTGCTCATTGATGGTCTTATAGCTGAGCCCTTTGTCAGCGCTGGTGGAACAACGGTGAGTTTTTTTATGCTTTAAAGGGGCACCCTTTGACATTCGTGGAAACCCATTGTAACTAGAGATGTGAAGAACTATGCCTTTGATGGAATGAGTTGCCGGATCTAAAGTTTCGAAGTACTTTCAGGCCTTTGAAAAAACGAGTTGTCGAAACGTCGGCCAAAATAAAAGTTATACCACCATAACAAACCTGCGTGGCACAGAGCGATAAAAAAATTCCTCTAGCTTTTCAAAAAGTAGAGGAGAAAACTTCCTTACCACATAACAGCCAGTCTCCAAAGGGGAGGTATTCATGCGCGACGGGCAGGTTCGATTTCTAATCGATTTTGCCAAAAGCCTTGCTGAGAATGGAAATTATGCTGCCGCGCATGAAGACGTCCGTACTGAAAACATTTAGGGAACGACTTCACGAGGTTGATCATAACTCAGCCAATTTTTCGAACTTCAAAAATCTCTCTAGTCTTTCGAAGAATAGAGGAAATATGCTTTCTTCACATGTAAGAATCAAATTTTAATAAGGAAGTCTTCATGCGCGGCAGGGTAAGTCTTATTTTCGGCAACCGTTTTGGCGAGATCTACCAGAAATCGAACCTACCTCGCCGCGCACAACGACCTGTTTTAGAAATCGGTTCCTATATGATGAGAAAATATGTATCTTCTGCTTTTTGAAAAGCTGGAGGGGTTTCCGAAATTCGAGAAACCTACCGAGTTATGATTATTTATACATAATCACTTCAATTTTTTCCGGCCCAAAGTCGATTTCCCTCCGCCGTGTATGAATACCTCCCTTTTGGAAACCGACTATTATATGGTAAGAAAGCATGTCTCTTCTAATTTTTGAAAGGCTAGCATGATTTTCGAAACTCGAAATACTTACCGCGTTATGATCATTTTTGCGAACGTCCAATTTTTCCCTCCAACGAAGTCGTTGCAACATCAACGCGAGCTCGATCCAACCTATTGGTTTCGGAAAACTGTGGCTTTTTTGCTGTGCATTGGTCAAGAGTTGAAATTTTTGTAGAAGAGTTTTAACTCTATAGGTGGTCTGCATCAGGTAGAAAACAATCAATTTTTCATGAAAAACGAGAATTTTGGATACGATTCACCCTAATTATATCGCAGATCGCTTGTAAGAAGCTTGTTTTCTGCAGTAATCACTCAAGTCTTAAATTTTTATGTATCACAATTTTACTATCTCATGTTCTTTCCTTCAGAAGGTCGACAATTTTCTCCCGCAAGAAGTTCATCCTTCAATTGCAATCGATTATATCGAAGAACGCATTAGTCGTACGTAAACTGCCATAACTGGGAGATTTTGGGGCGTCTGAAAAATTCACAAAGCTTTAAAAACTATGAGAAGTAGGGATTATTGGCTTTAAAAAGCAGGTTTTAAAAATAACAGTTTCCATGTGGGTAGAGGTTGATATTTTTCTGTAAATAATGCAAAATCGGGACGCCTGACCACACAGAAGATCGTTCAGAAAACCATGGTTCTATCACTGTGTGTCGAACAGGACTTAAAATTTTATAGGACACAATTTCAGTTTCTGATGCTGTTTCCTGCAGAAGAGAGAAAACTATTTCCGTGTTAATCCATCCCTCATTTGTCATTCAGTCGATTCGAAGAGCGCATTAAAAAATCTTGTAAGGAAAACGGTTAATTCATCCTTAGTAATTAATATTTGAAATTTCTTGAGTGATAATTCGGACGTAGATGTCGCTTCTTCAGGAAGAAACTGTGGTGCCCTCGACTTCCTAAAAAAATCTGAAAATTTGAAAACCTCACATTTACTCGAAATCTGCCGGCAAAAAAATCTTTATTTTTAACTGTAGAACAATCATCCATTAAAGCTTTTTTAATATTGAATTTAACATTTTTAATTTCAGGAAACGAAGGTGAGTCTCCACATTGTCGTAGCTACATCTAAAAAACTTATTAGGAGACACAAATGTCACCTAAAAACCTGAAAAATACAGGAGAATCCTCTGCCAAAACCGAGAGAGTACGACCTTCACCCCTTCGATTCTCGATCCTCAAGCTTGAGCCTGCTTCGTTCCAGTCATGAATCTGACTTCAGCTTAACATGTTTACAAACCATATCATCACAGCTGATGTCGTATTCGAGGAAGTGCTGACGATGAGCCAAACAAAATAGGACAATACTTATTATATTATTATGTGGCATTTATGCCCTGTGCATACATTTGAAGATTGGATAAGGAACACTCATATGGTGAAATCTAACTTATACCATAATATAATTGGGTGGACTGTTGTCCTGAATATCTGGTCGGGAGTTTGAACCCTATTTTGATTGTAGTATGCTCCCAGCAGTCGGCCGAACTAGTGGGCGTTCCCAGGCGGCTAGCTTTAGAAGAAACTGATCAATACTGAGCTAGCGACCGATACTGTTTGCACATTGTGAGTCCCACACACTGTACAACACTTTTCTCTTCTGAAAATGGTTTATATCCGTCCAAAAGTCAATGGTATTGATCAAATATGGTTGGTGGACGTTTTAGTTAATTGTTGTGAACTCTGCCAGGCTCGACCTTCGATGAATTTCGACATTAATCGTTGTCCAATTGTTTGTCGTGGTGTTGAACTCGAGGCCGAGATAGTACACGTTTTATTGACGACTAACGTTTCGACGATTTCGCGTTCTTCAGAGTCTGAAAAAGTCCAGACATATGTTGAAGCTAGGAGGTCAAACATCGCCACAGACCTTGCGAAAATTCAAAGACTCGCCGAACAACAACCCTTCCAGCAGAGAGAGGCAACAACAGCCCAACATTGAGGACAAATGAGCAGGCTTCACAAGGTGAAACTATCCAAAAGGCGAGACTGATGTAAGGGGTGAGCTCGCGGGTTATATAGACGCATTCCCCCCGTCGATTCAATCTCGGGCTCTTGGCCTGTATTCAAACCCTTCCAGGGTTTTGCGTACGGCGGTATGGGTTCCCGTGCTAGAATTTTGAATGTGACCCCAAAGTCGACGCCGTTGTGGTCGTTTACCCTGTGGCACCCCAAGGCAGTTGATGGCCGTGACCTCTTCTTGCCTTCCAGGTGTTCTTTAACGCGAATGAAGAAAGGACGAGATGCTTCACCGATGTATTCACCTTCACAGTTTTTGCACGATATTAGGTAGACAACGCCTGAAATCATGCTGTCTCCTTCGTTGCCTGCAGGACAGATGGTGCAATTTGGGGTTGCGCAAATTCGGTAGTACAGCCGATTCCGCACTAGGCGACTTTTCAAGTTAGCAGGAGGAGTATCTACCACTTTGACATCGTTGTCCGGTCCCGCCCTTCTGACGCACTTCCTAATAGAAGTGCTGACACTGTCTGAGATGAAAGGGATGACAAGCGGGATTTTCTCGTCAAGTGAGGAATTACGTGACTGATTGCTGGTGCTTCTTCGTTGATAGCCAAAGAATGTATACCCATTCTTGGCAGCGATTGGATGAGCAAGCGCTAGCGATTCCTTACGCTCGTTTTCCCCAGCAGATACTCTGCTTGCTGTGCGGAACATATTACGCACAACAGCTGTTTTGGTCTGTGTCGGATGCGCCGACTTGCTGTGTACTTAGATGTGGGTTTACGATACCACTTTGTTATTTTGCTCCCTCCACTCAGTTGTATTTGACGTTCAAAAACGGGAGCCAGTCATCCTTTGAAGTCTCCCGTGTAAACTTGTTATGCTAACACTGCTGGTTTATGATATCGAAGCACATGCCCATCTCCTTTTGTGTAGAGCAGATGGTGAAACAGTCATCGATATATCGACAGTATAAAGCAGGGAGCCTAGCTAACACGGGAGCTTCAATTCTGGACATGATTGCGATGGCTAAAGTGGGAGCTAACCGCTGGCCCATAGCTATCCCTCTTATCTGCAAAAATAGCTGCCCGAGGATCTGAAGATGTTGCAGCTGAGGCATTCTTTTAGTAGCAATATGTTCTGTCCCACAGTGAGGCCATACATGTCAATGCCAAGGTGATGCTCACTGAGAAGTTCATAGACTCAAGTGCTGAGTCGTTGCTGACATTTGTATAAAGCGGCGTCACGTCGAACACTCCATCACACAATTCCGTTCCACCTGAGCTGAGTGTAGGTGGTGAAGGAACGCATGGGTGTTAGTGAAATGAGCTGGAATAAAGCGCAGGAGTTGCCTAACGATATTGTTTAGGAACCACGCGATCCTGCCCGTGGGACCCCCCCCCCCCCCCACACAGCAGATAATAGGTCTTACTTTTATACTTTCGTCTGTATTGGCATCTAAATTGCCTGTGCTCTCAAACGTATTAGTTTTGACTAGCAAGTACGTTACTGGACAGGATGGGGTTTCGAATTTGAGACGCGTAATGAGCGCCGCATTGAGACCAGATACCTTGCCAACAGTAACCCATACCCGGTTTAGCCTACGGCACTGTGCCTGGAACGCCTTGAGGGTGGCTAGACGATACGCAGAGGTATCTCCTAGGTGGTGCTCGGTTATAGCAGTGCCCTGTAACGTGACCGGTCCTGTAGGTCATGGAGACTAAGCTGATAAGCTTGCGCATAGCGACCATAGAGAAAGACTGTGATGGTGGGAAGCTGGGTCCTAAATTCGGAACAGAGCGAGCGTTATCCGATAAAGGGAAATCGCCCAGTACGGTAACCCTGGTTGAGCTTTCACCCGAAATCGTAGCATCACCAGTTAGGTCTCCCAAGGTCTCCTCATGCGAGACTGCTCGTAGCCCTCCCCCCCCCCCCCACGACTTCCGCTAACACTGTTCAGTAAGCCTTCAAAGACATAACACAGATATAACAGGGTCCAAGACTTGACTTGGACCCTGTTATGTCTGTGGCGTTGACGGTTCGACAAGTTGCTGTCGAAGGTTTATTCGGCAAATAAAAAGTGAAACACACTACGGGAGGATGCTGTTTATATACGTGTGATAATCAATACTATCAAGACTGATAGTTCGTACACAACGCCTCCCCTTTTCAAAAAAAAAGATAACATAGAATCGTGGTACGACTTCTTATGTGAATCCAGGTGCAGTCGCCTCGTTGGTTGTCGTATACGAGTTGATCGTCGTAGATGATCCTCGTGCGTTGCTGTGCTGGCCAAAGAGCGTGTTGTTCCGGAGATATGGGTGTAGGCTGATGTGTTAGAGGCGGAGTTGGAGTTAATCGCTCATTAAAGTTGAAGGTTAAAGTTGAACATATCAAACAGCACGTCAAGGTCCTGCTGTGCTGTCTGTTTTCCATGGTAGGTGCGCATTCGCAGTTGGTTAGCATATCGAATCCATGACTTGTCTCCAACAAGCACTTTGTACAGTACGCGTCCGATTCGTTGAAGAACTTCTCCATTGTACCAGTTGGGATGTTTTCCATTGTAGAGAGGTATGAGGACAGCATCTCCTCTTGTGAAGTAGCGCTTACGAGCTCCATACTGCTTGTTGAGCTGCGATTCCATCGAGGTATTATGGGTTGGTGCTCGGCGAAATGTTGGTTTGAAAAGCGAAAGTGACGTTCTTAGTTTTCTTCCAAGGAAAAGTTCTGAAGGTGATCTCGCTCCATCCAGTGATGCGCATCGAGTGGATCTATAGCTAAGGAGAAAGGTCTGCAAGTTTTGCGACAACGTTCCTTCCCCTTTAAGCTTCAGAAGAGCTCTTTTGAACGTGTCGGCAAATCTTTCAGCCTGCCCATTGGATTGTGGATGATACGGTGGCGAGAAGAGGTGCTCAATGCCATTTTCTATGCAGAACCTTTTGAACTCGGCAGAAGTGAGCTGTGTACCATTGTTAGAGACGAGGATTTCGGGTGTACCGTATCTGGCGAAGGTTTGGCGCAGGAGAGCTGTAGTAGCTTCCATTGTGGTACGGCTGGTGTTGAAGATTTCAGGCCATTTTGAATAGGCGTCCACGATCACTAAGAAGTATGATCCTTCGAAGGGGCCGGCGTAATCGACGTGGATGCGGAACCATGGTTTATGTGGTAAAGGCCGTGATGCAAGTGTTGTTCTGACTGGTAGTTTTGATACGGATGAGCATTTAGAACAGCGACGAACAGTGTCTTCAATGTACTTGTCTATCCCTAGCCAGTAAGCGTAGCCTCGTACTAGTGCTTTCATCCGCACTACAGGGTGTTCTGTGTGGAGCTGTCGAAGGACTCGTGGCTGTAATTGTGCTGGGATGACCACGCGATCGGCGCGTCGATTGTAGTAGCTCAGGAGGTCCGGATTCCTGATTATTCTTAACCACGATCCTCTGATATCGGTATTGATTAGCTGGAGTAGGCGATCCTTTGATGTCGAATCCCTGATTTCATTCGCCGTTACTGGTAAGGCTCGAACTGCACTCCTGAAAACGAGTGTGATGTCGGCATCAGCTGCGATGGCTGCAATCACTCGGTCTTCGTCTTGAGTCGAGTTTGTGGCGATGAGCCTTGACAGTGCGTCAGACTGGCCGAAGCTGGTTGTCTATGTGTACTGAATATTGAAGTCGAAGGCCAATAGCGTTGTTACCCATCGTTGAAGCCTGTTCGCAGTGTAGACTGGGATTCTTTTCTTTGAGCCAAAAATGGGAAGTAGTGGTTTGTGGTCCGTCAGAAGAATGAGTCTGCGGCCGTGAAGCATCTTATGAAATGTTTGCACTGCAAATACAAGTGCAAGGCCTTCTTTTTTGATTTGACTGTAGTTCTTTTCTGCAGGAAGCAGTGGGCGGGAAGCATGAGCAATAGCCCTTCGGATCCGTCCTTGTAGCGATGCGAAATGACAGCGTCTAAGCCGTGGTTTGAAGCGTCGGCAGCGACGATGATATTCTGGCCTGACTTGGGTCGTTATGGATCAGAAGCAGATCCGATGAATGTATAGACTTTGCATTGTTGAAATTTTCTTCACAGCTTGGTGCCCAATTGAATTTGGCATTTTTCTTGAGAAGGCCATCTAGTGGAGCACGTCATTTGCTTAACAAATTTTCCATAATAGGAGAGTAGCCAGGAACGATCGAAGTTGCGACGCATCTTTTGGAACTGGCATGTTCTTGATTGCGTCGATCTTCTTTGGGTCAGGGCGTCACCCGTGTTGATCGATGATGTATCCGAGATAGCGGATGGAAGTTGTAGCGAAGTGGCACTTGTCTATAGGTACGTGAAGTCCACTGTCCGCAATTCGCTTGAAGACGGCGTCTAAGTTGTGTTGGTGTTCCTCAGGTGTTCTACCAACAAAAATTACATCATCCAAATTGGCCACAACTCCTTGCAAGCCGGCTAATGTTGTATCAATGATCTGCTGGAAGATCGTTGGGGTCGATTTGACGCCGAAGGGTAGCCGGTTGTATTGGTATAAGCCTCGGTGAGTGCTTATTGTTAGCAATTTTTTGATTGATCGTCCATTTCGATTTGAAGGTGTGCATCGGCTAGGTCGATGGTGGAGAAGTAGCGTCCTCCATTGATTGTCGCGAACATGTCCTCTGTACGTGGCAGTGGATACTGATGCAGATCTAGCGCGTCATTTAAGCCGGTGGAGAAATCTGCGCAAATCTTCAGCGATCCATTTGATTTCTTTACAATGACGATCAGCGCGGCCCAGTTGGAATAGTTCACTTTCGAGATTACGCCGCTTAATTCAAGTCGAACGAGCTCCTTTTCCCCTGCTGTTAGAGCTATGTATGGCACTGAGCGTTTTGGACGAAAAACCGATTTGGCTTCTGGTTTGAGCCGTAGAGTAGCCTTAGATGGCCTGTGGAGTCCGAGGTCGCTCTTGAAGACTTCAGGGTGTGTCGCTTGCAGCTTCGCGGCAACTTTGTCGTGCTCCAGGTTGACGATGCTGACCTTGCTCATTGTTGGATTTCCTGGGTCACTGCAGGGAAGCGAGTCCATGGTGCTGTATACTCCCAATTTGGAGATCCATTCTGCTCAAAACAGGTTTGATCGATTGTTGCTGACGTAGAATTTCCCTTGAGCTGATGCGGCGTTGAAGCTGTATGTGCATTGCCGCTGTCCAATGAAATGGATGCGATCTCCGGATGCACTGTGAGCGATGAGTGACGGAGGTTGAAGTTCTGGTTTGCCCATGAGCTCCCACGTCGTTTTGTTAATGATCGTGGCGTCCGAAGCGCTGTCGACTTGGAAACTGATTGGCTGACCGTCTACTGTGATGGAAGCGAAGCGACCGTATTGTCCGCAGTTGATGCTTGAAACCGTGAGGACTGCGTCGGAGCGTGTGGTTTGCCTCGCTGAGCGATAGAATCGAGGCTGCTTTGTTCGACGTCTGGCTGATCCGCTGAATCCGTCTTTGTGACGAGTCCTGGCAGTTGGAGCATTGGTGTTGACGGTAGTTGCAGTTGCGAAGGAAGTGCATTGCTCCACAGAGCCTTCATGGTGTAGCTTTGGAGAGTGCTTGGAATCGATGTCGCCTTTTTTGATGACTGTTTGTTGTTGCAAGGGTGATGAGGGCTGCTGCTGGTGTCGTCCTGGCTGGTGAGGGGTAGATCGTTTTACGGCTTGTACCCTTGTAGATTCATCCTCAATCATTTTCATGTCGTTCTTCAGATTGAGAAGCCGTTTGCATTCTTCCGTGAGTGTCTGGATCGTACATTTTGGGTCGGCTTCGACCTTGTCAAGCAGCTTCAATCGGACAAATGCATCGTCGCTTGACTGGAGACCACATACAAATATGAGACATTTGAACTGGTTGTTGTTGCAATCGGCTAACTTGAATTTTTCGCATTCGCGGTTAACACGTCCAGCGTAGGTGACGAAGTTGTCGTTAGGATCCTTGGACAGTTTCATGCAGGCATAGCGCGCACTGAATAATGACTGTTGTGGTCCGAAGAGGTCCATGAGGGTAGACACAGCTTCCTTGAAAGTCACGTCTCGTGGAGTCTTCGGTAGGATGTAGCTGGAGTATTTCTCGTATGCTGATGCATCGAGCTTGTGAAGTAGGAGCCGTAAGCGTGTTGCGTCGTCGAGTGTCTGCCCATCCACTTGGAAGATGTCCTCGTGCCGCCGGAACCATGCTTCGAAAGTTAGGCTCGCTTCGGGGTCGTAGGAGAACTGCGCGATTCGTCCAGCGATTAGGTCGAAATGGCGCGCTGCCTCGACTATTGACGACGTTGGCTGCTGTGGCTGCAGCTGTGGGACGCTTCGGAGTACGTCGGTGAGAGTCGTCAGAAGCTGCTGGAATTGCTGGTCCGTCATTGTTGGCATTGCTGACAGGTGGATATGTAGGCGCCGGTGTCGACACTGTGGATCGAGGAACAGGAACGATCAGGAACTAAACACGTTGTAGAAAGTGGATATCTTAAAATGTACGACCGAATTTGCGCAACCCCAAATTGCATCATCTGTCCTGCAGGCAACTAAGGAGACTGTATGATTTCAGGGGTTGTCTACCTAATAACGTGCAAGAGCTGTGGAGTTGAATACATCGGTGAAACATCTCGCCCTTTCTCCATTCGCGTTAAGGAACACCGGGAAGGCAAGAAGAGGTCACGGCCATCAACTGCTTTGGGCTGCCACAGGGAAACGACTACAACGGCGTCGACTTTGAGGTCGCATTCAAAATTCTAGCACGCAAAAGCTTGGAGGTGTTTTGGATACAAGCCAAGAGCCCGAGGTTGAATGGGGGGGGGGGGGGGGGAATTCGTCTATATAACCCGCGAGCTCACCCCTTACATCAGTCTCGCCTTTTAGATAGTTTCACCTTGTGAAGTCTGCTCATGTGTCCTAAATGTTGGACTGTTGTTGCTTCTCTCTGCTGGAAGGGTTGCTGTTCGGCGGGTCTTTGAATTTTCGCAAGGTCTGTGGCGATGGTAAAATCGCCGAAACGTTAGTCGTCAATAAAACGTGTACAATATATAATATATAACATCTCGGTCTCGACTTCAACACCACGATAAACAGTTGTGAACTCTGTTTGTTAGTAAGCATATTCGCATACGTCACACCTAGTCACGATCCTTTAATATCGATGGATTAATGGGTAATGACTGGATGATCGATACTGCTGATACTGTTATGATGCATACTCCCCAACGTATTCACACGAATCTCCCTCTGATAGGTCAGCTCTGGACAGAATTTCGATAAAGCGATCGATAACGGACTTCCGATCGATCGATATCGCTTGCTTGTTGCGGAGCTTCTCCATCATGCATCATTTTCTCGATGCCTGTCTCTAAGAACTGACTCTGAGCAGAGGTCAATAATTCTGATCAAGATGATCCTCTATATATAGTTGGATGACCAGCTTCAGAGACATGGACGCTAAACAGTTGTCGCTGTTTCTGAATTTCGAGTGTCAGTCGTTTGTTTATAAGTGGATGATTTTTGGTCATTTAGGATCCTTCCATACATAAAGGATGACTTCAACATTAGGAAAGCCATTGGACTGTTCCCAACTGTTGAGAAAATGGCGGATTCGCCGAACGGTCTTCGTCTGAAGAGAGTTCTAGCGGTCAGTTATTCATTCAACTCATATCACACCTATCCCAACGCCATGTGTTGCTGATGAGAGAGCCTGAGTACGGAGTGCGAGTTAGCCATCTCTAGTTGGTTTAGTGTTTGTTGCCAGACCGATATCGCTGTTACAGGTTGAGAGGAAGTCTCAGTAAAAAAAAAGAAAAACGTTTGTTCGTTTTTCTTGCAAGGCATATGGGCCAGATTTCGCATGATTTCTCTGACTGAGGCACAGAAAGGAGCTGCAACTGCTTTAGCATTTTTAGCGTATGTGTTTCATGGAGATATGGTTTGCATTAGACAACAATCGCATCGCGTCGTGACGGGACCATAGGGTGGCGTTGCAGTGCACTTGGATTTTTACTCCGTACTCATGTTGCTGTTGAGTAGGCCATTTTCAGACTTTGGACGCGAACGATTGGTTAGCAAAAGGGGTATCGTTTTGGCTGGACTTTCTGCCCTCCAAAATGAAGCAATGGCTTGTTTCGTGGAATCTCAGCGGAGACACGGTACGTGGTGTTGAGTTTTGTGTAAGACGATGAAATAATGGGGAAGCGCTTTCACATGGCTGCGGTTCGCATCAGGGGTGCACACGAAATTCTGGGCGTTAAATTTTCTTAACGAAATTTTTTAACGGAAAATTTTCGTTAAATTTCCGGTAAATCGTTAAATTTCGTTAAAAAATACATTTGGCTGTAAACCATTATTTCAACTGAAAAAAGGAAAACTTTATAGGTTTCAACTTCAAGAGGTCAACAGCTAACGTTCAAGGAATGGAGTGTAACACTGCAATGTAGAATAAACAATTCAACATCAACGAACACAGAAAAATAAACAAGCCTTCCGCAACAAATTATCTACAGGGTATAGAATAAGGACAGCTGTGGAATTACCATTCAAGGCAAGATGATCATCGTTAAGGCATCCTCAAATGTGCGATCAGGCAGATACCCGGAGTTCCACCCTTTCCAGTTCTTTTGTTAGACTGTTCTACGAACATGTGCAATCTCCGTGCAGGCGCCAGCCCATTAAGTACAGAAAGAATTAATAAAAAATACAGTAAAAACCCCTATCAGTGGAATGTTAACACGTTGACGAACGCAAAATTTTCGAGTGCCTGGTGCGTGGGACCAATCATATTTTTGCAACGTCAGAACAATGATACGACATCGTGTTACACGGTCCCACACTGCCGAGAAGGTGCGACACGCCGTCTTCGGGTCAACGTTCAGGAAAGGTAGCTTTCCTAGTTTTTGTTATTAGGGTTTTTGTAAAATAGCTTAAAATACGTCGAATACCTCCAGCGGCCGAAAGCATTCGCTCCGTCTCGACTGCTCCAGGTGGGCAAAAGTATTCTGAGATGAGCAGCGCCGGGTGAGAATAGGCATGTCTTACGAGGATAGACCAGTATCTTTGTGGATTCGTTGACCTGCTCGGGGACTCGGCGAAGAAATTTCTAGCTCCAAAGTACATTAAAGGATAAGGATAAAGGATGGCGATACTCAATCCCTTCTGGGATACGCCTACTACCTTCTACCCTTCTCGGATCTTTCTACTTCTACGGGATACCCTGGAGACAATGGCTTGCGGTAGCCAGCCGATGAAGCAATCAGCGCTCTGTCCTTCCCAGGCAAGTTCGGTGCCAATTCAATGACCCCAGAGGGATTGAAGGCTTGGTTGGCCTTGGCGGGAAATCCCGAAGAAGGACCAGCAACCTGGTATAGGGTGCATGCGACAACCAGCACCTCCGACTGCGCTACACGTACCCCCAAAATGCATTATTTCTAAAAATTCAAAACGAATTGAATTGATGGCACTATTGTACTTAATGTGCCGCACTAAATCTTGTTCAAAATAGGTCTACTAGGGTAATCTGCCATGGGAAGAACGAATATCATAGTCGTTTTTTGCGCAAATGCCTTATAAGCCCGCTATATTAAGTTTGAATCACCCAAGGCCTTGCGAAATAGCACACTGGTAAGAGACGCAGAGACTCCGTCCCCAACCAGCACGCATTCGCGGCCGTCTCCGAGGGGGGGGGGGAGTTACCACAGCATGCCGTGGCGTGCAGGCGTGGCAACTAAATACACACAGCGAATGTAGATGTAGTCTTATCTCATCTTTTCGATTACAGATTCGGGTCTTATTTTCTTCCGAATTGGGCAAGGGAGGGAACTCTCGGTCTCGGAAGATTTCAAGGCTTCTGCCCTTGGCTAAGCTCTGCTGCAGACTAAAGACGGCGAAATAGTGCGCATCAGTAGGAGGCGCGCACTGTGCGTCTCTTCCTAGCGTGCGCTATTTCGCACGGCCTTGTGTGATTTGAGCTTAATATAGCGGGCTTATACGGCATTTCCGCAAAAAACGATTATGATATTCGTTCTTCTCATGGCAGATTGCCCTTAGTAGACCTATTTTGAACAAGATTTAGTGCGGTACACTAAGTACAATAGTACCGAATTGATAAAAACATCAAAATATTCATGCTGATTTCAGTAGTTTCCCAGGGACAGTCGTAGTTGGGAGGATGGGATCTGCAACATTAGAGAATACTGAAGGTAAATGTGGTAAACTCACCGAGAAAAAGGTTCGTTAAAGATTCCGTTAAATTCCTAGAAATTTCCGTTAAATCGTTAAGCCAGATTTTTTCGAAAAATGCCGTTAATTCGTTAAATTCGTTAAATCGTTAATCGTTAAATGTGCACCCCTGGTTCGCATGTAACGTGTCTCCCGCAACCACAGTTACGTGAGCGGCCGTCCACGATTGCGGTGGCATGAACGGCCGTGGAGCTGGTCACGGGCGAGTATCAGCGGGCGAGCGGAATAGGCGTTGCGCAACAGGGCCGGGAATGTGTGTTTTTCGTCTTTTGCCATCTCTTATCAAATTTGAGAGTGTTTTGATGATGCGAACAGACTCGAGGGAAGAGTGACCTTATAAAGTGTTTAATGAAAGCACTAGAACGAACATCAAAATAGTAAAAAAAGAAAAGATCATTTGTTTTCTCCTGTGCCAACCAGGTTTGTTATAAAATTATTTATTATCACGGCCGACGTTTCCACTAGTACGTCTTCTTCAAGGCCTGAAAGAAGCTCGAAACTTCTTCATCCGCGAAGCCACTTGGGTCAGAAACACCGGGTCCCCCCCCCCCGCTTAGTATCAACCAATCCCAGAAAAGTCAGGTAGAGAATCCAAATCTAGTGAGCTAACTCACCGATATTCCTCCAGCGCAGGAAGACCGGTTCAACTGGCCATCACGGAGCAAGTGAGAAGCACCGTGTCGGTCAATTATACTGCACAGTGCGCCGAAGGTAAAAATCCACATAGCAGTACATGCGAAACTCTCACAACTCGCACAATGGAATAAAAGGAATCACTTGTAATTGAGATGCACTCGTTTCTGTTGTTCATGATTGAATTTCCTTCGCGAATCCAGAAAGCCTCGAGAGCCTTTCTGGGGCCAATTTCGTCCTCTTGATACAGTACTGTTCACCTTACGTTAAAGTCAGCACCGAAGTGGGCTTCCCTTCGGTGCTTCCCAAGCGGGGTTACTAAGCTATGCCTTCTCTTACCAGCAAGGTATTCCTTAACGCGAATGGCTAACACCCTCCCTGTTTCCCCAGCATAAAGATCGCCACAAGATAAACATTCGAACTGGTAGACGACGCCCTCTTGCGGACGTTCTCCTGTATTGCCGTACGGACAAATCGCGCAGTCGGACATAACACAAGCGCGGTCATAGAGCCGATTGCGAAATAGCTGTCGTTTGATGTTATCTCTCGGAATGTTCACCAGTATATCATCCTCATCCAAGTCTGCTCTCAATAGGCATTGACGTATAGCCGCCGTGATTCGGTCTGAAACGAAAGGAAGTGGGAGACAGACTTTGTTACTGTACGCCTGTTCTCGATGTCTGTATGGTGCTCGATTTCGTCGCACTTCGTACCCATTGAGAGCAGCTATCTGACACGCTAACATACGTGATTCTTCTCGCTCTTCATTCCCCGTGCACACCCTTGTTGCTTTTCTGAACATGTTGCGAATACAGCACGTTTCACAGCTGAAGGGTGAGCCGACTTAGCATGAATGATGATGTTCTTGGAGCTGCCTTTGCGGTGCCACTTCACATTGTACTGGCCGTCTGAAACCCTGATTTGTGTATTCATGAAGGGTAACCAGCCTCCAAGCGAACTTCTCGCGTGATCTTTATGTACTGCGACTGACTGTTAAGAATGTTAAACAGCTCATCCATTTCGGACTGAGTTGCTGTTACGACACAGCATTCGTCGATGTATCGACAGTAAATTATGAGAAGCCGTTCTATTACCGGTCGTTCAATCTTGCTCATGAAACAAATTGCTAGAACCGGTGCTAAACGTTGTTCCATAGCAAGTCCTATAAGTTGAGAGAAATATTTACCAGACCACTTAAAGATGTTGCAGCAGAGACATTCTTTTACAAGAATCATTATGTGTGACTTTCTCAAACCAAATGTAACAACACTACTCAGGTGTTCGTCAAGCATTTCAGATAGTGCTTGAAGAGCAGCAACATTGTCTACATTGTTATACAAAGCAGTCACATCAAACGATTCCATTACGTAATTTGGTGGAATCTGCAAGAGCGCAAGCGCTCCAGTAAATTTTCCGTGTTCTCCAAGTGTGAGGATACGAAGTTGAGGAGTTGACCAACGATCTGTTAAAAAACCAAGAGATCCGGTCGGTTGGTCCGTCTACACAACTTATTATGGGCCGAATCTTGTATGTGGCTGCGCTCAACGAGCGTTTGTCTTCGTCAGATAACTTATGCGTTTTAATCAAGCTGTAGAATACAGGACATGTTAGCGTGGTTAGCGTCAGCCTTGCAATAAAACGTCTATCTTAACCAGCTGATTTTGCTACTGATATCAAAGCGCGTTTAACTTGCGGCGTTGCGAGCGAAATACTTTCTCTGACGTTTCGCGATAAATACAAGGTGTCGGAAAGGTGGAGCTCCGTGATTTCTTTGTCCAAAGTCTGTGGACAAACCAAGAATTCACATCCTTTATCGCTAACAGAGAGTCGTATTTCATTACGCCTGATTTGGTCACGGACTTGTCTGAAACCTTCCCATTGGTCCTTCGTCAGGTTCGTTGTTCTCTGTCGCCGGAACGTATTGAAAACACGTAGAACCTCTGAAGAGAAAATTCCGAACCTCACATCGGCCTCCGGAAAAAGCTCAGATTCCTTATAAAATGACCTAGGAAAAGAGATAGGTGCTAGTACTCCGTCATTTGCCATGCGTTCGGAACCTCCCCTTACTCTTGCTCTTAGTTGGTCTCTAAGCCTATGCAACCCGCACACAACTTTACGAAACGTCGCTGCACAGACGTTCTGCGTCATTGAAAACGACAGGCCTAAGCTAAGAAAATCCAGCGCTTTCGTAGAAACGTGTGTACCGCCAACTACAGTGACCCTTGCCTGATCTACTGCTGTTGTGGTGGTTCCGGGCTGAACTAATCGGTCCTCAGACACCCGAGGAATAGAAGTGGAAAGCTCGTTACCAGAATGGCTTTTCATCCTTTCACTCCAAAGAAAGTTGAACTTCTCACAAAGGGTGGACTTTGTTCTCGACCGAACGGCATCACAGATGTCTTTCGATCCACTTTCAATCCTTCCTTCTCCAGTTCTGTCCTCGAAGTAACCGGCGGCAGGATTCTTCTTTCGTCGTACACTTTAACAGTATGGAGCGTAATATATACTGCTTTTGTTTGATAGCGGCTCCCAGAAGTGACTTGTAGATAGCCGCGATTCTGGGATGATCTTCCGGCAAGCAGCATACTGCTCCTAGACTCTTATTTTTGATGAATCGTGGCACTAAGGAGATCGCTCTACAGCGCTGAAGGAAGATCAGTGATTGTCGTGTGACGACAACCTTCTGGCGAAGCGATAGAGCTTCCCTGACAAGGTCGAACAGATGCGGCGGTACGTCATCTAGTAGATTCCAAGTTCGACGTTCTTGAAACCTGGGCACTTTCTTATCATTTGTTTTCTCCTGTGCCAAGCAGGTTTGTTATAAAATGATTTATTATCACGGCCGACGTTTCGACTAGCTCGTCTTCTTCGAGGCCTGAAAGAAGCCAGAAACTTCTTCATTCGCGAAGCCACTTGGGTCAGAAAAATTGGGTCTCTCCCCCCCCCCTTGGTTAGTGTCAACGAGTCCCAGGAAAGTCAGGTACAGTACCCAAATCAAACCAAACCCTAAACAGAAAAGAGCTGACCAAGCTGTCGTGCGCTCGTTTTAGCCCCCATGGCTACCTCCTGGTTGTAATTGTTCGGGATTTTCAATTTCTTTTACATCCATTTCCTCTTAATATATAGAGTCGCTTTAGCTATATGTACCACTATCACTTCAAATTGGACGCTGTTCCCAACAGACTTGATGGTTCTAAAACCAAAGTGAACGTCTTCCAAACAGAAACGAGATTCTTACAGGTCAAACCACAGACTCTTCAAGGTGGTTAAAATAATCTTTGTTCAAGAAAAATGAATTATTTTCTTTGAAAATTTTCAGCTCAACTGCCCGAATGACTATAATAATTTTATAAAATTTCCTTTTATGAGAAAAATAATAAAGTAAAATTTATTTCATGGTGCAGCAAATCAGCAGCTATCATTTAGTGTATGAAGTTAAAATGATCGCGGCATGCACGCGATTAGCGTGATGCAATTTTTACTTGATCGGTAGTTTAAATACTGCTTACATGGGGCATCAAAGCCCGGTAAGGCGGCTTTGTGTGCCAATCCCCTAAGGAGCAACCGTACAAAAGTTTCGGGTAAGGAGTCGGCCCAGATTAAACGTTAAATGGACATAAGTGTTTTGTGGCGAGATGTTCTACCGTCTTGTTTTTCTTGTTCTAGGAATGAGCCTTTTCAAAGTTATTCTTAACTTCTCTTAGATGTGGTGGACTCAACTGCATAAAACCTTTTGGGCCGTGAAGCAGGCAACTGCGAGCACCGCTGAGCTGGCCGATTGGCAGTTAAGGCGCACTGCCCGTTCTGCCCAGGGAGATCTGCGACCGCTCCACGTGCTCTAGCTGAACGAAATGATGAGTCTGTGTCGGCGAGAAATTGAGTGTGGTTGACTCTTGCGCGCGTAGAAAGCGCTCCGGTTCGCCCTGCACAAATGCGCGTGCTCTACATGTGCACGAAGACCACGAGCGAATGGTCGTCAAAGCCTTGTGCAAGAAATCACTCTATGAAGTCTGAAATTTGAATAGGTCATTTCCTGAAAAGTGTTGAGCTTCACCGTATTTACAGGTTCCCCGTGACGTTGTCATGTCGGCAGCAGAGCTTCTTAACATGAATGTGTTCCGTAATATCGTTCATCTATCGCACGATGAGTTGAATAGGGTGAGATTACCCTCATTGCGACGCTCAAACTTGGGCACGTTTGATTTTTTTTCAAGGTGAGCGACTTTGACAACTCGCTGATTACTTGCAAGGAGCTAGTGTATTTCTACTATGGCAGGGAAGACGGGTGGTGTCCCGAGGAATTAGGTTTGCCACATTTGCTTTAAAACGGCTGCTCAAATTGCCCTAGAAGTAAGTTCGAGTCTGATGTCTAGGGTACTCGATGGAAAGTCGACTGCCTCGTGGTCATGTGCTGTTGGACGAGCGCGGCTGCGAGCACGCGTTTGTGATTCGTGACGGAGCTGTGATTGCCGACAAGGTCCTCCAGTTCATCAACTGAACCTCTTGAGAAGAAGCGTTTTCGACGTGAAGTCCGTTAAAACGAGCTGCACTGCTATGGTGAATGGCGTGCTGCTTGGTGAAGATCTCACTAGGTGTTGATAACATCGTCGAGGGGCAAAGGCTACCTCGTTGCATCTTTTAAGTTTCATTTGTACGGTAATGCAGTCCGTCCTGTTCGTCTAGTAACTTGTTAGGGTAGGTTATTAATTTCAAACTGTTTTCTGGTGTTTAGATGTCTATCACTGCTATCTTTCAAACACCCAGTGATTGGGATTGATCAAGCAGAGTATTTGTTATGATTCCCCTATACCTGATATATCTGATTAGTTCGTCGAAACTAATAAATTTTGCGAATAGAGCTTGCGGATGCATTTGTAGGCAAATGTCTGGTCAGTGGTTCTCCTGTCACTGCTACAGGATTCTCGTCTTCGCTAGGAAAGTGTGGACTGTTGTTGGCTCATATCATTTTCCCCGAAATGCATCGCACTCCCGACTGAGTAATTTTGTCGAACGAAGGAGTGAGCGATAAACCAATGAATTCGACATGGACGAAACATAAGCATGCATGGAGCATGCATCGCGTCGACACTTCAGAATTCTGGAGTAGCGCCCGGCTACCTTGGCGACCTTGAAACCATATGGTCAGTAACGTGAACGTGCCTCCTTTTTGTGCTTTAACAGAAGCTTTCCTGGTAGCAAGCAACAAAGTAGTGGTCCCTCGTCCAGCACTCGCATTTTCAATGGTGCGTCTCTTGCAAGCAATGCTGTGCTGTTTTTGCTTCCCCTACCCTTAGGCAGAGTAAAGCAAACGATGTGAAATGGAAAGCAGGTGGGCTTCCCTTTTCAGTGTTTCCGGTGTCAGCTGGATGAATATCACCTAAGCTTTACTGCTCTCAAATTAAAGTCATTTTGTTTGGAATAGTCTCCATAATGTGAATGAATAATGTATAGTTAACAGCCTGTGCACACTAAATAATTCCTCTTGTGTTGCATGCCACCCATTTTTTTCTTCTTCAAATAACGTCCAGCGCTTCTTCATCATAATACTTGCAATGGTGATGCACAAAAATCGTATAGGGAGCACTAATTCTTTAAAAATTCATAGTAAACGGTTGGTATGGTTTACTTGTGGATCATGTCCTTGGGTCATATTCACTTTTACATGAGCCCAACTCCAGTTGGTCCGCTTTGGATAACTATCTAGAAAATAATTGATAATGATTGGGCTATCTATAGTGGTTGCTTTTTTAACCGCGACAGGGGCCACTGAGATCTCCTGAGTTTCACTGCAGATTGCTAGAACTGAGCAAACAGGCTCTTAATTTGAACAAGGACAATGATCAAGGACAAACGGAAAGAGGGACAGAACAGCTGTTCCATATTTTATTAGGGTGGTAAGAAAGTCTGGATATGATTTTTTGCAAACAACGATTCACTGCAGATTTCGTCGGCGGTCTCTTGCATAGCGCTGCATAGCTTTCGAAAGAGAATGATTTACTCTATCAGAGCTTTGCATTTCTTTTCTCATCCTTAATTTTGACAATTTTTAGGTCGTTAAAGTGAAAAGTGAAAAGTGAAAAGCGGCCATCGCCGACAGTTGCTTCTCTCCGATTTGGTTCGGAATTTTTTGCGCAGCTTTTCGTAGCATTTGGAAGACATGTTCTGCACTAAAAGAATACGTGTTGGCCCTATTAGCTCATTTGTCCTTTATTGATTTTTAAGTCATCAATTTGGGACGTCCGAAGTAGAGGATTTATTTTACCGACAGCTCCTGCTCCGTGGTAGGACTTTTTTGCTTGGTGTTATATGTCGTTTGGAAGAAAACGTCTTGCTCTATAAGAATTTGTGCCGCATTTGTTGGTTCATGCTGACTTCTGTCCAATATCAACAAAATGCCAAAAAGAGAAAGATCATCTTCACCAACAACTCTTTCTCCTTGTTCAGTCTGTCTTGATCAGTTTTATGTGACACTCGAAAGTGCATGTCTTGTTCTACCACAATATATAATTTGTTCTTCGGCCATTTAAATTTTCCCTGCCAGCTTCTTTGCCCGTCATCATTCATCACACGGGAATATTCAACAGTTTTTGCTCACAATTATAACTGGCGATGAGAAATCGTGTTTGTATGTCAGCATGAAGCACCGCCTCTCTGGCAGCCTTAGCAGCACTAGAACCCTGGTTGAAAGCAAAGAGGAGAAAGAAGAAGGTGCCAGAAGTGTTCATCCTCATCGACCTAGCTCTCGATTTTTATTGACCTGAAAATTAGCGAAAATTTAAATAGCCGAAGAACAAATTAGATATTCTGGTAGAACAAGACATGCACTTCTCAGTGTCATATGTTGGTTAAGATGACCTTTCTCTTTTTGGCATTTTGTTGATATTCGACAGATTTCAGCATGAGCCAATAAACACGACACAAATTCTGATAGAGCAAGACATTCTCTTTCGAGCAACATCTAACACCAAGCAAAAACATCCTACTGCACAGCAGGAGCTGTCGGTAAGTAAATCTCCTTCGGACGTCCCAGTTTGATGATCTAAAAATCAATAAAGGACAAGTGATAAAATAGGACCAACATGTATTCTTGTAGTACAGAACATTGTCTTCCAAATGCTACGAAAAGCTGCGCAAAACATTCCGAACCAAAGCGGAGAGAAACAACTGTCGGCGATGGCCACTTTTCACTTTAACGACCTAAAAATTGACACAATTAAGGATGAGAAAAGATGCAATGCTCTGATAGAGCAAATCATTCTCTTGCGAAAGCTATACAGCGCTATGCAAGAGACCGCCGGCGAAATCCGCAACGAATCGTTGAAAAACGGTGGGACTTATGGGGCAACCTGATACTTCAACGACAGACCTCGGTGGAGACTGTTTCACAGTGGAAGACTCCGTCGTTGTCGACGCTGTCAATGTGGAACTGGAGGATAGCATCCACAGCCTCGCGCCTAGGCTTTATATCCTTCATGTCTCGAGCGATAGCATGCGGTTCACCCGAGCATCCATTTGTCAGTCTCTCCTTCTGCGCCCGCACCGAATACCCGAAAGGAGTTTCTGGAAGACCTAGTTACCGGATATGAGAGGTGGGTCCTATACGATTCGAACATGCATCGTGTCATGTGTCTCCCTAGAAGAGAAGACCAGCCAGCGCAAGCCAAAGTGGGCCTTCACCCGGAGAAGTCTCTCCATTGCTGCCTCCGAGATTCACGAGGAATGTTGTATTACGAGTTGCTCCCGCCAGGACACACAGGCACCTGCGGCGTTATGCCAATCAACTTCGGAAGCTAGCGAACTCTATTCGAGAAAAACGGCCGAGAGCTGTTATTGTCCACCTCCATCACGACAACGCTAGGCCGCATGCAACTAAAGAGACGTTGAAAAATTGAAGGACATGGTTCCCAACAACTTCCCTGTTCCCTGATATTGTCAGCTCTGACTGTAACTTATTTTCCCCTTAGGGCATCATTAACATGCCTATTAGGTGGAACACTGTAGTGACCAGCGATGATGATTATATTGCTGAGTGAATTCCACTGTATTGTCAATAAAAGGAACAAAAGGAAAAAATGTCGATTACCTCAACTTCCTTACCACCACGATATTTAGGGCAAGATATCCATTAGTTATATCCTTCTAAACCCATGCCAGCAGGAAGAATCAACATAGCGATTATGCAGGAGAAGCCGCGAAATCATAATAGTCGAACTACAACATAGTGAAGTAGAGAATACCGTTCTCCAGCAACTGCTTTGAGAACTGAGCAAGATTCATCAACCGCTTACCGGGCGGTGGCGGTAGTGTTCACCGTTGGCGGCCGCTGAGCGGTTCATGAATCTGGCCCCTGCTGGTTGTGGTGTTGGCTATAAATTTACACATATACACCATATGCACATAAAAACACTTTGTAGCGATTATATTAACCATGTTTCCGTTGAGGATTGAAGGCTTTGCCATTTGGCGAATCTCATTTGGGAATGCGGAGCTACGGTATGTTATACACCTACCTCCTCGTCCAGAAGCCCCAGCACCTCAGAATCAGCAAATGTAGAAGAGGTTAAGTACGCAGGTAACCACGGATTACCCTTTCCCCACACCTCACCCAACTACAGGGTGCGTAAAAAGTTTTGACGCACTAAACGTAAGCGTTAGAAATAACAACACAATTTAATAAGTTCACATCCAAAATGTCAACAGTGATCTAGCGAACAGAATAGCATCCCTTGTATTTTATATGCTGCGAATGCAGGGACGAAAACGACGAGGAAATGCATCGACGGTGCGCCGCAAGTACTCCACGTGGATTTCGTTCCATGCTTTGACCAGACCATCCTTCCCTGACTTCATACTTTGGTAGGAAGTAGCACAAGCTTTGTTCTCCAAATCCTCCCATATAGAGTAATTCAGCGGATTCAAATCCGGTCTCTACAGAGGTCATTCCTTTGAGGAAGTGAAGTCCTTCGAGTTGGCGCGGCACTAGTCCTGAACAATCCACGACTCTGCGCAGGAGTCTAACCCTGCTGGAAGACATACGGCTTATTCTTGAAGTGGGATTCGAGCCATGGAACCAGTTGTTTCTTTAGGACATCAATACAGACAGTTCTACATTTCTTCTTCGAGATTTATCTTCACTCCTGTATCCACGAAAACGAGAGAGCTTGTGATGAATGCAGAAACCATGATACTGGCCGGATGCGCCTCCATTGCAGCGAGCCTTTCGCTAGAGTTAGCTCCTTGGAGGTCCTTGAAGAGTATGTAACACTTTCACAAGTTGAATACACAAAAGTATCGAGTCACTGAAGGTCAAAGCATAGAACAAAACCGACGTGGACTACTTGCGGCGCACCGTCGATGCCTTTCCTCGTCGTCTTCGCCCCTGCATTCGCCCCAAAGACACCCATATAAAATACAAGTGATGCTATTCTGTTCGCTAGATCATTGTTGACATTTTGTATATAAACTTGTTAAGTTTTACGATGTGTTGTAGCTTCTAACGTTTACGTTCAGTGCGTCAATACTTTTACGCACCATGTATGGGCGCGAAACATCTTCTATCGTTCCGATGCGCGTTTTGCACGGATTACTACGACCAGTTATGGGAGACGAGTAGTGGGGGAGCAGTACCAGTAATGGAGGACCACTTCCAAGTAAGGGGTACCAGTAATGGGGTCAGTTCCTGTAAGAGGGGACCAGTAGTGGGGAACCAGTACCAGGAAAGGGGACCAGTTCCAGCAAGGGGAGGGGACCAGAACCAGTTATAGGGGACGAGCTCCAGTAAGGGGGAACAGTAGTGGGGTCCACTACCAAAGGGACAGTAATGAAAGAGCAGTACCAGTAAAGGGGTAGCAGTAGAGGAGGACCATTAAGGAAGGACGGAATGGGGGACTAGGGGGGGGGGGGGGGGAAGGGGGTAGTAAGGCTGGACTGACAAGGGAAGAGTCTGAAGCGTATGTCTAAACCGGGTTAGGGAACCATGTAGGAAAATTCCCCACTACTCAATAAGTATAAGAATTTGTTTCTTTTTTGCCTAGTCATTAAACACAAAGTGTAAGAGGTCCTTGAAGGGTCTTGTACCCTCGAACTTTTCTCATTTCGGAAATTCCTCATTTAAGCCCTTCTGGGTTTGATTACCTTCTGTCGCTGCTTACGATCACTCTTATGAATTCGAAGGATCTTCTACACAGATCATCCACACCACGTCCAAATGTAAGGGGTTACTTGTTACCATGTTCGTTATCCGACCCAAAAAATAGCCGTGTGACAATCAACCAGACGACCTCGCTCCCTCCCCGCCCCGGAAACTTGATATACTATATCGGATAGCGGTTAGTTCGCTCATCCCTGGTGCTCATGTGTGCTCCCTAAATGTGAACAAAATCATGCATACTATCTCATATGTCTCCCTTAAAATTAAATGGACTTTTATTGTTGTAGAAGTGCTCCGTCCATCATGCCTATCGGCGTGCCTCGCACTTGCGCGCTTCGCGCGATGTTGCAGAATCACTAAACTAAGGACAATCAAATCAATCTTCCTGCTCTACTTGTGCAGCTTTCTTCCTTTCCTAACAGTAAAAAAGGCGATAATTGAGAATCTTATCATGTTCCAACCTTGCTCTACCTTCCTTAAGATCAGTAGAGTAGTTTTGCGCTATGAGGCCATTCAGACGCCACTCCCCCCCCCCCCCCCCCACTACGCTCAACATCGGCATCGTCTCCAGAAGATTCAGTGATGCCATTGCTTGTGCTAATCAGTACGTTTGTCTCTAGGTTCCTGGACAACCCTCCTGATACGGCACAGCACGGTTCCTCACTTCCCTAGAGCGCCAATTTGACTGCAGGAACCTTCACTCCTCATCCTCAAGCGGTCAACCTCAGGCCAAAATCGAAATTTTCGAAAGGTACCGAAAGTATGATCGGTTTTGTTCAAACGACGAAAAGCCTTTTGTCCGACGGAGGATTCCAACCGCTTCTAATAGTATGTTGAACAGAATTTTTTCCCAGCCAGACCGCTACAGCAATGGCAAATTGCCTAGCCGTCATCGACGAACAAACAAAGGAACGTCACTCTCAAGCCACAATCAATAATATCGATTGATATTAGCCTCCCGATCGAAACTTTCCACCTGCTGTGAAGCACTTCCGCCGGCCATAATACCCGCGTGTCTCCTAAACCGAAATCACCGATCAGGAAAGCGATAATATGAATATTGGCCTCCTGATCGCAACCTCCCACTTGTATTAAGTCCTTCCGTCGACAATCATAATCACTTGCCTCCCACCCTGATCGGATAAATCTGAGGGAAAATCGATAATATCGATCGATATTCATTGCCTGACCTATTTGTGACACCACTTTTGATACCGAGAGTGAGCAATGATCCCTTGTACTGATCCCCCCTTACAAGAGAAGGGCCTGAAGCGTATGTCTAAGCGGGGGAAGCGAGCCATATATGAGGAATCCCCACCCCTCAATTAGTATAAAAAATGTGTTTCTTTTTTACATTCATCATCATCATTTTTAGTAGCGTTTGTCCCGCTTGTTGGCAGGGTCCGCTCTTCTGGTGTGGTGACGCCATTTCTCCCGATCAAATGCTTGATCGGGATGCACACCAGCTATTTTTAAGTCCAAGTGCAACGTGTCTAGCCAACGTTGCTTCGGGCGTCCTCTGGGCCGTTTTCCAGGGACTTCAAGATTCAGACCAATCTTACAGACAGTGTCGTTGTTAGCGCGAAGGACGTGGCCATACCATCGTAGACGAGCTTCGCGCAACTTGTCGGCTATCAGGACGACACCGAACCTCTGTCGTATGGTGTCATTGCGAACGCGGTCCAATCGCGTTACTCCAGCCGTCCACCTTAACATCTTCGTCTCCATTACACTGAGGCGGTTTTCAATTTCCTTCGTCACGGGTCAGCACTCAGCACCGTATGTCGCTACTGGGCGGACGCCTGCTCTATACACCTTTGACTTGAGGTACTCAGGAATTGTCTTGTCGCAAAGCACTCCAGTCAACGAATGCCATTTGGACCAGGCTGCACTCACACGTGCGTTCACATCCAACTTTAGACTGCCATCGGGCGTGACTGTTGATCCAAGATACTTGAAAGATGTGACTCGTGAGAGCTCACTACCATTGATCTCGATAGATCCGAGCTCATTCACATCCGTCGTCAGGTACTCCGTCTTTTTACCGTTTAGCTTGAGTCCGAACAATGCCAAGCGATCGCACCATTCCTGTGCCTGTCGCTTGAGTTCGGCTTTGTCTTCACATGCAAGCATGACGTCATCGGCATACAGCAACATCCAAGGAGCTGCATTTTGGAGATCTCGTGTAATTGCATCCATGACGACCACGAAGAGCAGTGGGGATAGCGCAGACCCCTGGTGCACTCCGACAGAGATCGGGAACTCCATCGAGGTACCCGCTGGTGCTCGTACTCGGCTTATTGGGCACGAGTAGAGGATGCGCACCCACTCAATAAGCTCTTCAGGAACGCCGTGTCGTCGCAAAGCGTACCATATAACTTTTCGCGGGACGCGGTCGAAGGCCTTCTCCAAGTCCAGGAAGGCGAAATGCACCGGTTTCTGTTTCTCGCGGTGCTTCTCTAGCAGAAGACGAACGGCGTGTATGGCATCAACAGTCCCACAGCCGGCAACGAAACCACACTGATTATTGGAAAGCTGAACGACATCCCTAATACGTCTATCGACAATTCGCTCAAAGGCCTATGTCATACCACCGCTCTCCCCGAGCGAAGCCTAATGATAAGCTCCCATATCGATCGCGCAGAGCGATAACTCGATATGGGAGCCTATCATTAGGCTTCGCTCGGGGTGAGCGATGGTATGACATAGGCCAAAGACTTTCATGGTGTGCGAAAGTAGGCGAATCGGACGGTAGCTAGCGCAGTCCGCAGGGCTGCCTTTCTTCTTCCAAATCGGGATAGTCGTGTTTTGCTGCCAACTCTCAGGCACTTTCTTCTCAGCAACAACCTGATTGAAAAACTCAGTCAGCCAGTCAGCAGGGCAGCAGCCCTTCGACTTCCACAGGTCGGCTGGCAGGTCATCGGGACCAGTGGCTTTGTCTGACTTCATCTTTCTCAGGGCTGCTTCAGTTTCGTTCACTCTGATCTTCTGAACGGGACCGTATACAGGTGAAGCAAAAGGAACGGCAGGATGTTCAAATTCTACATTCGAGATTTCCTCGAAGTAGTCGCGCCATCGCTTTACAGCCCTTTTACGATCCATCAGAAGATGGCCGTTCTCATCGTTAATACCAAAGAACTTTTTGATGTCTTCTGCTTGGCGACAGCGAGCCTAGGCGAGTCGGTAAAGATAGCGCTCACCATCGCGCGTTTCCAGTTTTTCGCTGACTTCAGCGTAGTAAGCGGCTTTAGCAGCAGCCACTGCCTTCTTTGCCGCTTTCCTCGCTTCTCGATAATTCCGCCAATTACAGACCGTTTTGTCACCGATAAATACGTGATAAAGCCGTTTCTTTTCCCTGACCTTCTCTCTGACATCGTCAGTCCACAGCCAAGCCTGCTTGTCGACCCAACGCCGTCCAGGCTTCGTTGTGCCGAGTTCGAGGCGTGCAGCCCAGGTTATCGCATCGGTAGCCTCTTTCCAGGTTTCGTCGACAGTTGTTACCGTCGGCAACCGAATGCGAGAGATAACAGCTGCTTCCTTTTCCTTCAATCGCCACCATTTAATTCTAGCCGTCCCACACCGCTCGACACGTTTACACCTCGGAGGTGTGATCTTCAGCGAGCAGATCAGTGGACGGTGTTGCGTGGCAACAGTCTCATACGGCACGATCTTCGCGTCTGTGACAAGGCCTTGGTCGCGACGCCTAACAAGGACATAGTCAATCTGCGTTTTGGCGTTCCCGCTATAAAACGAGATGAGGTGGGAGTCACGCTTTCGAAATTTGATATTCACGATGGTGAGGTCATGTGCGTCTGCATACTCAAGTATACGCTCACCATCGGCGTTGCGTGACCCATAGCCAAAACCACCATGACAGCTGTAACCGTCTCTCGCTGCTCCGACGTGACCATTAAGGTTAGCTGCCACAACAACCATATCTTCTGACGGCACTTCCGCTGTCTTCTCATCAAGCAGGGACCAGAACTCGTCCTTGGTTTGCTTGGAGCAACCTGTCTGCGGAGCATACGCGGAAAAGAAATGACACCGTCGCTCTTCTACGGCGACAACAATCTTCATCAAGCGGTCATCGAAACATTCTACGCTTGCAATCGCGTCACGGAAACGCTCGGAGACTGTCATACCGACACCACTGGTGGTCCTGGGACTGCCGCACAGAAGGGCCTTAAAGCCGCGGCCAATGTCCCTCGACTTACAGCAGGACCACCTCGTCTCCTGCACCGCACAGAAATCTATCTTTCTTCGCTCCAGTGCTTCTACCAACTCGCACGAGTGGCCCGCCAACGTACCCACATTCAACGTTGCTACGCGGGTCTTGCCTACGTTGCGGGACTTTCGGACTAGCTCAGTTGCCCCCCGATGCCGTCCTCGCATCAAGGACTCTCGCATACTTTCCACACTCGCCGGGCTTTGCGAGTGCGCGTCGGCTCCCGCGGACGCCGTAGCATTATCTCGAGAACTCTGTAACGTCATCAACCATATGATGTGACACAGAATGTTCGTAGGCCGGCCTGTCACTAGGGCCTGTCGCCTGCATTCGATTGTCCGTGATTGGCTCGGCTTGCAAAAGCAAGCAGTTTCCAGTGGCACCACGTGGAGGAACGGACATCACCACCAAAAAATGTGTTTCTTTTTTACCAATGTGCTAATCCCATGGAGTAGGATGTCCTTGAAGTTACAATGGAATACGGCGCATCACGAGTTTGGCGGTCTTGTACGACCTCCCTCGGCAAGCGGCTCGGGGCGCAGTGGATAATGACGTTGCTTTATGCAGGCGATGTCAGGGTTTCGATTCCTCTGTGCTGCCCCATTTTTTACATTTCAACTGATTGATTGAGACTTGAGGGATTCTGAGGTCTATACCATTTTCAGACCTTGACCGTGTTGCGTGCGGTCAAACAGCGCCGGTGGTGTAAGGCGAACATCGCTGCCCGGAAAGCAGTAGATGCGGGTTCGAGTCCCGCCTGGCGCAAGAGTATTGACCGCAACAATACATCCTGTAACAACATTTCCGGACCTTTTCTGCGCATTTTCCAGCTGTATGCTGTGGAGAGTAACTCTCTTGCGACTTGTTTATTAGTGACCAGTTTTTAAACCAAATGACAATGAGAAAGCTATTCAGCATAAACTTACTATATATAATTCGCATAATCCGCCGGTCACGTTGTCAGTCACGGTGGGGAGTACTGAAGCTAAGTGATGCCTGCGACAGTGCGGCGTATGCCAGCCGGGCTCTCTTTGAGCCTAACCATGGGCCATTGCTGGCGAACTTATAACCTTGCCGCCGAATCACCCAAGTTTACGATATATTCAGCGGGCAACGCGTCAGAGTAGGAATGGGGATCAAGTGCAGAGGCTAGGGAATCAGTGACGTGCAGCAGACGTCGTTCAACGTAGGGATTTAGAAGACGCGCCGAGGACGTCCTCTACATTCGTAAGGATTTAGAAGACGTGCGGCAGACGTCCAACTTGCGCAGGGATTCCGAGAAAGGAGGACCAGTAGGAGGGATCAACAAAGGGGGACCACTGGAAGGGGGGGGGGGAATAAGGGGGACCAGTATTTTCCCTCAACATCGCCCAGTGTGCGTCAAGTTTCTGAAGACGGCCGTTGAAGTCGCGGCAGATGTGTTGGGATGCAGAAGTGTCATAGACATCGTGGCAACGTGGTGACACCTGAGACGGGACTCAGTGTCTCATGTGCGTGCTTGACTCTCACTCCATTTCTTTACCAGCACATAGGTAAGAAAGCATTAGCGGGAAGGGTGAAGAGGTAGGAACAATATGACTCGGAGGAGTATTTTTGCCGTCGGACAGTAAATGACGTCGACCTGTTTTCCAAGCACTTCGGATAGGCTCATGTAGAGAACGGGCACTTTGGAGAATAAATCGAGTACATGCGACAGAGGGAGGATGGGCATCATGAAAGCAGTGAAGATTCCGCCCTGCCATATCCCGCAGCTCTAGTCTATATATTTAATAGGACCAGCTCTTCGGTAAGAAAAGAAAGGAGGCCTAAAGAAGAAAGGAGGAAGATTGGGGTCGTTCTATTCGCGGGGTTTGGGGGCAAGTCCCCAACCAAACGTTTGGCGGCCGTTAGGCCGCTGAACATTTGGTGATGCATAAGCGCTCAACATCAGTGTTACTCAGACATTATGTGCATGAAACAGAAGCACTGGTCACAATACGGGCAGCGTACAAAGGCGGCTACAAGCTCCTCACAGCTTGCTTCCATACATGGACCAATGGCATCGGCTCCATAGACGAAATTCAATTGAAGACGTACCCTTTCCTCCGAAGCAAGAGTTCCACCCGAAAACGTTGTCATATGTCCATTGCTTGCTTGCCTCTTCACGTCTATCAGTTCATCTTGCGAAGCCCATTCTTCTTCTTCTTCCACCACTTCCAGCTGTTCGTCTTCGTCAACTTCAAGTCGACGCGCTTCGAAACAATTGAGTATGCTGGCCATCCGTTCAGCCAGTTTGACTTCCTCCTTCGAAAGCTTCTTGTCTAAAGGTGGGCCACACTTCAGTGTGAGCAGATGGATCACCACTCGAGCATCGGCGACATTGTTGGTGTTAGGTTTAGAAAGCCTTCGCCATCTGATTTCCAGGCATAGTTATGCTCTCGAAAATTTTGCGAATATTCGAATGGTTTCGAATGCCCGCAAATTTCGTGCATACGAATTTCGAATATATTCGAAAAACGAGATTTTTTTGAATACTCGAATTCGAATTCATTGGAAAAACGCAATATTTTGAGGACTCGAATTCGAATACATTCGAAAAACGCGATTTTTTGAACATTCGAATTCGAATAATCGAATTCGAATAGAGTGACTCACATGTATGGACGATAGCTCATAACAGGCGGTTGCTGAGGAGAAGAACTGAAGGCAATGCACAATTGATCGTTCCATAATTAAGTAGCGCCACTTATGAGTCCATCAGTATCCTCAAGAATTTTCGATGGCTACAAAAGCGAGGAGGAGATGGATTTCGTCCTTGTGATCAGGTCCTCGACAAAATGATTGCCTCGATCATCCTCCGAATCCCTTGATTGCCTTTAATAATGAGGATTTTTACAACTTTTTATTTTATTTTTTGCTCCTGCTGATCGTGAGAAGCAGGTTTGTAAAGGACTTGATCCAAAAGATCTAATTTCTTCTAACATTGTAAACTTCTGGGTCACCCAAAAGTGGTCAATTTTTGGAATTTGGTGATTTACTACTTGTTAAATGTATCACACACGCATCAAGCTTTTGTAAGGACTACTAGTGGCAGTTGAAGGAGGAGGTATTATAATCGACAGTGAACTTGTCATGCTCATTCCAAAATTCGTCCGATCTTGAATCGTTTATTATTAACTTCATCAAACAACCTATTCTTCATGAGTCAGCAAAAATACCTAAATAATGGTAAAATATCCCTTCATTAGATTTGCAACCATAAAAAAGTCTTCAAACAATATTATAGACATTACGACACATTCAACATTGCGACACTTTCCATGAGAATGTACACAAAGCCACTCATAATCGCTGTCCAGGGAAAGACTGCTCCTTGTAGTGAACTCTTCAGAAATATCCGTTCCATCTTCCTCAGATGATGAGAGCTCTTTATCGTCATCGCTTGATTCCAGTTGTGATTCCGTTTGTTGCGAAGCTGAATATTGCTTCACCTCCCAGCGTTTCCAAGCATTGCACTCTCTGAATATTTAAAGTGAGTGGAAAAAAATGGATGCAACGCGTGTGCAAAATCAGACTTGGGTCCTTACCTCCCGCGCACTTTGTTCTCACGCGCTTTTATCATGAGCAGTAGACGTGCATGCTGACCCGACAATCGTCCTCTTCTCTTGTTCCCATATGCGGTGCCAGCAATACTGCAATTACAACTTGTCACGATGTGCAGATGCCTAATAAGTTGTGATATAACCAATAACCTGAATAGTGTCTCGCAGTCTACCGAAGTTGCGGGAATTGAGAGGAACTGATAGGCTTTCCGCGCCATCAGCGGAAACTCATTGCTCCTTGCTCTCCACCACACGAGAGAATCAGAATCCTTTTGAGGACGTAATTTTTCAATAGAACCGTATACTGTTGGAGCTCTAACTGCAAAAAAAATCATACGGAGGACGGTAGGGACGAAGAATTAAATTAGTCAAACCTTTAATTCGTCTTCCTTAGTTGACAAACGTGTTCTCTTGCTCCCCTTTTCCTCTGTTTCATTTTCTCCCAGAATGGGATCCCAGAAAGAACAGGCTCCGTACGCCTTCTGAGGTATTTCTCCTTCATCAAAGTCTTCCTCGCTGACCCTTCCTGGACTTCCTCCTCCTTAAATTGACAATACTGAGGTACATACTGCTGTGTTTCTCTACATTTTTACTAGACAAATGTCTAACAAGAAAGGGGCCCGAAGCGTACGTCTTCACGGAGAAAGTAAGTCATATGGGAACAATCTTCGCGCTTATATAAAAGTAAAATATCAGTAAAAATAAACAGTACTAAACAAGTTAGAATGAAATGTGCTTTTTTTGATAAGTCATTAAGTCAGACGAGCGGGGACCCGGGGACCCCAAAGTAACTAAGGAGACGTAGAGCACGGGTAGGGGCTCAACAGCGTCACTCCACGCTCCATGGATACGAGCTGGGTGCGAGCTCGGGGTTCGGTTCTCGTGCTTTGCAACATTTTTGCCTTTTAACTGATGGATTTGCTTTTGAGCGCTACTGAGAGCACAGTTTTGATGTTTTCTGGAGATTTTTCCAGCTATGGAATAGCAGCATTAACGATGTATGAACGATGTATAAATATTCAACACTATTGATGGGTGGAAGATATTGTGTACGCATACCGATAGAAGACCCTGGCCCATGAACGTAAGCAAACTGTGAAGAGCCTTTAGCTTCTATACGCTGTCCATATTGTGACCTGTTCTTCTGCTTCAAGTGCATTGTGTCACTGCATCAATGGTGTTGAACATTCATACAATTGATCTCCGCCAGCGTTCATGAGCACCGCCGTCGCGACTTCATAGTAAACTTTTGGATCTTTCCTCATTTGGTCTAATGATCGGGCAAAAATGAAACACATTTTTATGCTCACTGGAGCGTGGAGATTCCTCCTGTATGACTCGGTTTCCCCGTTCAGACATACGTTTCAGATGCTTATCTTGTATGAGTCGAAAGTTATCAAAACGATTTTTCACCTTCTCACAATAAGAAATATTTAGTAAACAAACATGCATACCTTGCATTCCAATAAATTCATCCATAGTATTCTTCCACTGATCCGCGTACAAGGTTTTCTCTTCGAAGGCGAAGCAAAGATCAAGTAAGGTTGCGATCCTTATTACTTTGTTATCGAGCCATTTAGCGAGATATTATTTGTCTTCGTCACCAAGTCATCTCCGAATTGTCTCACTTTTATCTTTGGTCGCTTTTATTCCTAAACTGCGCTCACATCAGTTTGAAGTGAGCTGACTGATAATAGTATCGCTTACATCTGTGCAGTAGGGAGAAGCAGCTTTCCACCAGCCAATGAAAGCGAAATGCTTGCATCAGCGCTGCATACCTGAATGCCTTCTGTTTAAAATTGAGTAGAAAGTGACTCGAAACTCTGACTCTGTTTAAATGGTGATAAAACCACTCTAAAAGCAGAGATCGAAAGATAATAAATGTAGACCGTTCAAACAAGTTTTGTAATCTTTGCATTTAATTTTATATAACACTGGTGAAATCTTAGACTGAGTTTAGCTGTGGCGGAAATGGCAAAAATATGTATGTTGCTGGTACCTTTTTAGTCAGTCCATAAAATGGCTCCAAGTATTTCTGCAAGGCGGACGAGACCTTGACCTCGTGTTGCTCAAAGTGACCTAGTCCTTGCTGATCGATGAGCCTCTCCAAAGCGGGATGCTTCAAGAACATGTGTTAGAACGGGCATATATTAGCATGAATGCTTTGCCCCAAAATGGAATGCGTACCGCTGCAAGAAAGTCACAGACCACCATGTAGGTGGGGTTCCAGCGGGATGGACAATCACAATGCTGATAGGAGAGATGTTTTCTTCCTTCACATACCTATAAAGGACACCGTTGTTACTGTGAAAATTCTCACCTTGACAGCATCCCCTTTAGGGCTGCACTTCAATTTAGCATTGACGTTAGTTCTTTGACCTTTCGGATGACAGGAGCGACTTGTTCAGACTTCAGAGCGCTGCGTACATTGAATGCTGAAAAACTCAAATTGAGTGCGCAAATTGGAAACAAGAACCTATCCTATAATATAAATACTAATTAATAACCATGGTTATCGCGGCTTTCTTCATAATCGATCTCCGTCTGCAATCAGTGCAAACACATCGCTATCCTTTAAATTCACTCCAGCCAGACAGCCTCGAATTTTTATCAGCCATAAGATCGGCCGTGTGGCAGGAAATGTTCCAGCTCCTTCTCTCGAAGAACATTTGTGACAATAAATTTATCTAACCTTTCTTGTCCCAACGGGATACAATCAAGAATGAAGTTTTCCCTCCTGTCAAACTTAGGAGAGCTGATGTGTACGGATACTGCCAGGAGTCCAGTGTTCGCATTAAAAGATGTCCAACAGTCGGCAGTTATGACAATATTTGCGTTGTCCCGTGGCACAAGTTTTTGATATTGTCTGTCAATGTCGCCAACGTAGTCCTGCATTATTTTCAACAACGTCCTTGTGGTCGGTGGAACGTAAGAAGCATTGAGCGACTGGATGAAGTTGTTGAAGCTCTGCAGCCTTGGCAATCTCAGGGGAGCGATGCGTCGGCCAAAAGTATTGCGAGCATCTTGTTAATAGCTCTCCTTGTTTCAGAGCCCATCACTCGGTAGAACGAGGCATCAGTTTTTGTCTGCGCCTCCGACGACAACCCACTTTTTGACATCTTTCTCCTCCCTCCATCTTCTTAATTCGCTGGCGTGATTGCTTTTAAAATGAGCCAATAGATTTGTGCTTTTCGATGGAGGTATCCTAAGCTCCCTTTTGCACCACTTGCATTCTGGAAGATATCCGCCACTTCCGTTACCTCGCCTTGCAAACATTTCCCGTACCATTTTTTCCCCATACCTGAAAAAACTAACGCTTCGGGACTTCACTAAACAGGGAAGTTTAAGTCTGAGACAGCAATAGGAGGTATATGGGCACAATCACTTCCCCCTCAGAAGTGATGAAATGTAAGTACTCACACACGGCGACAGCAGTACTCGGGCAGTAGCTGAAGACGTTATTAGGCTCGGGCTACACAATGTGTTGCAAAAGAGTGGTGTCGGGGTTCATGCGTCAGGATAGCTCGAGTGGGAGTAGAATACTTCGGGCAATACCTTCTACAAAACCCGTCTGGTCACTATTTTCAAGATCGCAGTATGTGCTGCTCCCCACATGCAGTATGCTCGTGGTGAGCAGCACATACTTTATTGCTGCTGTTTGTTTATTTATTTTTGTATATATTATGTTTATTTCTTACTGTTGCTGTTTATTTGTTTATTTTTGTGTATTATATTGATCTTTATTTATTTTAGTTATTTTTTATGTAGTTATTTACTTATTTTAGTTAAACTGTTTTTTAGTTAAATTATTTTGTTTTGTTCTCATCTTTACATTTATTATTTACTTTATTTATTGTTATTGTTGCTGTTTACTTGTTTGTCTATTTATGTATGATATTATATTGATCTTTGTTCATGTAGATAGTTTACGTTTTTATTTATTTTAGGTAAATTAAAAATAATTATTAACTGCGGGGCGCGTGCAGCGCAGTCGGAGGAGGCGCGACTGTCGCCTGCACCCGATACCAGGTTCCTGGTTCGGATTTCCCGCCCAGGCCAACCAAGCCTTCCATCCCTCCGGGGTCCGTGAATTGGTACCAGACTTATCTGGGAAGGATAAAGCGCTGACTTGTTCATCGGCTGGCCACCGCAAGTCATTGTATGGCCAAATACGCATTCATGTCGCCTCCACGACATCCCGTAGAAGTAGAATGCGCTGGCGCATCCCAGAAGGGATTGAGTAACGCCGTCCTTTATCCTTTTTCCTTTATTAACTGCGATTTCTTTGTTGCTATTGTTATTCATTGGGCGATTCCTTTTTGTTTTTGCGTTTTTATTATTTTTTATGTTTTTGTGTTATTGTTGTTATTATCCTATGTACGGGTGTTTTCTTTTATCAACTTGTCCTAATATTTTATCAATTGACAGATATGGAAAAGCGGTGTGTTTACTAGTCTCCAAAGTGGATAGTGTACATAGTTGACCCATGAGCGGAAGGTCAGAGCTTTGAGTCCTATGTGAGACATGTCTTTTGCATAAAAGCCAACCTCATTTCTATGCTAAGGGTGGATGCGGCGGTTATACAGTGGGCCTAACAGTTTAATGTTGTTCATCCATCACCAGTGTCACCTGTCCTCCAGTTATTCGTTGTATTACTCGAACGTGCTCAGTGAACATGCCCCACACAGGATGCAAACCCTTGGCCTACAGCCCATTACTCGACTACTCGGGATACTTGCCTTTCATTACTTCTGAGAGGGACGGGAGTCTGCCCATATACATCACATTGCTGCTTCAGACCTATACTCTAGGTTGCTCTAGGTAGTTTCTTTCACGGCGAATTCAGCTTGCGATAAAACGAAATTAATTTTTCCACGAAGAATTTGGAGCCTGCGAGCCGATGATCTTATGCACTAGTAACAAGCACCTTTAGAAACAAAATGATACAAAAATAAACATGAACTATAAGGGTGGGATTTATTTACACATGCTGCTATATAACGATCGCAAGTTGTAAAAAACAAGTGCTCCGTGCATGAATTTCTGCGAGACTCATTTGAGAAAAGCAATATGATATTCTCGCCAAGGCGTTGAACAAAGGCTTATATGTAATGATCAGTCAATATGCTTTTTATCGCCCTCCTTCACTTGATCCTGGAAAAGATAAGAGAACTTGGAAAGTACACTCGTCTAGAGATTGTTTGGTGCAAGTAGTGTCGGGGAAGAGGGGGGGGGGGGGATTGGTTACCATAGCATGCCGTGGCGAGTAGCCACATACAGCGAATATAAATGTAGTTTTATCTCCTCGTTTCGATTACAGATCCGCGTCTTATTTGGTTCTGTAATGGGCAAGGGAGGAAACTCCAGGATGAAGGCAATTTTAACACGAGTGTGCTAGCGGACTGACATCCCGGAGTCACTTCCCAGGCCAAATTCAGTGCTATAGCATGGTTTCTTCCTTTCCTTTGCTATCAATTTCTCTAGCCTCTTTTTTTCCTCTGATCCTTTTTGCACCGATCGTTTCCAGTTACAGTAGCTTCAAAAGTTAGTGGCAAACGAGTAAGGCCTCTGTTATACTCTCGCGGGAGGATCCGCGGAACGTCCACGGACCAATGGTGCACGGAGGAGGCAGGCGTGGCGAGGCGCGGCGATTGGCCAGGTGAGGAGTCTCGGCGCGATTCCCGCCATTCCGCGGATGCTCCCGCGGGAGTATAACTCTAGCCTAAGGCGGACGTAGTTGCTGAACGTAATTGCACAACAACGCTTATTTCTTGTCAGTCAATCAGCCAACACAGACGCTAGCTAACAGTCGTATTACCAACATCATCAATCTGGCACTCACAAGAAGTTTGACATTTTGGAGTGGGAATAGCAGGAGATTACATACTAAGTCAGGAAGGATAACATAGTAAGACACCGTAGCATATGATAGATCAATGCTTTGTAACTTGCTGTGCGAGGTGCGACATCATACCTGTGTTCAAACTAAATTCTTAGCAGGATGGCAGGGAGGGAGCATCAGGATGTATCCCGTCTTCGCATGGATGCAATACTTAAGCCGTACCGTAAATACCGCCACATCTCCCAGGTCTCGTCTTCCTCGTTAGCTCCGGTTCTGGGCGTGTTCACACTCCGCGACGGCAGCTACAAGAGCGACTGCGACCGGGAACTATGAAAAGCCGACAGGAGCGACGAGAGCAATGAGAGCGACAAGAGCGACTATGTATCTACGCAACATAAACCCTTGGAAAGAAGACCTTTGAAAACCGGACCTAGAGCGTATTCCTGCTGATCGTACTTCTTTTTCTACACTTCGATTGAAGCAATCACTCGATATGTCAACGGTAGGTAAGGATCGTAATGGTTTCAACCGTAATAATCTTATAAGAAGTGCAAATTTTCTGTTAGTCGCCATGAAAATCTGAAAGATTCTTGGAAAATGCTTACTCGTCATCTAGGAGAACAGTGCCACTCTCCATCTATTAAGAAAAAACTTTCTGAGCACACTTTCTTGCTAATACATTGAATTAAGCCAGCACATACTCAGGCGATTTCAGTTTACGACGGATCTCAAACTGGCGCACACAGTAGTTGGTTCTCAATGTCGGACCCGCCTACTTGAAACCTACCGTATTTTCGACGTCATTATGACGTCACAGGCCGATTTTTTAAAAAACGGCGAAAAAACCGCAAAAATAGGAATGCGTTCAACTAACACTAGAGAGGCCAAATAAATTTTTTATTTTTTTTTCAAGCGTCAGTGAAGCAAAAAACGGCACAGAATGGGAACGACATAGGAAACGTACTTGGCCGTCTGCGGACAGCCAAGTACGCCCAGCAATTTAATTATAGCAATGACAAAACAAAAGAGCAAGTAACACACATTAAAGCCTACAAATGATACATACACAAAAAAGCTATGGAAAACACAAAGTGAGAAATACAAATGCGAACTGGAAAAAAGCGACAACTATGCTGCAAGTGAGGATAGGTGACGAAAAATTTCCGGAAGAGATTACTTCTAATGGGATAAAAACCCGTTGCATCGCACGGAGACACAGCACCAAAGCGGCTTAGTCCTACACACTTACTCTTCCACAAAAGCACACAGCAGTAGCTTGAGCACGAGCTGAGAGTCCCGTAGAGTGAAGCTGAGCCAGCAAACCGAGCAGACGGACGACAGACGACTTGATCACGACCCGAATCGCACAGAGACACAGCACCGAAGCAGCAGCACCGCTCCTTTGACACATCTGCCGTAACCAGAGCACACAGCAGTAGCTTGAGCACGAGCTGAGAGTCCTGTAGAGTAAAGATGAGCGAATATAGCGAGCAAGAGGTGTTAGTATTGATGAATTTGGCCACAGACGACTTCACTAGGAACCGAGTCTGACAAAGAGAGTTAGGGGAAAGGTTAATATTTTGTTTTCCGAGGAGTGCTCCCAAAATGTCCAAAGAATGCAATTTCGGTAGCCCATTCTAGTCTAAAGCAGTCTATTCCGGAAAGATATCGACACAAAGTCAAAAAAGGTGCAGCATAAAAAATGTCTAACAAACGATGAGCAAGTTATACAGTTAAGTAAACATAACAATATCAAAAACAACATCATATAAACAACATCAGAGTTGCAATATGAAAAGCAAATGCAGAGCTGTCCAGAGGAAAAGCTCGCCTGATCTGATGTGCGCTTCCTTTGTGCGGATCAATCCCACTCATCTTCGGCCGGTGGAAGGAGACGGTATAGGTGAAGTTCGCCGTTGTAAGACTTGCGGTCGCAAACTGCCATGAAGCCGGCGCGGTTGATAAACAATCCACCTGCAATACATAGTATTTGGAACAGAAGGAAGGCAATGAACGATTTAAAACATGCTACTTACTTATATAAGGCGGCTGCGATGGTTTGTCGTTCTCGTCGACCAGGTCGAATCGGTTCACGTGGTAGCCGAACTGGTCGAATATCTGCAAGGAGCCATTGTAGACTAAGAACTTTAAGGGGAGGCAATTTTTTCTTACTTACGTGGATCTTGTGTGACGCTGCGTCTGCCACCACAGCCTTACCGTCGTCATCGACAAAGACGCCGGTGGCCCGACGCAAACGCCTAAGCGGTCAGCAAATAAACACAGAAAATTTGAGAATTAATGAAAAAGAATTAATGAAAGCGATTATTATAAGTTTGGGCAGGAAAACTGACCGTCCTGACCAAGCCTTCAGCAAACCCATTCCGTACTGGTGGATGGCGTCGTTATAGATGAAGAAGGTGGAGTAGTAACTTGTCCCTGTAAGTTATATAATTAAAATGATGAGGAAACAGAGTGGTTTTCGAAATTGATGGGGAAGAAAGACAAAATAACAGTCACCGAGGTCCGTCACGGCGAGCTTGCTTCCGCGCGTATGGAAATCCATGTAGCACGGCACGGACGTCGTCTCCAGATACGGCTTCCATGGAATCGGCGATGGCGGTCTGAACCGGCTCGAGCCAGGAGGAGGAGGAGTCAGGTAGCGGTGTTGTGAGAGAAGCTGCAATGAGTTCCTAAGAGTGAGCTACCGCGAAAAAGTTGAAGGAAATCTGACCGCGCCATTTTCCTTTCCTTCGAATAAGTTTACGGTCCACCCATCGGCACGGTCGTATAGCATCGTCACAACATAATTGAGTCTCGTCACTGCGAGGCCTGGTTATAGTTTTTATAGTGCAACAGCAGAAAAGGTTATGCAGAGGTGCCGCCGATGATACTGACATCTAGCGTATCCTTGTATTTTTGTGATGACCACGGACGGTGTCAGCTGCTGGCTGTCGCCATGTGCCACGATCCTGATGTCCCTCGCTGTCAGGACAACCGCATTTTCCCCCTGATTGAGGATAGACACAGCTGACGGGTATACGATCCGCCCGTTGCGATTGCCCTCATCGGTCGGTGAAAAGTTGGCGAGACAGTTGCATCAGAGCAATTCAATGGACCTCCTCAAAGACCGTACGCGATCGTTGCCGCTGTCAGCAACTACCCACTCCCCCATTTGTCCCAGTTCAGAACAATTACACTCGAAAACTCCTAGCACATACTGGCACTTGGGAATATGACCGAATTCCAGATGCTGTAGTGAGAAACAGGCTTCTTCGACTTCCTTCCCTTGTCGAATGTGACGCCCAGTGGCTTAGCGAGCCCTTTTCCCTCAACTATTGTCGGGAAGAGCGTCATTCTTCTGCACCGTATTTGTCCTGAACAGTCACCCTCGCTGTCCAAATAAGGGGTTTGAGTCGAGGGGATTCCATTTAAAGGAGTGCTGGTGCTGAGCTCACCGGTGCTTGTCGAGTACTCAGCCAGACGAACCCTGCCTTGATTGTTAGTAGGATCCATTAGTGCAATCCGGTAAAAGTGTGTTAGCTAGAACGACACATGACCGGTGCACAAGTTCAACGTTTTCCCACCACCCGCACATCCGCACCCGCTCCTTTCTACAAACGTGCAAATGTATCACGAGGAAATCAGTACATGCTATGAAGCATGCGGCACAAAGCACACCGGGCACCAAAAAAATTGTGCAGAAACTAAAGTTTTTATTACTATGGTCCTCGCCACATCTCTAATATGTGTGAGGCTATGAAGGCTTCTTGTTATTTGGTAGTAGTGTGCATGAGGTTAAGAAGTGAGTGAAGTGGGAGTAAGTGAGGAGTGCGAGTGAGCAGCACCGCCGGAAAAGGTGCGTCCTTTAAAGGAGATCAGTCTTCAAATAAGTGAGTTAGAGGTGAGGTGTAGGAATGCATTACATGCATTCCTACACCTCACCTCTAACCCGAACTCCAACCCTCATTTCCCTCATCTCATGCAGAGCCTGCATAGCTCTTCACCCCTCTCACGAAGCTCCCACGCCTGTGTGTTTGGATGTGACAGACAGTAAAAGCCTTAAAAAGCCTCAAAACCCCACATACCTTGTCAGTTTGCTGAAACGCACGCCATCGAATCCGACGGTTAAGACCACCGTCAGCTGATGTCCTCGAAACTCCTCCGCAGTTTCAATGTCGTCCCAGTACATATCGAAGTCCGACGTTTCCGCCTTCGATGCCACTTGACGCGCTCGAATCCTCTGCTAAAAACTGTCCCTCCCCTCTTCAAATCCCTTCCTTGTGCTACCAATTGACCTACTTCTTGAGCTGGGTGAATTTTTTCGTGCACCCCCACAAGAACATTGATCGTCCTCGCCAACACCAGCTCAAGCTGTCGCTTGACATTCACCAAATGCACTGAGGTTCTCCTTGACCTCTTGCTTCTCTTAGGGGCGACTCTGAAACGGAGCCACATCTCATCTTTCAAAATCTCACTCATGGCCTCAACACCTTCATCGTCTATTGTTAATTACGCATCGATGACAATTTCCATGCACATACTTGTAAATGCGGCAAGCGGCGTTTTCGCAAAGATCATTCGGCGTCGTCAGGAGGCCGTCGCAAGCGTTGCAGAAGTAGAACGCAGCGTGGTCATATCTCCTAAACGCATCAGCCAGGAAGGGGGGTTTAAAATTTGACCCATTTGGAAACATCTACGATTTTAATTCACTCCACTTTCGCATCCCTTCCAACTACTACCTCAACGAAGTCCACTTCGCCGCCTGTGTCGAAGCCATTCTAATGCATCGGTTGTAAAAATGATTCAACCTCCACCCTTCGCCTGTGTGAAAGCCGTTGTAATGCATTCGTCGTCAAGATCATTCAACCTCCACCCCAATCAGCTCCCTCCGGAATGCCTCCAGCGCAATGCCTTCAGTGGAATGCCTCCACCTGAGATAGAGTGACGCAGATAAAACTAGAGGAGAAAAAAACTCGCAGGAAGACGAACATAATGGCGTCAAATAAACGAAGACGTCCGATGTGACTCATCCAGTCATCACAGAGCGAATGTATTTCGCAACGCCTCCATTACGTGCGAACCACTGTTTTGCAATTCTTCGTGGGACTACATAACTCTTCCATGTCATCCAAGTCACAATTTCGATGAGGAACGAAGCTCAAGCAAGGCGATATTGGAAGCCATTGCGATGAATCGACTCATTTGGATATTTATTATCTCCTCATCGCATCCCCTCGGTGGATTTGATTTTTGAAGCCGTTCATATCAATCGTCCGATTTTGATGATTCCACATTCATCTCTTTTTCGGATCCCGTCTAGGTAGCCGACTATGGATACCGTTCCTATGAATCCACCCAGTCGGAAACCATTGTTTTTCTTCGGACTCCCTAGAAGAAATCGACTACAGAAACCGTCCATTCCTACGAATCGACCCATATGGAAATTTCGAGATTAAATTATAGAAAGAAGTCAACCAGACTTTGCTGCCATTACCGCATTAGGTAGGTTCGACTTCTCTACACTCACACTTGGTTAAGCAGTTAGCAGTTATAAACAAACAGAGGGTCTGTAGGGTCTCACATGTCCTTCTTTGCGAGCGTAATACCGCATGCTTACTTCCACAACACCACTTCTACTGTGCTTTCACTTTATAACAAAAGCTAAACCTGCAATCCTATCCTGCACAATCCTTACTTCTCATAGCTATTTACAGCAGCCACCCAACACTTAATATTGGTAAACCGTGTCAGGCAAGTTCTAGTGATAGAAGAAAGAACGATCGATATGTCGGAAGTTTTCTAGTTTTCTATGCTATCGTTACTCTCCACACCCACTCCTCTTGAAAGTTTCCGCACTGCCAAAATTGAATCTCTAACATCCCTTTATTGGAATCCAGTTCGTTTGGTAACAGGAACCAGGGGTAGTCACATACAGTCACCTCGAAACTTGACACATTTCCCGCTCCACCTTCCAACTAAGGTCCGAGGATTTCACTTCAGCAACTTCACTCACTGGTAGAAACAAATGTACTCCAACGGGACCGTCATAGAATATAGCAATGAACATCCAAGGGAACATAGAAATCTATTTTTTTAAACCAATCATGTTGTACCCGACAAGATAGAAAAATGCCGGACAACCGCACTTTATATTGGGAGTTGTTTCCATCTTTGGAGGTGATAATGGCTAGACAATGGCTATATCACACTGGACTCAACCAGTTGAGACATGGCAGCAAGTTCTACTTGAGTTTTATAATTCAGTCCCAAATTAAATTCCTAACATCGCTTAGCGCTTAGTTCATCCGGTTTCTTGGCGCAAATAGGGTCCGGGGGGGGTCACCTTACAAAAAGTGTCACCAACACCAAGAAAGCGAGACAAGGCGCGCTGATAGTAAAGAAAACAAACAAATAATGCTGTTGCTGTGTTCTGTGCTCTCCTCCGCTGACGCGGAGGAGAGCACAGATTTAGGCAGGGGAAGGGACTCCAGGGTGTGGCTCAAGTAACGCATCCGTGTTAAAATTGCCCACATCCTGGAGTTCCCTCTGTTGTCCAATTAGGAAGCACATAAGACGCGGATCTATAATCGAAACGAAGAGATAAAACTGCATTTACATTCACTGCATGTAGTTAGTTACTCGCCACGCCGGCCGCGCCATGCTGTGGTGACCCCCCCCCCCGGACCCTATTTGCATCGGTTTGTTTAGTAATACGAGACAGGGTAGTCAAAAAAGGATACACTGCGCTCCAAATACGAATCAAATCTGCTCAAACAGGAGCGTCACAGAATAAGCAACATGTAACGAACACAAATGCGAATATAGAATTCTGAATTCAAAACAATTCACTACAAATAAGCTTAGTCTGCCGCAAGAGCCGCGCACTTGCGGCAGACTAAGCTTATTTGTAGTGCAGTCCATCTGCAAAGTGGACTGCGCAGCCTGAAAACACAAAAAAACATTAAAAAACTCACCTACGGGTCGGCCACAGTCTGTCGCGTCGATCGATGACGATGCGCCGACCGCTCCCGCAGCCGCCGTCTCGCCGCTCGCGCCCCTGAGCGTGGTACCGCACAGAATTCGCCCCACATCCGAGATTTTCTTCCCTTTGGTTCCCCACCTCTTCCAAAGTTGCCCCTATGCATGGCCCAAACGAAGCTAATCAAGCCTCGGTTTTTTCCTTTCTCTATCTCGAAACTTCGCTTTCGGGTCGTAAAATTCGTCTCGCCTCCCGAGCCGCCCTGAGAGGAAATCGCCTGAGTATGCAAATCTTGAGCTCATTTTACCTTAATCGACAGATTCCGCGGCGTTCGCTTGCATTTGATCGATTTGAATGTTTTGCACGGATGAAGGCTCGAGAAGTATGAATCGGCCCTTCAGCCTTCAACGCTGAGCGACGTGATGACAGGCAAAGATATGGGTAGAGTGTATCGATGGCCGTTAGGTAAATTTGTGGGATCGCAGACCTTGTTTTACATCGGGCAGAGTGGTTTTTCCCAAGGTCACTGGTCCATTTAGGGACTGTGAGGAACCTGTGGCTTTTAAACGCTGTCCGTATTGTATCCAGTGCTTCTGTTTCATGCACTTTGTCCCTGTTTATCACCGATGTTCAACGTTTATACATCATTATGTTGAATACCATAGCATGCAGCTGGAAAAATAGGCAAAAACGCTCTGAAAATGGTACAGACGTCAGGACCCTTCAAATTTCAAGCAATCAGATGAAATGTAAAAATGCAGCAGCTCCGTAGAATCGAGTCCCAGACCTCCCTCGCATGAAGCAACTTCACTACGCACTCTGCTCCTGCCTCACACCGGCATATGTAGGCATCGTGGGAGCACAAGACTCCCGAACTGGTAAGGCGCCTATTCCATTGTAACTTCAAAGACCTCCTACTCCTTGGGTTTAACGACTAGGCAAAAAAAGAAACACATTCTTATACCTATTGAGTGGTGGGGAAATTTTTTTATGATTTCCTAATCCTGTTCAAACATACGCTTCAGAGCCTTCTCTTGTTAGTCCAGCCTTACTACCCCCTTCCCCACCCCTTAGTCCCCCATTCCGTCCTTCCTTAATGGTCCTCCTCTACTGCTACCCCTTTACTGGTACTGCTCTCTCATTACTGTCCCTTTGGTAGTGGACCCCACTACTGTTCCCCCTTACTGGAGCTCGTCCCCTATAACTGGTTCTGGTCCCCTCCCCTTGCTGGAACTGGTCCCCTTTCCTGGTACTGGTTCCCCACTACTGGTCCCCTCTTACAGGAACTGACCCAATTACTGGTACCCCTTACTTGGAAGTGGCCCTCCATTACTGGTGCTGCTCCCCCACTACTCCTCTCCCATAACTGGTGGTAGTAATCCGTGCAAAACGCGCTAACACACCATCGGAACGATAGAGGATGTTCCGCGCCCTGTAGTTGGGTGAGGGGTGGGGAAGGGGTAATCAGTGGTTACCAGCGTACTTAACCTCTTCTACATTTGCTGATTCTGAGGTGCTCGGGCTTCTGGACGAGGAGGTAGGTGTATAACATACTGTAGCTCCGCATTCTAAAATGAGATTCGGCAAGTGGCAAAACCTTCAATCCTCAACGGAAACATGGTTAACATAAACGCTACAATGTGTTTTTATGTACATATGGTGTATATGTGTAAATTTATAGCCAACACCACAACCAGCAGGGGCCAAATTCATCAACCGCTCAGCGGCCGCCAACGGTGAACACTACCGCTACTGCCCGGTAAGCGGTTGATGAATCTTGCTCAGTTCTCAAAGCAGTTGCTGGAGAACGGTATTCTCTACTTTCCCTATATTGTAGTTCGACTATTATGATTTCGCGGCTTTTCCTGCATAATCGCTATGTTGATTCTTCCTGCTGGCATGGATTTAGAAGGATATCTTCTACCAAAACTAATGGATATTATGCCATAAATATCGTGGTGGTAAGGAAGTTGAGGTAATCGACATTTTTTCCTTTTGTTCCTTTTATTGACCATACAGTGGAATTCACTCAGCAATATAATCACCATCGCTGGTCACTACAGTGTTCCACCTAATAGGCAGGTTAACGATGCCCTAAGGGGAGAATAAGTAACAGTCAGAGCTGGCAATATCAGGTAACAGGGAAGTAGCGGGGAACGGTGCCCTCCAATTTTTCAACGTCTTAGTTGCATGCGGCGAATAGAGTTCGCTAGCTTCCGAAGTTGATTGGCAAAAATCAGGGGTGTGGGTAATTACGATTTAGAATTTTACGATTTACGGCGATTTCTGGCAAATTTTTTACGATTTACGACTTACGACATTTTGGGTCGTAATCGTAAATTTTCGTAAATGTGATCTTTGATCAAGAACCACTGGCGACCAAATTTATGTGGAGTGGGTTATAAAGATGTGCCTACTCTAATGGTCCCCTCTTATATGTAGCTCACTGTTGATTTCTGATGATGTGTTCTAAGGTGTTACAGGGTTAGACAATATCGTCCTGTGCACAGGCTCGAATCCGACTTTTCTCTTCGCTTAACTAACTTTCCCATTTCACTGACATTGTAAGGGCTCCCGTTTGGAACTGGACAGGTTCTAGAGAAGAAACAAGTGCAATACAATAAAAACAGGTACTTCGTCTCGGCAATCGCGTGCCTCGTGCGATGTTGCAGTATCACTAAGCTCAGGAGAATCAGATCAAGCTAGCTGCTCTGCGTATCCAGCTTCATTTTCTTCCTAGCAGTACAAAAGGCAATACTCGAATACTCTAGGGCCAGGTTGACTACGAATACCTTCACTTCTCTTCTTCAAATGGGTCAACCTCAGGCAAAATCGACATTTTCGATAGATCTGATCGATTTTGGTCGCACGATGAAACTCCTTTTTGTCAGAACCGAGGATTCCCACCGCTTGCTTCTAACGCTATGTTGAACTGAAATTCTTTCCCATGTGGGACCGCTGCAGCACTGTCCCCCACAGCTTGCCCCCTTTACTGGAACTCATTCCACCTCCCCATGTACTGGTACAGCACTACTGGCACCCCCTGACTGAACCTGGTCTCCCATTGCTGATCCGTAATTCCCCCCCCCCCCCTATTTTATGAGTAACGCATGAGTCATCGGTTAGCGGATTATTATGTAGTATGATAAGCTCATGTCTAGAAGGCAGTGGAGGCTGGGGCTCCAATACTCGTCCAGAGCTAGCAAGGCGCATCGCAGGGTCAAGCTTGAGGTTCGGGAATCGAGGGGGGGGGGTCGTGCTCTTCCGGTTTTGACAGAGGATTCTCTCTTATTCTTCAGGTTTTTAGGTGATGTTTTTAATTCTTAGTAAGTTGTTTTTTCCACAAATGCTTACGAAGGTGTGGAGTCTCTCCTTCGTCCCGCAAAGTTGTAAAAATTAGTATAAAAATGTTTCAAATAATGATTGTATTAAATAAAAAGGTAAGGAAGGCGTTACTCAATCCCTTCTGGGATGCGCCAGCGCATTCTACTTCTACAGGATGTCGTGGAGGCGATGTGAATGCGTATCTGGCCATACAATGACTTGCGGTGGCCAGCCGATGAACATGTCACCGCTCTATCCTTCCCAGACAGTCTGGTACCAATTCACCGACCCCGGAGGGATGGAAGACTTGGTTGGCCTGGGTGGGAAATCCGAATCAGGAACCTGGTATCGGGTGCACGCGACAGTCGCGCCTCCTCCGACTGCTCTACACGCGCCCACTATGATTGTATTATTTGTTAAAAATAAAGATTTTCTGCACCCAGATTTGGAGTCAATGAGAAGTTTCCATTTTTCAGTTTTTTTTTTCAGGAAGTCATGGACGCGACAGTTTTCTGCCTGATCGAGCGACATCTACGTCCTGAATTGCCGTCTATAAAATTTGCTAAGGAAATCAATTGCTAAGGAAAATTAAGTGCTTTCCCTACAAGATTTTTGAAAGCGCTCTTCGAAGCGATGATGGAGTGGCAACCGGATGATGGACTTGTCACGAAACTAATTTTCTCTCTTCTGCAGGAAACAGCATCAGAAAGTGGAGTTGTACCAAATAAAGTTTTAATCCACAGTTTGACACACGGTAATAAAACCTGTTTTTCTGAAACACTGTATGAACAGACGCTCCGATTTGTATGATTTGCTGAAAATTTTCGACACCGTTAACTACATGGAGGCTGCTATTTTTACAGCCTGCTTTTCAAAGCGTAGAACCCTCACTTCTTATTGTTTTAAAAGCTCTGTGAATTTTTCAGAGGTGTCGCACAAACTTTGAAATATGGTAGGTTACGTGGAGCCATTGCATTCTCCTATATCACCGATCGCCACTGAAGGATGGACTTCTCGCGGCAAAAAATTTCTACCCTCTGGAGGAAGAGCATCAGAGAGTGAAAACTGTGTCATCTTAAAGTTCAGGATGTGATTAATACACATTCAAAAACTAAGCTTCTTCGCAGTGACCTCCAATATGATCAGGGAGGATCCATTTGCAAATTCTCACGTTTCATGAAAAATAAATTTTTTACCTGAAGCAGATCACGCGTACAGTTGAAATCTTGCCACAAAAATTTACAAGTCTTGTTCAATGCACAGTGTAAAAATCATAGTTTTCAGAAACGAATAGATTGGATCGACCACTGGTCGATATGGCACCGACGTCATGGGAGCGACGAAGGTGGCGATGTCCGTTCCTCCACGTGCTGCCACTGGAAACTGCCCGCTCTGCGAGCTAAGCCGAACACGGACATTCGATTGCAGGCGACAGGCCCTTGTGACAGGCTAGACTACGAAGACCCATGTCACATCACATGGTTCATGACAGTGCAAGTTTTTCGAGATAGTACTACGGCGTCCGCGGGAGCCGACGCGCACTCGCAGAGCCCGGCGAGTGTGACAAGTATGCGAGGGTCTGGATGCGAGGACGGCATCGGGGGGCAACTGAGCTAGTCCGAAAGTCCCGTAACGTAGGCAAGACCCGCGTAGCAACGTTGAATGTGGGTACGTTGACGGGCCGCTCGTGCGAGTTGGTAGAAGCACTGGAGCGAAGAAAGATAGATTTCTGTGCGATGCAGGAGACGAGGTGGTCGTACAGCAAGTCAAGGGACATAGGACGTGGCTTCAAGGCTGTTCTATGTGGAAGTCCACCACCAGTGGTGTCGGAATAATCGTCTCCGAACGATTTCGTGACTCGATTGTAAGCGTTGAGCGCTTTGACGATCGATTGATGAAGATCGTTGTCGCCGCTAAGGAGCGACTCTATCACTTCTTCTCTGCATATGCTCCGCAGACTGGCTGCTCCGATCAAGCCAAGGATGAGTTCTGGAATTTGCTGGATGAGAAGATAGCAGAGGTACCGTCGAAAGATGTCATCATAGTCGCTGGTGACCTTAATGGGCACGTTGGTGCTACGAAAGACGGGTACAGCTGTCATGGTGGTTTCGGATACGTATCACTTAACACCGATGGTGAGCGCATTCTTGAGTATACAGAATCGCATAGCCTCACCATTGTGAACACCATCTTCCGAAAACGCAACTCGCACCTTATCTCATACTACAGTGGGAGCTCCAAGCCTCAGATAGACTTTGTTCTTGTGAGAGATCGCGACCGGAGTCTTGTCACAGACGCGAAGATCGTGCCGTAGGAGACGGTCGCCCCACAACACCGACCGCTGATCTGCACTCTGAAGACTGTCCCTCCGAGGCTGAAGCAGGACGGGCGATGCGGTGCAGCAAGAATCAAGTGGTGGCGAATGGGAGAGAAGGAAGCAGCTGTGATTTCTTGCGTGCGGTTACCGACAGTCACGACTGTCGACGAAACTTGGAAGAAAACGACCGACGCGATTCGTCAAGCTGCACAGTCGGAACTTGGCGTTACGAAGCCTGGGCCACGGAAGGTCGACAAGCAAGCATGGCTGTGGACAGATGACGTGATAGCAAAAGTGCGAGAGAAGAATTCGCTTTATCACGTGTTTTTCGTAGAAAAGACGGCCCATAACTGGCGGAAGTACCAAGAAGCGAGGAAAGCTGCAAAGAAGGCCGTGGCTGTTGCAAAAGCCACTTTATGGAGATTTGAACGAGAAGCTCGAGTCACGCGATGGCGAGCGGTATCTGTACCGTCTTGCTAAGAATCGCCATCGGCAGACCGAGGATATTGAGAAGTTTTTCGGCATCAATGGTGAGAACGGCCATCTTCGTACGGACCGCAAGAAGGCATTGAAGCGATGGCGCGACTACTTTGAGGAAATCTCCACAGTAGAATTTCCTCATCCAGCCATCCCTTCAACGGCTCCAATCCAGGGCCCCGTTCAGAAGTTCACCGTGGAGGAGATTGAAGCGGCTTTGAAGAAGATGAGGCCAGGCAAAGCGACTGGGCCCGATGACGTGGCAGCTGATTTATGGAAGTCCAAGTACTGGTACCCTGCTGAGTGGTTGGCGAAGTTCTTTAATCAGGTTGTGGCGGAGAAGAAAGTGCCTGAGTCTTGGCGCCAAAGTACGACGATTCCGATTCGGAAGAAGAAGGGCAGTCCTGCGGACTGCTCCAATTACCGTCCGATTCGCTTGCTTTCGCACAGCATGAAGATCTTTGAGCGAATTGTCGATGGACGAATTCGGGACATCGTCCAGCTTTCCAGCAATCAGTGCGGCTCTTCGTGGCTGGCTGTGGTACCGTTGATGCCATACATGCCGCCCGCCTCCTGATAGAGAAACAGAAACCAGTGCATATAGGCTTTCTCGACTTGGAGAAGACCTTTGACCGCGTACCGCGTGAAGTGATATGGTACGCCCTGGGTCAACATGGAGTTCCCGAAGAGCTCATAGAGTGGGTGCGAATTCTCTACTCTTGTCCAAAGAGTCGAGTTCAAGCTGCAGCTGGGACCTCGATGGAGTTTCCCATCTCTGTCGGAGTACACCAAGGTTCTACGCTTTCCCCACTCCTCTTTGTTGTCGTCATGGATGCCATCACACGAGATCTTCAGAAGCCCGTCCCCTGGGCTGTGATGACATCCGTTGCTTCATGCCGATGACGTGATGCTGGCTAGCGAAGATAAAGGTGAACTAGAGCGAGAGCTACAAGCTTGGTGTGATCGCTTGGAGCAATTTGGACTCAAACTGAACGTGAAGAAGACCGAATGCCTAACGACGGACGTTACTGAGTCCAGCTCCATCAAGGTTAACGGCATCGAGCTCCCACGCACTTCGGTTTTTAAGTACCTGAGATCAGCAGTCGCGTCTGACGGCAAACTGATGGTCGAAGTGAATTCACGCGTAAGTGCAGCTTGGCCAAGTGGCGCTCGTTGACTGGCGTGCTCTGCGACAAGAAGATATCAGAACGCTTTAAGTCGAAGATCTACAAAGCAGTCGTCCGGCCAGTAGCCATGTACGGCGCTGAGTGTTGGCCAGCGACCAAGGAAGTTGAAACGCGCCTCAGCGTCATGGAGACGAAGATGCTGCGCGGACGGCTGGAGTCACGCGCATGGACCGCATCCGAAACGATGCCATTCGGCAGAAGTTCGGTGTCGCGCCGATAGCGGACAAGATGCGCGAAGCTTGCTTACGATGGTACGGCCACGTTCTGCGCGGAGAAGAAGACAGCGTCCGCAAGATAGGCCTTAAGTTCGAGGTGGTAGGAAAGCGGCCTAGAGGGCGTCCGAAGCAGCGCTGGTCTGACACGTTACGTATGGACTGGAAGGTTGCTAGTGTCTACCCTGATCTAGCGCTGGATCGGGAGAGGTGGCGTCATGACACCAGAATAGCGGACCCTGCCACGAAGCGGGACAAACGCTGAAGAAGAAGAAGAAGGAGTCATGGGAGCGACGAAATTCGACGTTCACAAAAATGTCTATAACTCGGTAATTTTCCACATTTTGAAAAAGCCAATCGCTTTTTAGAAACCAGGAGAAAAGTTCCTTTACATAGTATAAAAATCTTTTTTCAAGAACTAGATCTTTATACGGGGCGGAGGCCTTCGATTTTTGAGCGAAAAATTGAAGTGATTTTGTATAAATAATTATCCCGGTAAGTTTTTCGAATTTTAAAAGATTTAATAGCTTTTTGAAAACTAGAGGAAAAGCGCTTCTGAAGCATATAAAAATAGTTTTCATCAGAGAGGTCTTCATAGGGGGCGGTGGGGTTTGATTTCTGGTCCATTGTTGCAGAAATACGTGCCAAAAATCGAACCCTCCCACCCGCCCCGTATGAAGACCCTTTTTTGAAGAATGGTTTCTATATGGATAGAGAGCATCTTTTTTCTGTTTTTCAAAAAGCAATTGGGATTTTTTGAATTTCCAAAAGCGAACCGAGTTATAATCAAATTTGTGAAGAACTGCACTCAGACTCTGCACCGTCGAATTTGAGTGATTTCATAAAAATAACCATAACTCGGTTCGTTTTTCGAAATTCAAAAATCCCAACCGCTTTTTAAAAAGAAGAAGAAATGCGCTTTCGAATGGTATAAAAATTAGTTTTCAAAAAAGGGTCTTCATACGGGGTGGGTGGTTCGACTTTTGGCAGGTATTTCTGCAACAATGGACGAGAAATCGAACCCCCCGTTATTTAGGATGTAGTTAGGATGTAGACGTTACTCGTTCAGGCAGAAAACTGTCGCGTCCATGACCTCCTGAAAAAAGCTGAAAAATGGAAACTTCTCTTTGACTCCAAATCTGGGTGCAGAAAATCTTTATTTTAACAAGTAATACAACCATTATTTGAAACATTTTTATACTAATTTTTACAACTTCGCGGAACGAATGACAGACTCCACGCCTTCGTTGGCATTCCTGGAAAATCCACCCTCCGGTTGCCATTCCGTCATCGCTTCCGAGAGTGTCTAAAAAAATTTTGTTGATAAAGCACTCAAGTCAGCTTTAGAAATTAACACTCGGCATTGTATAGAGTACAATTTCGAATGCAGATGTTGCTCCTTCACGTACGAAAATGTGCCTTGTCCACGAGATGCTCGGAAAAGTTGAACTCGTTGTGATTAATTCGACAACTGCTTTCAAAAGTGCTTTATTTTCAACTGTAAGCAAACAAAATATTATTATCAAAAGATTACATATACAAAACCTTTATTAGCGTTTTTTCTAACAAATTACCAAATTGAATAGTTACTCAGTAACACTCTTTCTTGAACTAATCTGACACAGTGAAAGGTGCAGCACCTGGAAGGAAGGACCTATTAAAGGGTACAAAAATCGCACGAAATTTTTAAAAAATTCAATGCAGATAGGAAATAAAACGGTGGTCTACACAGGAGGGGGGGGGGGTTGTACCAGATCCACTCTGGGGGGTGGGTCCTTAATTTTGGGCAAAAATCGAACCCCACGCTTGACCCTGGCGCATCGCTTTCCTACTGGCGAAGGTTGTTCCATTCCAGCGCAGAAAAAGCCATTGCTGGGAATTTCTTAGAGAAAGAGAGGGAGTGTTCTTGGATCCGCGCCCTGTTTGGTAATAAAGTCTGGTCAATTTGCTGATAATATATCCATGTAAATTCCATCGAATAGAATTGACGGAAATCCATGACCGAACATCATTCGTGATTGCAAGCGGGGTCTAGAGGGTTCCTACAGACGTGTTGGAAGGATAAACCACTAACGTTTCGTTATATGTCGCGAGGACGGAGAGCACTGTGAGATGGGAACTCCCCATCAAATCACACCGCACTGAATGGGCATGTCATTCAGGGAGGGTGTGTATGTTCAGTTGGAACCCTGATTGGCTGGTATGTGCTGTGTTATGTGCTCTGGTTATTACTGGCTGGCTCGCTACCACCTACCAATGCTGCTCACCTTCGCGACATGTACCAATGGTTCTATCGGTTTGAATTGTGCTTTGTAGGGTTGAGTAAATTGATACACTGCTGGATAATGCTATAATGATAGATCCACCCGAAAATATAAATTTTTTCAAAACCTGCAAAGGCCTCGTGAGTATCTTTTGTATAGTAGTAGGGGCATTGACAAAGCTAAAAAATAACAACAAGAACTGGCTTCGTGAAGTGGCGAGTTTACAGAAAAATTCCAATTTTATGGAATACAGCGTTTGGCGGCTGGTCATAATGATCCACTCAGTAATAACAAGCTAAACTCGATCCTGTGTGCTTCTTACGCCGATCTGTGTTACTGCGCTTGTCGTGTTCATAATCCGTCGGTGATTGGTAGAAGAACTCGCCTTTCGGATTTCGAGAAAGGCTCTATTAACGGCATGAAGAGCTGCGGCATGAGCAACCGTAGCATTGCTAAGAAAATTGGACGTTCCCATCATGTTGTCAATTCGTATGTGAACAATCCAGATGTGTACGGTGCCACGAAGCCTACAGGAAGAGAGCCAAGCACGACAGAGCAAGATAGAAGAGCAGTAGAGCGAGTAGCATCGAACTCCTTGCCGACATCCACTTAGATCAAAGCAATCCTCAACCTGGAAATTTCCTCAGTCCGACACATCTTATCGAAGAGCGCACACATCGTACGCCGACAAATGCGCTGTGCCCCATTCATTACTGCCGCGAATCGTCAAAATCGACTTCTTTTTGCACGTCAAAAAATAAGCACCGTCTGATCAAAGGTAATGGAGTTCTCGTGTCATAGCGTCAGCTATTTTCTCTGTTTCAGATTGTGTGGCCCGATGAAAAGAAGTTCAATTGTGATAGACCTGATGGGTTTCGCAACTACTGGCACGATCTGAGGAAGGAGAAACTCTTCTTTTCAAAACGCGCAACTTCAGTGGTGAGTGATGGTGTGGGCAGCCATCTGTTCGACTGGACGAGTCAAATTGCTCGTCGTTCCGAAAAAGATGAACTCGGCTGAGTACCGGTTTGCTTTGGAACGTGGCCTTCTTCGCTTCTGGAGGAGAAATTCACAACGAAATTTGATATTTCAGCAGGATAACGCCCGATTCATGTGAGTGGTATCACTAGAGGGTGGCTGCAACGTCATCACATTCTGACTTTGAATTGGCCGGCCTATTCGCCAGACGTCAATCCTGTAGAAAACATTTGGGACTTTATGGTGCGCTATATCTACATGAATAATAAGCATTATAAGACTACTGTTGAGCTAAAAAAGGCGATTGTGGAGGCCTGGCACGCCGTAAACGGCAACCTCGTGAATAAGCTGATTTCAAGTATGACCAATCGTTTAATTCAAGTTACTGAACGTCGAGGAGGCCTTACTGATTACTGATATTGTTGTTCCTGTTTAAATTTGTTGTTGTAAACCATGTAGAATCTTCTATTGCTTGGTGAGGCTGAAGTTGTGATCCCTTAAGGAAAACATTTGGTGAAGAAAATAAATTTTTTAAAAAGTTTGTTCTTTTTCAGCTCAGAAGTTCTTTATGCTATATTTTTGCTCTTTCTGTGACATTGTAACTTGTAAGTGAAATGTGCTTGAGCGTTCTATGACTCAGAGCGTTCCGATCAGCTGTTGTTATTTCAGACGGCGGAAGCGCGGCGGGGCGGCGCGAAGAGAGAGGCGACGACGACGACGACGGACGGCGGCGACGACGGAGTCCTACGCTGGCCACGGAAGGACCCCACGACGACCGCATTCGACTACAACCCAGGACGACCGACCCTCCAGCCACGGACCACCCCCGACCTCCATCGACTTACCGACCTGAGTCCGCTGTCACATTCGCTGCTAATAAATATTCGCGACTATATTGGGTCCACTCACTTACTGGTAGCAGCGAGTGGCGTGGACCAATTCCCTGGAGGATCTCTCGAACTGGGTGAGTTGCTTTAGTCGGTTTTCGTCTTCGCATTTTCTCTTGTACCAGTAGTTGCGCCGGTCGCTTAGTGTAGGTTTTCTTTTCTTTTTCCACGAATGCTGACAACCCGGGGTGGCTTGTTAAGCCAGCAGAGCAGCATCGGCTCGAGCAGTTGTGACAAATGGGATGGATTGGGTCTCCCACGAGGTAGAATTCTGACTTACGCGCGGTAAGACTTAACGTTAAGGTGTTGCATGCATGTTGCAAACGGCAAATGCAGACGAGTAGGAAGAAGCCGAAGCACTGGCAGTAGTTTAGAACAGGATCCTAGTACAGCGGGTTCAGATTTTCAGTGACAGTTGGGTGTTCACCAGTTGCAGACGACGTACAGGTTTGGGTTATGCTCCACACGGGAGTTGGTTGACTAGCGCTAGTCAGTGTAGGGCGATCAGGCTTATAAGGTAGTTGTCAGATCGCTGTATCCACGTGGTTTCCTTCACGAGTTGATTCTTCTTTTACTCCTATTTCTTTCCAGTGGTTTTTCTCTTTTCTTTTCTGTTGTCCGGTGGCTTGATAAGCCAGCAAACAAGCAGTCTGCTTAAAAACAGATGGCCATGACTTGAAGGGTACGTGAGCGGATACGTGAGTAAAAGCCGAAGTACAGGCATCACTCCAATTATTGTCTGTCTGTTTTCGCATTCGTAATGATGACGGTTCGCCAGCTTGGCGTGATATCGTTCACCACGGTCTTCCTACGAGTCAGCCTTCTTTTATTTTTCGCCTTGTTTCTTTCTAGTCTTGTCCTCTTTTCCACATTTGCTTCTAGTATTACTCTGACTGGATCCTCTGATACAGTGAGGCGTTGGGATATGGGTATTGCCGTAGGGCAAGCACATATGGAATTTACAAGCTTACGGATTCTTGACCTTCTCTAGCGCGGCGGCTTTAGATGCAAGCCGCGATAACGCCTCGCGCGGCGATGTTTTTGTTCCGCCGCGCGGCTCCCGCGTTATCGACACCAACGATCTTGGGAACGGTCCCCGAGCACTGTCAACACTAGCTCGGCTTGGCATGTCACGGGAATTGCGGGGGTCGGCGCAAACGTTTACATTCTTGGGAAGGAGGGGGAGTCTCCACCCTTCGGCAGATCCCTACTTAAGAGCCGGGGATCTCCCATTGTCATCTTCTGTCTACGTGACGGCTTCCACTTTCAACTCAGCGTTCATATTCTGCCTGACTAGTCATGGGACCCCCCACTACCAGGTCCCAAACTAAGAAAGGTGAGAAGTGGGTCGAAGCAACCCAGCAAACCAACCTTTTGGAGGATGAGGGTCTATCAGAGACCTCTGAATCGAAGTTCGGCGCTTCCGACTTGGCGGTGATCCCGCTCCCGCAGGTATTGCACGAGCTAGACGACACCGCTGTGGTGTTAGGACGTGACGCTAAGCGCCTTCGTGACTCCACGGTCGACGCTATTTCGGATGTACGCGTAGAGGCTCAATCCACGTCGGTTCGTCTGGCACAGGAGGTACGCGAAGGCAATTCCTCCTTGCTGGAAGGGCTGAATGCGTCGTTCAAGGCAGTCGACGATCGGATGCGGATGGTCCCAACAGTAGCAACCTTGGCGCCGGACGGGTCACCTCCCAGGATCCCATTTTTCTACGGGACAACAGGTGGATTGCAATTGTCGGCTTGGCTTCGCCGCTTCGACGATATCGCGCGGACGAGGGTGGTTCCGCTCAATTCGGAGCAAAAGGCTAACTTACTCATCGCCTACTTGGAAGGGGTGGCTCGAGAGAAAATCGAAGAACTGTCGGAAGAGGACCGCAGGTCGTTCGACGCGGTGGTCAATCACCTGCGATCCTTTTTCGAGGGTCCGCACCATCGCTATATGGCTCGACAGATACTCTCTTCTTGTAGGCAGGAGACCACTGAGCCTTCAGTGATTTTTGCGAAACGCCTTATGGGCCTCGTTAGAGCGGCCACGGCAGGGCAAGATCCCGCAGTCCAGAAGGAGCGGGTACTAGAAGAATTCGTGGCTCGTCTCCGGCCCGATATTCGATACTTTGTCAAATTGGACGACCCCGCATCATTCGAACAAGCCGTAAATAGGGTCCAGACGGTGGAACAACTCTTGGCGGAGGCAACAACGGATCGACTCATCAATCCGACAGTGCGGGCCATGGCGTATGTGAGTGCTTTCAACACGCCACGACCAGGTGGGGCATCTGCTGTTTTCCCATGGGGTGACATCTCTCTTCGTTCTAATTTCAGGCCCGCCGTACGGAACACCGCCGGAGCGATGCACAGAGACGCCAATCTGCGAACACCACAGCGCGGTTCGAGTGCTTCAATTGCGGAGGACGAGGTCACATGGCTAGGCAATGCCCCTCCCCGACGATGCAACAGCGACAAGTCGCATCAGGTACGCGACCTTCTTTACCTTCTGCTCATTACTACGGTACGAGGGGGAGGTCGGTAGAAGAGCACAACCCTCGTGGGGAGGCATTACACCGCAATAACGGGGTTAGACTGGCAGTCGTGGACCCCCACGGACCGCAGTCCGCTTTAGATAGAGCGAATGCCCGAGTGGCAGCGCTTATGGAGCGAAATGACCAACTATCCCGGCTAGCCTACGAGAGGGATTCAACATCGAGCTCGAGGGGCCACATCCGTATAAATTCGCTATTTCTATGCGTTATCGTCGCTCTGGGTTCTATTCCAGTGAGTAAATCCCAGCCGGTGTGGTTATGTCCTGGGGATCAACACGACCCCTTCCTTCGCATCCCGTTGGACTATAATTGCTCGCACCTCTTGCCAGACCTCTCATCGCCACCTCGCAATTTGTCGATTCATGTCTTCAGGCCCAACACTAGGAGGTATGACTCCCCGGCATCACTGTGTAAGATCGTGGAACACACCGTGGTTTACTCAGTCAACTTCTTTGGAGCTCGGGCTGAATCCCACTCCGAGTCTCACCGTTCCGTAACCGTCGAACACTGTCGCCGGATGCAGACACATAAGCGATGCGAGTTTGGGATGCTTTCGAGTAGTGATGGGATATATAAAACACCCAATTCCCTCGTTTACGACTGGCCGTCGGCGCCATTCGGATGTTGTGTGGAGCATACTCTCTCGGTCACCAATTGCTACCTCGTCCCCACAACAGTGCATGGTCGTCACGGCTCTTCGGTTCCAGAATCCTCCGTAGGAGACCTACGGCACTGCGCATACCGGGAAGGATCCTGCGTCCTTCATGACGGTTCGGTTCTTATATGGTCGCCCATCCAAGAAGAGTCCTGTCAATTCGTCCTGGTAGCTAAGATGCACGGACACCTTCTAGGTAACGTGTGGCTCAGCGACTCCATGGAATTCGCTCTCTCTTGGTCGTCGGTTAGTCCGGTCATAACAGACTGTGGCCACACAGTAACGCTTTCCGACCAAGGGTATGCACTGAGTTTTCCTCGCAGGGTGCCACGCTCTACCCAAGTATCATCACCCGTTGGCCTAGTTACATCGAACCAGCTTGCTGCTCAGCTCTTGGCAGTGGAAGGCGCCGTACAAGGGACCATTTCCACTCTGTTTTATCACGCTTTGGCGGCGCTATGTGACAGGACCACGACTTTGGACTTTTCTCTGCGTACAGCTTTGGCCATTGACCCCACGCAGGTGGTCCGCAAATTACTGAATCGAGAGGACGTCTCAGCAACCTACCACGGCAACGGCGTCATTCAGCTGTGTCGATGTATCTCGATACCGGCCAGCCAGTACAAATATAGGCCCTTTAACGGGACTTGCTTCTCCAAGCCGGTCATTGACGTCTTCCTCGCTAGTGGCACCTCTCTTTCCCTGTTCTTGGACCCCGACAGTCGAGTGCTCCTACCTACCGCTGAGACCACTGCATGTAATAGTAGCCGTCTCTTTTTTGTTATGACGCAACAGGGTTTGGCTGAATTCGATGCGAGGGCAGGGACGTTAACATCCATTGCGGATAATACAGTTCCCAATGTGGACTTTCCCGTTAAGGATATCCCCGCAATACCACAATCCTCCCTCACAATTTTTCATAATTTGGTCATAACAAACGTCAGCGACCTGATACCAGAACAACAATTAAGCGAATTATGGGAGGCTCACACACACGAGCGACTCCTCGCAGCCCTTGGCTCGCCGAGCCAGCATACAACGTTACCACAGTCGTCGAGGTTTCCCGACTCCTCCAGCTTCAATCTTCACCTTTTGCCTACATCATTATACGATTGGTGGATGACTGCATGTTGCCTATACGTTTCATTCCTTATAGTACGAGCAGTCGTCGTTGTTTATATGAACATTAACTATCCCGGTATGATCACAGCAATTCGATCGGTGCGTTTCCGCCGTACCAAATCTGAGGCTCCGCCCGAGCCAACATCATCCACCCCCGGACCCACTGTACGACATCCGGTCAACGCTGGAATCACCAGTCCCTGCATACAATTAACACACGCCTTGAGCTCGACGCATCTTCGTCTTGGCCACCTAAATTGTCAACCAGCCCAGTGACAATAAACTCCCTCGTACTCGTTGAGGACTACTTCATAGCGCAAATTCCAGTAACCGTTAACGCTGCTCGAATGCTGGCCCTAGTAGATACGGGGGCCGCTATCACTCTGACCAGCAGCGACATGATTCCGTTACTCGGATGCTTTAATTTGCAACCCAGTCCTATTTCCTGCGCAATCGGAGTGTCCGGCGTTCCATTGAAACTCTTCGGATACGCAACCGTTTCGTTCCAGATCGGAGACTACTCATTCGACCATCCCGTTCATATTTCGCGGCCCCGTTCGGTTCCCACCTCAGTGAGGGCTTATAACATTATCCTCGGTAATGATTTATTACGTCGTCTTCCTAGCTGGAACATTGACTACGCAACACGTACTTTGAAAATAGGTAACAGCAATATTAATATTTCGGTAGCTCACCCCGAAGGCTTGGGAACCGTTTCCGGAACAAAAGGCGTTACTCCTGTTCGAATAAGTCACACTACTGTGCTTCAGCCCTCCACCGAGTCGTTCGTGCAATGCGAAACGACGCCACAGGAACAGGACCTGATGCTGCTAGATCAACGGCCAGACCTACAGGAGCGCTCTCTGCTAGTCCAACCAGCAGTATTCCCGTCAGGTGAGTGTCGACTATTAGTTACTAACCCAACTAAGCAGGCACAAATCCTGTACAAAGGACAGGCTATCGGCTATGCAACACCGGTTTCCCCGGTCCCAATGATGGTGGGCGAGTCAAGCGTCCCACTAACCCAACCAGATCGGACGGAGGCCATAGAGATCGAGACACCTTCTCAACCACTTCCGCCGTTCGATCTATCCAAAACGTCGGTCGCAGACACCGAGCGGAAAATGCTACTGGAGCTTTTTGAGGAATTCAGAGACCGGTTTTCATATTCGTCCTATGATCTCGGTTCCTACCAACATACGCAGATCCAAATCAAGACCACAACCGAGGTACCCCCAGGAAGATTCCGGCCTCCGAAAATTCCCGTCCGTTACCAACAAGAGCTTGATGATCATATCGACAAGCTTATTCGAGCAGGTCGGATCGCTGAGAGCGATACTCCCTGGGTGCACAACACCGTGTTAGTCAAGAAAAAGGATGGCTCCTTACGGGTATGCCTGGATTTTCGTCCTCTCAATGATGTTACGATCCCCGACCGCTATCCACTTCCGCGGATTGAGGACATATTGGCGAAAATAGCTGGGAAGCGATATTATACAACTTTGGATCTTGCTTCGGGATACATGCAGCTGGCATTGGCACCGGAAAGTGAGTACAAATGCGGTTGGGCGACACATCGTGGCATCTACCAATTTCAGTACCTTCCATTTGGGCTTCGGAACGCCGGGGCGTATTTCTGTCGCGTAATGAGCAGAGTCTTAGCCGGCCTCGAAGCCAACTGCCTCGCGTACATCGACGATGTGGTCGTTTTCGACAAAGACTTCCCGAGCCACCTTTCCTCACTACGCAAGGTTTTTGAACGGTTACGTACTTATAATCTTAAAATCTCGCACAAGAAGTTCACAGAGATTGCACAATCGAAAATCACCTTTCTAGGCCACGAGATCCACACCGACGGATATGGCCCAGCGAACCGTAACGTTACGGCCATCCAGGACTTCCCGACACCGACGTCAACGAAACAGGTAAAAGGTTTTGTTGGAATGGCCAATTTCTTTCGGCGGTTTATCCCTAACTTTGCGCTCATAGCCGCACCCCTCTACGAACTCCTGAAAGACAAGGCCAAGTTTATGTGGGGACCTAGGCAAGATGAGGCGTTTGCTGAACTTAAGCGGTTACTGTCCTCGCACCCTTGTCTGGCATTTCCCCAAGATAAAGATTTCATCCTCCATACCGACGGTAGCAATCAAGGAGTGGGCGCGGCTCTATTTCAAGAGGTACCAGCAGGCGGCAAGAAGTTAGCCGTCATAGGCTATTTCAGCAAAACATTATCGGCAACTCAGCAGAAATGGGGCACCGTCCACACAGAGCTTTTCGCCATGGTGAGCGCGTTACGTTTCTTTCGACCTATTATATATGGCAATAGAACCCACATTTATTCCGATCACCAGCCGATCGCAGTCAGCATCCTCGACAGAACGGCTTCAGATAAGCTAAATCATATCTGAAGTAAGAGCGAGCTATATTCGTTTATTCTGCTAATTTTTCCGAAAGTTTCATTCGCATTAATTACTACACCTTTTTGAAAAGGGGGTAAGGTGATAAGAATCTGGGTCAGATTCTTTTAGTGAAAAAGGGGAGGTGTAAGTGAAGTGTGCTTGAGCGTTCTATGACTCAGAGCGTTCCGATCAGCTGTTGTTATTTCAGACGGCGGAGGCGCGGCGGGGCGGCGCGAAGAGAGAGGCGACGACGACGACGACGGACGGCGGCGACGACGGAGTCCTACGCTGGCCACGGAAGGACCCCACGACGACCGCATTCGACTACGACCCAGGACGACCGACCCTCCAGCCACGGACCACCCCCGACCTCCATCGACGTACCGACCTGAGTCCGCTGTCACATTCGCTGCTAATAAATATTCGCGACTATATTGGGTCCACTCACTTACTAACTGTAGTGAAATTCTGTTCGAAGCGGCTCACAATTCCTAGAAAAACAAGAGAAAACACAAAAATTTGAGTGGATCTATCATTAGGTCCAGCAGTGTATAAAGGTGTAGTAAAAGCGCGTAGCATTTCTAGAAGAGGTCGAACTGGTTTTGACAGTCTTGATCTCCAATTTCGGTGATGTGATGGAGTTTATCGTATTCACCCTATCTAATCCTCTTTGCTGCAGGCGCTCGGTGAGCAAATATTCGTTAGAGAGCTGGCGAAGGGTAGCCCGTGCTCTGAGTTATTAAATGCTAGAGCAATATTATCCCTTTCACGCCATGGTCCGACCATGTGTCGTCGGTCTCTTTTCTTGCCGCGTGGGACAATGTCCGACGATGTTGTCGGACACCATCATAAAAAATAGTTCATGGAAAATTATTATACATTCTATAGAACAATTTTAATCAATGAGTCCGCTAATAGCTACAGTCAAGATGGTCAATGAGAAACTTCATTTGTTACTGTTTTTCATACCTAACAAATCAGTAATACAAATAAAATAATAGAAATAATCAGCGCGCGGAAAAATGCGCGCTATCCCACGCGACAGGCACCTGAAGATCGCGCGTGTCGTGAAGGCGTTATGAAGTTTTCGAAATCTTACAAGTGCAGGAGCAGGAAACCGTCGCATTAGTCAATGGTGAAAAAAATTTTCAATTTTTAGTTTTGAAAGCGATTTTTCCCGCTGCTGTTTCCGCTAAATCCTTGATTTATAATCAAGCTAAAGCATTGGTAGTAGGTTAGGAATTTAATAAATATTCAACCGATCATGCTTTTTGTTGGAATGCCATGCATAGGCTTTAGTAAAGTTTTTGAATTTACAGGTTTTTCGGCCTTCCTAAAAAGTGCAAGTTTGGTTTAGACGATGTTTTACAGGGTGCGTAAGAAGTATTGACGCAATAAACGTAAGCGTTAGAAATAACAACACATCATAAAATTCAACAAGTTTATGTTCAAAATGTCAACAATGATCTAGCAAACAGAACAGCATCACTTGTATTTTATATGGGCTTCTTTGCCGCGAATGCAGGGACGAAGACGACGAGGTAATGCATCGACGGTGCGCCGCAAGTACTCCACGTGGATTTCATTCCATGCTTTGACCAGACCATCCTTCCCTGACTTCATACTTTGATGGGAAGTAGCACAAGCTTTGTTCTCCGAATCTTCCTATATAGAGTAATTCAGCGGATTCAAATCTTGTCCATACTGAGGTCATTCCTCTGCCGTAATGTCCTCCAAGTTGGCGCGGCACCAGTCCTGAACAGTCCTCGACTCCGCGCAGGCGTCTAATCCTGCTGGAAGACATACGGCTTATTCTTGAGGTGGGATCCGAACCAAGGAACCAGTTGCTTTTTTAGGACATCAATACAGATAGTTCTACTGATTTATCTTCACTTCTGTATCCACGAAAACGAGAGGCGCTTGTAATAAACGCACAAACCATGATACTGGCCGGATGCTCCTTTCTTGCAGCGAGCCCTCTGCCAGAATTAGCACTTTGGAGGTCTATGAAAAGTATGTAAAACTTTCACAAGTTGAATACACAAAAGTATCAAGTCACTGAAGGTCAAAGCATAGAACAAAATCGACGTGGACTACTTGCGGCGCACCGTCGATGCCTTTCCTCGTCGTCTTCGCCCCAGCATTCGCCCCAAAGACACCCATATAAAATACAAGTGATGCTATTCTGTTCGCTAGATCATTGTTGACATTTTGTATATAAACTTGTTAAGTTTTACGATGTGTTTTAGTTTCTAACGTTTACGTTTAGTGCGTCAATACTTTTTACACACCCTGTACTATCAGAAAGCCGTGACAAGAGAAATAGTTTGGTAAGAAAATTGTTCAGATTAAACTAAAAACTGAAACTAACACAACAGTTAAATAAATATTGAATCACACCTGATTAACATTAGCAGAAAAGCCTCTGGAAATTTAGTTGTACTGCACTACAGTTCAGATAACTCTAACGATTTACGGTTTACGATTTATGATTAACCATGGTTTTTTCGTAATTACATTTACGATAGAGATTTACGAAATTTCACATTTCCTTTTCGCACACCCCTGGCATAAACGCCGCAGGTGCCTGTGTGTCCTGGCGGGAGCAACTCGTAATACAACTCTCCTCGTGAATCTCGGAGGCAGCAATGGAGACACTTCTCGGGGTGAAGGCCCACTTTGGCGTGCGCTGGCTGGTCTTCTCCTCTGGGGAGACACACGACACGATGCATTCTAGAATCGTATAGGACCCACCTCTCATATCCGATAACTAGGTCTTCCAGAAACTCCTTTCGGGTATTCGGTGCGGGCGCAGAAGGAGAAACTGGCTAATGGATGCCCGGGTGAACAGCATGCTATCGCTCGAAACAAGAGGGATATAAAGCCTAGGCGCGAGGCTGTAGATGCTAACCTCTAGTTCCACTTTGACAGCGTCGTGTACACTGTCCAGGGAATACCTTCGGCTGCCCATGGAGCTTCAGACAGAAACCTAGTCACGTGTCAGATCCTGAAACGCTGATTACAATTGTGTAGATCAAACTTGCGAAATAGGTCTCATAAGCGAGTTCTAACCAGTCAGACTTGTCATTGTCGACTTCATGTAGCGCGTGCTTAGTTCGGCTAGCAGCTGCGGTAGCACCGTAGTGGGAGCGTCTCGAAGTGGTCGCGGCTTCGGTTCCCGACAACGATGTGCTTCTTACATCCTGGGATTTATCGTAAGTGGCACTTGTTATACTCATTTCAGCTACATTTTCAAGCCAGCGCTTGTTAACTGCCCCCATTTAGGTTTTGCGAGCTCTTGGAAAGTGGAAAGGTAACAATTTTCGAGTTCCCCTTAAAGTACTTCGAAAAGCGGATTCGTGATCAGCGCCCCAAGTAAACCCCAAGTACAAATTACTGCAAAATTGGTACCTCAGAGCTCACTTTCGCCTGCGCTTTATGCCTTGAGATTGGACTTCGAACCTGGCCACCACTGTCGATCGAAGGTGGTGACCGAGGTGCGAAACCAGTCAAGGTGGAAACCAATTGAATAAGTTAGGCGGGGAATAGGCTACACAGCAAGTAAAATATCGTTGTTGTTACGTCCAGTATGTCTCTGAACAAGCGGCAGAGAGAAACTGAGAATAGGGTTTGGTTCGTGTGCACTGTATTTCGCCTACACAATTCATCACATTTTTCCATCATTGTAGAAGATGGTTGGTACGTCGGTGGCTACCCTTATCAGTTGATTGGAGGAGGTTTATGAACCGAAGACGTATTCAAGCGTGAATTGATATGAAAACGATTGGAATATGTGCACGTGAAAGCTGAGGGAAGCGTGGAATGTTTTGCCTCTTGTGAATTCAGCCAAGTGTTCCAGTCGCTATATCTCACGGTATCTCACGGAATGAGGTCTGTCCGCAAAATTAGAAGGAGATCGTTTCACGCAAGGGGAGTTGTGCAACTCTCACTTTGACATTCCCTGTCTATAACGAAACGTGCTAGAAGACGTGCAAAACATGTTATGTGCTTACCTATGTCCTTAGAAAGAAAGGTTCCCAACTCATGGTGAGCTTTTGCGACACTATTTTGGCAGGTTGTAGGGCCCTGTGAGTGGAGTCTAGAACTACAGTTAGTTTTTGCTGAACGCTTCTTCAAAGACCTGAAGAGGGGGCCTGAAAGCGTGCGCGCAACTATTATCAGCCTTTACAGCACCCAACGAGATGTGCGTCGGTGGCGCAGCCGGTAACACTGCCGCCTCATAAAAGCATAGCAGCGCTTTTCAGTTGAAGTCTGAGTGCTGCCACTATTCTTGCACGTATTAGTTTGCTATTATTACACTTTCTTATGATCACAGGTGTCGATTTTAGACCACCAGTTCTTACAACAAACCAAGCTATATGCGCCTTCATATGTGCTAGTTTTTCAACTATGCATATCTGTACCTTATCACTTCTCTGCAAATAAAAAGTAATATACATCATTAAATTAAAAGTCTTATATTTATTAGCAGACGTCCAGCGGCCTAGCGGCCGCCAAACCCCGAGAATAGAACAACCCCATCCCATCTGGTTGTGGACTTCGCCGCCAAACCCCGAGAATTTTCTTCAATCTAACCCTCAATCTTCCTCCTTTCCCTCAACCTTCTTCCTTTCTTTCTTTAGGCCTTCTTACAGTTAAAAAACTGGTTTCACTCTATAGATTAGTGCAGTGGGATATGGTAGATCAGAATTTTCACTGTTCACATGAAGCCCATCCACCCACCATCACATGCACGCGATTTATTCTCCGAAGCGCTCGTTCTCTACGTGTCGAGAAATAGGTAATGAAAGTCCCAATCCGATGCTTAATCAGCAAAATCATAATTAAAATTAATCGGTATTGGTCGACATCGCTTACTGTCCGACGGCAATAATACTCCTCCGAATCCCGTGGCCACTCTCTCTACCCGCCCCCCCCCCCTCCCGAAATACTTCTTTTCCTATGTGCTGGCAAAGAAACGGAGTCAGGCACGCACATGTGACACTGAGTACCTATTCACGTGTCACTACGTTGCCACGACGTCTATGACACTCCTTCTGCACTCTGACACACGTGCCACGACTTCTGGAAGCCGTCTTCAGAAATCCGACACATTGAACGATGTTGAGGGAAAATGCTGATCCCCCCCCCCCTTATTCACTCTCCCACCTCTAATGGTCCCCTTTGTTGGTCCTCTTCTATTGGTCGCCCTTAATCGGAATACCTACGCAAGCTGGACGACGTCTTCAGCACGTCTTCTGAATCCAGACGCACCTGAACGACGTTTAAGGCAGGTTTTCTGAATCTTGACTCACGACGTCTAGCGCACGTCTTTTGAATCCCTACGCAAGTTGCACGACGTCTTCAGCACGTCTTCTGGATCCCTACGCACGTTAGACGACGTCTCCAGCACGTCTTCTGAATCCGGACGCACCTGAACGACGTCTAGGACACGCCTCCTGAATCCCTACGCTCTGCACTCGATCCCCATTCATACCCTTACGCGTTGCCCGTTGAATATCTCGTAAACTTGGATGATCAGCCCTCAAAGATGTAGTTCGCCAGCAATTGCCCACGGTTAAGCTCAAAGAAAGCCCGGCTGGCATACGCCGCACTGAAGTAGGCATCTTTTGGCTTCATTCCCCCTCCCCGTGATGGACACGTGATATGGGCAGATTATATATAGTAGGATTCCCCTTTCAATCAACAGCTATGGTACAAAACTATGAAACAAGTAAAATACAAGCGCTTGGCACACAAACAGCATCTTACAAAAGCCAGTGATGATCAATCTTCTCTATGGCAAGAAATGACCACTTCTTCGTCATTGAACGCGTAATTTGTAGGTGTAGAAAAGGATTCTGGATGAACATCGACGTAGGCAGCTGCCACCAACACCTATGACAGACACGGTCGTAACATCGGAGCGCAGAACTGTCGGTAGACTCGCTTATAATCTGCACTCAAAAAAAGTCACGGGTGTTACCCTTTTTAAAGGATAAAAGGATAAAGGACGGCGTTACTCAATCCCTTCTGGGATGCGCCAGCGCATTCTACTTCTACGGGATGTCGTAGAGGCGACATGAATGCGCATTTGGCCATACAATGACTTGCGGTGGTCAGCCGATGAACAAGTTAGCGCTTTATCCTTCCCAGACAAGTTTGGTACCAATTCACCGACCCCGGAGGGATGGAAGGCTTGGTTGGCCTGGGCGGGAAATCCGAACCAGGAACCTGGTATCGGGTGCACGCGACAGTCGCGCCTCCTCCGACTGCGCTACACGCGCCCTTTTTACCAGGCTGTCCAATAATTCTTGTCCGAAAATTTCACAATTTTTAATTTTTTCAACTTTATTGAAAAACAAGTCGAATCAACAATATAATCACCACAGTTATCAAGAACAGTGGCTCATCGATTGGGCAGGTCGCCGATGCCCTTCGCCCAGAACTCCGGGAGCTGCAACTCGAAGAAGTCTGCGATGTCGGGTTTGAGGTTGTCGTAGTTGGTGAATTTTCTTCCGACCAAATGGTGCTTCAGCGGGCGGAACAAGTGGTAGTCGGAGGGGGCGAGGTCCGGGGAATACGGCGGATGGGCAACCGTCTCCCAGCCAAGCGTCGCCAACTTCTGCTGGGTCTCCTTCGCCTCGTGGGGGCGCGCGTTGTCGTGCAGCAGGTGGACCGAGGCCCGTCGGGGACGCTTTTCTCGGACGGCGGCGGCTAGTTTCTCGAGCCGATCGGTGTAGATGGAGGCGGTGACCGTCCTGCCTTGCGGGAGCAGCTCAAAGTACAGCATGCCCTTGGCGTCCCCCCAGCAGCAGAGCATGATCTTCAGCGGGTGCTCCCTGTCCTCGAGGCTCGTGTCGCCGCTCTCGAAACGATTGAACCAGCGCCTGACTGCGCGTTGGGACACTGCATCCTCCTTGCACGCTCTGCAGATGTTGGCGACCGCGGTGCCCGTGTCGTTGCCCAGCAGCCAGTCGTAGTACACGAACGTACGAATTCGACCTTTGTCCATTTTAGCTTGTACTGGTAGCTAGACGCGGCGACTGTACCCCTAGCGTGGAACTCTGGAGAACCTTCTAGAAGGTTTTTACACTTGCCTGACATTATAACACTTCTAAGGAAAATTATAGAATTTTGAAAATTTTCGGACAGGAATTATTGGACAGCCTGGTATATAATATTTTATACCAGTTACCCATCTTCAATATACCATCTCGGCTGCGTGTAACATATTCCGGATGGCCATCAAAGAGGATTGATTTCCACCCCCACATCGAAACGCACCTATGAAACCACCTAGATGATACGTGTAGAAATATCCCATTTTCACTACAGCACCTCTAACCTGTACCGCCTCTTCTTCCTGACAATCGGTATCTCCAAAAATGGCGTCCAGGAGGAGTCCTTTTATGGCATCCGCAACCGCAATCTCTCTCCTTGACGGAGAAGTGAAATGCGGTGTGAAGGTGGAAAGTACATAGTTGGCCAACAACCGTTCAGGGGAGAACGGTATTTTTAGAACACTTATGTACCGATATGGCCCGGGTCCATAATATTCAACCGCAAGATGAGCGTATTTGTGTGCAGTTCCAGTATTGTTGGTGATACGGTATGATATATGGCGGTGGTACGGATAGGCACAGTTGAAAAACTAGCACATATGAAGGCGCATGTGGAGAGCCTGGGTTTGTTATAAGCACTGGTGGTCTAAAATTGACTCCTGTGATCATAAGAAAGTGTAATAACAACAAACTAATACGTGCAAAAATAGTGGCAGCACTCGGACTTCAACTGAAAAGCGCACCTATATGCTTTTATGAGGCGGCAGTGTTACCGGCTGCGCCACCGAGGCGCATCTAGTTAGGTACCGTAAAGGTTGGTAATAGTTGCGCGCACTCTTTCAGGCCTCCTTTTCAGGTCTTTAAAGAAGCGTTCAGCAAAAACTGACTGTGGTTCTAGACTCCACTCACAGGGCCCTACATCCTGTTAAAATAGCATCGTAAAAGCTTACCATGAGTTGGGAACCTTTCCTTGTTAGGTAGATGCGCATTCTAGAATGCTGCACACCTGACCGTCCCAGTTGTCAATTTCAAGCCACTGTTTGCGCCGAGCGTTTTACGAGGCGCGAGATGCACTCGACGATGAGCGACGTTGCGCCTTTGTGAGCAGCCGACGACTCCTTTGTGCGGGTGGCTCCACGTTCTGCACCAGTATTGAGTGGGTCTGTCCACTCATACGATGATCATTGTTCGGTGAACACCGCATTACTCGTCGTTCGCTACTACATAGACGGCTCGCACAACTACTGATTGAAGCAAAATTCTTTAAGCTTTTCCCCAAATTCGGCACAGTAGCTTTATTTCATCTTGCGTTTCGCTGCTGTAATTTTCTTGCCAAGGAAGGTTGTGTATTGGTATAACAAGAAGGCAGGACTGCGTTTCAGTGGTCGGTCACAAGAAAGTGATTTCCAGTAAATTTACCGGTCCCCCAGATGTATTATGGATGCGCTTGTAGTGTAAGGAGGGGCCGGTCCAAGTCGAAAGAGCGATTCGTGTACCATGCGGTAATTTGTCGCGGCTGAAATGGAGACGAAAGCTGACGTTAACAGAGCAGATCGTTCTTCTTCTCCAAGCGATGGGTAGATGCACTCTGCTTAATGAGCTGTTTAGGTGACAGAACCACCAGAACTAAAAAGGTAGCAGTATCGGCGGTGCCGGACGACTGTCACCGGTTCTTCTGAGCTCATTACTCAGCTCCAGAATAAATCGGAAAACAAACGATTAAAAGCAGATTTTGTGCGACGTCGTGGGACGTTACAGCGCTCTTTGCCTCCCTATTGCTCAGGCTTTTGGCGTCTTAGGAAAAAGGCCCTCAAAATATGCAAGATTCTTCTACTGAAGAACACATGCCCATTATGCCTGTCCGAGCGATTAAATATAGAGTCCGAAACTGCTGTAATACTAATGTGCATTTTCTGCTTCTTACTTGTTATTACCTCCAGTGACAGGAGGTACTGGGGCGCCCCTGAGTCTGATTTGGACAAATTACCAGCCAAGATTTATTGGAGCTCTCATTCCTCTAAAACCGCTAAACATTAACGGATTTGTCCACGAAATCCAACTTTTTGGCCGGAATCTGGCAGTAATTCATTGGTCGCTGCCACGTATCATCCCGTTGAATATTAGTCGCTCGAACGATCGACAAATACAATAACGAACGACGCTGGATGGACACGAGACATTATATCACTCGTTTAGAAGCAGTCCGAGCAACGTCTTGTTGGTATCCCGGTTTTCCCTTCAGCAAGCTAAGAATTCAATCACTTACGGCTCTCGTCCAGCCCATGTCAGCGATGCTCGTCACTAGCGGCCAGCATAGTTTTGGATGACTTAATCGAACTGTCATCTTTTTTGACGTTCCAGCGTTGAGAAGGTCCCGAGTTCCGGAACTTGTTCATCTGCGTTGATGTTCCTCCTAGTATCATATGCTCGATTTGTTCGTGCAACGATGTTCGCTTGGGTATCCCAACTAGGTAGGATCAAAGCTTCTAATGTGTGTGCTAGTGGAAAAAGAACGGTAGGGATGGATAGTTGAGCATGACGTGGTGGTTTTTCGTACATGGTTACCCTTCCACTCCCTTCACTGTTTTCCGGAGACCTTACTGCCTACTTCTTCATGCCAGTTCCTGCTCTGGGTTGACGATATTGACTTCGACTAGTGGGGATGTTGTGTGGATGGAAGTGCTCTTTCTGTCAAGCAGAATTGGACATCAGAAACTCGTTCACTTAAACACGGCTCACATAAGCTGCAGACGGACCTTTCCACGAATTCATTGTCAGTATTCGCTGGGCTTGGCTAGTGGTCTTGTGAGCAGGAGATTGCCATCGAAGAGTAGTCGCTTACTCTGGACCCTCATTGCCATGTCTGCTCGTCGCACATCGTTGTTGTCGAGGCTGGCAGTAAGGAATTTAGGAGATGTGGTTTCAACCTCTATGGGTTCACTTTTCAGGCGATGACGGCGTTTTCGTAGAGTGATATGGTCTTGACGGTCTATCCTTTGTACGTTTCGTGAAGCATTCCGATATGCTGGGTAAGAACGCTCTCCTAACAAATCGTTCAACGTCCATTTTACCTCGATAGAATTGGCTTCTTTTAGGCCAAATAACGTAGCGTTTAGTGGCGATTTCTGCTTTCGCAATACTTCGGTAAGCCATGATTGGGGCTAAGCATTTTTGTAACTATGCAGTCAAGGAGTCTTGTTCCACCGTCGTTCAGGCCTGACATAAGCTTGGAAATAGGAGTGACAAAAGCATATCTCCATCTTTTTGGCACTTTATGCTGTGGAAGAGCTGAAGTTGTTAAAAATGTGCTTCAGGGGCAAAATAGACGGTCTAGAATCCTTTTCGTGAGGTTCAGTAGAATGATGTCTGGGGAAATATATAGAATTAGACCAATTCGTCAGAATTCCGTAAAATTGTCTTCTATGAAGTCATAGAGAAGCTTCCATTTGCGCGGCAATACAAGTGGGAACTACACTTGAGCTCATGACTGCTTCCTCTGATAACACGGGAGTTGTTGGGCCGTAGCTGGGTCAGCCGAAGCTTCGGGATGCACACAACACACTGAATTCGACGACGTCGTCCCAAAATCGCCCTCCAACTGCATTCCTCGATCAGCGGGAGTCCGCAACTGGGTTTTGCGCTCTTCGAGCGCAGAACTAGGCTAGGGAAGGGACTCCAGGGTGGGTGCGATCCAAGCTGCTCGTGTGGAAACCGCTTTCGTCGCTCAGGGGGAAGTCTGCAGCCGGGTTCTTACAGCTGGGAAATGAGCAGAAAACGCCTGAAAATTGTGTAGACGTTAAAACCCCTGAACCTCATCCAGCCAGTTGAATGAAATGCAAAAACACCACCATGCATAGGAACCGAACCTCCGACCTCCAAGCCTGAACCAGCCCCTCTACCCACTGCGCCACGACAAGTATGACAGCCAGACCATCGCGGGCACACAAGAGACCAATGCGCATCGATCTAATCCCAACGTCGGCGCTAACACAGCTCACGTGTGCTGAGGCGCATTTCTAGGGCGGTGTCGTCAAATGCGGTGTTTGTGTGCATTCACACAACACACGCGGTGCAGCTGGACCGAGCGAGTTTGGGATCTTACAGCTCGTAACACATTGAACTACGGTCCAACTATTGCCAAATCAGCTCAGCCGGAGCTCCTGACGCCTGTCATCTCGGTCATGCGGCCATTCTTTTTCGTGGGCAGCACATCCTGCCGAGCTCCGCAGCACATCCTGCTCATTTCGAAGGTGCACCATCCGATGCATCCCGAAGGTGCTAACATGCTCAAATCACCTGTATCACCTGTATCACCTGTCGTCCCGTTGATCATCGACTTGCTCGAGCGGGCGCCAGCAGCGCCTCCATTCGTCCCTGTCGCGTGCCAGAGTGGTCCAATGGATCCTCCTCGCTCGAGGGACACGAAGAGCGTCATATCGGTCGTTCAGGGCTTTCACGAAGGAGTCCGACCAACGCGTTGGTGGGCGTCCTGGTGTTCTTTTGACATCCCGCGGAATCCAATCTGTGACGACTCTCGTCCAGCGGGTGTCTGCGAATCGCATTACATGGCCGGTCCACCTAATTTTCGACGACTTGGCCCATGCGACAGCGTCTCTGATCTTCGAACGTCGGCGAAGCTCGGAACTCCGGAGGCCTTCTCTCACTTGCGTGAGTCGTGTCACTCCGAGCATCGTCCTCTCGATTCCACGCTGCGCGACGCTGATCGCGTGTTCATCCTGCTTTCGTATAGCCTAGGTCTCTGAGGCGTATGATAGGCCAGGAAGAACGGGAGAGTCGAATAGGTGGGCACGGAGTCGGACGTTCTTCGTTTTCTTCACGACTTCTTCGACGCTCTTGAAAGCTCCCCAAGCCGCTCGTTTCCTCCTGCTCAGCTCTGGTGCTAGGTCGTTGGCCATGTTGACTTCGCGACCCAGATACACATAGCTGGAGCATTCGGAGATGTTCGTTCCGTTGATCGAGAATGGGGCATCAGAAACCCATCCTTTCTTCATGAACATCGCCTTCGTAAGATTCAGCTGCAGTCCAACGCTTCCACATACACGATCGAAGTCGGCCACCATTCGCTCTGCCTGGCTGATGCTCGGTGTCATGAGCACGATGTCGTCAGCGAAACGAAGATGGTGCAGCTGCTGGCCGTCGACCTTCACTCCCATTCCTTCCCATTCTAGTTCGCGCATAACGTTTTCGAGGGTGGCCCAGAAGAGCTTCGGGGATATGGTATCCTCTTGCCGAACCCCTCTCCTTACGTCGATGACGACGTCGTTGTAGAATGAAGAGATCTTGGTCGTGAAGCCACTGTACAGCTCTCGAAGGACTCTGATGTACTGAGTAGGAACGCCCTGGGTGAGCAGGGCTTCCATGACCGCTTCAGTCTCGACGGAGTCGAATGCCTTCTTCAGGTCAATGAACGTAAGGCACAGCGGCAGCTTGTACTCTCGCGACACTTCGATGAGCTTCGTAATGGTGTGTATGAGGTCGATCGTGCTGAATCCTCTCCGAAATCCTGCTTGCTCGCATGGCTGTCCTTCGTCCAGCGTTCTACTAATCCTATTCAGGATGACTCGAGTGAACAGCTTGTAGACTACGGACAACAGGCAGATCGGGCGATAGTTGCCAATGTCGTGCACGTCTCCCTTCTTGTACAGCAAAACGGTCTTGCTGGTCTTCCACTGAGATGGAACCTTGCATTCGGACAGGTAGCGTGTGAAGAGCCGCGCCAAGGTGTTGATGAGAGCTGGCGGGAGGTTCTTCAGGTGTTCAGCTCTGATCCTGTCAGAACCGGGTGCTGTACGTTTCTTCACCGTCGAGATGGCGTGTCGGATTTCGGAAGAGAGAACAGAGGGGACGATGTATCCACCCTGCGGAAGATGGCATGGGGGCAGGTGGACGTGGCTATCGAAGAGATCGGAGTAGAAGTCGTGGATGACTTTCTCCATGGTTCTTCTGGAAGAGGTGATGGTTCCGTCAGGACGTCGGAGAGCGGTCATCTTGGTCTTGAAGTTGGCGAAGTTCCGGCGGGCATTGCGGATGCTCAGCCCTGCCTCTGCTGCTTCAGCCAACACTTCCGCCCTTCTCTCCTTGAGATCTTCCTTTATCGCCGCTCTGCATAGCTTTGCAAGCTCGGACGTCAGTTGGTAGTTGCCTGACGCTCGTGCTGCTCCACGCTGGCGTATCAGCTCGAGAGTTTCCGGAGACAGGCGTCTCTTGGTGGTCTTCAAGCTCTCGGCTCCCTTAGCACTATCGTGGTGATGGTGCACGAAGCGATCGTATTCCTCGTCGACGTTGTCCATGACGGCATCTTCCCAAAGGCCGACAAGAGAGGTGTAGAGATCCCAGTTGATGGTCGTTCTGGGATTCCTCTTCTTGAACTTCGCGGCCTTCTCTCCTTGACGCGAAAAGCGGAACCTCGCGCGAAGGAGGCGGTGGTCCGATCCCGTGTAGAACTTGGGGACAACGGAGACATCGGTCAGGCAATACTTGCGATTGAAGATGATGTGGTCGATCTCGTTGTGGAACTGGCCACCAGGGGATTCCCAGGTCCAGCGTAGGGAGGGAGGCTTCTGGAACTGCGAGTTTCCATGGATGGTCTTGGTCGACATGATAAACTCAGACAGCCTTTCACCTTGCTCGTTCCACTCCAAACCGTGGATTCCGATGTGAAGTTCTTCCGGCGACCTTCGTGGCCCGATCTTGGCGTTGAAGTCGACAACGATCACCTTGTAGAATGTGTGATCTTCCTTATAGAACTTCTCCAGCTCCACGTAGAGGGTCTCGACGTCTTCGTCGTCGTAGTCGGATGTTGGGGCATGCGCGACGAACACAGTCAAGGCTGGCACGGAGCCACATCGCTTCAGTCGCAGACGTCCGATTCGGCTTGTCAGAGACTCGTACGAATCGATGTTCATGGTCAAGTGCGTGTTGACGAGGACACCAACGCCGCCTACTCCCCTGCTGTCGCATGTTCCGAGGAACAGTTCTTCTCCGGAGTCGTAGGCGGCGTGTAGGGGGTGGTGTCTTCTCGTCTCGGTCAGTCCGATGACGTCGTACTTGATCTTCCTGGCTTGCATCATCAGGTCCTCGACGGATGCTTCCGACGCAAGCGTGCGGGCGTTGTAAGTACAGATCGTCATCCTAGTCCTTCTCAGTTTGCGCAGCCTGGTTAGGCCCTGAGATTTTAGCAGCCTCTCCGTACTCGTCCTTCCCATCGCTGCAGAAATGGGGGCTCTTTCGGGGTCAGAGGAATGAGGCCCTTTAGTGCTGCTGTGTTTGACTGGAATACAACACGGGTAGCTAGTCAGGCTCTGTCCTGCGGGCGGGGTACTCCGGGCAGCCAGCCAGACTGCCCGAAGGGACGAATCGCCTTACGATGTACTCCCAGTCTACCGAGTGCAAGCTTTTGGCCGAGCCGACACAGTTACAATCCGCACAGTCACGGACACATCCACGCACAGGTTGCACGAACATGCCGCTCCCACGCACAAGGAACGCGTCGACCCGACACAGCAGGAGCAAGGAGTCCATCCCCTGCATCCCACCTGCGTCTCTGGGCAGTACACGGTCGCATTTGGTTCGCGTTTAATTCCCCTATCCACCACCCGGGGACGCGCCACGTGGCCCTGCGACAAGCGGCCCGAGATCCCTCTTAACAAGAGAGCCCGAAGGCTCTCTATCGAGGGAGATCCGTGGATGCTCAAATACGACAATCTAACTTGCGTGCACCCTTTAGCGCTTGTGTACTTCCTTTACTCGAAATTAGTACTTCTACCGCTGGTAGTACTCCCACTAATACTCGTGCTCCTAACAGTGCTCTCAACACCAACTACCAATACTTGTACGTTTCCATTATTATATTTACTATTAATTTAGTGGAGATGTCCGTTCCTCCACGTGGTGCCACTGGAAACTGCCTGCTCTGCGAGCTAAGCCAAACACGGACATTCGATTGCAGGCGACAGGCCCTTGTGAAAGGCCGGCCTACGAAGACCCATGTCACATCACATGGTTCATGACAGTGCAAGTTTTTCGAGATGGTTCTACGGTGTCCGTGGGAGCCGACGCGCACTCGCAGAGCCCGGCGAGTATGAGAAGTATGCGAGGGTCCCGTATGCGAGAACGCCATCGGGGGCAACTGAGCTAGTCCGAAAGTCCCGTAACGTAAGCAAGACCCGCGTAGCAACGCTGAATGTGGGTACGTTGACGGGCCGCTCGTGCGAGTTGGTAGAAGCTCTGGAGCGAAGCAGAGCTGATTTTAGTATGGTGTAGGAAACGAGGTGGTCCTACCGCAAGTCAAGGGACATAGGACGTGGCTACAAAGCCGTTCTATGTGGAAGTCCCACGACCACGACCATCTGTGGTGTCGGAATAATCGCCTCCGAATGATTTCGTGACTCGTTTGTAAGCGTCGAGCGCTTTAAAGATCGACTGATGAAGATCGTTGTCGCCAAATATCAAAATAGTGCGATCTATCACTTCTTCTCTGCCTATGCTCCGCAGACTAGCTGCTCCGATCAAGCCAATGATGAATTTTGGAGCCTGCTTTATGAGAAGACAGCAGAGGTACCGTCGAAAGATGTCATCATCGCCCCTCCGAGGCTGAAGCAGGACGGGCGATGCGGTGCAGCAAGATTTAAGTGGTGGCGAACGAGTGAGAAGGAAGCAGCTGTGATTTCTCGCGTTCGGTTACCGATAGTCACTACTGTCAACGAAACTTGGAAGAAGGCGACCGAGGCGATTCGTCAAGCTGCACAGTCGGAACTCGGCATTACGAAGCCTGGGCGAAGGAAGGTCGACAGGCAGACATGGCTGTGGACAAACGACGTGAAAGCAAAACTTCGAGAGAAGACGTCGCTTTATCATGTGTTTCTCGGCGAAAAGACAGCCGATAACTGGCGGAAGTACCAAGAAGCGAAGAAAACTGCAAAGAAGGTCGTGGGTGTTGCAAAAACCACTCATTATGGAGATTTCAATGAGAAGCTGGAGTCACGCGATGGTGAGCAGTATTTGTACCGGCTTGTTAATAGTCGCCATCGGCAGACCGAGGATATTGAGAAGTTTTTCGGCATCAATGATGGGGACGGCTATCTTCTTATGGACCGCAAAAAGGCATTGAAGCGAGGGCGCGATTACTATGAGGAAATCTCTACAGTGGAGTCTCCTCATCCAGCCATCCCTTCAACGGCTCCAATCCAGGGCCCCGTTCAGAAGATCACCGTGGAGGAGATTGAAGCGGCTTTGAAGAAGATGAGGCCAGGCAAAGCGACTGGGTCCGATGACGTGGCAGCTGATTTGTGGAACTCCAAGTACTGGTACCCTGCTGAGTGGTTGGCGACGTTCTTTAATCAGGTTGTGGTAGAGAAAGTGCCTGAGTGTTTGCGCAAAAGTACGACGATTCCGATTTGGAAGAAGAAGGGCAGTCCTGCGGACTGCTCCAAATACCGTCCGATTCGCTTGCTTTCGCACAGCATGAAGATCTTTGAGCGAATTGTCGATGGACGAATTCGGGACATCGTCCAGCTTTCCAGCAATCAGTGCGGCTTCGTGGCTGGCTGTGGCACCGTTGATGCCATACATGCCGCCCGCCTCCTGATAGAAAAGCATCGTGAGAAACGGAAGCCAGTGCGTATCGCCTTCTTCGACTTAGAGAACGCCTTTGACCGCCTACCGCGTGAAGTGATATGGTACGACCTGCGGCATCATGGAGGTCCTGAAGAGCTCATAGAGTGGGTGCGAATTCTCCACTCTTGTCCAAAGAGTCGAGTTCAAGCTGCAGCTGGAACCTCTCTGTCGGGGTATACCAGGGTTCTGCGCTTTCCCCACTCCTCTTTGTTGTCGTCATGAATGCCATCACACAAGATCTTCAGAAGCCCTCCCCTGGACGTTGCTTTATGCCGATGACGGGATGCTCGCTGGCGAAGATAAAGGTGAGCTCGAGCGAGAGGTGAAAGCATGGTGTGATCGCTTGGAGCGGTTTGGACTCAAACTGAATGTGAAGAAGACCGAATATCTAACGACGAACGTTACTGAGTCAGTTCCGTCAAGGTTAACTGCATCGAGCTTCCACGCGCTGTGGTCTTTAAGTGGCTGGGATCGGAAGTCGCGTCTGACGGCAAACTGATGGTCGAAGTGAATTCACGCGTAAGTGTAACTTGGTTCATGTGGCGCTCGTTGACTGGCGTGCTCTGCGATAGGAAGATCCCAGAGCACCTGAAGTCGAAGATCTACAGAGCAGTCGTCCGGCCAGTAGCGATGTACGGCGCTGAGTGTTGGCCTGCGACCAAGGAAGTTGAAACGCGCCTCAGCGCCATGTAGACGAAGATGCTGCGCTGGACGGCAGGAGTCACGCGCATGGACCGCATCCGAAACGATGTCATTCGGCAGAAGTGCGGTGTCGCGCCGATAGTTGACAAAATGCGCGAAGGTCGCTTGCGATGGTACGGCCACGTTATGCCTGGGAAGGAAGACAGCTTCCGCAAGATATGCCTTAACTTCGAGGTAATAGGAAAGCCCCCTAAAGGGCGCCCAAAGCAGCGCTGGTCTGATTCGTTGCATATGGACTTGAAGGGAGCTGGTGTCCACCCTGATCTAGCGCTGGATCGGGAAAGGTGGCGTCATGACACCAGAATAGCGGACCCCGCCACGAAGCTGGACAAACGCTGAAGAAGAAGATATTTACTACTACTTTAACTTCTGCTCTGCCGACCACTATAACTCCAGCGGTACGCAGAGGCACATCTTGGAAACGTTATCAAGCTCAGAGAGAGTTCACCTATAAGCCATGCAATTACTGAATATGGCGGAGCATTAGATTGTTTATTGTGGTCGCTACTGCGACATGGATTCGTCTTCCCCATCCGTACCACTCGCACTTGTGCTAAAGAGTTCTATGGCGGAGTTATAATGTTTCTGTAAGTCAATTAGGAAAATCAGACCAGTTCTTCTTTAGCAGGCAGTATAAGTAGAAGTAATACTTACAGGGCCCGGTATTACAACGCCATCCCTGACGACATATTGAAATATATCGAGCCTTAAACATATACTGATCAATGCTAAGTTCATTCAGCTATTTGAGCAATCTGATTTGAACCACTCCAACTTACATGGTGCACGCAAGTGCGGTCCTACAGTATGGCCCCCTCGTTGTTTCTTTCAAATCTCGAGAGCTTTTTTCTAGACTAATTGTTGCCTTTCTATCCTTACCAGAAGCTAAATTTCCATAACAAAAGTTTGTATAAATCACTGGTCTGCAATTTAATTACTTTTTCCTTAAGCTGATTCTATTAGAAGGACTCGGGGACGGTCAGGATGTTCGAAATATATCCACCCCCCTTCTTGCTTGCCCATCCCAACCCCTTAGGCTTCACGTAAAGTCTAACGGCTGCCTTACGAAACCTTTGAGACGCAAAACAAAATTCCCCAGTCCGCAGAACATCGGCAGCGCGACATGAGGTACACCCGCCCCTCCTAGGGGCGTGGCGTCAGAAGGTAAAGCCGCTGTTCTGCGGACCGGAAACTTTTGTTTTGCGTGTCAAATGTTTCGCAAGGCAGCCGCTAGACTCTCGGTGAAGCCTAGGGGGTTGGAGGTGGGAGAGCAAGGGGAGAGAGGAAGATCGCACACCCCCAAGCAGGGGCGGTGCACCTCTTGACCGTTCCCCCAGAACAGCGGATGTACCTCATAACGCCACGCCCCCAGCACGAGGAGGATGTACATCCTGACGCGCTGCCGAATTACTACGATACCTTGTTGACGATTGAATAATGTCATCGAGATCTAGATCTAGCTCCTTTGCATCGAGTCCCATGCCATCCAAACAACAGCCTAAGGAAAGATAAAATGCGTTTCATACACGTTGCTCAGGCTTATAACTCAAACTTTGATGTTCAAAAACACACCTATGAGGGGTTTGACCCCATTCTCCTCATCCGACTCGTCTTTGATTTCTTCGTCGGACTCGACTACGACCTCTTCCTCGTCTAACAATCCGTCTTTTTCGTTTGCGTCAAGTTCACTGTCATCGCTGCCACCGTTGTCAAGAGCGCAGTAGCTAAGTTTTGTAGCAGCGGGACAAAATTTTCGAACGATATCTCGAGCATTGTCGGTACCACTGCAAAAACCGCTATTATATTTACTGATCCCATTATTTCTCCCGATAGCAACTTAGCTAATATCTGAAGAAACACACTTTGTCAAGGGCATTAGAGGGGCTAGAAGCCCTGGATCTATGAACAGTTCTTTCATAGGCAAGGTAGGCTGTTCCCTGTTGTTGTTCAGCTGATGCTTTGCAGGTAAAACTAGAAGTCTGAACAAAGTGTAGTGAGGCATGTCATGGGCTTTGACTACACTTAACCGTCCCATCTAATAAGTGAATAAGTAAACTGAATAGAATAATGAACCTGTTTCCCAGGCAGTCATTGTCAATCATTTGCGAAAGCGTCTTCCAGGGCCTGCATAACTTGTTGTCTTGAAGGCAGAGATATTTTACAGTTCGATTTACTTGTCGATTAACTTGACGACTTCTCTCGCGCCGCGCTCAGCGCGAGAAAGACAGAGTGCACACGAGAGGGCGCCGATGACGCGCGCCGTTCGCGGGCAATAGGCCAGCGAAAACCACCGCATTGCGACAGCATCAGCGACAGTGTCGGCGACGGGGAGTACAACACCACCTCCCCCCGGAGCGCTGTCTGTCGACGACGCGGTCGGCGACATTGTTACGCGACATATGTTGTTACGCATTGCGTAGCACCCGCCCAGCACTGTCGCCGACGTATCGCCGGAGTATAATATGCAGAGTCTCCCTCACATCTCCTTGATATGTATTGACTTTGGTCTATTCCTAAATTCATGAGGTTAACCTTGTTTTGGTTAGAAGGATTAGAAGGCTTGTAGTTACTTTAGCGAAGGGTAGTAACCAGATGCAATTCTTTACCAAAGAACTTGTATTCGACAGCAAACATATCAGTTCGAATTCAGGCTTCCCCTGACGGCTCAGCAGTTTTCCGAGGTCCTACTGGTGTACAAGGAAGAAGGTCCATGGCTTTGCTGGGAAGATGGAATCCGACGCACGTAATGAGATTGAGTTGAATCTCCAGTGCCATCGGATGAGCAACGCTCATTTGCCAAACCGCTCGTCTTATCTGCGCTCCCTCTCCTTCCCAGTAGGAAAGGGCGACAGTAAATGACCATTTAGAAATTAAATACGCGTAGACGAGAGGCACGTCTGGCTGCACCGACCTGTCATTAGTTGCGGAAAAGATCGGGCAGACACTTCAAAGGGCAACCACTGCTCATTTGCGCTCGACACGAAAGCATTTTTTCTTCATCGACCGAACCCTCTCTGAGATGGTCGGACACTGTCGGCACTGGCCACTACTATAGTTGTGCTTTTTCGAAATTTTACCGAACGAATGAATGAACGAAAAAAATCGGCGTTAAAATTTTCGGATCGAATGATCGACCGAATTTATTCGATGTCGAAAATTTTCGAATGAATGAGCGATCGAATTTATTCGATGTCGAAAATTTTCGGATGATCGAATAGTCGAATAATTTGTTCGAATGAACGAATCCTATCTTACTATGTATAAAATAGTAGTGTGTGCGTGTTTTCATCATTCCGCGTCTATGGACGCGGGTCAACCAAGCGAGCGGGAATGCCAGAGAGACACCTCGGCTGCGATCCGACGGCTGCCGGCCGAATGAGCTGACTCAGCGCGCGAATGAGAGTACCCTCTCGTCGCCTGCTTCGCAATAACCACTAGCAGACGCGGAGGCGTGCAGTGAAGAAAAGGATGCAGCGCTTTCGTGGTCTACAGACGTTCCTAAAAGTCACAGGACAGACATCAATTAGTGAGATTATGCAGCTCTACCGGAACTAATTTTGTAAAAAGAAGTTGTGGGAGACAAGGTTGACTCCTGCTTGCATAATGCCAACGTTTTCCAGGAAGCACATCCCAGGGAAAGAAGGGAAGCATTAAATTTAAGTGGCCCATCGTCATGGCTTTTTAAATATCCGCCTTTATTCAACAGAACATTTGCGTATATGAACAGATGACAATCCTGAAGGCCCATCGGGAAGTACTGACGATCCACTTCAGTGTCTTCACTGCATTTGATCAACTGCAGCTTCCTCTTTTTTGGGAGGCAAGAAGCAGTGAGCAAATCTGTTAGGTTGCAGTGGAGATCTAGTTGCTGAATAGTTTCATGTGTAAGTTCTCTCTAACCAAGCTTATGTACATCACCGCTCAAATTTAAGACATGTCCAGAAACAATGAAAATTTTTGGCAGTCTCGACTAGCACTGGTTGGGAGTACCATTACCGGTGCCCTTAGCGTGATATTCTTCTAAAAAAGTCGAATAGGTAAGCTAAGACTATATCCCATCGCATAAACGTTTTTATGAGACAGATCGCCTAACCGACATTCTCCGTATGCGAAATAACGGTTTACGAAGCGCAGCCCTCGAGTTGTCCTATCTCGCCTGCGGAAGAGATCCTCTTCCGCAGGCGAGATAGGACAACTCGAGGGCTAGTTGAAAGATGGCCACTCCCCTGTCTTCTCGTTCCATTCAGATGCATCGTTAACCATCAAAGCGCCAGTGCATTGATCTTGCGACAACGCCATCGACCCCTGGTGATCTCGACGACCATGTGCAATCAATCTTGAGGGACGTCTCTATTCCAGCACATCTGAGAACAGTGATCGCTTTCTTATTGGAAGATAGGAAACAGCTGCAAACCATGATGGAACAATGTCGTGAAATGACTGATACTATAGCTTCGTTAAGGGATGAGTTATCAGTGCTTAAGAATTCCTTTATTTCATGTTCTCCTCCATCTCAAACTCCTATGACCCAGGCTATGGATACCAATAACTCTTCCTCTTCTTCTCCTCCTCCCACTTCTACCCAGTCGTTTGAGGAGATAGAGCGTAGACGTAGTGTTGTGATTGCTGGTTTGGGCGAAAGCCAAGCCGAACACTCCTCTACTCGCGTTCTGCATGATTTCAATGCCGTCCGTGAAATCATGGACTTTTTATCAATCGATTGTTCCACGTTATCCGTGTACCGTCTTGGTCGTTTCAATGCTAATCACCCAAGGCTCGTCAAAGTAGTTTTACCCGCTTCGTTCTTTGCCAAGTTGATGGTTCGTCGAGCCCCTCGCTTGAGGCGCTTTAAGGTTGCCGGTCTGTTCATCAGACCATCCCTCTCCGAACCTGAGAGGGATCGTCTGAGGGCAGAGCGAGCGGCGCGACGGTGCCATCATCAACCATCACCTCTGCAGGCCCAAAGCTCCAATTCTTCTGCAGCTTGCAATCCTAATTCTTGCAATTTCAATGTCGCAGCTCACGTTAATGCATATCCATCTGACTCGTCAAACAAGTAAAGCATCGTCGGCTTCCAGGTGTGAATATTCAATGTTTTTTGACCAACATCCGATCAGTGCTGAAAAATCTGTATCCGCTCAAATCTGTCCTGGAAACGAAGTCTTTCGACATTATTGCTTTGACTGAGACCTGGCTTTCGCGTACCTTTAACGTTGACTGCGTGCTTGGTGGACGACAAAACCAGTTCCAGGTTCTCCGGTGCGACCGTCGAGGTAAAAAAGGTGGTGGGGTAGCCTGTTTTTTTGAAGAAAACGCTTCTGCCCTTGTTGGTATTCCAGGAGTCCGTTCCTAATGGCTATGAAATACTTTGTTGTGATGTCACGGTGCGTGTGGCTACAATCCGCATTTTAGTCCTTTACAGAGCTCCGTCTTGTCCTTCCGCTATGACGACACAAATGTTTTAAGCAATTAGCGATCTCATCTCTTGCGAACATCCCTCCATTGTTATGGGTGATTTCAATCTTCCGGGTATTACCTGGTCTACAACTAAGCCAAAAGCTAGTTCTTGTCAAGCTAAAACTTTTCTTGATTTATGCGAATCGCATTCCTTATCTCAGTTTGTTACTGAACAAACACTTGGTTGCAACGTGCTTGATCTTGTCCTCTGCAATCGTAGTACTATCATTCATGACGTATCGGTGGGCCCGCCTGTTGGTACCAGCGATCACGCGGTGGTCACTTTCAAGATTAATATGGCGAAAGAACCAGTTATCCTTACCAGTAAACGTGATTTTAAAGCTGCGAATTTCAGTGCCATCCAAGAATACTTAATGAACGTAGATTGGTTCGGCTCCTTTAATTCGGTTGAAACGGTGGATGGAAAATATGAATTATTTATTGCCATATTGTCCCATTGTATTGATCTGTTTGTACCTCTTCGACGGATACCGGTTCGCCGCGCTCATCTGCCTCAGTATCTTAATCTCCTGTTGAAGAAGAAGTCAATAGCGTGGGATATGGCGACGAAATATGGAACCGATGAGCTGTGGATGATTTACAAACAACTTAACCGTAAGTTCCTACGTAAACTGTGGAAATATAATTGCGCCGTTGAAAGCAAAGTAATTCAGTCGAAGACAAAGCTCGCTTTTTATAAGCTGTTGAACTCTAGACTGCGTTCCAAGCCTTCCTTAACTACGCTCGTGACTGAAGACGGAAGCGTGCTTAGAACCGATTTTGATAGGGCTGAACTATTAGCAGATACGTTTGCACAGTCGTTCTCACCTGATTCTGAACCTACTGTAACTAGGGAGCAACAATTACCTACGATGCCTGATTCAGCTTGGTTCCATGCTGAGGTAATTTATAATCTTCTTTCAAGATGGCCACAGTCGTATTCCTTGACACCCGATGGAATTCCCATAAGTTTTTTTAAAAATGTTGCTCATATTATAGCCACCCCCCTGGAGCACATCTTCAACTTGAGTTTTATGCGAGGTGAGGTCCCTCGAAGGTGGAAGCTGTCCCTTGTTACTCCGGTTCCGAAAAAGGCTCCTCTGTCATCAGCCAATAACTATAGACCAATAAGTATTACTTCGGTGTTCGCCCGTTTTTTTGAGAAAATTCTAAGGAAGTTCATCCTGAATCATCTTCAGGAGCACTCAGTAATTTCTCCTCACCAGCATGGTTTTCAAAAAGGCAAATCAACCATCACTGCTATGCTCCATTCTCTTAATGACTGGACCTCCTCTCTTGATAAAGGTCAGTGTGTTGATAGTGTTTACCTCGACTTCTCAAAAGCATTTGATAGAGTCTCACATTCCAAGCTAATTCAGAAACTCGTCATCGTTGGGATACATCCGCGTATAGTGGCCTGGTTAAAGGATTTCATCTCTGGGAGGACTATGATCGTTAGAGTCAACAATTCGTTTTCCAGTCCACGATCTGTTCTAAGTGGTGTCCCTCAGGGCGGTGTATTATCTCCGGTTCTCTTCAACATTTATACATTCGAACTTCCTTCCCTTATCACATCTTCTGGTGTTAATTGCGTTGCTTTCGCTGATGACATCAAGCTTTATCATAACATTAGCTGCACCAGTGATTGTGATACATTACAGCGGTCCATCTCGCTAGTCCAAAAATGGTCGGAAGATTGGAGTTTACGAAAAGACAAAATTACTGCGGGTTGGGGTCAACCCTCCGCCCTTTGATTATTGTATTGGCGGCACGACCATTGAAGAGGTTGACGAATTAAGCTACCTTGGGTTCTTGGTCAACAGGAAACTCTGCTTTGATGCCCACTGTGAGCGGTAGTAGCCAGGGCGCACTCAGTGGTACATCAACTTTTCAGGGCTCTTTCAACTAAAGATCCCTATTAGAGCCTATAAGTCATACATAAGACCTCTAGTTGAGTACGTCACTGTTGTTTTCAATCCCCACAAGAAAAAAATCATTGATAAACTGGAAAAGGTGCAGAATAGTTTCACAAGGAAACTTTTTATAAGGATGGTTGGGTTCTCTTATGACGCTATACCTCGATCAAACGTTAGGAATTTTAATTTCAAGCTCTCCTCCTTGGCACACCGCAGAAAAAAATTTGACCTAATCATGCTGCATAAAATTCTGACTAGGGCCTCCGGTATTCCACCCGAGGGGTTCCTGGCGGTGAGGTCGTCCATTACAAGGGGCGGTGCGTTGAAGTTAGTTGTGCCAAAAGCCAGTCTCGGTTGTAGTGTTCATTTTTTCGTCAATAGGGCAACTTCCGCTTACATCAAAATTAGTAAAAACCATCCGCTTCCACATTCTTTATACTCCCTCAAAAACATTATTGTGAAACACCTGGATCCGTAATGTTGAGCTTGGAGGTTGTTTTATTGGATTCTCTTTTTTTTATTGTTTTATATGTTCTTAATGTTACGTTCCTCTCTTAGTATTTCTTCACCTGTCTGGTTTTTTTGTTCATTGCAGGTACAGAACATGTTATCCAACATGGATTTCAATGCAATAAATATATATCCTTTCTCCATTCTCTGGACTCTTGCGCGACGATGGAGTGGTGCAGCGAGGCGGGGAAGTGGGATCTCTAGTTGAGAGTGCGCCGACGGCACGACGAAACGGCCAAGACATGAGTCATGGTTGACCTTTACACTGTAATTTTCAGTGATTAGAAGAGTCTTGGGTACAATACTAGTTGGAGTGGGCTGCTTCTTAACGATGTCACAACTATCAAGGGAAAGGTCTGAAGCGTATGACTGAACGGGGAGAGCGAGTTGTATAGGGAGAATTCCCAACACTCAATTAGAATAAAAATGTGATTATTTTTTGCCAAGTTGTTGAACCCGAGGAGTAGGGGGTCACAATGGGATACGGCGCATCGAGTTTGGGGGTCTTGTACGCCCTCGATGCCTCTGCCGGCAAGAGGCTCGGAGCGCAGTGGAGATGGGGCTGCTTCACGCGAAGGCGGTCGGGAGTTTGGTTTTTCTGGGATGCTGCACTTTTGCATTGACTGACTGGTTGAGATTTGGGGGATTCTGGCATCTATTCCATTTTCGGACGTTTTCTGCGCATTTTCTAGCTGTACGCTGTGGAGAGTACCTTTTTTGCGACTTGTTTGTCCGACCTGTTTTTTGACCACGTCTTCGTGAACTTCAAGCTGACGTGCTTCGAAGTCCTTAGCATATTGGCCATCCGTTCGGCCAACCTGATTTCTTCTCTCGAAGGTTCCTCGTCTAAAGATTTGCAACACTTCAGCGTGAGTAGGTGGATCATCCCTCGAGCATCGACGGGCATTGTTGGTGTTAGGTTCTAGAAAACCTTCAGCAAGCCTTTGATTTCCAAGTGACAGACAGAGATGAGGGAAACAGTGTATTGATGCCATTTAGGTTAATTTGCGGGACCCACAGACCGCGCTTCTCACTTGAATCACCTCCGACGTCTCATCCTGGTCTCTTTCGAGAATCCGAGCAGGATGGTTTTTTACGAGGTCATTGGTCCATGTATAGAAACAGACGGTGAGGAGACTGTAGCCTTTATACGTTGCCCGTATTGTGCCCAGTAGTGCTTCATGCACTTTGTACCTGTGTATCACTGATGTTAAACATTTCTACATCATCACTTTCAATACCACAGCATTCACCTGGAAAATGAGGCATAAAAACGTCTGAAAGTGGTATAGACGTCAGAATCCCCCAAATCTCAACCAGTCAAAGTCCAAAAATACTGCAGCGCACAATAACCCAACCTCGACCTTCCTCGCATAAAGCAACCCCACCTCCACTGCGCTCTGAGCCGCTTGCCGGCGGAGGCATCGCGGGCGTACAAGACCCCCAAACTCGTGGTGCGCCGTATTCCATTGTGAATTCAAGGACCCATACTCCTTGGCAAACAATGAACACATTTTTATACCAATTGAGGTATGAGGATTCTCCCTATATGACTCGCTCCTCCGGTTCAGACATACGCTTCAGACCCATCCCTTGTAAAGGAAACAGAAACAAACAAGTAATAACGTATTTAAACAAGGGAGCGGGAGCGCCTACAGACTTGGTTCGCGCCTTCGCGGTCGAGTGGTCCCAGCGAGAAAGTGTTTGAATCGCGCGATTTTCATGTAATCTGTCAAGTGTATCGACCTTTGAAGGTTACGAGTCTTTTGTCAAGTGGCGCAAATGCATCGTTCCGACTGCAGATTTATTCGAATACAATTATTCGATCGAATTGAGTTTAATTATTCGATTTTCGAATAATATTCGAATATAGCATCCTTCGATGTTCGAATACGAATGAATATTCGACCTTTGAAAATCATCAATTTTCGAATACGAACGAGTTTTCGAAAATCAAGAAATATCGAATGATCGAATAATTATTCGAATTAATTATTCGAAAAATTATTCTGTCGACGTCGCTTCTTCTCACGACGCGGATCGCCTGTGGCTTTATCTCACCCCGATTTGGACCTCGACCAGTGTCTAGGGGACGACAGTCCACTTCTTCTTCTTCTCCTTCTTCTTCTTCAGCGTTTGTCCCGCTTCGTAGCGGGGTCCGCTATTCTAGTGTCATGACGCCACCTCTCCCGATCCAGCGCTAGATCAGGGTGGACACCAGCAACCTTCAAGTCCATATGTAACGTGTCAGACCAGCGCTGCTTCGGACGCCCTCTAGGCCGCTTTCCTACCACCTCGAACTTAAGGCCTATCTTGCGGACGCTGTCTTCTTCTCCGCGCAGAACGTGGCCGTACCATCGTAAGCGAGCTTCGCGCATCTTGTCCGCTATCGGCGCGACACCGAACTTCTGCCGAATGACATCGTTTCGGATGCGGTCCAGGAGCGAGACTCCAGCCGTCCAGCGCAGCATCTTTGTCTCCATGACGCTGAGGCGCGTTTCAACCTCCTTGGTCGCAGGCCAACACTCAGCACCGTACATCGCTACCGGCAGGATGACTGCCCTGTAGATCTTTGACCTCAAGCGCTCTGGCATCTTCCTTTCGCAGAGCACGCCAGTCAACGAGCGCCACTTGGACCAAGCTGCACTCACGCGTGAGTTCACTTCAATCATCAGATTGCCATCGGATGCTACTGCTGATCCCAGGTACTTAAAAACTGAAGTGCGTGGGAGCTCGATGCCGTTAACCTTGATGGAGCTGGACTCATTAACGTCAGTCGTTAGATACTCGGTCTTCTTCACGTTCAATCTGAGTCCAAAGCACTCCAAGCGATCACACCAAGCTTGCACCTCTCGCTCGAGTTCACCTTTATTTTCGCTAGCGAGCATTACGTCATCAGCATAAAGCAGTGTCCAGGAGACTGGCTTCTGAAGATCTCGTGTAATGGCGTCCATCACGACAACAAAAAGGAGTGGGGAAAGCGCAGAACCCTGGTGCACCCCGACAGAGATGGGGAACTCCATCGAGGTTCCGGCTGCAGCTTGAACTCTACTTTTTGGGAAGAGTAGAGGATTCGCACCCACTCTATGAGCTCTTCAGGAACTCCATGTCGTCGCAGGGCGTACCATATCACTTCACGCGGTACGCGGTCAAAGGCCTTCTCCAAGTCGAGGAAGGCGATATGCACTGGCTTCTGCTTCTCGCGATGCTTCTCTAACAAGAGGCGGGCGGCATGTATGGCATCAATGGTGCCACAGCCAGCTACGAAACCGCACTGATTGCTGGAAAGCTGGACGATGTCACGAATTCGACCATCGACAATTCGCTCAAAGATCTTCATGCTGTGCGAGAGCAAGCGAATCGGACGGTAATTGGAGCAGTCTGCAGGACTGCCCTTCTTCTTCCAAATCGGAATCGTCGTGCTTTGGAGCCAACACTCAGGCACCTTCTTATCCGCCACAACCTGGTTAAAGAACTTCGCCAACCACTCAGCAGGGTACCACAGCTTTGACTTCCACAGATCAGCTGCCACGTCGTCGGGCCCAGTCGCTTTGCCTGACCTCATCTTCCTCAGAGCCGCTTCTGTCTCCTCCACGGTGATCTTGTGTACGGGACCGTGAACAGAGGCCACAGAAGGGATGGCCGGGTGAGGAAATTCCATAGTGGATACTTCCTCGAAGTAATCACGCCATCGCTTCAGCCCCTTTTTGCGGTCTGTCAGAAGATGGCCGCTCTCATCATTGATGCCAAAAAACTTTTCAATATCCCCGGTTTGGCGATGGCGGCTCTTAGCAAGTCGGTATAGATACCGCTCACCATCGCGTGACTCGAGCTTCTCGTTGACATCTTCATAATGAGTGGCTTTTGCAACAGCCACGGCCTTCTTTGCAGCTTTCCTCGCTTCTTGGTACTTCCGCCAGTTATCGGCTGTCTTGTCGCTGAGAAACACGTGATAGAGCGACTTCTTCTCTCGAACATTTGCTTTCACATCATCTGTCCACAGCCACGCCTGCTTTTCGACCTTGCGTCGTCCAGGCACCGTGATGCCGAGCTCCAACCTTGCAGCTTCACGTATCGCGTCGGCAGCCTTCTTCCAAGTTTCGTCGACAGTTGTGACTGTCGGTAACCGCACGCGAGAAATCACAGCTGCTTCCTCCTCTCTCATTCGCCACCACTTGATTCTCGGTGCACCGCATCGCTCGACCTGCTTCTGCCTTGGAGGGGCAATCTTTAGGGTGCAGATCAGCGGTCGGTGCTGTGGGGCGACCGCCTCATACGGCACGACCTTCGCATCTGTGACAAGACTTCGGCCGCGATCCTTCGCAAGGACGAAAGCTATCTGAGACTTGGAGCTCCCACTATAGTATGAGATGAGGTGGGAGTCGCGTTTACGAAATACGGTGTTTACTATGGTGAGGTTATGCGATTCCGCATATTCAAGGATACGCTCACCATCGGCGTTACGCGACCCGTAACCGAATCCACCATGACAGCTGTACCCGTCTTTCGTCGCGCCGACGTGCCCATTAAGGTCACCAGCGACTATGATGACATCTTTCGACGGCACCTCTGCTGTCTTCTCATCAAGCAGGCTCCAAAACTCATCCTTGGCTTGATCGGAGCAGCCAGTCTGCGGAGCATACGCAGAGAAGAAGTGATAGAGTCGCTCCTTAGCGGCAACAACGATCTTCATCAATCGATCGTCAAAGCGTTCGACGCTTACAATCGAGTCACGAAATCGTTCGGAGACGATGACTCCAACTCCACTGGTGGTCCTGGGACTTCCACATAGAACGGCCTTGAAGCCTCGTCCTATGTCCCTAGACTTGCGGCAGGACCACCTCGTCTCCTGCACCGCACAGAAATCAACTCTTCTACGCTCCAGTGCTTCAACCAACTCGCACGAGCGGCCCGTCAACGTACCCACATTCAGCGTTGCCACGCGGGTCCTGCTTACGTTACGGGACTTTCGGACTAGCTCAGTTGCCCCCCGATGCCGTCCTCGCATCAGGGACCCTCGCATACTTCTCACACTCGCCGGGCTCTGCGAGTGCGCGTCGGCTCCCACGGACGCCGTAGCACTATCTCGATACTCATGTAACGTCATCAACCATGTGATGTGACATGGGTCTTCGTAGGCCGGCCTGTCACAAGGGCCTGTCGCCTGCATTCGAGTGTCCGTGCTTAGCTTAGCTCGCAGAGCGATCAGTTTCCAGTGGCACCACGTGGAGGAACGGACGACAGTCCACTTATTAGAGCTATTTATTAAAGACCCGCCAGTCGCGGCAAAGGCAGTGTAGAACTAAGGACATGTGTTGAATGAGAAATTGGCTTATATAGGCGCCGGGTTCCTGTAGGGAGGACGTTGCGAGAAAAGAGTACACGTGAGTCAACAAGGAACTAGGTTACGAAATTTGCGAGGCTAACTAGGCTGTTACGATATGAGACAGCAACCGCTAATATTGTTTCCAATTAGTCTGCTTTGTATATGACTACTATTGAGTACTTAGTGACCGCAATCTTACCTTGCTGCTTCTTCCGAAACGGTGAAGAATAGGGCCAACAACTAGGCAGAGTACAGCGTTCCAGATATTTGTAATCAAATCTACTTCCAAGCTTATGTTATCCGCATGCGGTACAGCGAAAGAAAGAGCACTCACAGACATTCGAATTAGCTTCACTTTCACTACACGATCAGCTCAAGCCTTCTTCCCCTCACGGATGGTGTGATGAATGCGGATGGGTTTAAGATGCCCCTTCCTGTTCAGCGTATTTTCGACCGCGATTTCACACAACCATCCACCTTATGAATGAACTGGGCAGCAGGAAATGCACGACTTTGACAGTTTTCAGGGGCAAGGATATCGCGAACAAGATGCAGAACGTGCGGCTGCTGGCCCATCTAATGGACACCTCACCGCGCATCTTTGCTCCAATATATCTTCCAAAAACCTGGTCGCTACGTAAGACGAATGAACATGAGAAAGCAAGTGAAAGTATTATGCTTGCACGGATATTAAGGACACTGGATGAAGGTTAATCAGTTGAGGAGGCTGGATTCCCCCAGGAATTCAGCTACATGGTTCACATTTACACCGTCTTGAGCTTTGCTGGCAATACCGTCAACCCCTAGTTTTCATCTTCGTCGACTACGAGAAGACATTCAACAGCGTTGAAACGAACGCCATTCTGTCTGCGCTCATCGACGAAGGAGTGAACTAATCCTACGTGAGAATATTAGCCACTGCTTCGCTGGATGCAAGACGACAATTCAGCTGCTCCACCGCTACCTTACCATTGCCATTGGAAAGGTGGTGCGACAGGGTGGCACAATATTGTCGAAGCAATTCAGTCCCTTGAATGCAACCATGAAACTGCGTCTCTGGATGGAACCGTTGAAATAGCTAAATTGCTTCTTATCCAGCAGCGTAGGCAAATAAGGAGCTTCTGCACGATACGCGTGATAAACCAAAAATTTTGTGTTTCCAGCTATGAGCTACTTATGTCATGTAAATGAGAAAAATTGGAGGTTGCTGGCGTTTTCGCCGAGTATGAATCTCGGCGACAACGCCAGCGATCTCCAAATTTTCTGTTAGCCATCTTAATGTCGGGTGCAACAATTGCAGCATTTTGTCGTTTTCACGTCGCCTCTGTCGTAAATCATCATAACAGAAGTTATGCTATATCAGCGTTTCTTAACGTGTTTTCTTTTTTCTGTATGGATCACTGACTTGCACACCACCACTTGGCCTTTTCTTCCTCGATCTCTCGGTGTTCGTTTTATCTTTAGAGTTGCTTCCGATTTTCTAAATTGCAAATTGCCATTTGAACAGTCAAATCAGTTCGATTTCCATTAAGCCTTGCCAACGTTGTTACTATTGCTTTGAAGTTGATTTTGAAGGTGACTTGCACACACTTGTATAAGGCTTACGCCTCAAGATTGCTGCCTTCGAAAGGGCCTCTAGAGGTCGGACGAGCATTCAAAAGCTAATAGCTGAAACGCCGTTTCTTTCTACAAACGCGAGCTGTTAGGGGAGCGAAAAGAGGAGTCAGGAGTTGGTGACATAGAAGCCAGTTACGGTGGGAGTAGAGCTGACCCAGCAGCCACCCTTAAATGTAGCTAGGCTAACTCAGGCTCACGCACTTGTACTCATGGACCACCTGTCACAGAGGCTTCGGGGAGCTTGATGAGGCACATAGGTCGGAACCTCACCAAAGAGCTCCAGCTCCTATGTCGTCGTGATGCCACCTCTTTGCAACTGATTTTTGGGTATCTGGCGTCGTCACTGAGCGCCTCAAGTGTTCGGCGTGCGAAGATGCCGCGTCTGTGTTCCAAGATCGCGACGTCCACCTCAACCGTGGCTACACGATGGCTACAGACACAATGTTTCCCCCGGATGACTGGACTCTTTGGACCTTCCTAGATCATTCAGGACCTCGCTTACTGTTGTGATCGACCTAAAGGTGCACCACGGCTTCATCAACGTGAGTGGCTCCCCACTTTGCTTCAAAATCGGCTTTCAGCACGGTATGCTTCCTCCCAAATTAGCCCCTGTGGATAGTCTCCCATTTGTTTATAGTGTTCAAGTGGCTAGAGGGAAAGGCCGTGCGAGATATGAGTGCCGATCAGTTCTCGCTCTCATCGTTCCTCGTCCCTCCCACACCCCAAACACCATCGCATGCCTCTTTGTTCCCCTATAAAAGCCGACATGGCCACCGTGCCCTTTTGTCGGCTATCGGCTACTTTTCTTCACTGATCTTTTCCTTGTAACTGCTTAGCTACGTATTGGTAGCTTGAACGAGCTATTTTTCTTCAAAATTTGAAAAATTTTCCCTTGTTGCTTTCAGATGAAAATGTGCACTGTTTTACTGGTCGTTCCATTGGTGTTAGCGTTTGTGCCCAGTTATCTGGACCCAGGTCGGCGCTTTCAGTCTCTTCGAACGGAGGCAGCGAAGGTTGGTTCTTATCGAGCTTCTCAGTAGCGCAGATGCAGACACACCTTTGTAGCTCGCTTGTGCAGGCAATGTTTCGTATGCAATCAGCTGTCCCGTTTTTCATAATCTGCGTAACCCATTTGGTTTCAGTTTGATGGAAGTCCTTCGTTGATTCGGCTCCGTCAGGAGGAGGTTAGCGTCGAGGATAGTTTGGATGCAGGTGACACGTTCTGGTGTATTGTTTCGTAGCATTAGGGCAAAGACAAAAATCTTCCATAATTATGAGTACAGAGGCGAACTTACTATGCTTTTGTGCTTCAGTCCGTGGACTGCTTTCTTTGTGAAAATGTCCAGATAAATTTGAATTTTTATTTGAAACCACATGCGTTACTGAAAGAATCTCTGGTTCATTTTTGAAAAATACAAATGAATAACTCGTTATGAAACTACGATGTCGAAGGTTAGCCGTCTTACCAGGAGATTATCACAGCACTAGATATGAAGTACATAAGTGCCACTGTTTCAAAAACAGGAAATGAACCGTCTCGACCCGAGTGGTGCAAATGAGAGACTTTCAGTCGATTAAAGATTGGGTACAGTAGCCTCTCACATTCGTTCTAAGTGCCGACGATTAGCGGCCTAGTGTTAGGGTGGCGGGCTCATGAGAAAGGGGGCGAGGGTGCGTAATCACAAAGACTTAAACAATAAAGATGTCAAAGATCTTGAAAAAGTTGTGAAAAAACAAGTCAACGTATCAACTGTTGGCATATAGCTGTGGTACTCCAGCTGGTTGGTCGCAGTCATTCGTATTTCGAATTTCGTTTTGGAAGGTACTGCGCTACCCATGGGCTAGTTTGTATCTCAATGTTTCGTAACATCCGCATATGACTTGTCTTCCAATCTTTAGCAAGGTTTCTTCGTTCAGCAACTCACTCAACAGATACGGCGAACTGCAGCCAGTCAATTAGTCCGAGTTAGCGAACTTTTATAACTTCTATAAGCATGCAAAATGCAATCTGTGGTTGAGCGTCGTCGCGCAGGAGTCGGATCATGCTTTGAGTCCGGCGCTTGTCTTCGATTTTCGCGGCCATCTATCCAGCTGCTGACAGTACAGGTCTGGTGAGGCTTGCGCTGCGTGGACGCCAAGGGTGTGCGTAAATGAAATCCGAAATTTCACAAAAACCATAATTACGAAAAAACTACCGTAAAAATCGCAAATCGTGAGAGGTGCCTGACGTATGGCAAAACAGTAGTTGTAGGATTCACTACGGCTGTGTCTTTAGCAACTTGTATTGACTGGTTTATTACTTTATCATTTCAACAGCCAGCACGACACGTGTATCACATCACAGCAGGTTATATAGACAATAGTGCAGAGGGGGAGCTATGAATATCTCCGATTGTAGTCAGTGAGGCCAACTACCTTTGGTCTTGAAAGGAGGCACCGCGCCTAGAGTGGACTACTTAATTTCTATTACCTACTTGCGTGCGGTACCCTAAGACATGCATGTGGATGCTAGTTAAAGACGCTTGTTTTTAGTTTTCCGTCTGGCACATCGTTTCCTTGGAGGACTTCCTATTCTTTCCTTATTTATCCAGCTGGTTGAGGCGTAGTTTTCGTTAGCACATGGTGGCGTTTCCACTCTTGCATGATAACCTCGACGAAGCTGCTCAATACTGCGCTACCAGTTGCGGGCAGACATCTGAGTTCCAGACTATCAGTCACCGGAATCATCGTGAGCTTCCCTATTCCCCTTATTCCATTAGTGTCATGGCTTATACAAGAAGATTGAGGAGAAGGTTGTAGCCCTGCATTTTTCGCGTCCTTAGCTGCGTTTGACTCCTTCGTTGATTCGGCCATATTCTTATTCACGCATTCGTGCAGCCGTTTAATCGCACGTAGCGCGCGTTCGTTACCACATGCAAATGACAGCTTTCAGAGAGGTGCTCTATCAAGACCCGAGCGGACTCTGCGACCCCGTTCATCACATGAACTTGTGCTGTTGATTACTCAAAGTTTCGGCCTTGAATTTTGCTTTGAGCCAACATGGGTGTCTTTGGATGCTCACTTACTTCTTCTGCAAGAAATGAACTGCATTGAGTTCTTTGCTCCTTACTAGTAAAACTGCGCCTACTACTGACACCTGATATGATGTAGCCAAAATTGGTCATAATTGAACCAGGTGGCAGCCTCATTGTAAGAGCCTCGTGAACAATGATTTGATTGACGAGACCTTGTCCAATTATTGTATCTGGAGAGATCGTTCTGAAAAGAGGAATTTTTTGAGCAACCGAAAGTTTCCTCTTTTTAAAAGAAATCTTTATCAGCTGGGACAGCCTTTTGGTATTCGATGTGGCCGTCAGCTTCTCTTTGGTGAAGAATGGTACTCGCTTCGCCCTTCAGGCCGATCGAGTATTCTTCAGAGTAATGTTGACTTCCGTGGATCTGAACGTTTCCTGGAGCCAGCCTCATTTCGACACTGCTTCAGATGTATTCTGTGAAGTTCGAGAGAAACAAGCGGTGCCATACTCGGTCCGCATTGAGTGATACACCCGTATGCTCCAGTTGTGACACTTCAGGTGATCCGTGAGTGATGGCAGCTAAAGTGTCACAACAGCTCTTGGGCGTATCCTGAGCACGCGGATTTTTTCCGCCTCGCTTATAAGAATACCAGACGTTCAACGGCCTGTCGGCCGCCAAACGTCTGGTTGGGGCTTCGCCCCAAACCCGGAGTATAGAACACCCGAACGTCTTCTTCTCCTCTTTAGGCCTTCTCTCATTCATTAAAAAACTTGTCAGCCCCCCCCCCCCCTCCCTTCGTCGGTCCCTACTACTGCAACCACCTTCACTGGACCTCCCTTTGTCCCATCTTCGCTGGTTATCCTATCCTTCACCGATCCCCATTACTGGTCCCACCCTCACTGGTCCCCTTTTAACTCATCAACCCTTTTCCTGTCCCCCTTCACTGGCCCCTTCCCCCCCCCCACTTCCTCACCGGTGCCCATTGCTGGTCCCTTCCTCGGCGGTCCCCCCTTCACCTGGTCCCCTCTTCACTGGTCAACATTCTACCGTCCTCCTTTCACTGGACCCCTTCCCCATTACTGGTCCCTTACTCACCGGTCCCATCTTCACTGGACCCCTCCCTCCCCCCCTTCACCGCTCCCCTTCGCTGCTTCCCCCCCCCCCCTTACCGGCCCCATTGCTGGTTTCACCTTCACTGGTCCCTCCTTTATTGGTCAACCCTTTACCGCTCCCCCTTACTGGAACCCCATCCTTCGCCGGTCCCCAATTACTGGTCCCACCTTCACTGGTATCACGTCGTCTGAATCCGGAATCCTCGCGCGACAGCGGTGACACCTCTTCCAAACCCGGTGGCCTGTTGAACAACGTAAGTAACATGTGTTCTCAACCCTAACGTGCTTTGCGCGACATCGGTGACACGTCGTCTGAATCTGGAAGGCCCTTCGCGACATTGGTGACACCTCTTCTGAATGCAGGCACCTGATGAGCGACGTCGGTGACATGTCTTCTCAAGTCGGACGTGGTTTGCGCGACATCGTTGACACGTCGTGTGAATCCAGAACCCCTAGCGCGACATCGGTGACACGTCGTCTGAATCCAGACAGGCCTTTCGCGACATCGGTGACACCACTTCTAAACCCAGGCACCTGATGAACGACGTCGGTGACGTCTTCTCAAGCCGGACCTGCATTGCGCGACATCGGTGACACCTCTTCTCAACCTGAACGTCCTTTGCGCGACATCGGTGACATGTCGCCTGAACATGGACGCCCGTCGACAACTACAACAGTTGACAAACTGGTGACAACTGAAACCTCCCCCCCCCCCCCCGTTCCCCACACTTCCTCCCAACACACTCCCCCAGCACTTCTGTGCAAACAAACACACACACAAACTCACCCACAGACAAACGACCGTTCTCGCTTATACATATATAGTAGGATCTGCTATAGTTGCGGATCTGTCGTACTGCTTCCTGAGGATGTTGACAGTCACGTAGTGCTTGTCCATTATCATAGATACGTAAGTGGAGTATGCACAGCTTCGCAGCCTCAAGAACAGGAACTTTTATTGGTCAGTTAAACTGACATCATTGTTATAAGTGCCAGGAATACCGACCAGAAGGCGTTTAACTCTATGCAGTCTTCTGAGAAGGTTTCAACTTCGAGAAGGTGTTGCCTAAGCGCGACACCGCGTTCTTACGAAGGCACGATCCCATTTGTTGATGTGCAATTACTGCCAGTATTGTCAGTGACAGTACGGTTGCCGTGGCTATCTTGATTACAGCTGGCTATTAAAGCTGGTTGCTGAGATAGTTTACCTTTTTTAAAATCCACTTTGTTCTGCCAACACATGATCGCGATGTCAAGCTCGTATGATTCTGCTTGCAAGTGGTCGTTCAAATGCGTCATAAGGCTTCACACTCCTTTTTGTAAGAGCGTGAGTTTATTGCCTCCATTGGTTTTTTTGCCCAGTTATCGTGGTACTGCTTATTGCTTACAACCGTCTTCACCATGTAGTTCAATTGTGCTAATTCCTTCCTGATACATGCTTCGCATTCATTCCTTTTTCCGGAACAGCGAAATACAGTGCCGGACGCGAATTTTGAATAGGTGCCGAAAAAACCGCGATTTTGCGGTTTTGCGTCTTTTTGATATAACTCTCCTAAAATTCGTGCATTTCAAAAACCAAGGATATTTGATCTCAGGAGCTCGAGCTCTACCGTTTGGTGTACATTGTTCGTATGCAGCCGTGAAAAAAATTCGAAATTGAAAACTTGCACTCCACTGCGAAGGGCGGTCGGGACGACTTCTCGGTCGCAAACCGTCGGAAACCGTTGCATGCTCACAATCCCTCTAATTTGAGTTTTTTTTTTTTGAAAACGGTTGGCACCATTCGATTCGTCTCCTTCTACACAGATCTACACAAAGGTGTATACAACTTTACCAGACCACCGTATTTTCGCAGTGGGTGAAAAAAGGAATGGGTGGAGCAGGCTCTTTGCGGTTAGAGCAGCTTATTTCCCAGAACTTGCATGTTTTCGGAGTACAATACCCACCATAAGGATTGGAAAAAAGGGCTCGGTAGGCGCGTTATCCGCGTTCTTTTGTTCTTTAGCCATAACTCTATTCATTTTCATCATTTCCTTGAAATTTTTCCAGAAATCAAATCAGATTGAAGAGGACTATCTATTGGCCTGAATTAGTTTTGTTCTACCTAAATTTTTAGCACTTATTTTTACGGAGCACCAGAGGGCGCTCGTAAACGAGCTGCGTCTTCGCTAATTACACCCTATGGACATATCTGTACCCAGATCTGAGAATGAACCGCCTGTTCTGACAGTGACCAATTCCTGCGCAGCAGTAGAAAACTGATATTTTGGATGCTGCAAGTCAGCGAATAACGACCTTTCTGACAGAAGCTGGATAGCATTACTCAAATGCATTGCTATCCAGCTTGTGCAGGAAGAACCGTCGTTTGGGTGTTTCAAGGACGATGACTATGGAGATTTTGAACACAAATTTCTTGTTGTCTTTTTATGCTTCAAAGTCGCTCATTGCGAGCGCTATGAGCTTCTCTAGCTGCACCCTTTATTGGCGAGATCCTATGCTATCTTCAGGAACCATTTGGATTCACCAACAGCAAAGAATGTTCAGGGTTTTAACTCATTCGCGACGGTGTCCACACATATGAGTGGACAGCGAAGAGTTCGCGATGGACGGTGTCCACTCATATGTGTGGACGGGAAATTTTTGGGTAGAACTTCCTTTTTTGATGTTTTTGTTCGATTTTCTATTCAAATTCCCAAATTGTAGTAACAAACCAATGTTCAGATCTTCTTCCAAAGATCGATTAAAATTTACTTACAGAAAGTAACTCTCGCGAGGGACGATGTCCACACAAATGAGTGGACACCTGCGCGCGCCAACAAGGCAGCGGGCCGTCGCGCGCATTGTGCGCGAGAACACTCTTGTCGCGAATGTGTTAAAGGGCTTCAGCTGTTTACAAAATGGGTGAATGTGTGGAGCCTTCTTTGGTGCTTTCCTTGGCTGCTCACCCTTCAGCATTTGCAGCAGAAGTATCTTGTGCCATTCGGAACACTACGTTTTAGACTCGAACTCACAGCCTTTTTGTTTTCTTCCCATAACCCCGATTTATTTTAAATTCGAAAGACTCTACACGTGGAATTACTGTGAAATTCGAGGGCTTTCCTCTGATATAGTATGAAGGATATGCAAGACAATTGATACCATTCTGCCATTCTGCCATTCTGCCATCACCCGTGTTCTAGGGGTCTGTAGGCTAGACCTGAGCACAGCGCTCGTCAGCCAGATCTCCGCGGCGACTCGCCTTCTTCACACCTAGGTGTCAGGTTCACGAGGTCATGCCTTCGCATTACCAGATCTACCCTGACCAGCAATCGATTTTACGAAATGCTTTCCACATCGGCATCTTCAGACTTATCATCGGTTGACCAGAGCATTCTTCACATTTTGAGATTAATCCTGGGTTATCTATTCTGTGTAAGATTCAACATCACAATGTTACCTCTTTTAAAGAAATATGTTAGGCGATCAGACGGAACTTAGATCAAGAACATCAAATTTGTCATAAATATTTCAGAAAACTTTAGCTGGTTGCTTAATTTATCGTTAGTGAATGTCGATGGTTATCAAGCTGGTTCATAACCCTTTCATTTTCTAAAGCAGTTCTTGCTCAGATTACCTGCAAAAAAAGAACCATTCCGAAAAAACGCAGTTCTATCTACAGTTTTACTTTGGAGTAGCATTTATGAATGATGGTAAGAAAGGAGAACGAGCAGAACATAGGAAAGCGCCCGGCGGCCGCAAAACTATTGCGGCAGGTGCGACACATACTTACTACAGCCACGGCGTCTTCTGCTTGTAACTGCACAAACATCTTCTGCCGGAGCTTTCAGCTATTTCAGACCTCCCCGGGTTACCTAAGCAGAGAAAATGGCTACTTCGAGAGGGAGTTGGATGACCTAATCGAGGAAGTAGGCAACTATTTTCATTGTGAAAAGATTCAGGGTTCCATTAGGACAAAAGCTTCGTTTTTAAAAGCCATATTTTTAAATAGAATATATGTACTTTAGTACAATTCGGTAGTTTGTTAGAGCTCAAATTTTACAGAATAGCACACTTAGCTTTGGCTTATTTAATGGGAAAGTATTTGTTTATTGAAACCGTTTCCACAGCGTAGGGGTACGTGGCACAACCGGAGGATGCAATCCCTCTCTCATGCAATCCGAACCAATTCATGGTACGTTGGTTTCCGTTCAGACCGAACAAGCCTTCTATCCTTCCGAGGTCGGTGATCTGATCCTGTACTTATTTGGGGGATAAAACAGTGACTATTTATCGTATGACCACCGAAAGTAATTGTACAGGCCAAAGACATATTCAAATTGCCTCCAAAATATCTCATAGACGTAAAATGCGTGGCGCATCTCGCAAAGGGATTGATTTACGCCATCCTTTATTCTTTATGCATTGCGTAACGTTGAATCCAAAATCGTAGTCTACTGAACGGCAAAAAATAAACGTAGCTATACAACTTTCACTTTTGTCAGCGTGAATCACAGTTCTTTCTGGTAATGCAGAATTTGAGACTGATGCGAACAGGTCACGATTAGTCTTTGAATGGACAAGAACGCTCTTATCAACTGATAAGTCTGAAAATGCCAGTGTAGAAATCATTTCGAAAGGGATCAATTGCTGGTCAGGGTAGCCCTGGTAATGCGAAGTCATGACCTCATGGACCTGACACCCTGGTGTGAAGAAAGCGAGACGGCGCGGAGATCTGGCCGACGAGCGCTGTGCTCAGGTCGAGCATACAGACCCCTAGAACACGAGTGGTAGCAGAATGGAGGAAATATCAATTGTCTTGGATATCCTTTATACTATATCAGGGGAAAGCCCTCGAATTGCACAGTAATGCCACGTGCACCGTTTTTCCAATTTAAAATAAATCGGGAAGTTATGGGAAGGAAACAAAAAAGGCTGTGAGTTCGAGTCGAAAATAGTGACTTGCAGCATCTAAAACGTAGTGTTCCGAATGGCACAAGATACTTCTGCTGCAAATGCTGAAGGGTGAGCAGCCAAGGAGAGCACCAAAGAAGGCTCCACACATTCACCCACTTTGTAAAGCAGCTGAAGCCCTTTAAAAAGTGAACATTATTTGTTGTTGGTGAATCCAAGTGGTTCCTGAAGATAACGTGCAATCTCCCCAATAAAGGATGGCTAGAGAAGCTCATAGCGCTCGCAATGAGCGATTTTGAAGCATAAAAAGACAACAAGAAATTTGTGTTCAAAATCTCCATAGTCATCGCCCTTGAAACACCCAAACGACGGTTCTTCCTGCACAAGCTGGATAGCAATGCATTTGAGTAATGCTATCCAGCATCCGTCAGGCCTTTGTCATACCATCACTCACCCCGAGCGGCGCCTAATGATATGCGCCCATATCGATTCCATCGCGCCGCCCGATCGATATGGGAGCATATCATTAGGCGTCGCTCAGGGTGGGCGATGGTATGACAAAGGCCTCAGGAAGGTCGTTTTTCGCCTACTTGCAGCATCCAACATAGCAGTTTTCTACCGCTGCGCAGGAAGTGGTCATTGTCAGAACAGGCGGCTCATTCTCAGATTTGGGTGCAGATATGTCCATAGGGTGTAATTAGCGAAGACGCAGCCCGTTTACGAGCGCCCACTGGTGCTTCGAAAAAATAAGTGTTAAAAATTTAGGTAGAACAAAATTAATTCAGGCCGATAGATAATCCTCTTCAATCTGATTTGATTTCCGGAAAAATTTCAAGGAAATGATGAAAATGAATAGAGTTATGGCCAAAGAACAAAAAGAACGCGGATAACGCGCCTACCGAGCCCTTTTTTCCAATCCTTATGGTGGGCATTGTACTCCGAAAACATGCAAGTCCTGGGAAATAAGCTGCTCTAACCGCAAAGAGCCTGCTCCACCCATTCCTTTTTTCACCCACTGCGAAAATATGGTGGTCTGGTAAAGTTGTATACACCTTTGTGTAGATCTGTGTAGAAGGAGACGAATCGAATGGTGCCAACCGTTTTTCAAAAAAAAAACTCAAATTAGAGGGATTGTGAGCATGCAACGGTTTCCGATGGTTTGCGACCGAGAAGTCGTCCCGACCGCCCTTCGCAGTGGAGCGCAAGTTTTCAATTTCGAATTTTTTCACGGCTCCATACGAACAATGTACACCAAACGGTAGAGCTCGAGCTCCTGAGATCAAATATCCTTGGTTTTTGAAATGCACGAATTTGAGGAGAGTTATATCTAAAAGACGCAAAACCTTGTGGTGGGTATTGTATCTCAAGCACGGCGTACGTCGCCTGTGCTCTGTTATGCCAGGAGTGCGCCGTGCACAACGCATATAGGATCGAATCTATCGATTAAGCGGGCGCAACAGCTTGTAGAGTGAGCGTTTGAGGAGTTTATCAGAAATCCCCAACCGTTCTACCCAGGAATTACGGTACTCTGTACCGGCGAGACTTTGAAGTGCGCCTTGCATAAGCTATGTAGGGTCGAATTTACCAATCGAGTGGGCGCGACCGCTCACAAATTGCACCCGCGGGCTGTTCTGAGCGCAATAACTCTGTCAAGTTCGAATCTTTCTACCTGAGACATGCGGATTTTGTAGACGGTGGAAGGTTTAAGAAGCGCACTAAAACAGAGCTAGCTTGTAGTTATACAAAGTTGGTGGAAATGGTGCGGAAATGCAGGTTAGCCTTGTGTGACACGATTTTTCCGAGACTACTGCGGGAAGACAAGGCGATCTAACGGCATGCAAATGCATGGGTGAGCACGAGACTGAAAGCGCTTCACGATGACATGCTCGCAACTCCCGAGATGCCTAAACTGCTTCAGCCCCATCTGCAATTTTAGAGCGGCGGAGGACAGCGGTGAAGTTTCTTCCGCCCTTACTCGCCCACATTTGAGCCCTCGACACTCCCAATGGTACTATTCTGTTCAGCTCGATTAATCTCGACCAATTCTGGGTAAATCGATTTTTTGACAATTTCTTATCAAAGACGAGGCGGCTCAAGGCCGCAGCATAACAAACGAGACGAGAAAACTTGGTCAATTTGGAGAATCTCGATTTTCGATGACGTCATCGTCCCGCAACTTCTGCCTAGGGCGCCCACGTTTTCGATGGGGACATTCACAGTCAAAAAATCGATTTTTCTGAAATTGGTCGAAAGTGACATCTTTCAATAGAGCTTTTCGTGCTGAACAGAATGGTGTTTTTGAGAGTGTTGAGGGCTCAAATATGGGCGAGTACTTACTTACTAGATACTTTGATGGTCTGTTGTCGGCTGGAGGTCTTCTCAGCGGGAACCACAACTCTTCCAGACCGCTCGATCTCTGGCTGCTTGCATCTAGTGAGGCAGACTCCGCTCTCTGAAAGATCTTGAGAATGAGTCTGCCCATCGCGTTGGCGGTCGTCCCAGTGGTCTCTTATGGTCTCTCGGGAGCCATTCTGTGACACGGAGACTCCATCTATCGTCCTTTCGTCGAAGCAGGTGTCCGGCCCAGCGATATTTGGACTTCTTCATGTACTGCAACGGGTCTGCTAATTGCGACTTCTCCCGTAGCTCCGAGCTTCGTAGGCCTTCTTGCCATTGCTGACGAAGGCTTGTCCTTAGAAGACATCTCTCCAGTGCACGATGCGTAGTTTGCATCGCTCTGGCGATTGTCTTGTTGTCGGGCCACGTTTCCGTCGCGTAACACATCGCAGGCAGTACAGAGGCGTTGAATATCGAGGCCCTGAGGCCGAGATCCTTGACCTGATCGGTGACTTCACGAATCGAACTGAAGGCTGGCCATGCTGCGCGTCTCCTGCGGGCGATTTCAGGAGCGAGGTCGTTATCCATGTTCAGCTCTCTTCCCGGATAGACGTAGGAGTCGACCTGTTGCAGAGCGACTCCATTTAACCTTACGAGTCCGGTGTCACACCACTGGTTGACCATAAATTGCGTTTTGGAAATATTCATGTCCAATCCAATCTTCATACCTGCTACATTGAGCTCGTTCAGCATTTCCTCGACTTCTGCCGTGCTGGTAGAGATGAGAACAATATCGTCGGCGAAGCGAAGGTTGCTGATCCGTTTACCGTCGACAAGGTAGCCTTTATCGTCCCAGTTCAAGACTTTCATGGCATCCTGGAGTGCCGCTGTGAATAGCTTGGGAGAAATCATGTCTCCCTGCCGTACTCCTTTCCCGATAGGAATTTTAAGCTTTCGATCGAACAGCTGGATGGTAGTCGATGTGTTCGAGAAGCATTCGTCGAGAAGTCGGATGTAGGGTGATGGTATACCAGCGTGCACAAGTGCGTTCAAAACGGTGTTGATTTCCACAGAGTCGAACGCTTTCCGGTAATCCACGAAGACAAGAACAAGTGGGAGGTGGTATTCGCGGCTCCTCTCGATGAGCTATGAGACAGTCTGAATATGGTCCATGCAGGAGAAATCCTTGCGAAACCCTGCTTGCTCCACTGGCTGATATTCATCCAAGCAACGCTCCATGCGGTTAAGCAGTATCTTGGTGAAGATCTTGAACACAACCGAGAGAAGACTGATGGGTCGATAGTTGTTGATATCCTCCTGCTGACCTTTTTTGAAGATTAAAACTGTTTTCGACTCCTTCCATGAGTCCGGAATCCTACCAATTCGAAGGTAGTGGTTGAAGTGCTTGGCAAGAAGTGAGCAGACGGAACTGCCACCCGCACGAAGGAGATCAGCAGAAATGCCGTCCGGTCCGGGAGCAGTGCCCGGCTTCATCCTTCTGATGGCATGAGCAACTTCTGATTCCAGGATGGGAGGTAGTTCCTCAGCTGGTGGCATCAAGCATTTCGGGACAGTGATGGAAGAACGGAACAGATCTGTGTAGAATTCCTGAACGATGGCCTCCATTGCTCTTCGAGACGTTTGGGTTGTTCCATCCTTATCCACAAGGGCTGACATTATTGCCTTCTGATCGCAGAGATCTCGTTTGCAGCGCTTTATGCTTGAACCTTTCCCAGCCGCTTCTAACAGCTTCAATCTTCTGTAGGCTTGAATGGACTCCTTCACTGCAATTCGACAGGCCTTCGAGATGGTGACTTTTTCCAGATGGGAAGCATTAGGATCCAGTTTAACAGCTCTTCTTTTCTCCAAGAGTTTAATCGCATGCGCGTTGAGTCTTGAAGCAGACGGTGATGTGGCTTCGCAAAAGCTGCTAGCACATTTCAACAGTCCTTTGGAGAGAAGGTCGTAGTCTTCCGATGGATCTTCAAGAAGATTCCAATCGTACGACTTTATTGCATATTCCAACTCCTCAGACTTGAATGTGGGGATTCTCACCGGTGCCGGTTTATGAGTGTCACGCTTGAACATCCTCTTTTTGAGAGTCAGCTTCGCACGGACAAGACGGTGATCCGAGCCGGTGTCAAATGAAGGCAGCACGGAGACGTCGAACAGACTCCAGCGTCTGTTTGTAAGAACATGGTCGATCTCCGAACGTGTTTCTCCATTTGGGCTTTCTCAGGTCCATCGTCGGTTTGAAGGCTTCTTAAACATGGAATTCCCATGGTAGAGACGGCACGCGGATAGGAAGTCTATCAGGCGCTCTCCGTTTTCGTTCCTTGAGGAAGTTCCATGTGGTCCTAGCCTCCATCCGTCGTGATCATTCGTACCGACGATAGCGTTAAAGTCACCAACGACAACTTTGTAGTAGCTCTTCTCGTCGTTGACAGTCCTTTCGAACAGCTTGTAGAATTCCTCCTTTTCTTCATCTATGGCCGCAGATGTTGGAGCATATCCATTTATGATGGAGATGGTTCCTTGATCTTTGGTTTCCAGACGAAGAACAGCTACTCGCGGACTGATGATCTTATAAGAGTCTACTAAGTGGTGCACTGTCGAATTGACGAGAAATCCAACTCCGCCAATATTCTTTCTGTCCATCTTTGCTCCGATAATGAGAAGCTCGTTGTGGTCGGTCCTTCTTATGGTTTCCGTTCTGCCTTTTGTTTCCTGCAGGGCGATAACGTCGTATTTGATGTTGCGGCTTCTGTAAAGCAGTGTCCGAAGATCCTGCTCAGATGCGATCGAACGACAGTTGTAAGTGCAGACGAATAGGCAGTTTCCGTGTCGTGGTGGGAGGGAGTTTCCGGTAGTCCGATTCCAATGACGTCCTGATAGTTTAACTCCGAGATTAGACGGCCCCTCGCCGGAGGTGGATGCAACCGACGTCGTAGAAGTCCACCTCCGGCGCGCGGAGGACTGGGGCGCGGGTTTAGTTGTTTGAGCCGTAGCGGTGGTCTGGTTACTCACATGTTCCTGGCCAGGGATACAGAAGAGCCGCCCATACACGACAAAGCGTCGCGTACTGCGTGACTGTTTGTGCCGTTAGCCACCACAAAGTGATGTTCACACCTTCACCGCGGTGAGGTGGCACATGAAGGGGATGGGCGAGTAAGGGCGGAAAAATGGCAAATGGGGCTGAAGCAGTTTAGGCATCTCGGGAGTTGCGAGCATGTCATTATAGAGCGCTTTCAGTCTCGTGCCCACGCATTTGCATGCCGTTAGCTCTCCTCGTCTTCCCGCTAGTATTCGACTGAACTGTGAGAAAATCGTGTCACACAAGGCTAACCTGCATTTTCGCACCATTCCCCAACAACTTTGTATTATCATGAGCTACGTCACTATGTTTTAGCGCGCTTCTTAAACCTTCCACCGCCTAAAAATCCACATGTTTCAGCTAGAAAGAATTCAAAGTTGAATTATTGCGCTCAGAACAGCAGGCGGGTGCAATTTGCGAGCAGTCGCGCCCACTCGATTGGCAAATTCGATCCTACATACATTATGCAAGGCGCACTCCAAAGACTCGCCGGTACAGAGTACAGCAATTCCTGAGTAGAACTGTTGGGAATTTCTGATAAACTCCTCAAACGCTCACTCTACAAGCTCGATCGATAGATTCAATCCTGTATGCATTGTGCACGGCACACTCTCGGAGGATTCCTGGAATGACAGAGTACTGGCGACGTACGCCGTGCTTGAGATACATGCAAGTCCTGGTTAATAAGCTGCTCTAACCGCAAAGAGCCTGCTCCACCCATTCCTTTTTTCACCCACCGCGAAAATATGGTGGTCTGGTAAAGTTGTATATATCTTTGTGTATATCTCGAAGAGACGAACCGAATGGTACCAACCTTTCCTCAAAAAACCCCAAATTAGAGGAATTGTGAACATGCAGCGGTTTTCGACGGTTTGCAACCGACAACTCGTCCGCGACCGCCCTTAGCAGTGGAGCGCACGTTTTCAATCTTGAATTTTTTCATGGCTCCATACGAACGATGCACACCAAACGATAGAGCTCGAGCTCCTGAGATCAAATGTCCTTGGTTTTTGAAATGAATGACTTTTAGGCGAGTTATATCAAAAAGACGCAAAAACCGCAAAATCGTGGTTTCTGCGGCGTCTATTCAAAATACGCGTCCTGTATTCTTCTAGTGATGAGCCTACAGGCGTTTGTGATCTTTGTCTTGAAAACCCGTATCTCTGTCGTTCGTTTCGATTTTTGCAAGATTTTACAGTTTCACTACGACTATTTCTCAATTTTACTTCGTTAGGTCCGAAGAATAACTCTTCTGCTGCCGCGCAGGCCTTTTGTTTGCTGTTCAGACTCCTTCAGATGCAAGTTGACATCAGGGGTGTGCGTAAATGAAATTCAAACTTTAATAAATCGTAGATCGTAAGCATGTAATTCCAATATTTGTCCTGAGATTCGACTACCCTTGCTTTTCGACATTTTCTCACCGATAAAAAATCATGCGAGTGCCACTCGTTGTGAGCTCCATGTCAGCGCTGATTTCTTGATACAAGTTAAAGGGCGAGTGCTGCAAACAGCGAAAAATCAGACGATATTTGGCACTATTAGCCACGCTGAACCCAAACTCAAGAGAGTCCGCACGAAGAAAATGAAGAATCGGCAATCTTCAATGATCGGGACAGCAAAAAGTTTTGGTGCTGAGAAGTGCTGTTAAAATGTGCTCTGAAATCTATAATAACCTAGAAATACAGAGTACCCTAGAAAATGTCGTCACTATCTTGCAGCCCTATTTAAGGAGCAAAGAACAAGGAGGAAAGAAGAGAAAGAACAAACTCTACAAATTACTGAATAAGATGAACCATATAAGGTTTTGATGGAGCAGTAGAAATTCACTAGATTTGCAACTTTTTGATCGAGGCGTTTTTTTTATCTCAAGCCGCCTCCGAGCTTGAACCGCGGTAGAGAATCACAAATTATTAACGACCTAGTAATTATCCTTGCACCCCGTCTTATGCAAGCTATACGCGAATTCTTTGCTGATCGTGGAGTTACTTTCCAATCGCAATTAAATTTTGGAGCGTATCAGAGCCGACGTTGCGTAACTCCTTGGTGATGCTAATCGTCTATCCGTTGTAGGCAAACCTGGCGTTAAATGGCCTCGAGATGGGAATTCAATGAGCTAGCCGAGGAATCTAATTCTACCTTGATCGAGCACATATCTGCAGTTCAACTCATATAGTCACCAAAAAGTTGATAAAAGCAAGACCGTCGAATACTCCACACACAGATTCTGAACGCCTGCAGGAGGTACCTGTTGTCAAAAATTAGGCAAAAAATTTACAAACTGAAGCGCGGTAGATGTGAGTGCTTGGTGAACAAGGATCAAGTTTACGAAAATTTACGATTTACGACCCAACATGTCATAAATCGTAAATCGTAAAAAATTCCCAAAAATTGCCTGAATCGCACACCTCTATTCGGAATGATGGGCAAGCTTTTTTCAGTGATTTCTATTAGCTTTTCTGTTGAAGTTTAGCCGGAAAAAACGGCTGATTTATTCTCTTTCCAATGAAATGGAAAGGACGTTTTGCTTCCTGGTTAATGAAGGCCATGAAGTAACCCTTGGCTCCCCGAGGAACGCTTAATAGAGATTTTTTCGAAGGCTTCCTTCCCTTGCGATGGAAAGAAGTTTCAGTTGCTTCCAGGGCTTTACTGAGAGTACACGGTAGGAACGCTTTCAAGTTTTCTCAGTTCCGTTTGGAGCGCTTAATAGAAGATTTTCGAAAACTTCTTTCCCTAGCGGTGAAAAGAAGATTTAGATGCTTCCAGGGCCCTGAGAGAACACGGTAGGAAGGCTCTGTTGTTAAAGCTCTCCTGGTTTCACGAGGAATGCTTACTGGAGTACTTTATTAGACTCTGTCTCTCACTGGGGAGAGCTAGCGCAAAAACTGGGGACGGGTGGCGCAGAAACTTTTGCGTGGGTTTGAACCCACGGCTGATGCTTCATTTTGGTGGTTCACCACGGTTGTGTCTTTAGCAACTTGTAATAATAGGTTTATGACTTTGTCACTTCAAGAGCACGACACGAGTATCACATCGCAGCAGGTTATGAGTGTAGATAACAGTGGAAAGGCGGAGCTTCAAATATCTCCGATTGCAGCCAATGGGCGAACTACTTCTGGTCCTGAAAGGCGTCTAGAGTGGATTACTTGAGTGTAATCTCTATTACCTACTTGCGGTACCTCTGAGATACGCCTGTGGATGTTACTTAATTATACTTATCCTAGCAGTCCAATTTGCTGCCTATTATACTACAATACATTCATAGGTGTAGACCCTAGTTGGGTATTCAAACAGCTTTCCTGATAACGGATATTGAAGGTAATTCAACATTTATTAAATTTATAGGGCTATTTCAGCTTATTAATGGAGAATTTTCAACACTGCGCTCTGGGGAGGGGCAGGCCACGAGCTTCCACCCTCTTGAAGGTAGCAGTCGGATAAGGTGACGTGGAATTTCCCACATTGTACACAACCTGACGCGAGCAAAGGCAAGTTGCAACGAGAAGAGCCTAGGTCAAACGCTACATCGTGCGCGAACTAAACGTGTAAAAACTCGTCCTACAAAAATGCCACGTCACCTGTATTTGACCACTGATGGTCTATTCTTACCTAACTTGCATTGCGCCGAATTTTCTTGCGAACTGGATACCTTTAAAATCGACTGAACTTCGTTCAAATCAAACACGATGTTTTAAGTAGGACTGGACAAATCGTTGGGTCAGAAACATTATCTCGAAAGAGAGCCTAGACATGGCGTGTAAACAAAAACACAACCATAAAGTTCGATCATTTTACCTACCATTAGTTTTCGTGTAAATTTGCTACTAAACAAAACCAAAGGTCAATATCTTCTTGTCCGTCCTCAACGGTTTCCTGCTTAGCGGCGGGGTCCGCTTTTCTGGAATGGTGACTCATCTTCATGCGATCAACCGCTTGCTAGGGGTGGATACCAGCGTCCTTCAGGCCCACGTGTAATGTATCAAGCCAACGCTGCTTAGGCCGCCTTCTGGGCCGTTTTTCAGGTACATCTATGTTGAGGCTTGTCTTCCGAACGGTGTCATGTTCGCACAAAGAGCCTGGCCATTCCACCGTAGGCGAGCTTCACGTAGCTCATCGGTAATTGGAACGACGCCAACTCTTCGACGTATGGAGACATTGCGAACGTGATCTAAACGCGTGACACCAGCCGTCCAGCGCAGCATTTTCGCTTCCATTACGTTGAGACGGGCATCAACCACTTTGGTTGCAAGCCAGCACTCAGCATCGCACGTCGCTACTGATTGGAGAACGGTTCTATAGATCTTCAACTTAAGGCGTTATAGAATTTTCCTGTCGCATAGAACGCCTGTCATTGAGCACCATTTTTACCACAGTGCACCCACGCATCAGTTCTCCTCGAACGTCAGACTACCATCAGATGCGATTGCAGATTCAACGCACATGAGGTTTGTCGTCCGTACAGGGGCAGTGCCATTGATCTCAATATACCCGCTCACGTTTACGTCTGTCGTTAAATATTCCGTTTTTTCACTTTGTCATCGCTTCATCTGCATGCAACGATGTCCAGATAATAGGCTTTTGAAGGTCTTTTGAAACTGCATCCACTACGACAATGAAAAGGAGCGGGGAAAGCGCAGATCCTTGGCGAGCAAAGACGTAGACAGGGAAGTTCGCCGGTGTGTCGTCCGGCGCTCACAATCTACTCTTTGGGTAGGAGGAAGGTATGCGCACCCACTCAATAAGCTCTTCGGGGACGCCTTTCTGTCGTAAGGCGTACCATACATATGACTTCACGCGATAACGATCGAATGCTTTCTCTAAGTCAAGAAAAGCTATGTGTAGCGGTTTCTGCTTTTCGCGATGTTCTTCACCAGAAGGTGAGCAACATGTATGGCATCAATATTGCCACAGCCAGCAACGAAGCCACACTGATTGGTGGAAAGCTGAACGACCTATAGAATTCGTCCATCCACTCATACTGTGCGAAAGCAATCGGATTGGACCGTAACTTGTGCAGTCCGCAGGACTGCCCTTCTTCTTTCCAGTCAGGATCGTTATGCTTTCGAGCCAATTGCCAAATACACTCTTCTCCGCAACAACCTGGTTGAAGAACTTCGTTAGCCACTCAGCAGGGTGCCAGCATCTCGATTTCTATAGGTCGGCAGCTAAGTCGTCCGCATCCGTTGCTTTAGCTGACTTCATTTCTTTAAAACTGCTTGTGTCTTCTCAGAGGGATTTTCAGTACAGCGTGCGTAGGAGGGATAGAAGGGATCGGCGGATGGACAAACCCTGCTGATTTTCTCGACATAGTCATGCAATCGCTCCATAGCCCTCTTGCGGTTCGTCAGTAGATGGCCGTTCTCAATGCTCAAGAGGTATATCTTCGATCTCGGGAAGGCGGGCTTTGGCAAGCCGATAAAGATGTCGGTCACCATCGCGAGTCTCGAATTGACATCATAGTGATGAGTCTTTTGCAACGGCAACGGCAACGGCTTTCTTCGCGTTCTCTCTCGCTTGTTGATGTACATGCCAACTTTCGGCTGTTTTCTCACTGAGAAGAGCATGATATATGCTTTTGTTCTTTTGTTCACTTGAACTACTCCCGTGACTGCCACAGCCATGCCTGCTTCTCGATCTTACTCTGCTCAGGCTTTGTCATGCCTACTTCGGAACGTGCAGCTTGTAGCATCGAAACAGTTGCATGTTTCCATGTTTCCTCAACAGTAGTAACCGTCGGCAACCGAGTACAATATCGCTCATAACTAGTGTCGCATTTGGCGTCGGCGACGCTCGCGAGCGTCGCAGCGTCGGAATCGTTGGGAGCAGGAAATTTGGGAAGCTGAGCACATCGCTGGATTCGGATAGTCGAGTCGAGTTCAGATGTCTAATTGAAATTTTCCCTACTCCAAATTAGTCCTATTTACAGTGATTTGCTTCTTCACGTTACTGGTTTTAATTAATCCTAATTTCTTCTGTTTAAAGTGATATGCATTGAAAATAAAACAAATATTTGGAATCCTCGTTTAAAGGCCTTTCCAAAGGTGTGAAGAGTAAGCAACAGTTTTCAAGAATTATCCTAGTTCATATATATATTGCATACTGTGGCAGGTTCTCGTCCTCGCCTGAGATAATTACACCCACAGGATATGCCCCGATAATTATCCGTCTGTTCCTCCTACAAGTTGTAAAATGTTTCATTTTTCTTCACATTCTTCAACAAATTTGGCTTCAGTGTTTCACTGCGAACTTTTTGATAGTAAACACTGCGAAGTTTGGTACTTTCCGCCACTAGGTCTGGAAAACGATTTTTTTCAGTTTTAATTCGCCATTCTCCCGGTAACGAGTTTTCCAAATAAGTATATTTCTCTAGTGGTTCAAATAGGATGGAGCCCCTTAAATGTGGTAAAGAAATAGGTCTTGAAACTCGAACGGCTATCCTAATTTCGACCCACAAACCTACCCGTTTTGTGTTCTGCGCTAGGTTTTTGGGATTTAGTAGTGGGTGTAACTTACTTAGTAGAGCAAGTTGGAAAGTCAAGCTTTTCTCCTTGTATAGTGTCTTTCGCTGCCTTTCGTGTAGTTACGGTAGATAGTATTGACATATTTTAGATCGGCTGCTTTTGTGCGCTTAAATGCAGCAAAAATCTATAATTATTTTTTCTTCCTTCCTTTACTCATTAAGTTTGCCTTAATTTGAAAAATAGATACGACAGCGCTCTTATCCAAAAGAAGAGCTTCCGCCGATATAACGCAGTCGTTTTTCGAAGGGACTGAATTTTCCATCCATCTTCCGGAGTGCTCGCTGGGATCGCTGGTCGACCTTCGCACAGCGCTCCTCGGTCGGGTCGCAGACCTGCCGCCCTCGCATCTAGGTGTGAAACCCAGCGGTACTGCGACATCTGTACTCGGCAGTAAGGCAAGCAGCAGCGAGCCACATACGACCTCACCGCAGTGCTGCTGATTCCAGCTCTGTTATCGAAATTGTCCTGCTTTCATTGTCTCTTTAAACCTGAAATTGTGCCCATACTTTGTTTTGAACGATTAGGGAAAGGCGCCACATTGGTATTGCGTTGCTCACTTCTTTTGCATTATAGGTGATAATATCCAGTATACCCAAGCTTTTAAAATTTTCATTCTAATAATATACATTCTTTTTGTTTGTATTTCTTTCCTATTGAAACTGTTCCACTCAAAAGCAAAAAAAGTCGTTGCCAACCAAATTCATTGGTTGTGCCATACACTCGGCATCTATGTTGTCATATTAGGTTGACCCAAAAATAATTTCGGATTTGACCTGCGACATTCAAATTCATATATCTTCACCAGGAAACTAGAGTTTAGATTTTAAGAAAAACTAGTGGAATTTTCGTGTATTTCCTGCTACCATTATCAACTTGGAACTCAAATTTCGTGAACACCCAAACTTCTGAAGATTATAAAGATGAGGAGTTCAGTTTCGTCATTAAAACCTAAGCCATTAATAATAAAGCTCGAAGGCACCGACTGTAATTAATTCTGCAGAGGTCTACAGAATATGGTACAAAAGATATGTAGGTACAAAAGATCTTCCCTGCTAAATTGATCTAAGCTCTAGAGATTCGACTTCCAATTACCGTACATCATCAACAAGAAACGTCAATATCTGGTATGTATTTACATCTTTTCCACAACTAAGGCTACCCAATTCCTCTATCGAACGGCTGATGCCGCAGATACCGTCGCTAGACGCTTCCTATAGGAACGCACTGTAGGTTTATCGGTTTATTCTTCCGGAAACAGAGCCAGTATCGAAATCCTAAGCTGGCGTGAATGGGCCAGCGACTCTGCCTGTTTTCAAATATTCATCTAGCTTGTACCTTGTTTAAATTAGTCGGACCTTGTGCTTCCATGCACAAACTTACCAGACATGTTTGATTTAGCTAAATTAATGCGCTGATTTGCTAAATTGAAGCAATATGCAGATGGGTGATGGGTCCAAAGCTTCGAAATACCGATTAACTCGTATCTCTACAATTTTATATGACTACCAATGAGAAAAAATAGAGAATTATGGACATCAGCATGACCGGGAACTCGATTCTGCTGCTGTTTGTGGAACTGTTTAACCAGTAGAATTAGTAAACGACAAGAGAGTGGCTTGGAGAGCTGGTGCTTATCATAGTCGCCGAGCGCCTTCAAATTCCCTCCCTGTTTCTTGCTTCATAAAACGAGGTCTGACTTTCACGATGTTGGTCCTGGCGCACCACCAGGGCAGTGCAAGTCGATGAATTCCTTAGCATATCAGCGTGATAGTCTTCGGCACTTCAAGGCAGCTGATGGAGATAGGACCACCTTCTGAACGAAAGGTACCTATAGAAACAGCACCTTTGGAAGGTTTCTTTGCATCTAGCGGCGAGATCACAACTGGAACGCAAATCCTCCTCCGCCTTTCGGGTACTTTAGGCGTTAGGATTTCGAAGTCAGTTTACTCTTAAGCCAGACAGTATCGGAAGCGTATTACGGGCGGAAACGATCCATATATGCCAAGCACGCACCAGGAGAAGGTGATGGCGTTTCGAGAGAG
>OX377206.1:66611826-66635278 GCA_947396885.1 Heligmosomoides polygyrus polygyrus | reverse complement strand
CGATTTTTGCAAGATTTTACAGTTTCACTACGACTATTTCTCAATTTTACTTCGTTAGGTCCGAAGAATAACTCTTCTGCTGCCGCGCAGGCCTTTTGTTTGCTGTTCAGACTCCTTCAGATGCAAGTTGACATCAGGGGTGTGCGTAAATGAAATTCAAACTTTAATAAATCGTAGATCGTAAGCATGTAATTCCAATATTTGTCCTGAGATTCGACTACCCTTGCTTTTCGACATTTTCTCACCGATAAAAAATCATGCGAGTGCCACTCGTTGTGAGCTCCATGTCAGCGCTGATTTCTTGATACAAGTTAAAGGGCGAGTGCTGCAAACAGCGAAAAATCAGACGATATTTGGCACTATTAGCCACGCTGAACCCAAACTCAAGAGAGTCCGCACGAAGAAAATGAAGAATCGGCAATCTTCAATGATCGGGACAGCAAAAAGTTTTGGTGCTGAGAAGTGCTGTTAAAATGTGCTCTGAAATCTATAATAACCTAGAAATACAGAGTACCCTAGAAAATGTCGTCACTATCTTGCAGCCCTATTTAAGGAGCAAAGAACAAGGAGGAAAGAAGAGAAAGAACAAACTCTACAAATTACTGAATAAGATGAACCATATAAGGTTTTGATGGAGCAGTAGAAATTCACTAGATTTGCAACTTTTTGATCGAGGCGTTTTTTTTTTTTATCTCAAGCCGCCTCCGAGCTTGAACCGCGGTAGAGAATCACAAATTATTAACGACCTAGTAATTATCCTTGCACCCCGTCTTATGCAAGCTATACGCGAATTCTTTGCTGATCGTGGAGTTACTTTCCAATCGCAATTAAATTTTGGAGCGTATCAGAGCCGACGTTGCGTAACTCCTTGGTGATGCTAATCGTCTATCCGTTGTAGGCAAACCTGGCGTTAAATGGCCTCGAGATGGGAATTCAATGAGCTAGCCGAGGAATCTAATTCTACCTTGATCGAGCACATATCTGCAGTTCAACTCATATAGTCACCAAAAAGTTGATAAAAGCAAGACCGTCGAATACTCCACACACAGATTCTGAACGCCTGCAGGAGGTACCTGTTGTCAAAAATTAGGCAAAAAATTTACAAACTGAAGCGCGGTAGATGTGAGTGCTTGGTGAACAAGGATCAAGTTTACGAAAATTTACGATTTACGACCCAACATGTCATAAATCGTAAATCGTAAAAAATTCCCAAAAATTGCCTGAATCGCACACCTCTATTCGGAATGATGGGCAAGCTTTTTTCAGTGATTTCTATTAGCTTTTCTGTTGAAGTTTAGCCGGAAAAAACGGCTGATTTATTCTCTTTCCAATGAAATGGAAAGGACGTTTTGCTTCCTGGTTAATGAAGGCCATGAAGTAACCCTTGGCTCCCCGAGGAACGCTTAATAGAGATTTTTTCGAAGGCTTCCTTCCCTTGCGATGGAAAGAAGTTTCAGTTGCTTCCAGGGCTTTACTGAGACTACACGGTAGGAACGCTTTCAAGTTTTCTCAGTTCCGTTTGGAGCGCTTAATAGAAGATTTTCGAAAACTTCTTTCCCTAGCGGTGAAAAGAAGATTTAGATGCTTCCAGGGCCCTGAGAGAACACGGTAGGAAGGCTCTGTTGTTAAAGCTCTCCTGGTTTCACGAGGAATGCTTACTGGAGTACTTTATTAGACTCTGTCTCTCACTGGGGAGAGCTAGCGCAAAAACTGGGGACGGGTGGCGCAGAAACTTTTGCGTGGGTTTGAACCCACGGCTGATGCTTCATTTTGGTGGTTCACCACGGTTGTGTCTTTAGCAACTTGTAATAATAGGTTTATGACTTTGTCACTTCAAGAGCACGACACGAGTATCACATCGCAGCAGGTTATGAGTGTAGATAACAGTGGAAAGGCGGAGCTTCAAATATCTCCGATTGCAGCCAATGGGCGAACTACTTCTGGTCCTGAAAGGCGTCTAGAGTGGATTACTTGAGTGTAATCTCTATTACCTACTTGCGGTACCTCTGAGATACGCCTGTGGATGTTACTTAATTATACTTATCCTAGCAGTCCAATTTGCTGCCTATTATACTACAATACATTCATAGGTGTAGACCCTAGTTGGGTATTCAAACAGCTTTCCTGATAACGGATATTGAAGGTAATTCAACATTTATTAAATTTATAGGGCTATTTCAGCTTATTAATGGAGAATTTTCAACACTGCGCTCTGGGGAGGGGCAGGCCACGAGCTTCCACCCTCTTGAAGGTAGCAGTCGGATAAGGTGACGTGGAATTTCCCACATTGTACACAACCTGACGCGAGCAAAGGCAAGTTGCAACGAGAAGAGCCTAGGTCAAACGCTACATCGTGCGCGAACTAAACGTGTAAAAACTCGTCCTACAAAAATGCCAGGTCACCTGTATTTGACCACTGATGGTCTATTCTTACCTAACTTGCATTGCGCCGAATTTTCTTGCGAACTGGATACCTTTAAAATCGACTGAACTTCGTTCAAATCAAACACGATGTTTTAAGTAGGACTGGACAAATCGTTGGGTCAGAAACATTATCTCGAAAGAGAGCCTAGACATGGCGTGTAAACAAAAACACAACCATAAAGTTCGATCATTTTACCTACCATTAGTTTTCGTGTAAATTTGCTACTAAACAAAACCAAAGGTCAATATCTTCTTGTCCGTCCTCAACGGTTTCCTGCTTAGCGGCGGGGTCCGCTTTTCTGGAATGGTGACTCATCTTCATGCGATCAACCGCTTGCTAGGGGTGGATACCAGCGTCCTTCAGGCCCACGTGTAATGTATCAAGCCAACGCTGCTTAGGCCGCCTTCTGGGCCGTTTTTCAGGTACATCTATGTTGAGGCTTGTCTTCCGAACGGTGTCATGTTCGCACAAAGAGCCTGGCCATTCCACCGTAGGCGAGCTTCACGTAGCTCATCGGTAATTGGAACGACGCCAACTCTTCGACGTATGGAGACATTGCGAACGTGATCTAAACGCGTGACACCAGCCGTCCAGCGCAGCATTTTCGCTTCCATTACGTTGAGACGGGCATCAACCACTTTGGTTGCAAGCCAGCACTCAGCATCGCACGTCGCTACTGATTGGAGAACGGTTCTATAGATCTTCAACTTAAGGCGTTATAGAATTTTCCTGTCGCATAGAACGCCTGTCATTGAGCACCATTTTTACCACAGTGCACCCACGCATCAGTTCTCCTCGAACGTCAGACTACCATCAGATGCGATTGCAGATTCAACGCACATGAGGTTTGTCGTCCGTACAGGGGCAGTGCCATTGATCTCAATATACCCGCTCACGTTTACGTCTGTCGTTAAATATTCCGTTTTTTCACTTTGTCATCGCTTCATCTGCATGCAACGATGTCCAGATAATAGGCTTTTGAAGGTCTTTTGAAACTGCATCCACTACGACAATGAAAAGGAGCGGGGAAAGCGCAGATCCTTGGCGAGCAAAGACGTAGACAGGGAAGTTCGCCGGTGTGTCGTCCGGCGCTCACAATCTACTCTTTGGGTAGGAGGAAGGTATGCGCACCCACTCAATAAGCTCTTCGGGGACGCCTTTCTGTCGTAAGGCGTACCATACATATGACTTCACGCGATAACGATCGAATGCTTTCTCTAAGTCAAGAAAAGCTATGTGTAGCGGTTTCTGCTTTTCGCGATGTTCTTCACCAGAAGGTGAGCAACATGTATGGCATCAATATTGCCACAGCCAGCAACGAAGCCACACTGATTGGTGGAAAGCTGAACGACCTATAGAATTCGTCCATCCACTCATACTGTGCGAAAGCAATCGGATTGGACCGTAACTTGTGCAGTCCGCAGGACTGCCCTTCTTCTTTCCAGTCAGGATCGTTATGCTTTCGAGCCAATTGCCAAATACACTCTTCTCCGCAACAACCTGGTTGAAGAACTTCGTTAGCCACTCAGCAGGGTGCCAGCATCTCGATTTCTATAGGTCGGCAGCTAAGTCGTCCGCATCCGTTGCTTTAGCTGACTTCATTTCTTTAAAACTGCTTGTGTCTTCTCAGAGGGATTTTCAGTACAGCGTGCGTAGGAGGGATAGAAGGGATCGGCGGATGGACAAACCCTGCTGATTTTCTCGACATAGTCATGCAATCGCTCCATAGCCCTCTTGCGGTTCGTCAGTAGATGGCCGTTCTCAATGCTCAAGAGGTATATCTTCGATCTCGGGAAGGCGGGCTTTGGCAAGCCGATAAAGATGTCGGTCACCATCGCGAGTCTCGAATTGACATCATAGTGATGAGTCTTTTGCAACGGCAACGGCAACGGCTTTCTTCGCGTTCTCTCTCGCTTGTTGATGTACATGCCAACTTTCGGCTGTTTTCTCACTGAGAAGAGCATGATATATGCTTTTGTTCTTTTGTTCACTTGAACTACTCCCGTGACTGCCACAGCCATGCCTGCTTCTCGATCTTACTCTGCTCAGGCTTTGTCATGCCTACTTCGGAACGTGCAGCTTGTAGCATCGAAACAGTTGCATGTTTCCATGTTTCCTCAACAGTAGTAACCGTCGGCAACCGAGTACAATATCGCTCATAACTAGTGTCGCATTTGGCGTCGGCGACGCTCGCGAGCGTCGCCGACGCCAAATGCGACACTAGTCATGAGCGGTATTGTATGAGAAACAACAGCTGGGCACTTCTCTTTTGTCCGCCACCACTTGGTCCTTGCTGGACAGCATCGCTCGACCTGCCCCAGCCTCGGAGGTGTGAATTTTAGGTGTGCGGATCAGCGCACGGTGCCGCATGGCAACAGTCACGTATGACACAACCATCGCATCTGTGGCCAGCTTTCGATCGCAATGCGTGCCAAAGATAAAGTCAATCTCCGTCTTGGTATTTCCGGCAAAGAAAGACAGGATATGGGAGTCACGCGTTTGAAACATTGTTTTCGCGATGGTGAGGTTATGCGAATCCGCATGCTCAGAATTTGCGCACCATCAGCGTTACATGCTCCGTAGCCTAAGCCGCCGTGACAACTATAACCATCTTTCGCAGTTCCAACATGACCGTTGAGATCACCTGCCATAAAGACAGCGTTTTCTGACGGCACCTCTGTTGTCTTCGCATCAAGTATGGCCCAAATCTCATGCTTGGTTCGCTCGGAGCAACCTATCTGATGAGCTGCGCAGAGCAGAAGTGATACATTCGCATCATATTCCGGGAAAACATCTATTGTCCGTAAGATTTTTCTGCAGTAGTGTATTGTGTGACATTCTTCTGACATATACAGTTTAATTCCATAGTGGTCCAAACGTTTGTAAGGTGCTTGGTTTAAATTAAATAAAGTCCATGTTTACTCAGTTCAAACCAAGCAGCGGCTTTGATCTGGTAAGGCCGAAGTTAAATTTTTGAATTGAATTGAAAAGTTCATCTAAATCTCACTACGGGAAAACGGTATATAAACTGTCTCAGGAAGATAGCTAAACATTTACTACTTAAAGAGGGTGCGTACCAATAACCGCGCGCAACTAATTTCAGAATGTCTGTTAACTCGGGAGCTTGAGCAAGGCCATTTCCTAACTTTAAAGGCGCTCACAATTTATTAAACGAAGGAGCATCGTTCCACAATATCAGTTAATTACATAAGGAACATGACTGCATTGTCTACTCCTCCAAACTTTGAATATTACGTATTTGTCTGTGCTCAATCGCTTTCCCTCTGCTAGTCTTGATATCAACGTTTGCTTTTATTGTTATTAAACAGGCGTAATAATCCAAGTTTGTGGTAATCAATAAGTTGTTCACTTACTGGTTGGTTGCCTTGCAGAGACGAATCAGTCGTGATTTTGCTGTACTTTGCATGTGATTTGCTCCACGCTATGAGGTAAAGTCTCTAGAAGTGGGCTTGCCGTTACAACCGTTTGTGCGACATCATGCGAACGACTGTTGTAGACGATCACATTTGCGAAAAATACTATTTATGAACCAAAATGTCGTACATACACTTGTCTCGTTACACTCTTTCTTCACCTGCACGACGGATCAATGATTTTTTGCTCCACGGCTATATTTCCTTGATTAGCTATCAACATGTAATGTAATAATTTAATAAAATGAAATCAAAAACTGACAGTGGTAGAAAGAAATATTAGGTTGGTGCATAAGTTCTCAGACATTTGATCCCTCCTTAATTGAAAGCGCATTTTCCCGCAAAATTTCTCACATATATCAACGCGTAAATGATCGATCGATAGAGAAAGGAAAGGGCTACAGAACTGTTCCTAACATTTACTTCTGCGTTGTTATCGTCAGCTGTTATGGCTAAGCAATTCATCCCAACTGAGATGCATACATATGCACGTCATGTTATTCCTGCATCAATCTGGCCTCAATGCCAACGAATCGTATCGTCGCCTGAAGGATGTTTACAATGAGAGTGCTCCTGCTCGAAGTACTGTGTACCAGTGGCTCTCGAAGTTTGCAGTTGGTGAATTCTCCGTTGAAGATAATGAACGAGAAGGGCGCCCGATGTCACTGGATTTGGATGGCCTCCGAAGTAGAATGGTAGCGGACCCATACCAAACCACTCGCGAACTATCAAGAACTCTTGGTGTTAGTCACTCAACAGTCGTTCGAGAATTGAAGTCGATTGGCAAGGTGCAAAAATTGGGTCGCTGGGTACCTCACGACTTGACACAACATGACATGGATCGCAGAGCCGATGTCGCTCTGTCTCTCCTTACCCTCAGACGTACCCACGGATTCCTGGACAACCTTGTCACCGGGAATGAGAATACTCTACTCTAATTATCACCGGCGTGCACAGTGGCGCAACTGGAGAGGCAGAGGACGTTCCGAAACCCGACCTTCACGTGAAAAAGGTGATGCTATGCATTTGGTAGAGCATTCTTGGCGTAGAATACTGGGAGCTGCTGGACGAAGGGGTAACAGTGACGGCAGAGGTTTACGTCAACCAACTGAGGAAGTTCAGGGCCCACCTTCAAACCACACGAGGAGAGCAAGTGAAGGTGTATTTTCAACACGACAACGCTAGACCGCATATTGCTAGAGCGACTGCGGCTGAGTTGGCGGACTACGGATGGACCGTTCTTCCACATCCACCTTACTCATCAGATCTCGCTCCTTCTGATTATCATTTGCTTTCAAGCCTTCAACGCTATTTGGACGGCCAGCAATTCAGGAACCGAGAGGATGTCAAGGAGGCACTGCTCACATTTTTCGATTCACAACTGGCCACGTTTTGGAGAAAAGGCATCCATGACTTACCAGCACGTTGGCGAAAGACAATTGATGTAAGGGGTGGTTACTTCAAACGATTTGATGTTGTTGTTCGTATGTTGTGATAATAAATATTTCATGCCCCAAATGTCCGAGAACTTATGCACCAACCTAATAGAATGAAATCTTTCCAGCGGTTTGAGTTGGTCATTATTTTTATATACTTCATGATCGGTTTTCATATTTTCTTCTAATAGGTTTTTCCTGCTCGACCGAAACTAAAGCTGGACTTGCACCTATTTTCCAAAGAAGGATTGGGGAAAGGCTTTTTGGTGCTGGTTGAATAGACTACATTCTTAAGAAAGCTTTTTAGATGGTTTTTAAAAACACTCCTTCTATGTTGCAAATGAACTTATTCTGTTTGAGGGAAGATCCAGGCCTACTTACAAGCGCCACTCATGGAACACGACCTTCGAGATGAAGATGAGGGTTGCGAGACGTTGCCAAACAGCACCAGGAAACGACCGTCGTTTTTCATGTGCAAAGAAGGTATGCGCATTCCATATATGGTCAAATCTACTTCGTGGAGTTTGTGTGCAACCAAAAGGCTGCAGCCGGCGCAATCTATAATTGTTCATGTTAGCTTGCGAAATGGAGGTGACAAAAGTAGCGCCGGGTTTACTCGTCCGGGCTCATTCTCGAACTTGGCATGTGGTGCACCCGAAACAAAATAATTAATGTGAGAATTAAGGGTGGTGGTGGTTGAAAATTTCAGGAAATGCTTACTTACCTTCTTTCTCCTCATTGGCGAGTTTGAGGGCGGCCTCGGAGTCAACACATAGTTGTGGGTGGCATGGAGCGGCATGCGTCACCAACGACTTTCCCACATGTCGAACGATCAACAGTTATTTCTTTAGAGCCCTCTAATCAGAGCTCTTGTTCACCGAAGTCTTCCTCTACAATATCGCGCAAATTCTTTGTTTTTTCTTAAATTTTTGTACTCAGTATAAATAAATGCTTGCGGAGAGTTGGTGGTTAATGAGAAAGAATGTCCTAAAAGTGAATACTGCGAGTAATTAGATTAAACATCTGGTGAGAAAAAAAGTCAACCTAACTAAGCAGTGTTTAGTGTTACTATGATAGCCGCAGCAAGCTGAATTCAGATCTTTTGAGAAAAAGGAGAGGAGATTTCCGGATTTCGCTGAAATCGGCTGGTGGAGTGGCCGAGGTAGACGCCAGTGACAGTCTTCGAGAGGTGTAAATCAATTAAGGGCTCTCCGCTGCCGCTTAGCGGACAAAAATGTACGAATACACTGCAAGTGAAAATGTATGTAGGGCTTAGGGCTATGTAAGATTTTTGAAAATGTGTGTAGGGCTTACATAGCCGTAAGCCCTACACACATCTTTAAAAATACACTTCACACTAATAAAACATCCTATTAACCCACCCGAACTCGGTGGCTGTCCTGGGACTCCAATGCACCCAAGTCCGGTACCTGTCTTTTCGTTACGACTTCCGACGACCAGCTGATCCTGGGCTGCGACGACTCCTTCACCTGTCAGCTGAAAAAGACAACGTTGAATAACGAAATAAACGAAAACCGAAGTCCACTCCTGTGGACAGAGTTTAATACTTGCAGTACAGAACGGACAATACAATAGTTGTGTAAACAGCCCTCTGACTGCTGCTTACACAACCCTACATACATGTTTTTAAACCACATTTCAAAACATTGAGACAAATCCACTAACTCACCAAATTTGAACGGCTGTCCTCCGACTTCCGACGACGAGTCGACTCTGGGACGGCTCCTACACCTGAAACACACATGATAGACGGGTTCAATTAACAAACGAGAACGAAACAGCAACGAATACCAGCACGAACGACGCGAAACATCGAGAAACAGCAACGAAAACGGAGGCAAATCACACGAAACATCGACAAACAAGTGGACTCCAAAGGGCAACCCCGCGCACCAGTCGGAACAACCGCTCACACCCTCACGAGACACATTACGTCACCTCCGGTGCTCGCGCAGGCTGAAATCGCGGTGGGACCCACGTACGCCGCAGCACCTAAGTAGTACCTGGGCAGTACCTTGGCAGTTGGTTGCCGCAACGCGCAGCACCTTGGCAGCACTCCACTTGCAATTGTTGGGCAGTAGGGCATGTCCGGCCAATAGTTGGCGCCGACGGGAGGAGCGAACGCTCCTGCAGAACTTCCGCAGCACCTCCGCGGCACCTCCCGCTTGGGAAGTCATTTCGCAACGGCGCCGTACCTCCGCAGGACCTGCTGCAATTCCTCCTCCGCCACACCCCTGCCCCATTGACTAATCACAACCGAGAGGCGGTCCCGCAGCACATACTGCCCAGCGACGGACCAATCTAGAAGGGGCGGAACCTACCGCGTAACAACTCCCGTTCTGTCAGAGTATAGCCAAACCTTTTCCTCCGAAACGGTAGGTCCTCCCGAAAACGTGATTGTGCCTTCACTGGTTAGTGGCGTCGTGACTTCGGCACATTTTTCTTCTGGTTGAAACATGTGGTCGTCCTCTCCTTCCACTATCTGCAACTTCCACACTTCGTCGATTTCTAGCTGTCGCACTTCGAAATCCTGTAGGATACTTGATATTCCTTCGCCAGCGTCATTTCATCTCTCGAAGGTACAGCATCCAGTGGAGATCCACATTTCAGTATGTGAATAACCATTCGAGGATTAGCAAATATTGTAGAGGTGATGTTAGCAGCAGCTTGTTATGACCGCGGGATTTCGTAAGTATAACAGAGACGACAATATTGATCGCGGTGGTAGGTCAAGTTGGAGATCATGAGGTCCCTCCTACATTATGAGTACACTGTGGTGTCACTCACCCCAGCGACAATACTTTGCAGTTGTCTAGCATCCTCCCTTTGTTTCATGTTGATCCCACGTCAAAATTTCTTACTTTGACAATGAGAACTATTGATTGGCGTGAAAGTTTCATATATCATCGTACTTTGCATGCAGGGGCATTACCGGTGCATCACGAAATGTCGACAAGGAATTAATAGTGAAAATATCTTACCGCAGCGAACTCCGAAAAAAGGTCAGATATAGAAATCTCTATGGAAATGCGATACTATGGTAAAAAAAGGCTACGTGGATGGGGAACCGAACCCTTGACGCCACGATCATGAAGCTGCCCCTCTACCACAGCGTCATCAGTACACGGCGCCAGACCCTTGCGCCGCCGTGGTAAGCTCGCTCTGCGGATCCTTAACCAATACACCCTCCTACTCCTTTGCCTCACGGATTCGGCAAAAGGAAAACATGCTCTGCTACTATTTGGAGGACGGAGAGTTCTTCCTATAGTATTCGTTCTTAACGTTCTGACGTACCGTTCAGACAGTTCCCTTGTGAGCGCCGCTTGGGAGCACTGAATGCGCAGCGAAGAGGGGGATCGAATGGTACTTGCATGAATCCACAAGAGTAACTTTAAAGCATGTTACGGCAAGTAACGGGTGGTCTTCCATTTGTTCGATAGGATCCTGCAAAGCAATGTGTTGGGCGCACGATGAGCTACAATACCGGCCTTAACTTTTGGTTTTTGGGCGGAAAAAGCGAAAAAAACGCCTTTTCCGCCGCTTTTCTGTAGCGCTCTTGAAATTGAGCGCATTGTAAATTGAAGCACATATTCGTGATCAGCACCGAGCTCTCTTCCCGATGAGCTGCAAATCGCCTAGCATAGCGAGCGTCTGAAAAATAGTTCAGTGACCTAATTTCTGCCTTGCGCGGTTGACCCCTTCCCTCGCGGGAGATAGTTACACCCACAGCTCCCAAGTAGCTAATGAAGGAGGAGATTCGGCTTATTATGGCCTATTTCTACCTTATATATAGTGACACATAGCTCTTTGGATTCCGTAGTTCATCGAGATCACAATGATATAATTTGTAAAGGATTTGATTGTATAAGTGCCATTTTAGAAAATGTCTCCACTTTGGAGAGCTCTAACTTTGGAATATCAAGTTCGTGTGCTCTTATATTCGTTTGTCCCGTTAAACATAACGGTTGAAATCAAGCCGCGAAGTTGGAACCTTAAGGGTTGAAATCTGTAGTAATTATGCGCTGGCAAAGTTGCCAACGTGGCACTTCTTTCCGGTTACCTGCGCACTTCTTCCATGGTGAAAGCGCTACAGAAGCATTTCTTTGTAGGAAAAAACACGCCGATTTGGAGGTCTATGAAAACTCTTTATAGACTTTCACAGGTGGGATTTCGATTAAGCCAGAAGACATTTCAGTCACTCAGTTACGAAGCAAACTCACCCCAAATGTGAAATGAGGGAAACATTTTTTTTTTCAAAAATAGGAGAATTACCCACGAGCGCATTCATCAGATAAATCTGGCTCGAACTGTGGTTCAAGTTCAATTTTGCGTTCATTCGCACAAGGGTTATCACGAAGCAAATGCCCAATAACCCATGTCGGCACTCAAACTAGGTGCGGAGTTAGTCCCGTTGCCTGCCCTTGTGACCCGTCGCGCCATCTGAGGACGCCGTAAATCCCCTAACGGGAGTCTTCACACTTCAGGGGTTGCGGTGCATTACTGATCCTACCAAACACCGTAGAGGTGGTGTGGTCCACGGTCTGACCATATTTTGACATTCTTCTCTCTTTTATTTCTTCTATTGCACAATTTTAGCAATACTTTGTGCGATCTTATTCGTTCTATTTCCATTTCTAGACAATTTTTTACATGGCTAAAATTTCTATTACTATTTTTTAGTTTGAATTTTTGGGCGCATGGGAGTTGAGGACCTAAATAAAGCGGAAATAGAATGCGTGGCACATCCCAGAAGGCTTTACCTTCTAATACCGGTCGTCAACCTTCTTGTAAGGACCGACTAGAAATTTATCCTCCTTTTTTAAATTTTTCTGTAATACCTGTTGAAGTACAACAGAATGCGTGCCGCAATCCGCAAAGGCACTTAGTAACGGTGACTTTTGATCTTTATCCCTTTTCGAGCCTTCCCGTGATGGCAGATAACAGCTCCTTCCTTTAGGACTTTTAGGTAAAGTTGATCGTGTTGACCACAGCTCCTCACTTACCCATATCTACCGTAACCTAACAATATCACTCGAGCTCTCATAAACAGCTCCACACATTCGTAGTCAGCATCCCACATCTACTCACCAGACAACTCGTGTCTAGCCTTCAAGCTTGTTCGGGTACACCACCTTTATCCACACCTACTGCGACCGAATCCGCCGATGTCTCTAAACTCGAAAACGGCTTTGTGGTTAGGGTCTTTAAGAATTTCCTTACACGATGTTGCGTATTTTGCCATACAATGACTTGCTGTGGCCAGCCGATGAATAAGTCAGTGCTATATGCTTCCCAGACAAGCCTGATGGCAATTCACCGGTCCCGGAGTGAAGGCTTGGTTGACCTGGGCGGGAAATCCGAACCAGGAATCTGGTATCGGGTGCACGCGATTATATGTCTTCGTCGGCATCGCTTGAGTCCTCCGTTAGCTCTGGAGTTGGGTACCGCTTCATTTCCGAACGAGTCCAGGACTTGCACCCCCTAAAAACATGAGATGAAGGAGAACAAACGAAAGCAGGAACAATCAGGCTTCGACCCATACCTTCCCCTGTCCCTGTTCTCATGAGCTTTGACCATAAGTAGGAGGCGCGCGTTGGCTCCCTACAGTCGTCCTCTCCTTTTGTTGCCGTATGCAATTCCCGCGATGCTGCAATTCTTCATCTTAAAATATGCAAGCAAATAGCAACTATAAACCATGGTGTGACAGACCTGAACAGTCGCTCGCAGTCAACAGATGTCGCGAGAATGGATAGAAACCGGTACGCCCTCCGCGCCATCAATGGGAACTCGTAGTTCCGTGCCTTCCACCACAAGAGGGGCTCAGAGTCCTTGTCTGGCCGCTGCTTTTTTAGTAAAAGCGCATATCGTTGAAGTTCCAGCTGAAAAAAACTTTAGATGTAAGGTTAACTGATTATCGATGTATTAAACGCACCTTCAATTCATCCTCCTGCGTTGATAAGCGGATCCTTTTGCTTCCCCTTTCCTCTTCATCTTTTTCGCCGACGATGGGATTCCAGAAGGAGCAGGCTCCGAATCCTTTTTGTGGTGGTTCTCCCTCATCTATTGTTTGTTCGACATCCTTTGCTGGACTTCCTTCTTCTTAAAGTGGTAATACAACGACACAGACTGGTGGATTTCCTCCTTCACTTCTTGTTACTCAAGAAATTTTTAATATTCACAAGCTGATTACGAGCTACTCATCTAAGGACATTCGTTAACTAACTAGAAATGCCTTCCATCTCAATAAGGTCATCCACAGTGTTCCTCCACTGATCCGCGTACATAACCTTTTCTTCCTCGAACGCGAAACGCGGGTCAAATAGAGTCGCGACGACCGTCTTGTTGTCGAACCATTTTGCAAAATACTTCTTTGTCTTTGAGACCAATTCGTCTCCAAACTGGCGCAGTTTTATCCTCGGGTCGTTATTGTGCCTAAATTGTGCCCTCATCAAACTAAACTCATCTATCGCTTTTATAATTGCTTACATTTCCGTTGCAGCGAGCAGCAACTTTCCACCAGCCAGTGAAAGCGATATGCTTGCGTCAGCACTGCACACCTGAATATATACATGTAGCTTGTTTAGCATTTTATTTTTCAAGAAACTGAATTTAGTTTCGGGCGGAAGGGTGGACAAGAATGTGTGCTGCTCTTACCTTCTTAGTAAGTCCATGAAATGGCTCTAAGTATTTCTGCAGCGCGTTCAGAATCTTGATTTCCTGTTGTTCAAAGGGCTCGAACCCTTGCTGTTCCATGAGTCTCTCCAGGGCTGGATACTTGAAATACGTGTGTTAGAGCGGAGAAGGTAGGTTAGAGAAAACCCAGATTCGAAAACGAAATGCGTACCGCTGTTAGAAAATCGCAGACCATGATGTAAGGCGAGTTCCAGCGTGTAGGGCAATCAGATGTTATTGTAATAGGGGGGAAGTTGTCTTCCTTCATATACCTATAAAAGACGACATTGATTTTTAAAATGAAACTGGACAACATCATGATTTATTACCTTGAAAGCATGCCCTTTAATATGGCACTTTGATTGAGCTTGGATGTGAGCTCTTTGCAGTTTCGAATGACAGGAGCAACCTGCACGGATCGCAGTGCGCTGCGTACAGCCAAATTGATAACATGGGCTGTGCACTGGATGCTGAAAATAACAAGTAAGATGTGCAATGTTGAACCATATCCATCATTATAAACACCCACTAGTTAATATCCATAGTCAGTGCAGTTTTCTTCATATTTGAAGCGCCATCTGCAATCATTGCAAAGACATTGGCGTCCTTTAAATCCAATCGTGCCAGACTGTTTCGTACTTTTTCCGCAATGAGGTCGGCCGTGTGGCTGGAAACGATTGAACTCCTTCTAAAAAAACATTCTGACAAGAACCTGATCCAACCTTTCTTGTCCCAGCGGAACACAGTCGAGGATGACATTTTCCCTTCTGTCCAACTTCGGTGAGCATATGTGGCCAGATATTGCCAGAAGTCCAGTATTCGCGTTGAACGAGGTCCAGCAATCAGTGGTTATAACAAGATGGGCGTCGTCCTGGGACACCAGCCTTTGATTGTGCCTGTCGATTTCTTCGACATAATCTTTCATTATCTTCAGTAACGTCCTTGTAGTGGCGGAACGTATGACGCGTTGAGTGACTGCACGAAGTTTTTGAAACTCCGTAGCCCTGGTATTCTAAGAGACAGGGACGCATCGGCCAAGAGTATTGCGAGCTTCTTGTTAATAGCTTTCTTGGCTTCAAGACCCATCACTCGATTGAACGAGGTTTCGATCTTCATCTGAGCCTTTGACGTCGATTCAGTTTTTACTTCCCTCTCCTCTTTCCATTTCTTCACCTCCTTGGCGTGGTTGTTTTTCAAATGCGCAAGCAGATTAGTATTAGTCTTCGAAGGTGGGATTTTGAGTTCCCTTTTGCACCACTTGCACTCTCCAAAATATCCACCACTTGCGTCAGTTTGTTTAACGAACATGTCCCATACCATACTCATGTTTCTGGCACCTGAAATAATCACACATTGGAGCTTTACTATTAATCTTGAGGCTTGAATTGGGATATGTACAGAGCTGGCCGGGTGATGTGCTCTAGGATGTGGGCAATACTGCACGTGAGACGGACCATCGCGAAGTTTCATGCTGGTGCAGAGGCAGTGAAAATGCCAAGTGGTGATTTCTACAGACTAGGATATACTGTAGAAAACTGGAAATAAGATGCCCGAAGACTTACTTTCCCTAAGAAGAGCATTTCGTAGGAGGAAATGGTGATCGAGGGAACAGTTCTACAAGTGTCTCTGACTTTTCCAGGCTTTGATGGACGCGACAACGCCGAAACTTCTGCCGTAATAAAATTGATGACCATCTTGGTCAACAGCCGAAAGGGTCCCATTTATAGACTCACTACGAAGATTTAGTTAGCCGTCCGGACACTCCGGCAATTAGTGGGAATTCCGCCCCTGCCTATAGACTTGGTGGCGCGTGGTGAGAAGCTGGACTCTGAGGTGCATCCAATTTCAGATTCTTGGTTTGAATTTACCACTCAGGCCAATCGAGCATCCGTCCGTGGCCGGTGAATCGGTACCAGACTTGGGTACTAAGCGGGCTGGTGCCAGTATGGCACCGGCAAGTTATCTTAACCTGTTCACGACAATGTCCCGACGCTAATGTGCGGCATCCGATAACTCAAAGCGAGTCAGACCAGATCGTAACAGTTTTTCCTGTGACAGTTCTTTCCTGTTCTTGCACTATACATTGTGACTGTTGTGAATACCCAACTAGGGTCTACATCTACGAATACATAATAGTATAATATAGAACAAATAGGAATGAATGATAAGGCCCAGCATACTTAAGTGAACACTCTAAGATAAGTATCATTGAATAACATCCACAGGCATAACTTAGGGGTACCGCAAGTAGGCAATAGGGATAGCGCTCAAGTAGTCCACTCTAGGCGCGGTGCCCCCTTTCAAGACCAGAGGTAGTTGGCCCCATTAGCTAACTATCGGAGATATTTGTAGCTCCGCCTCTGCATATTGTCTATATAACCTGCTGTGATGTGATATTCGTGTTGTGCTCTGATAGTTACAAAGTAATAAATCACTTATTACAATTGGCTACAGACGCATCCGTTGGTGAACCACCAAATTGGTGCATCAGCCGTGAAGTCAAACCCACGCAAAAGTCTGCGCTAGTTCTCCTCAATGAGAAACAGACGAAAAGCTTTCTTTGCGAGTTCTCTTCGGAGAAACCAGAAAGCATCTCTAAGTCCTTCGCGAGTTCTCTTCGGAGAAACCAGGACTTGATTGTCAGCTGTGCTAGTTCTCTTCGTGAGAAGCAGCCGACAATTCTAAATTTTCCTCTGCGAGTCCTCTCACGAGGAATCAGGAAAATATAAAAGATTTCTTTGCGAGTTCTCTTCAGGGAAACCAGAGAGGGAACGAATTTCCATTCCGATCAAGGAAAGGAAATCGAAAGAATACCTTCTTCGCGAGTCCTCTACCAAGGAACCGGAAGGAAATTCTAAATTTCTTAGCAAATTCTCATCGAGGATCCTAAGAAAGAAGAAAAAGACCCGCGTGGCAGGAGGACACTTCTACTTCGAACCTATCGAAGTAAAATTTAGAGTTTGAACTGAGAAACTTTTCGAAGACGTGCCAGAAGCAATAGAGATGGCAGAAATACAAGTTTTCAAGACAAAGATCACCAACGCTTGCGCACTTATCAAGTCAAGCGAGCCGGAAATCAATCGTCTCGACCAGCCGTTCGCCTTCCCGGAAGAAAGGAAGGAATGCGAAGCATATATCAGGGAGAAAACGGCACAGCTGAACCACCTGATGAGGATCGTAATGAGCAACAAGCAGTACCACGACAACTGCTTAAAGGAAGCTATTGAAATAATTAGTTCACGTCCCGATGAGAAAAAGCGTGAAAAGCTCATGACGAATTTAAATGACCACTTGCAAGCAGAATCAAACGAGCTTGACATCACGGTCATCCGTTGGCAGAACAAGGTGGACTTCAGAAAGGATGAACTGTCTCAACAAACAATTTTAATTGCCAGCTGTCAAGAAGGTAGCAACGGTAACCGAGTGTAGCTGGCAATAGTGGCAGTAATTAGACATCGACGAATGGAGTCGCACCTTCACAGGAGCGCACTGTCACGCTCAGACGTCTGCTTCTTGAGGTTCCAACATTCACAGGGAGCTTCAGAGAATTCCCCACCTTCTGGTCGGTGTTCGAGTCGCTTATACATAACGACGTAGATCTAAATGACCAAGAGAAATTCCTGTTTTTAAAGCAGGCTCTTAAAGGGAAAGCCGCAGCTTCCATTAGCTGTGTCCCTGTAATTGGGGATCAGTACTACGTAGCCCTCAGTATCCTCAAAGAACAATACGACAGATCGGGAAGTATAGCCGATATTCTCATTAGCGAGATCGAAAAAATCCCGCGGGCTCACGATACACCCAGAAGTTGTCGTGACACCCTATCCGCCATAACCTCAAGAATCATACACCTCGAGCAGACCGGTGTAATGCGGATCGAGTATGGCGCCGCCTGATCCTCTCTAAATTTACAGAACACATCTGTAGCACCGTAATAAGGAAAGAAAGCGTTGCCGCTATATCCTTCGAAGTAAAGGATATCACTGAGGCCATAGACGAGATCATCACTATCCAAGAAACTACGGAACTCACAACGAATACTATATTTGGAAACGAAACCCAAAGAACAAGCAACTTCAGAGAACCGACTGAGAATCAAAGGACAAGCAACTTCAGAAGGCCACACGATAGGCCAACACAATCTAAAGCTTCCACCACTCAGAGAATTTCGAGCAAATGTTTGTGTGGAGATTTGCACCCAGCTCAACGCTGCGCAAGCTTCACTACGCCTCAGGCTCGACGGATGGAAGCAAAGCGACAGCGCGTATGCTGGAGATGCTTCGACAATTCGCACAGTTCAAAATACTGTACCAAAGCCGGAAGATGTCCGAAGTGTGGTGAGGATCACCACTCCTCACTCTGCATTCAGTCTTTTAAAGAGACTGAACATTCCAATCATTCAAGGAGACCAAACGAACCGCAACATTCGGGTAACCAATCGACACGCACTTCGCAACCATGGAATACCAGCAGATACAGGCCTCAACAAGGAAGTGATCGACCAGTACGTGATAACAGTCATGTGCAAGCACTTCAGAATTCTACTCCGTTAGATGATACGGCTACACCGAGTCGACCGCTCCAAGGGCAGTGTGTGCTACAAATGGCTTCAGCACTGATCTTCAACGAAGCTCAAATGGATTACCAGCCTATCACAATCCTTCTCGATTCAGGAGCTCAAAGAAGTTTCATCAAAGCACAGATTGGAGCGACGTTGAAGTTGTCAGTAGTGAGTTCAACTTCTTTCACTACAATAGGAATGGGAGAGCTACACGAAACCTTCAACTCCAACGAAGTTTGTGTGACACTGAAAAGTCGACATGGTCCTAAGAAACTGCAACGCCTGTCCCTCTTCACAAAGGATAAGTTAACGTCGTCTACGAAAACCGCAGAACTATCAGATGCAGATAGGAAGTTCATCAAAGCGAGGCGAATAACGGTTGCTCAAGCCAACTTGTCATCTTCGGAGGTATCTCCTGACCTACTTATTGGGCAAGATCTTCTGAATCAAGTAATCGAACACGACGTACCAATTATCAAGCTGCCGTCTGGATTGATTCTCACCTCTACCATTTTCGGCTACACCGTTTCCGGTACTAGTGAAACCTATGCCTCAGGAACAAATGGCAAAAATCCTCAGTGCAGCTCACTTATCGTCGCAACACCGGTCACGTCATCCAGAGACGACTACAAGAAGGAAGTAAAGCACCTCTACGAACTGGAATCGCTCGGTATCAACACCAACAATGAAACCGACGAAGCAGCTGTTATCAGCTTTATGGATGAATACAGAAAGTCGATTTCTATCAAAAATGGAAACATTGTCGCCGGATTTCCATTCACCGATGAAGTTAGTGGTCTAAAGGACAACTTCAACGTAGCGTTTCGCAGGCTTCAGAGCCTTCTGCGCAGCCTGCAGGGAGACAAAGAGAAGTACAGTATGTGCAATGAGACATTCCTCAGCTATCTACGTGAAGGAATAATAGAAGAAGCGAAGGACAATTCGAACAGAGTAGCGACATTCAACCTACCCCATAGGCATGTGTGGACACCATCAAAGTCTACTCAACTCCGCGTGGTTTTCGATGCTTCATCGCACGCAAAAGACGAACTCAGTCTCAATGATGTGATTTATGAAGGACACTCACTAACGCCTCTCATACATGAGGTATTGCTCCAGTTCCGAACACATCTCTACACAATGGTAGCAGATATACAGAAAGCCTTTCTGCAAATCAGATTGCCGGAGGGCCACCGTGATGTCACAAGGTTTCTATGGGTGAACGACGCCCCAAAACCAGCAATAGGAAGTAACCTAAAGCACTTTCGGTTCTGTGGAGTACCTTTTGGTATCAACGCCAGTCCTGCAATCCTAAACCAGTGCATACTGAAGTACATAGAAGGGTTATAATCCGAGATTTCCCAAGAACTATCTAACTCACTTTACGTAGACAACGTGTTCTTGGAACGAAAAAGTCCGGATGACCTTTTCCACAAGTACAGCGAATCGAAGAGACTATTCTCCTCTATAGGAATGAACCTCAGAGACTACCTCTCGAATTCGGCTCATGTGAACATGGACATACCAGAATCGGATAGAGCCAGCTCAACGGAGATCAAAGTGCTTGGAATACTGTGGAATGCTATGGAGGACACTATATCTATAAAATGCGGCGAAAAACCAACGAACAAAATCTCCAAAAGGACGATACTAAGTCAAATAAATGGCTGTTGTTTCGATCCTCTGGGGCTGCTGACGCCACCTATGACACCTGCAAAAATCTTTCTTCAAGATCTTCACAAAAAGAAGTATGGATGGGATTCTGCTCTCTCTGAAGAAGACGAATTGTTATGGAAAGCCATAAAGTCGAAAATAATCGGCTTTTAGGTTACGCTGAGGAAAGTAGTGGAAAACAACAGTTCCACATCTCATGCACTGTCAGTGTTCGTCGATAGCTCCAAATAGCTCCAAACGAGCGTATGCATGTAGCATATACGTGACAACTACATCATGCCACAATGTTAAGGAATCGCGCTTGTTCACTGCGAAATCCAAGATAGCACCCATAAACAAGGTGCAAACGATATCTCGTCTCGAGCTGTTATCAATCTTCATTGGACTGGACTAGGCCTTGTTGAGTCAACTATCCAGAAGGTAAACGTGAAGTTCGAGAAAATCAGCATATTCAGCGACTCCACCATTGCTCTGTGCTGGATACAAGGAAACAGGCGCCTACCACCTATTGTTTCTACGCTTGTACAGAAGATCTCCCTTATCACAAAGAGACTTCGAGAATTCATCGACGTCACATTCTTCCATGTGCCCACGCAGGAAAACGTGGCCGATTGCGCAACAAGAGGGGTCGGAAAAAGCGACTTCATCAACCATCGATGGTGGAGAGGCCCGATTTGGCTAAATATCCCATGCGAAAATTGGCCGGTCAAGGAAGCAAGTATCTTATGCAAGCAGAATGACGAAGGAACGAGGAAATTGAAAGCGGATAAGGACACTATGGATCCACATATCCACCCGTCTCTTCAGTCTTCTTCTATAATCTATGACACTGGTGCACTATCGAGAACCGAACAGTTAGCGACGGTTTTGACGACCATTAAGCGAGAACTGAGCAACTGTACTGACGTCACTGGAACTGCTCGACGGAAGCAGTGTCGCCGAAGTGATGTGACAAAAGTGGCGAGCGAGCGCCAACATAAACAGCTACTCATTTACGTGGATGAAGGAGTAAGAAATCCGTCAAGGAAGCGACGCTCTGGAAGGAAAACCACAAGATACAAATGGTGCACCTCAAATTCACACAAGGACTGCGGAAAGAGGGAGATTCTTTGAAATCTCTACCAAATTCGCAAAATTGTTGAATTCTATTGTTGTATTACTTGTCTGTCCTATCATGTTTACCGATCCCTCTACGGTATTATAATGTTGTATTTCTATCGCTACCGCTACTTGCCCCTCGCCCCAGTGTTGTGAATACCCAACTAGGGTCTACATCTATGAATACATAATAGTATAATATAGAACAAATAGGAATGAATGATAAGGCCCAGCATACTTAAGTGAACACTCTAAGATAAGTATCATTGAATAACATCCACAGGCATAACTTAGGGGTACCGCAAGTAGGCAATAGGGATAGCGCTCAAGTAGTCCACTCTAGGCGCGGTGCCCCCTTTCAAGACCAGAGGTAGTTGGCCCCATTAGCTAACTATCGGAGATATTTGTAGCTCCGCCTCTGCATATTGTCTATATAACCTGCTGTGATGTGATATTCGTGTTGTGCTCTGATAGTTACAAAGTAATAAATCACTTATTACAATTGGCTACAGACGCGTCCGTTGGTGAACCACCAAAGTGACCAATTAATGGGTGATGAAGCTTCTTGGTTTAGTTTTCCCCACAATGAAATTTACCAATACCAATTGCAGACGCTATGGGCAAGCGAAAAGACGCATTGCCGCGAACGGGTTACAACGCGGTTAAGTTAAGTCAGCAAGACCACGGAGTTCCCTCTCTTGCTTAGGAACTGTAAATTGTCTGGCCACCGCAAGTCACTGTTTAGGCCAAATAAGTATTCAGATCGCCCCCACGACATCCCGTTCAAGTAGAATGCATGCCGCATCCCAAAAACGCTTGACTGATGCAGTCAATCACGTGCTTCACTCTTTTGTCGTTTACGTATAGACTAGTCTCTCCTGGCCCTATCTATAATTCAGAAGTCGGCAGTGCTTGTGGTCGCGCGGAAGCGCCCTATCCAGTTCAGAGAGTCAGGTACTGCAATGTCTTCGTGTTTCATTGTTGTTGTTTATCGAGGAATTCTCATGAGGAGGGATGCAATCTCCTATTGTGACCTTTGCAGCGAGAGAAACCGCTAATCGGACTCAACACCTCATTCTATCGCATGAAATTATTCCTTGAACTTACCATTAGAAAAGTGATAGGACCAGCACCAAAGCACACATGAAATATCTCCCAAACAAGCAAAATTTACGAACATGCGCAGTCCTACATGATGTCGCGCTGCAGTTCCTACTCACCAGTAACCTTATAACAGTAGAAAGGCTAGTACTAGTTGTCCGCCGTAATTTTAAGGCGAAATCGTAATCGTTGCGGGGCCTAATGTGGCAAGCAGTAACAGTTAATGACGTAGACCCAAGTGAATTTAAGGTTAATCATTGAGGCAAAACGCAGTCTGTATCCCTTTTCTAATCAGTCCTCACAGGTCTGTGAGCGTGCTGGCGAAATTGTTGAATAGAGAAAGCGTGGCCAAATGTAACAGCGTAAACCTTTCTTCAACCGTCCTGCCTATCAGACTCCACGTGCTATAGAACACAGGAGAGCGAGGCACATTTACTCTGAAAACGATTAAATGCAGGTGTATTTGGTTGCTGCAAGGCCTAGAAAAGCAGAGTGCTTGAAAATGAGTGCAGACTCTACGGTCCTGACGCCGCATTGGATGGGGAAGGAATTCGAAACATCGTTTAGGCAATCTAAACAGCTAAAGCCCAACTAGTATGCTTCATCAAATGAACGAATAATGAAGAAAGCAGTGGGACGGGAATGTATACGTCCTCTCGTTGATCTGTTCCGGGTTTGGCACCAATCCCGATTCACAGGGGTTTGGAGTAAGAAAGAGGATCGTTATCGTTATCGAACATTGCTCACAGGGCATGATCGGGTCACCGTATATCTTTACTATCGCGGAATAGAAGGGGAACAAAACATGACTGAATGGTAGATTCTAGGCTGAAATTTGATTCAGTAGAGAAACTTAATCTTGACCATTTGTACTTTATGTTTGTTTTGTAAGATATGATATGCGTACCAACGTGCAGAGATGTTTTTCATCACAAAGCATGCAGTATATTTAAGGCTGCAGTATCCATGACAAGCTTTCATGGACTATTAGCTCAAGCTGTACTTCACTCTTGCCAGTTTTTCATTACCTGTC
>OX377206.1:66435129-66611626 GCA_947396885.1 Heligmosomoides polygyrus polygyrus | reverse complement strand
TAGGCAGGCTCTCGCGTGCACCTCAAATAAGGGTTATTGGTTCGGGTCCTGCCCAGGCCAACAAGCCTTGCATCCTGCGGAGTCGCTGATTTGCTACCAGATTTCTGTTTCAAGGATAAAACACTATCTTACCATCGGCTGGCCACCGCAAGTCATTGTTTAAACCAAACATGCATTCAATTTGCCTCTACGACATTCCTAGAAGTAGAATGCGTGCCGAATCTCCAGAACGACTGACGCCGTCTTCTACCTTATAATATAGCTTTTGTGGAACTGTAGTCGTTGTAGAAACGAAATCCCGAAGCAGAGCATTCAGACCACGGAGGAGCAGAAGAGCATAGCGTGACGAAAATTACAAAGCCGACTTCATGAGCTACTCTTCTGCACCAGGAGACACCCGACGTGGCAGAAGACAGAAGCGCACCCTGTTGACCCTCACGCCCATCCTGCAGACGCCCGAGCTCTTCCCTACTACGCCACCTGTGCACTGCGCTTGGCCACGATACGAGCCCTCATCCCGCGCGCGCCCGTCAGCTGTGGAGCACGTGAATCAACAGGGCGCACCCCCGCGACTTCCGTCGCCCCTAACTCTGCGCAGAGTTGTATTGGGGTCGAGATACCTGCAGTTTGTTACTTCCCAGAGAGAGGCGGTTCTGCCCATATACAACATTTGCGCCGTTCCGACCTACCGTTGAGATAGTATCCTGGTCAGACTCTTAACTGCAGCGTGAAGGACGAATAACGTCCGTTTGAAACGCCGCTTGAACCATCATTTTCAATTTTTTTTGTTAACAATTCTTACTCTTCCTCGGCACAGGCGCAGTAATAAATGTGGAATGCTTGGTACCTCCCAAACAAGAATTTACCTTTATCCTTCTTTCTGCTGTCCTTCATCCTTTACGTTATTACGTTTACGGCGAAAATAGCTTCCAGAACTGCTTGAGTGGAATGCAAAACTGGTCCAGATCGAACTAACCTTTATGCCCATACTCTAAGATCTAAAAAAACGTCTGATACTATATAGGAGCGCGCTAAGAGCTGTCGATCGTCGATGTGGCAGAAATTACTGACAGGAACAGGTGCATAAAATTAGCGTAGAATAGGTACACAAAATACTGGAAAATATCCAGACGTCTCCAGCGAGCGCCTTAATTCAGAAGACCATGTCACAGATTGATCAGGCAATCAATATCGGTTGGTACTATCCATACTTTTATCGGTGAAAGTGGTTTTCTCTCAGAGTTCTCCAGGCGTTATCAATGTACCAACGAGGTTGTTATGATAAATATTCTTCATTCGTGGCCTAATCGTCGTAATCCAGCACCCTATGCCTTCCTGGAGGCGTCCTTAAATTATCTTAGATCTTGTTAGAGTATTCTTGTTGTAGTCGTTAACCAATACGCAGCACCTTATTCTGCTTACGTTTCGGCAAGTTTCGCCTTCTTCAGAGCCTGGAATAGTCGATAACATCTACAAGACTACCACCGCAAACATCATTTCAAACTACAGGTAGCGCGACAGGAGGTACACCCGCCCCCTGCTGGGGGGCGTGGTGTCAGGAGGTATACCGTTGTTCTGCGGACCGGAAACTTTTGCTTTGCGCGTCAAAGGTTTTGTAAGGCAGCCATCAGACTCTTGGTGAAGCCTAGGGGGTTGGGGTGGGTGAGCAAGAGGGATGACAGGAAGATCGCACGCCCCCAGGCAGGGGGCGGGTGTACCTCCTGACCGTCCCCCAAACTACAGGGTACTAGTCTTAATGAAAACAGAGACGTTACCCGATACCACAGTTTCAAATGAATGACTAACCTAGAGGTGGATGCAGAAGCGGACCACCAACACCCCAGATGGACGTAGACGTGGGTGAATAGCTTCAGCCCCGAGACAACCCGACTTAATCACCTTGTGGATAAGATCATGAAGATAGAAACTCACCAAGCCGTGCGAAGGATGCCAGCTGTTGTGTTACCCGCCAGGCACTCCTCCTTCTCGTTGACCCGAGGACTAATAGTTCCGATCCAAAGCGCTTTTAATGTCCTCCGCGTCGATATGTCGCTCTCTCGCGCTAAATCTACATACACTGAGACCTCTAGCAACGCGCCAGCATGGCATCGGACTCTGTGTTCCCCCAAGGAGTCTGGATCCTACCTTTTCTAAGGCCATCCAAATGCTCCTTCATTCTAACACAGAGGGGTGTTCCTGTTTCCCCTATGTAATTCTCCCCACATTGCATGACGTCTGATAGACCACACCCGATGTCACACAGTCACGTTCTTTCCTATTAGGGAAGCCTGGCTTCTGAGTTAATAAACTACTGCCATAGGAGAGCAATCGCCTAGTCCATCTATGGAGATGTAAGACAGTTCTTTGGTAAGCACTGCTTATCGTAAAGCCTGTTAACCAATTTCCGTTTGACATCATCATTTCGGATGCGTAATGAAACTACATCGTTTTGCAGCTGGGCTCACACAGTGCTGATTTGAAATGGAGCGCTGACCTTATCAAAGATAAAATGCATGCGATGGAGAACCCAGCTTTCACGGTCGCTTTCGTTGGCAGTTAAATGGATCTCTGCGCTGATGCCGCGAGAGGTATAGCCATCATCGTCGATTATACTAGAAGCTAATCTCATTGATTCCTGTCGTTCCCCATCACATGTGTACACTTGCGAGGCCGCTCGAGACATGTTTCTCACAACTTCACGTTTTATGGGCGCAGGATGCGCTAGAGAAAGACTGATCATTCAATAGTCGGAAACATTCCCCTCTTTAAAAAAGCTAAGGTCAGTCCGAATGTGAAACATGTGAAACACATAAAAAAGGTTACTCTAGTACTGTCTGCCGACGTTATTCATAGCCACATTATTCGTAAGGTGTCTTGTTCAACTGGATAGATGTTGTGCTGTCTATGTCTGTTTTTCTATAACCTCCATTTGCTCCCTTTGTCATTTCGAGGTTGCGTTATCAATTGCCTCACATAGTTCTCATAACTTTGCCGTTTGTCTTACGTTTTCCTTCCACATCTTCCTTTTCTATTTTCATGTGTGCCTATCCTGCACGCCAATAAATAGATGAGTAAATATCCAGCCGACCAAAAAGGACGAAACAGTGTTAAAGTAGAGTGCAGTCAGAATTTTGCGAGCGCGTCGAGCCGAAGAATCCATTTCACCACTCCTCTGCAAATCTCTCTGCAGATCCAGAACTGTCTGAAAAGACGTATCTGCTAGATACTATTAGTCGAGTTTTTTGCCGGACCCTGAATTAATACTGTGGTGACATTCCTGAATTAATACTGTGGGAAGTTGTTAGTGAGCGCAGTAGGCCCTTTCTTGAGATCATTCGAGTTTTTACGATGTAGTGCGCCTTGATTTAAAATGACATAACTGGAAATTTACCGGAAGTTCATGTGCAACTCAATCAGTACAATTTTTACGTATGAAGATTCGATATCTCTAGATACGCTCGTAAGGTTGTATGGAGGCGCCGTCACGAACTTGGACGGCGATGACAGGTATCCTGTCAATTTCGAGAAGCCGATAAGAGTGTTCTTCGACGTCAGCAGTGAGGCGAAACGACGGTTTGTTCTCTTGTGCTTGCGAAGGCTTCTTTGCTGAGTTTTTGAACTAAAGGAATTAAGGGCCTCAGAGTTTGTGAGAGTTTCCTATGTCTATGGTCCGGTGTTCGACTTGTTGTCTTCGACACCAAAACCATTTCCCGCACTCATTAGACAGAGAATCTTTGCACTCTTCGTGGTGGACAACATCACAAAAGGGGAGCTCTAGACATACAAGTGTATAGAGCCGTCAGAAGCTGTTACAGCGCAGCGTAGCTGTTACATTTGTAATATTCATGGTTTCAATCTCCTATAGTACAGTAGGCGCGTGGAGCGCAGTCGGAGGTGTTGCCGGCTGTCGCGTGCAACCGATTCCAGGTTTTTGGTTCGGGTTTCCGCCCAGGCGAACCAAGCCTTCTGTCCCTCCGGTGTCGGTGAATAGGTACTAATCTTGCCTGGGAAGGATAAAGCACTGACTTATTCACCGGCTGGCCACCGCATGTCATTCTACATGTCACATACCTACGAATTCAAATCGCCTCCACGGCATCCCGTAGAAGTAGAATGCGTTGCGCATCCCAAGAGAGAAACGCCATCCTTTGACCTTTATCCTTTATGGTTCTGTGCTCCACCACCGGCAAATTAGGCCGTGGGATCCGTGCTTCCACCTAGTGAATAAATGAGAAGGGTTGGAAATGCTTCAGGTACATATGTACTATGTGTTGACTCTGCTTGACATTACTGAGCGTCAGTGTTCTCATATTTGGATCTTTTTTAGCGAGGGCTAGAAAAACGAATCAACATACACAGAGTATTTTCCGGACGATAAGCGGCAAAAAGTGTCCTTTCGTAGGTTAGTTCAGAGTGTAACCTCTTTGGATCTGCATCGAATGAACTATTCGATGAGGTGAAAAATTCCAGTGAGTGTTTAAAAAGTTAATTCGATGAGCTATATTCAAAATGTGACCTTTCGGTGTAATTATCTCCCATGAGGGAATAGGACGCCGCGCCGGCCAGAGTCCTGGCCAAGCAATCAGCATTTTCAATATTTACTGGGTGTTTTTTCTCGTAGAATAGATCATTCGACGCTGATCTCAAATGTCGGATTTATTTTTCTAAGCACGCAATTTGAAGATCGTTATTAAACAGCGGCGGAAGAGGCGTTTTTTGCCCTTTTCCGCCCAAAGACCAGAAGATACGGTCGGTGTTGCACATAGTACGGCTTTTCACGCATCTAACTTAATGAGTTATAACTATGTAGGAGCTTAAGATATGAAATCTTGTACAACTGTAGCGGCTGCAAGTTCAAGAAAGGGAGAAAGACAGAATCTCTTGCTGCTAAATTCAAGTGAATTTTGAGGTATTAGAATGGTTAAAAAACAAGTAAGTCGGTGCGGATGCACATTAGTCATCCATGGCTATTGGGAGAAAGAAGACGTAAGCGGCGCCTGACAACAGTTGGAATAGATGGACAAAGACATATGCTTTTAATAAATCGCTGTTGCTGACCACGTCATGAGACTTGGTGGCAGCCAAATGGCGAAAATTGGGTGTCACATTGCTTCAACCATGGGCTGCAGTCGACACGTGAAAACTGTGAAGGTCCACCTCTGGAGGCGCATTTAGAACCACCCTTCCTTGACATATAACTTCTGGTAACAAAGGGGTGATTTAGACAAGGTGCAGACTTTCTGACTCCTGGGCACCTATTTCTAAGCCACTAGGGATCTGTTTCAAGCCTTTTTTTGCGGAACTGACGTCATTCGCAGCAGTTTAGAATCTATACCCTGACTGACATGTTAAAATTTTTTCATTCAACTCAGTCCACATCGCACAATTCGGATGGATAGAGAAAATGTATGACTAACGCTGATGAGTTTAAAGTGTAATGGCATTGGCAGCGGTCAGGTAACCCCTGTCTAAAGACCCGTCTGCGAGCTAATGAAACCGAACCAACGGACGTCGACACACCGAACCAGGATCCTCATGTGAAATAAAGTAAAAGTTAAAATGAATAGTATGAATAAATTCAACTAAATATTATGTTCGTTTCGCCACCTTTCTTCAGAAGAACCTACTTGTTATTCCACCTCACCGTTGGCTCATCAGTGAAGAGAGAGGTGCTATAGCTCTTTCTTTTTTGGATTTGTGTATTCACCAAGATAATCAAACAAAACGTTTTAATTAAATTTCTTTTTCTAATTTTTAGGCAAAAATGTTTTAAATCATTAAGTTTAAATTATTATTGTTTTTCTTATTATATTTGTTTATTTTTATCACCTTTATATTTTTAATTTTTATATTATTTATTTATATATTATTTATTACTATTATAATATTTTATTATTATTATAATGGGCGCATGTGGCGCAGTCGGAGGAAGCGCGACTGTCGCGTGCACCCGATACCAGGTTACTGGTTCGGATTTCCCGACCAGGCCAACCAAGCCTTCCATCCCTCTGGGGTCGGTGAATTGGTACCAGACTCGTCTGGGAAGGATAGAGCGCTGACTTGTTCATCGGCTGGCCACCGCAAGTCATTGTATGGCCAAATACGCATTCATGTCGCCTCCACGACATCCCGTAGAAGTAGAATGCGCTGGCGCATCCCAGAAGGGATTGAGTAACGCCGTCCTTTATCCTTTATCCTTATCCTTTATTATTTATTACATTTTACACACTTATTTATTACATTCTATTTATTATTTGTTTTGTAATTTAGCATAATTATTATTGAATCATTGAACTTACTTACATCATGGCGTTCAGCTGGCTCCAGCATTCGCTTTCTCTTAAATAGTCCGACTGCAGTATACCACTCGTTACCAGGATCTTATCATACTTATCAAGTTAAAGGTTCATGACGCCTTACCTGATGAATCCTACAGAGTACTTGTTCCTATGTTCTAGACTAAGCTCAGTATGTATCTTTATTAGGGAGGCTACTACATTGGACTATAAGCAAAGAGGGAAGAAAAGAAGGGAGGAGAGGGCAGGCAAGCCCTCTCAAGGCTGCTGGCGACGGGCGACCTCCCGGTCTGGGCGACGTAGACGTGATTGAGATAGCCAGGAGCTGCTATCTCTAGTAGGTCGTCGCTATCAATGGCAGGGGGCGTTGGCTTCGACGGTGCAGATTGGGTACAACTCGACATGCTACAACGTAAGTCATTTGTTTGTCGAGAACTTCTACTGGTGCCAGTTAGATTGGAAAAAGTCTTTTCATTTTCTTTCAAAGATTTATTACTTCACAACTATAAAGTCAAGTCAATTGAGAATTTTCTAATTCCTCTCGTGTAAAATACTGAAGTTCTGGAGTCGAGCTATTGCTCAATCCAATTTTTGAGGTCTTCATCCGTTTTAAAGTATTTATTTCTCTCAAACTTCTTGCTTGAGATCACGAAAGAGATGGCAGTTGGTAGGGGCGAGGTCAGGGCCATACGCTGGATGTGGCATTACCTCCCAGCCCAGCTCCTTTACTGTTTCTCTTGTGAATCTTGCAACATGTGGCTTTGCATTGTCATGCAGGATCATCACCTCTACTTTCTCAGGCCTCTTTTCTTGAACAGCTGCGGCGACTTTGTGGAGTTGGCCACTGTATGTGGCAGCAAGCAGTATGTGTCTCTCCATCTCTGAGAGTTTCCCAGTAAAGAGTACACCTCTGTATCCCACAAAACACTCAAGAGAATCTTCCTTTCGTGAACATTGGGCTTGAGATCAGTCTTAGGGTTCTCTCCTTTTTGTACGCATTGTCTTTTTCTTCGGAAGTTGGCATACAGAAGCCAGGACTCATAGCCTGTCACAATCCGCGGCAGAAACGATTTTTTTCGTATATGGACAGAAGAGAAGCAGCGATGGAGAGCCGTTGACCTTTCTGAGTGTCTGACAGGGCATGTGGAATCCAAGCTCCAAATTTCCATGCAAAGCCAAGGCTCTTCAGATGGATTTCCACTGTCCTATGGGACACTTCGAGCTCCTCTGCCAGTTGACGTGTCGTCTGCCTACTATCGGTACGAAGAAGATTGAGTAGTTCAGTGTCGTCCAACTCAGTTGGCCTTCCTGACCTTGCTTTGCCCTCGATTGAATAATCAACCATCAAAAACTTTCCGGACCATTCATAACAGGTGCGATGAGTAACAGACCTCAAGCCATAGTAGGTTGCTCCACACAAATTGTCGCATACATTGTGGCCTTCTTTTCACAGTTTTTCGCATCGGTTGTGAGCTCGCATAGAGTTAGTTTTTGCGGCATTTCATCTTCTACGTTTCCTATTTTTCCTACATTATTCCCTACTCAGTTTCTAAAATTATAGCATTCAAACCACAATGGATTAGAAAATGATTGTGCGCGCATGTCTCTACGACTTCAAATGGAAGAAATCTGCGGCGGAATCGCATCGTTCTTCGATATCTGCATTTGGCGAAGATGTCGTTTTCAAGAGACAGTGCGAGCGGTGGATTCAACGTTTTGCCGCCAGCGACGAAAGTCTTGAAGACAAAAAGCACGAAGGCAAGCGCCTATCCTGGACAGCGACCTTTCACGGACTGCCGTTGAAGCTGATCCGACAAAGTCGACTCGGGAACTTGCAGTAGAGCTTGTGGCTCCAAATCCTACTTCAAATTCAAATCCAAATCGAGTTGTCCTCTACTAACTTGCCGCATGCTCATGCGAGGCCTCATATCGCAAAAGTCGTTCATCAGAAAATTGAGGAACCTGGTTGGACCGTTTTGCCTCATCCGCTGTACAGCCTTGACATTGCCTCATCCGACTACCACATATTCCGCTTGATGCAGCAGCTCTTGGCTGGGAAAGTTCGCCGAATACGACAAAATCCGGATTTGGGTGACCAACTTCCTCGATTCGCGGTCTGCTCATTTCTTTGAGGACGGGGTCCACTCTTTGCGTGTACATTGGAGCAAGATTGTTGAAAATTGAGGAGAATATGTTAAGTTTAGTTTTAATTGCTTTCTATGAATTTAACTTTTTGGTCTGAAGCGACATTTCGTGTGGGACACTCTAATTGGTCGGCTGACTGAGGTACTGAAGATCCTTTAATGAATTCATGAAGGATAATGTGCCGAAAATGGCCATGAAGTAGAAGTTCAACAAACTCGCCACGGATGTCACCCAACCTACACGTACTGAAATGGCCCACAACCCGGAGTTCCTTCCCTTGCCTAGTCGTGCCCGAAGGGCACGTCTGCCTCCATATGGGAAGTTCAACAAACTCGCCACGGATGTCACCCAACCTACACGCGCTGAAATGGCCCACAACCCGGAGTTCCTTCCCTTGCCAAAGCCGTGCCCGAAGGGTACGTCTGCGTTCACCTGGGAAGTTCAACCAGCCCGGCCACGGGGACCACCTAAACTACATGTGTTAAAATGGCCCACCTGGTCACTACCAACCTCGAAGGCAGTACCTCGCAGAGGAGGCGCATTCGATCGATGCCGTGGCTGCCGCGATTTCGGTAGAAGTAACGACGAGTTCGCCGCACCCTCGCGGCCGCTACCGCACCCCGCCGCCGTCACCGCACCCTCCGCTGCTCACCTCCGCGACATGTACCAAGTTTCATTTTTAGAGTATTCATATTCGAGCATAGACATTGTTAGAACAGCAAACAATGGGCTGAAGTTGCAACCTTGAGGAATACCCTCGTTTTGCATATAAATCATGCCGGCAAGTGTACAATAGCTATTCTTGAGCAAATAGTCTTTAAATGCAGGAGATCCGTCACGTTATAGTATCTATACTTCATATTTTCAGCACAGTAATCTGTATAGTAAGTTTTATTAGGGTTACCAGAAAGTATCTGCAGAAATACGAGAATTTTTTCAAAATAACACAATTCTTGTCAACATTTTATTAATCAACCAAATAATTTCCATCAACATTGACTGCTCTCCGCCAACGTTCCACAAAACTTTGAATTTTTCTGGCGTACGAATCCGGCGACTTGAAGTTGAAAAAAGCTCGTCATTTTCGAGGTGGTCACGATCTTCATAACGCTTTCCTTCTAGATGATGCTGAAGTGATCGAAAAAAATAGTATTCACGTGGGGCGATCTGGGCTGTACGGTGTATGCGGCAGCCTGGGCTGTTCCTTGCCCATCTTATCAGCCAGTCTCTGCAGTTGGGTGCGTAGAGTTCGGCAGTGACAGTCGTGCTGTCAGGTAGCAGCTCGATATGGTAGATCCCATAAACTTCCCACCAGACGCTCAACATAACTTTCCTTGCATGAATTTCACTTTTTACGAAAGACTTCGGCACTTCATCGCGTTGGGACCACGCACGTTTACATGCGTGGTTGACGTAGAGGACCCATTTTTCGTCTCCTGTGACGATGGTGTCCAGCCAGCTGAAGGTGCGACTTCGGGAGAGAAGCTGAGTACATATGTCCAGACGTCTTCGTCGGTTGTCGTCGGTCAGTTCATTTGAGATCCACTGGCCGAGCTTTTTACCTATTCCAAGAGATCGCAGTCCATTGTCCACGATGGATCGGGAACAGCCAACAGCAGCAGCAAAATAACGCACACCTTCATATGGATGCTGCTCTGCCAGTTTCCTCAGTTCATCCAAAGATGTTGTTGGATGAACTGGGGAAACTGGCAGAGCAGAGCGAGGCTCATCTTCGATGACTCCTGTTCCCGCTTTTGAAGCGTTCGAACCAGCTATACACAGACCGTACAGAAGGAGCTTCAGAGCCGGATACACGACAAAAGCTTCGATAGGCTTCTGCAGCGGAGTGCCCAGATTCAAACTTGTAAAGGAGTACGTGTCTAATATGGATAGACAGTTCGGCCATCGTACAGTGTAACAGGCAAGGAAGACGGAGCTGGATATGTTATGCAGATACAGCAGGATAGTGTCTTTATATAGCGCTTATGTTGATATCTTCAGAACGTTCTAGAAAAAATCTGGAACATTGCAAAGTTTTTTGAAGATACTTTCTGGACACCCTAATAGATCCAATACAAGCAATAAAGTTTTTCCAGAGTTTTTAAAGCAGATTTTAATGAGGTTCTTCATTTTTTCCATTATAACAGCATGCGGTAGGTTGGTAAACATATCGGTAAAATCAGCTGAATATAATTTAATATTATCTGCGTTTATGCCTATAATTTCTTGTATTATGTTAGAATTTGTAATAATCCAGTAAAATTTAAGAGTTCTAGAATTATTGGTTAGATTACTTGTGTAGTTAATAAAATGTTTTTTAAGTGATTGAATATACAAAGTTCTAAGGCAAGTGAATTTATGCTCCTGTAATGAATATAAATTTGATAGGGTTTTTATTAAGTTTTGGCAGTGGGGAAATAATCGGCAGATCACCGTCCATATTTATCCTATTTCTATTGTTAACTAAGAAGTGGTGATGTTTCTGTATGATAGCCATTTTCTTAGTTATAACAAAATTAATTTTATTTGTATTGCTATTAATAAACCGTTCTTCTTGTCTTTCGCAACGGATTCCCATTCCTTTCATCAAATTAAGAAGGTATAATTTTTTAACGATTGGTCATTCCACATTTGTTACTGCCTTTGTCTAAAGGGCAAAAAAATATTTATAAAATCATTTTGAAGCTTTCCAATTATTCCGTATATGTGAACTTTATTGTTAAAGTTATTATTATAGAGTAATGGTTTTATTTTATCTCTCTATTGTTAATTGTTAAGTAGCGGTTCAGTTCATTCATTTGGTTCTGTGAAATTCCATAAAATCTTCTTATATGGGTAATTACGTTTTCGATCATCACTTAATATGTGTTAAGTATTAGATCTCTGCCATAACTCATAGCTGACCTACACTTGGTGCGATTTCTTAAGATTTCCTTAACCTTTAGATTTTCTACAATATTTATGTCACTGGTAATAATGTGATTGTGGGTAGAGTCAATAAAGTGGTTGTATTTAGAATGTTCCCTATCAGAAATGCATTTTCTGTTAAGGATTTCTTGGCTGTTTTCGAGATTTGCATTTTTAAGAAATTTCTTACAGTTAAAGATAGTACTAGATATGGATCGGTTATACGTAAAGACTATTCTATAAGAGAAGAATTTCTAGCTGAATTTTTGTCAATAAAGTCTTTGGCCTCAGCTTGATTAAACAGCTCATTAAAGTTAATACGATTAAAAATATTGCTCTTATATTCCATGGTTATGTGTTTAAATGACCTCTTATTCATGCTGTTGCAATTGTTGTTTGTTTTGTATTTAACATGTGCCACAATCAACTGGTGGCTTGATTTTTAGGTAAACGTTATTAAGGAATTCTGTTCTTAAGCTTGGACCGTGAAGTGATTTCAAACTCTGTTTATTCAGCATCTTGATTTTATTATATAACTCCACAATATTCACATTTTCTTTAGTGCTAATGTAGTTAATAAAATCGTCTATATTGTGACGGATTCTGTTCATGCTCCTTTTTTTGTTTCCTCTATTGGTTCTTTCATTTATAATTTGAAGAGAATAAAAAGGGTGATTTGTTTTGTAATTAAGCAGGTGTATAATATTATATATATATTTCCATATCCTTTTATGTTGTCGTTTAAACCAAATGGATAAGCGCTGTTTAGAAGCTTAATCCAAAACAATTCTCTGTTGAGTAATATATTTTTATAGGTATTTTCTTCTAGTGAGTCGAGAACTGTAAACTGTGGGATTCATTTACATTTGTGAAAATGTTGATACAAAGGAGTAAATTTCTTTTTGTTATTAATATATTAGGTTGTAACGAATTAAATGGCACTGGCTCGCGCCATTTTTTGGCGCGTCTTTACGCGTTTGATCAAGAACAACCCGTAACATGTGGCATATCATTTAGAAGCGCAAACTTTGCTCTACCGGTGAGTACCAAATCTTCCATGTAAAAGTGGGAAAACTTTAGAGTTTTATTGACTTTTTTGCAGATGGACAAGAGAGTAATCCGAGACATTTACTTGTATGAATTCAAGCTGGGCACTACAGCTAAGGAGGCGGACGAGAAGATCAACGCCGCATTCGGTCAAGGATGTTCCACAATTCGGACGGCGTATCGTTGGTATCAGAAGTTCCGGAATGGAGATGAGAGCTTGGAAGAACATGAAGGTCGTGGGAGGCATAGTGATGTTGATGAGGACAAGCTGAGAGATGTGGTAGAGGAGGATCCACACAAAGGTACCAAAGAGATAGCGAAGGTTCTTGGCGTCAGTCACAACACAGCTGCTCGGCATCTGAAGGAAATTGGAAAGACCAAAAAGCTGGAAAGATGGGTGCCTCACGAGCTGTCTGAGGAGCAAAGAAACCGACGATATGAGATCTCGTCCGCACTGCTTCTACGGAACGATACGGACCCATTCCTTGATCGCATCGTAACCTGTGACGAGAAATGGATAATGTACGACAACAGGCGACGATCGGCACAGTGGGTGGACAGCGATGAGAGCCCCAAGGTTTTTGCGAAGCCGGAATTGCACCAAAATAAAGTAATGGTGACAGTATGGTGGTGTTCGCTGGGAATTATTCACCACAGCTTCCTCCCTCCCGGTGAATCCATCACGGCAGAGAAGTACTGCATTGAAATGGAAGAAATGATGAAAAAGTTGAAGGATATCCGGCCGGCCTTGGTAAACCGAAGGCGAGTTCTCCTTCTGCACGACAATGCTCGCCCCCATGTAGCACGAATGACGTTGCAGAAATTGAATGAGCCGAGCATTGAAACTCTATCACATCATCCGCTTTCTCCCGACCTCTCCCCAACAGACTACGATTTCTTCAAGCATCTTGGCGACTTCTTGGTAGGGAAAATATTCAAATACCAACAGGATGCCGAAAGTGCCTTCGAAGATTTCGTCAATTCCAGAACTTCTGATTTTTATGCTACTGGGTTAAAAAAAGCTTATGTCACGTTGGCAAAGATGTGTAGAATCAGGTTTTTATTTCGATTAATAAACTTGCCTACAAGCCGAGATATTAACTGTACAAATTTACAGTGGTTCAGTGCCATTTATTTCGTTACAACCTAATAGTATATGTGTTCCCTAATCCTCTCTTTAAAGCACTTCCACGTATTGTATTATACTTTACAAATATCGCAGACTATGCAGTAAACTACCGACTTGCTCTTACAGTTAGTGTTTTCTGCTTTGTAGATATTACTACAGATATTTGTAACAGATGAGATTGTGTAATGTCTGAAGTTGAGTTTTTCGCAGTAGTTCAAATATTATTACATGAAGACCCTTCATTTGAATTGCCAAAATCTTCAATGGTATATTGATTGCTCCGATGTCTACATTTGATGAATTTGTTACGGGTAAAATAATTACTCGAGAAAATTGGTGTTTGATTTGTAGACCTTGAATCAAAGTACATGGGAGGTCTAACTCAAGTACAGTGAGCAGTTTCCCAACAGGGTTCTAGGGAGCTGCCCTACGGGGTTGTCAGACCCGTTTTGTACCTAAAAGGCACGACTAGCACTGGAAGCACCAAAACAAACTGCTCACGACTGTTTTGACTTCTATGAACCCCATCAGCACTAGCCCTTTTTTTAACACGAGGGTAGGTCCTCTTCTTTGTTTCTAAAGAATGATTTTTAACAATATGTTAGAGAAAACAATAACAACAAGGATAATACAATAAAAATGGTAAAAAAGTAAAAAGGGGGAAATTAATCTGTTAAACATTGAGCACATAAAGTTGAACCAGTCCCATATTAGTGGTCGTCTTCACGCAATATATTCCACAAACACATCATGAACTTCTGCCTTTGTTACAAACATCTAGATGCCTCCATTAGGGAGATAACGCTTGTGAAACAACATGATGTCGAATTCGCCTTCTATGATTTCAAGCGGCGAAATTCATCGTATTTTTAATATGGCGCAATCTCCAGGTGCATCTTACATCCGCAGTGGTGTGACGTATACGGTATCTTTTAGATTGCATGGAAAGGTGCTTGCTGCTCTCAGTTACTGTTGTATGACCACATATAAATCTCAGCAACTGACAGACCTTGCCTTACAATGTTGTGCGTTTATCAAACAATTTCTGAAGTTTTTAGGAAATTATAGCAAAAAGCTGCAGCTTCATATCGCTAGTAACATTTGTGGAGCGCTTGAGATCAGTTCTATTTTCAGCTACGACAATTTGGGACTTGAAGTGTCACTGTATAAGAGATCGACGGGCTGGTTTGGTTGTGGATGGATGTTTCTACCGAGCTTTGGAATGCTGTCAGTGCTGTTTGCATTGTCCTTCTCCAGCTTCCTAAGCCGCTTGGTTTTCAGAAACAACTACGATGTATGCCAGGACAACCCGTCCTGTCCATTGTCTCCCGGTCGACAAGTACTGGAGTTCACCATGGATCCAAGCAAGCTGTTCCGTCGACTCTTTCGAATGATTCACTACGATATGGTAAATTCCAGGGTCTTCTGGTAGTGTTTATTGTTGGTCCACACAGTTCTTTATTTAGTCTGCCTATCAACTTGTCATTCGTCTCTTTGACAATAAGGACCCCTTCGAGGAACTCTTATGCGCCGCCATACAGACGAGAGTAAACATCTAGATTGAGCGATGAAACGTTTTCGAACATCTGTATCTATTTATTGACAATTTATTGATCGCAGTTACGGCGTATTTTTACGCCGCAACCTCGTGTAATTAATAAAGGTGAACAGTTTTAGAAGGAAGACTTTCGTTTCCGTTGTATGACACTATTGGAGCCTTCAGTATGGTCGAAGCACTGTATTTACATGCAAATGACTATTTTTGATAACCGTAAGCAGCTTTGCAATTATTGGTTAGTTCGATTGCGGTGTGTGTATTCATAAATTGTCTCGAGAACAGCACCATATTCCATTCGTTTTCTTGCTTTCAAGTAAATCGATGTTTATTCATAAAACTCCATCAAATTTCGTAGTGCACCTCCTATGGAGCACATCTCGAAAAACGCTACGGATAACGGACCTAGGGGTCTTCGGGTAGAGGAGGCCAGCGGCTCCAGATTAGCAATTCTATCAGTCCTGTCTAGAATTCTTAACACCTACAATACCGCCCGCGTCGCGCGGTCAAAAAGACGGTTTGCGACGGAAAAATCCGTCCCAACCGTCGCATGCTCATAACTCTTTTAGTTTTAAGTTGCTTGAGAAACTGTTGGCAACATTCGATTCGCCTCCTCGAGATCTACACAAACGTATACAAAACTTTACCAGAGCACCTCGTTTTCGCCGTGGGGGGCCTAAAAAATAAGTGCAGTAGGCCTTCGCGATTAGACCACCTTATTTTCCAGAAAGTGCATGTTACGTGCAGTGTTTTCGGAGTATCTCAAGCATGGCGTACGTTGTAGTGCTCCGTCATGCCCGGAATGCTCCGAGAGTGCGCTGTGCACAATGCATATAGGACCGAACCTATCAATCGAATGGGCGGAAGCATGTCCACTGGGTTTCTATCTTCGCTTAATGAAAAATGTAAAGCCTTCAAGGCTATCTTGCACCGTGTAGAGAATTTTATAGGAAATTTCCAGCCGCCCAACTTGGGAATTGCTTCAATGTGTCCCGGCGAGACTTAAGTGTGCGCCGTGTACAATGCGTATAAAGATGAGCCTATCAATCGAGTGCGTGCGACAACTGGTAGAGTGAGCGTTTGGGTAGTTCAATCGCCAGCCGCCCTACAAAGAAATTGCTATAATGCTGTCCAGCTAGCCTTTGGAGTGCGCTGTGAACAATGCATACAGAATCGAACCTTTTAATCAAAGGGGCGACCGCTTGCAAACTGCACGCACGGGCGAGTTCGTTGCGCAATAACTCTTTCAAGTTCATATCGTTTCGGATGCAACTCGTAGGTCTTGTATGCCGTAAAACGGTCTGGTAGCACGTTAAAGTATAACGGTGTAGCTTAGGAACAGGCAATGTTACAGGGAAGCGAAAATGCAGGTGAGGCTTGTGTGACGCATTTTTTCCCGATTTCAGTGGACCACTGCGGGAAGACCCGGCGAGCAAACGGGCTTGAAATGCGTGCGTAAACAGGGCGCTTAAAGTACTTCACGATGACTTGCTTAGAACTCCTCAACTTCCTAAACTGCCTCAGCCTCAGCTGCCAGTTTAAGGCGACGGAAAATAGCGGTTAGACTTTCTTCCTCTCTTACTCGTCCAGATTTGGGTTTTCGACACTCGCCATGGCATCGTTCTGTTCAGCACGAAAAGCGCTATCGAACTGTACCAGCTTTGACCAATTTCGGAAACATCGTTTTTTTGACAGATTTGCATCGAGGATGAGGCCGCCTTACAGTTTTCTGAGGCAGACGGAGGTTGACGTCATTGAAAATCGATATCTTCGAATTGGGCTATGCTTGATACCGTTCGATAGAGCCTTCCATGCTGAATTGAATGGTGTTATTGGGAGTAGGGAAAACTGTAAAATGGGCGAGTTAGAGCGAGGAGAACATCAACCGTTGTGCTGAATTGCACGCGCGGGCGTGTTCTGAGCGCGATAACTCTGTCATGTTTGAACCTTTCCGGTTGCCGCTTGTGCATTTCGTAGCAAACAAAAAGTTTTGTATACGTTTGTGTAGACCTCGAGGAGGCGAATCGAATGTTGCCAACAGTTTCTCAAGCAACTTAAAACTAAAAGAGTTATGAGCATGCGACGGTTTGCGACGGATTTTTCCGTCGCAAACCGTCTTTTTGACCGCGCGACGCGGGCGGTATTGTAAATTGTCTCGGAGAACAGTACCGCTTCATTCACTGCTTTCAGTTCGCTATACATGGCGTGCCTGAAATTCATCCAAAAGGTGTCAAGGAGTTTGTTGAGAAAAGAGTACACTGCCCCATTCTAGTTTTTGTTGTACTGGGTTTGTTTTGTATTGTGTTGCAGGGGTGTGCGTTAAACTCCGGACGTTTAATTTTTTAAACGAAAAATTTTCGTTAAACTTTCGCTAACTTGCTAACTTTCGTTAAAAGGAAGATTTGAAACTAGTTATGGAACGGTGACGAGAGCGAAAAAGAGTAGCAGTATGGTAAGCTATGGTGATTAAAGCAACTTCGAAAAACTGTCAGTGGAGTAGTAGATCCCGAAAAAAAAACGGTTCATAAATAAAGCATCAAGGCAAAACTCCAAAACGCAAATGCAGGCCGCTTCTCGGCATCGAGCTCTGTGGGTGCTCGAGCCTCACAGGTAAGAGTAACCATTAACGAGGTCTTCATCTTCCTTTCCAAATATCAATGGCGCTACGCCAATCCGCTTCGAACGATCTTTCCAGCGATCTGCCATTCTGCCTACTAGTGATAGCATCGTGAGGCATCTGCTAAGGTGAGGCCCTGAGTTTCACCAAGGCTTCATTGGCAGGTTTACTCAACCCAACACCTTGTCTGCCGCGAGTTACTCCTGCGTGAAATCTTGCAGCAGCCAGGCATCGTTCTTCCTTCTATCCCTTTTTTCTCTTTTCTCTCTTCTTCCCATTCTTCAGTAACTGTTTTCTTTTTGCTAAGCGCCAGTCGCTATCTAAATCTTCCTTGTTTTGTATGTCACTGTTCATGTTGGAGAAATAAAATAAATAAATAAATAAATAAATCTAGGCAACACACGGTGAATTTCGGAAATTGGTTTGGCGACCTGTGAGATGTCTGTTTCTTGGCGTGGAGTTGTTACTTCCATGCGCATCAAGTAGGCTTGAGCTCGATTAATCGCGCCGAATAATTGTTCGAACGATTTCCAACAATTTTTCGCTCGATTACTCGAAAATAGTAAATCGCTGTTGTTCGTACATTGCTCGAGATCGAATTTCGCGAGAAAGCATTGTTTCGAAGAAAGGTTTCTCGAATCGTTATTTGTTCATTGTTCGTTGTTCGTTGTTCATTGTTCGATTTCGAACACTGTTCGAATACTGCCGGCCGACTGAGTGTCGATCGTCCCGTTCCCCGAAAGAAACCACGTTCAAACACGCACTGCTTTTGCGCGTACGGCAATCAGCGGGAACAGACCTTTGGAATTAGACAAAAGATAGACAAACGATACGTACGATCATACGATCGATCGAAATTGTTCGAGTAATTTGCTCGAACCAACTGTTCGAGCTTAACTCAATGCGCTCGGGGACATTTCGGCCTCTCGACTAGGGATGAGCGGATAACAAAATTTTGAAACCCGGATAACGGATAATTTTGCCAAAGAATCGCCGGATAACGGAAAAACGGATAGCGAACAAACAACAAAAATGAAACTGGGCGTAAACTGCCCTGGTTTCAACAGCAGACATGGAACGCAACTGCTGTCAAATTATAAGCCTTTTCTAACGACCTTAATGGAGTTTTTTTTAACATAGTGCAGTCACCTTGACAAGGCCCTATGGAATTCTCACGAAACTTCAGTAAAAGAAACGCTTCTTCATTGCCATCCAAACCGATGCCGAATTGGATTTGCGAACCAGGTTCCGCGCACTGCTGTCAAACTCCTCAGGGAGGACAAGTAGCAAGACCACTAAGCTGTGAAACTAAAACTGTTCTGCAAACTCTACTCTGCTGATGTTTCGCTATGATCACTTTAATTAAAATCTGGAAAAGATAAGGAGAGATTGAGAATTTGTTCATCGAAGCTCATTTCCATAGTACAATTTACAATTTTTCATATTTTTGCCGTTTAAAACGAATTGGAAGAACGAGACAAAGGATGCGTAAAACAGCCCAACTAACAGTATAGAAACATTCATAAGTCGCCCTTGGAGGGAGAGAATGTGAGACTCATTCACCTCTTATTCACTCACATTTCCTTCATTGAACAGCAACTTGCCGTCACTTTGTAAGTTTCCATTGTTGGGTTGTTTTACTGATCAAACGTCAGGTTTTCTTTCTGAATTAAGGCTGTGGCCAAACAGAGTGATCCTTGGATGGGTGGCTCCTCCGACGCCTCTTGACTTTTCTAGCTAGGCCAACTCAGCAGGATAAAGTCTGCATAACAATCTTGGTTTCACGCGGATCGATACTCTTGTTTGACAGTATCCCAAGATCAAAGAAGAACGTGGAATGAGATGGGTGAAATACCAGCTTTCTACAGGCTAGCCACTACAAGCCATTGTGCAGTCCTAATGCAGAGAGATATGAAAACTAGAAAAGCGGAAGCAGAATGTCCCTAAAAGGCAATCTTAATTCAGAATGAAGCTCCAACATGCGCAGCGGAAGATCAGTTTAGTACAGTTCAGTTGCACTATTTAGCTTCTTAATAGAGAGGATCAATTCCTTAACATTACGGAGCTACCACCAGTACCAGCGAACAGAAAATGCTTTCAGAAAACCGTTTCTATAAACACACCTTAACAATTTGTAAGAGCGTAGCTTTCTCCACTCATTTAAATTGAACATGTGCCCGTATTGCTTGTATTCATTACGACTCATCTGTAGGTGTTTGATACGTTACAACAATCTATCAGTAAAAACAAAAATGCCTTTGCCGCATTCTACCTGCATACTGGAGTCGTGGAAGAGGGCGCTAAATCCAGCACTAAACAATTCTTCTTGGGATGTGTCAGGCCCTCCACTTGTGACCGTCAGTATTATCAAGGCAGTTCGTACTCATTCTTGGTCTGCACATGGCTTGTGGTGACAAGCTCATGAACAATTCAATCCATAGTAGGTTTCATAGATGTATGGTATAAATGAACGACCCTGGTTGGATGGAAGTTAGACGTCTTTCCAACTACGTCACCTGTACCTGAAGTCACCTCACCCTTCTAGATTTAAATGCCCTCTATTGTTGCTCGCGTATCACTCCTATGATTGTGAAGCTTCTACGCAGCTATCCAACACCACGTCCAAACCTGGGTATCAGCTAATTTGTGGTTCGTTATCCGGCCCAAAATTGCCGGATAACGAACAACAAAACGGATAGGCCAAAACCTCCTGGAAACTGGATGACGGATAACGGTTAATCCTCTCGTCCCTGGTGCGGATGCTCTACTCTTGCTCAAAGAGCACAGCGCAAGCTGAAGCTCCTCCCCCCCCCCCCCCCCCAATGGGGTTTCCCATCTCCGTTAATGTGTACCAGAGTTCTGCGCTTTCCCCACTCCTTTACATTGTCATCATGGATGTCATTACGCGAGATCTTCAGCAGCCTGTTCCGCGGACGCTGCTTTATGCTATTGAAGTGATGCTCGATTGCAAAGACAGGTGCAGGCTTGGTGCGACCACCTGGCGATGTTAGGAGTCACATTGACCGTCAAGATGACCTATTACCTAACGAATGAAGTGAGCGACCGAGGACTCCATTAAGATTAGCGGTACTGAGCCTGCACGCACTTCGATTTGCAAGCTCAGTAGTATTGTCCGACGGCGGTCTAATATTTGAGGTGACCTCATGCGTGAGTCCAGCTTCGTTGAAATGGCGTTTGTTAACTGGAGCACTCTGCGATAGCGAGACAACAGAACGTTCGAAGTCGAAAATCGTAGATACGAGGTCCGGCCAGCAGCAATGTACGGCGCTGAGTGTTGGCCTGCGACCAAAGAAGCTGAAACGCGCCTCAGTGTCACGGAGACGAAAATGCCGCGCTGGACGACTGGAGTCGCCCGCATCCGAAACGATGCCATTCTGCAGAAGTTTGGTGTCGCGCCGATAGCTGGCAAGATGTGTAAAGGTCGCCTGCGATGGTACGGACACGTTCTTTTTGAAGAAGGCAAAAACGCAAGATAGGCCTTAACTACGAAGCGTGCGGAAAGCGGTCTAGAAGGCGCACGAAGCAGCGCTGGTATGATATATTACACATGGACTATGGATAGCTGGCGTCCACCCTGATGTAGCTCCAGGTAACGAAACGTGGCGTCATCGCACCAAAAAAACAGACCCTGCGACAAAGTGGGACAAACGCTGAGGAAGAAGAAGACGGAGAATATAAATACAGTACCGCGCATATGATTTGGTCAACTGCCGAAAAGAACGCTTTGAAGCGTTCCAAAGCGGCTTTTTTAATAACTTTTTTATATTCAGGCACTTGTAAGAAAACATATATTTGTGCTATTATTGCTCTAAGACTGTCCAGCTTGCTTTTGGAGTGCGATGTGAACAATGCGTATAGAATCGAAGCTATCAATCGAGTGGGCGCGACCGCCCGCAAATTGGATGCGCGGACCTGTTCGGAAAGCGATAACTCTGCCAGGTGCGAATCTTTTCGACCGCATCTCGAGAGTTTGTAGGCAGCACAATGTTCTTGAAGCGCACTAAAGCACAGCGGTGTAGCTCCTGAAGTGACTAAGTTACAGCGGCCTGAACATGCAGGTGAGGCTTGTGTTTTTTGCCGATTTCGGTCGACCACTACGGGAACACCCAGCGAGCTAGCGGCCTAGGGATTTTTTTTTGGCAAAACTTTACCTTGGAATAATGCACAATTGCACACTGGTACGAAGCTGATTTTGTGCGCTTTCTCATTGTGATATTCATTTTTAATATAGATTGCTTCACGGCAGATTTTGTGGGCTATAAATGGACATGTCAAAAGCAGTAATGTCGGCAGATTTACTTCTATGAGTTTACGCTCGGTCGTACTGCGACGGAAACAACTTGGAACATCAATCAGGTATGGGGCCAAGAAAGTGTTAACGAGTCCACGGTGATGCGCTGGTTTCAAAAATTTCGTCGAGGTGAATTTGATCTTGAGGATGAGGCAGATCGCGGACGTCGCTCTGACGTTGATGACAACGAGCTAAAGGTCTTGGTGGAAGCGAACACACGTGTGACCGTTCGAGAACTTGCGAAAGAACTCTGCGTAAGGAAATCAAGTGTTTAGAAACATCTGCGAAAAAGTGGAAAGTCAAAGAAGTTAGATAGATGGGTACCACACGAGTGGAACGACCATTAAAAATCGTTGGTCCAAAGTGTTGTCAGCGTTGCTTCTTCGCAACAAGAACGATTCATTTCTCAACCTAATCGTAACTTGTGACGAGAAATGGATCCTCTACCATAACCGGCGACGATCGGCCCAGTAGTTGGACCGCGTTGAAGCTCCGCAGCAGTTCCCGAAACGGAAATTGCACTGAAAGAAAATCACGATAACTGTTGGCGGCCTCCTTCTGAATTAAATCACCGCAGTTTCTTGAATTCGGACGAAACAATGACGCCACCTGGAAATGGTCAATAGAAGAGGACCGGTCCTACTACACGACAAAGCGCGACCACATGCTGCGCATCCTACGCTGCAAAAGTTGAACGAGTTGGGAAATGAAACTCTACCACACCCACCATATTCATAGAACCTCTCGCCAACCGACTACCTCTTCTTCAAGCATCTGGATAAGTTTTGAATGAGAAATGCTTCAATATCCGAGCCCAGGTAGAAACTGCCATCGAAGAATTCAGCCTTTGAAAAAAGGTGGTACCTGCCGTTTGAGGGTGTTCGGGTCAAAATCACCAATCACCCTCAGTTTATGGGATAGGTAGCCTCCTGCCATAATCGGCCAAATGAACTTTAGCATTGTGTTCGGCACCACGAATAAACTCTGCCCTTAGACGAGGTTTGAGCAAAGTCGGTGATCCTTACCCGACCACCCTCTTTTATTCAGAAGCTATTCCAAAACCTACCAAAGTCGGCGGAATTTTCAAAAACGGACGTCGGATTCGTAATCAGCGCCACGAGCGACCCCTAGATGATTTCGACGAGAACATTTGGCTAGCTTCGAAAACCTCGATTTTCGATGACGTCATGGTCCGCTCAGAATTGGCCTAGGGCGCCCACGTCTTCGACGGGAAATTGTCAAAAAATCTATTTGTCATTGTCTTAAATTGGTCATGAGTAACACTGTTCGCTAGAGCTTTTCGTGCTGAACGGTTTATAGCGAGTGTCGACAACTCAAATGTGTGCGAATAAAGGCCGAAGAAACTTCACCGCTGCCCTCCACCGCTCTAAAATGGCAGCTGAGACTAAGGCAGGTTAGGCAGCTGGCCATTTGTGGGTAGTTCTTTGTAAGTACCGTCATTGATTTTCTTGCGTACGCATTCGTCTTCGCACAGTGGTCGACCGAACTCGGAAGAAATCGTGCCACACAAGGCTAATCTGCATATTCCGATCGCTGTAACTATGCACAATCATAAGCTACGTTGATGTGCTTCGGCGCAACTGTTAAACGTTTTACTGGCTACAAAATCCACAAGCTTCAGCCGGAAAGATTCATACTCGACAGAGTTATCGCGCTTCGAACACGCCCTCGCGTCCAATTTAGCAAAACAACGGTCGATGTTCTCCTTGCTCTTACTCGCCCAGATTACAGTTCTCGCTGCAACCAGTAAAACAATTAAATTCAGCATGAAAAGTTCTATTGAATGGTATCGAACTTGGCCAACTTGGAAGATATCGATTTTCGATGATGTCATCGTCCGTCTGCCGCGGCCTAGCGCAGCCTCGTTCTTGATGCGAAATTGCCAAAGAATCTGTGTTTTCAAAATCGGTCGAAATTAATACCAGTTGATAGTGCTCTTCGAGGTGAATGGAGCGGTACCATTGCGAGTGTCAAAAACTCAAGTATGGGCGAGTAAGTGTGCTCTAAAATAGCACCTGGGGCTAAGTCAGTTTAAGTAGCTGGAGAGCTGTGAGCGCTTCCTCGTAAAGCACCTTAAATGGTCTGCTTGTCTATGCATTTGTAGGCCGTCAGCTCATCGCGACTTCCTGCAGGGGTCCACTGAATTCAGAAAAATCGTCTCACAGAAGCCTATCCTGCACATTCGCCCGCTGTAATTTCGCCACAACGTTGCACTTTTGCGGGCTACTAAAGCTCTCTACTACCTACAAAATCCACAAGCCGCAGCCGGAACGATTTGATGTCTACAGAGTTATTGCGCTCCAAACACGCTCGTGCGTCCAGTTAGCATCACCCCTCCAACATGCGCCATAGTCGATGGAATTACAAAACTCATTGGTTGCTAGACAGACAGAAGCTAATTGGTCTGCTATGCTCTTCATACTTGTAGATAGGCTGTTTTCGTCGTGCTAACCTCACTCTACAAGCTCTCGCGCCCACTTGATTGATAGGTTCGATTCTGTATGCATTGTTCACGGTGCACTCCAGAAACAAGCTGGACAGTCTGAGCAATTCCTGAGTTAGGGCGGCTGGGATTTCCGATAAAACTCCCCAAACGATCGCTTCGAAAAAAGCCGCTTTGGAACTCTCCAAAACGTTGTTTTCGGCAACTGACCAAACCATATGAACGGTATTGTGGTGGAGAACCACGGATCTCCCTCGATAGAGAGCCTTCGGGCTCTCTTGTTAAGAGGGATCTCGGGCCGCTTTCGCAGGGCCACGTGGCGCGTCCCCGGGTGGTGGATAGGGGAATTAAACGCGAACCAAATGCGACCGTGTACTGCCCAGAGACGCAGGTGGGATGCAGGGGATGGACTCCTTGCTCCTGCTGTGTCGGGTCGACGCGTTCCTTGTGCGTGGGAGCGGCATGTTCGTGCACAGTGTGCGTGGATGTGTCCGTGACTGTGCGGATTGTAACTGTGTCGGCTCGGCCAAAAGCTTGCACTCGGTAGACTGGGAGTACATGTAAGGCGATTCGAGGCCGCCTTAAGTCTCGCCCCGTCCCTTCGGGCAGTCTGGCTGGCTGCCCGGAGTACCCCGCCCGCACGACAGAGCCTGACTAGCTACCCGTGTTGTATTCCAGTCAAACACAGCAGCACTAAAGGGCCTCATTCCCCTGACCCCGAAAGAGCCCCCATTTCTGCAGCGATGGGAAGGACGAGTACGGAGAGGCTGCTAAAATCTCAGGGCCTAACCAGGCTGCGCAAACTGAGAAGGACTAGGATGACGATCTGTACTTACAACGCCCGCACGCTTGCGTCCGAAGCATCCGTCGAGGACCTGATGATGCAAGCCAGGAAGATCAAGTACGACGTCATCGGACTGACCGAGACGAGAAGACACCACCCCTTACACGCCGCCTACGACTCCGGAGAAGAACTGTTCCTCGGAACATGCGACAGCAGGGGAGTAGGCGGCGTTGGTGTCCTCGTCAACACGCACTTGGCCATGAACATCGATTCGTACGAGTCTCTGACTAGCCGAATCGGACGTCTGCGACTGAAGCGATGTGGCTCCGTGCCAGCCTTGACTGTGTTCGTCGCGTATGCCCCAACATCCGACTACGACGACGAAGACGTCGAGGCCTTCTACGTGGAGCTGGAGAAGTTCTATAAGGAAGATCACACCTTCTACAAGGTGATCGTCGGCGACTTCAACGCCAAGATCGGGCCACAAAGGTCGCCGGAAGAACTTCACATCGGAACCCACGGTTTGGAGTGGAACGAGCAAGGTGAAAGGCTGTCTGAGTTTATCATGTCGACCAAGACCATCCATGGAAACTCGCAGTTCCAGAAGCCTCCCTCCCTACGATGGACCTGGGAATCCCCCGGTGGCCAGTTCCACAACGAGATCGACCACATCAACCGCAAGTATTGCCTGACCGACGTTTCCGTTGTCCCCAAGTTCTACACGGGATCGGACCACCGCCTCCTTCGCGCAAGGTTCCGCTTTTCGCGTCAAGGAGAGAAGGCCGTGAACTTCAAGAAGAGGAGTAACAGAACGACCATCAACTGGGACCTTTGCATTTCTCTTGCCGGCCTTTGGGAAGATACCGTTATGGACAACATCGACGAGGAATACGACCACTTCGTGCACCACCTCCGCGATAGTGCTAAGGGAGCCGAGAGCTTGAAGACCACCAAGAGACGCCTGTCTCCGGAAACTCTCGAGCTGATACGCCAGCGTGGAGCAGCACGAGCGTCAGGCAACTACCAACTGACGTCCGAGCTTGCAAAGCTATGCAGAGCGGCGATAAAGGAAGATCTCAAGGAGAGAAGGGCGGAAGTGTTGGCTGAAGCAGCAGAGGCAGGGCTGAGCATTCGCAATGCCCGCCGGAACTTCGCCAACTTCAAGACCAAGATGACCGCTCTCCGACGTCCTGACGGAACCATCACCTCTTCCAGAAGGACCATGGAGAAAGTCATCCACGACTTCTACTCCGATCTCTTCGATAGCCACGTCCACCTGCCCCCATGCCATCTTCCGCAGGATGGATACGTCGTTCCCTCTGTTCTCCCTTCCGAGATCCGACACGCCATCTCGTCGGTGAAGAAACGTACAGCACCCGGTCCCGATAGGATCAGATCATCAACACCTTGGCGCGGCTCTTCACGCGCTACCTGTCGGAGTGCAAGGTTCCATCTCAGTGGAAGGCCATCAAGACCGTCTTGCTGTACAATAAAAGGGAGACAAGGATTCAGCACGATCGACCGCATTCACACCATTACGAAGCTCATCGAAGTGTCACGAGAGTACATGCTGCCGTTGTTCCTTACGTTTACCGACCTGATGAAGGCATTCGACTCCGTCGAAACTGAAGTGGTCATTGACACCCTGCTCACTCAGGGTGTTCCTACTCAGTACATCAGAGTCCTTCGAGAGCTGTACAGTGGATTCACGACCAAGATCTCTTCATTCTACAACGACGTCGTCATCGACGTAAGGAGAGGGGTTCGGCAAGAGGATACCATATCCCCGAAGCTCTTCTGGGCCACCCTCGAAAACGTTATGCGCGAACTAGAATGGGAAGGAATGGGAGTGAAGGTCGACGGCCAGCAGCTGCACCATCTTCGTTTCGCTGACGACATCGTGCTCATGACACCGAGCATCAGCCAGGCAGAGCGAATGGTGGCCGACTTCGATCGTATATGTGGGAATGTTGGACTGCAGCTGAATCTTACGAAGACGATGTTCATGAGGAAAGGACAAGTTTCTGATGCCCCATTCTCGCTCAACGGAACGAACATCTCCGAATGCTCCAGCTACGTGTATCTGGATCGCGAATCAATATGGCCAACGACCTAGCGCCGGAGCTGAGCAGGAGGAAACGAGCGGCTTGGGGAGCTTTCAAGAGCGTCGAAGAAGTCGCAAAGAAGACGAAGAACGTCCAACTCCGTGCCCACCTATTCGACTCTACTGTTCTTCCTGCCCTAACATACATCTCAGAGACCTGGGCCATACGAAAGCAGGATGAACACGCGATTAGCGTCGCGCAGCGTGGAATCGAGAGTACGATGCTCGGAGTGACACGAGTCACACAAGTGAGAGAAGGCCTCCGGAGTTCCGAGCTTCACCAACGTTCGAAGATCAGAGACGCTATCGCGTGGGTCAAGTTGTCGAAAATTAGGTGGGCCGGTAATGCGCTTCGCAGACACCCGCTGGACGAGAGCCGTTACCGACCGGATTCCGCGGGATGTCAAGAGAACACCAGGACACCCACCTACGCGTTGGTCGGACTTCTTCGTGAAAGCCCTGAACGACCGATACGACGCTCTTCGTATCCCTCGATCGAAGAGGATCAACTGGACCACTCTGGTACGCGACGGGGACGAATGGAGACGCTGCTGGCGCCCGCTCGAGCAAGTCGGTGATCAACGGGACGACAGGTGACAGGTAAATGGTGAAGTTAAGAAATGGAAATTGGAATACTAAACTTTTTTAATGCTGACTGTTGTACAGTGAAAAATAAAGATTTTCTGTCCGCATACTTAGTCAATGAGAGGTTTTCATTTTTTTTCAGATTTTCCAGGATGTCATGGACACGGCAGTTTTCAACCTGAAGGAGCGACATCAGCTTCCAAAATTACACTCTACAAAATTTCAAGTGTTAATTACTGATGACGACTTAAGTGCATTCGCTACAAGAATTTTGAAGTGCTCTTCGAATCGATGATGGAATGGAAACGAAGGATGGACCTGCCATGAAAATAACTTTCTCTCTTTTGCAGGAAACAGTATTAGAAAGCAAAATTGTTTCCTATAAAATTTTAAGCCCGATTGACACACAGTGATGAAACTTATTTTTTCTGAAACGATCTTCTATACTTATACTTTTCAGACGCACCAGAAAATCTCCGAGTCATGGCAGTTTACGTACGGCTACTGCGTTCTTTCATGGATCGCTACTGAAGTATGGATGGACTCCTCGCGGAAAAAAATCTTCCTTCTGAAGAAAAAAGCATCGGAGAGCGAAACTCTACCTTATGTCGTGATTAATGTACAGTAAAAAACAGACTTCAGCAATATTTGATGATTAGAGTGAATTGTATTCAAAATTTTTCGTTTTTTCCTGGAAAAATAAATCTTCTCTACCTGAAACTGAGCTCCATTGCAGTTGAGAATTTTCCACTAAAAGTTTCAATTTATGATGAATGCACAGTGAAAAAACCATGATTTTCTGAATCGAACAGGTTGGATCGATCTCTGGTCGATTTGGCTCCGACGTCTCTGTCACTCCGAAGTGACAAAATTGCACGTTCACAAAAATTATCATGAATGGTAAGTTTTTCAATGTTTGAAAAAGCCAAGTTCTTTTTGAAAACTGGAAGAAATATGCTTTTCCGACATAAGAAGCAGCGTTCAAGAATAATGTCTTCATGCGGAGCGGGTAGGGTTCAATTTCTGAAAAAAAATTGAAAAGATTTTGAATAATCCTACTATATATAATCGGCTAATGTTACGTGTTCGTCACGGGAGGGGGGACTGAAGCCAAAAGATGCCTATGACGGTGCGGCTTATGACAGCCGGTCTTTCTTTGAGCTTAACCATGGGCAATTGCTGGCGATCTATGTATATCCATGTGGCGGCTGATCGTCCAAGTTTACGAGATATTCAAGAGGCAACGCGTCAGGGTTTGAATTGGGATTGAGTGCGGAGCGTAGGGATTTAGAAGGCGTGCCCTAGACGTCGTTCAGCGTGCGTCTCGATTCAGAAGACGTGCTGAAGACGTCATCTAACGTGCGTAGTTACTCAAAAGCCCTTCGCTAGACGTCGTGAGTCAAGATTCAGAAGACGTGCTGAAGACGTCGTCCAACTTACCTAGGGATTCCGAGTAAGGGCGATCAATAGGAGAGGACCAGCAAAGGAGCGGTCCTCAGACCATTAGAGGGGAGCGTGAAAAAGGGGGGGGGGGGGAGGGGACCAGCATTTTCCCTCAACATCGTTCAATCAGAGTGCAGAAGGAAAGTCATAGACGTCGTGGCAACGTAGTGACACGTGAATCTGTGCTCAGTGTCACATGTGCGTGCTTGACTCTCACTCCGTTTCTTTGCCAGCACATAGGAGAGGAGGGGCAGAGAAAGTGACCATGGGATTCGGAAGAGTATTGTTGCCGTCGGACAGTTAGCGGTGTCGGCCAATGCCGATTAATTTTAATTATGATTTTGCCGATTAAGCACCGGATTGGGACTTTCATTACATGTTTTTCGGCACGTAGAGAACGAGCGCTTCGGAGAATAAATCGCGTGCATGTGATGGAGGGCGGACGGGCTTCATATGCGTAGTGAAAAAATTCTGCCCTACCATATCCCACTGCACTAATCTATATCTATAATAAAACCATTTTTTCTACTGTAAGAAGGCCTAAAGAAGAAAGGAAGAGGATTGGGGTTGTTCTATTCCTGGGGTTTGGCAGCGAAGCCTCCAACCACATGGGATGGGGTTGTTCTATTCTCGGGGTTTGGGGGCGAAGCTCCCAACCAGACGTTTGGCGGCCGCTAGGCCGCAGAGCGTCTGGTTAATCATAACTCGGTAAGTTTTCTGAATTTTCAGAAAGCCAAAAACTTTTTGAAAACTAGAGAAAATGTGCTTATTTACTATATATAAATTGTTTTTGAAAAAAGGAGTCATCGTGCCGGGTGGAAAAGTTGGATTTCAAGTCGATTTTTGCAAAAATACGTGCCGAAAATCGAATCCCTTTTTTGAAAACTGGTACAAATAAACTGGTAAGAAAGCACGTTTCCTTTAGTTTTCAAAAAGTTTTGTAGTACTTTTTATTCTTCCCTCTATTATACCCTGTATGGGGATCAGAGGTGAAACAGGATATAACAGGATCCTGACTCCGATAGCTTCTTCATATTAAATCGTCACTTATTTATATGTAGGCGCGTTGTACATCAACCCAAGATTTATCGTAATCTTCATACTACCACACACCATTTATATTCCTGTGTTATGGAAGTAGGACCATATCAAGGCGATCGCAATGGAACCAAAACAAATTGAAAAACTCCCACATGATTTCAAGCATAGCTGCGATGAATGCTCTGCTGGCGGTGGTAAATTGTCCTGTATCACCTGTATCACCTGTCGTCCCGTTGATCATCGACTTGCTCGAGCGGGCGCCAGCAACTTCTCCATTCGTCCCTGTCGCGTGCCAGAGCGCTCCAATGGATCCTTCTCGCTCGAGGGACACGAAGAGCGTATAGCGGTCGTTCAGGGCTTTCAGAAGAAGTCCGACCAACGCGTTGGTGGGCGTCCTGGTGTTCTCTTGACATCCCGCGGAATCCGGTCGGTAACGGCTCTCGTCCAGCGGGTGTCTGCGGATCGCATTACGTGGCCGGCCCACCTGATTTTCGACAACTTGGCCCACGCGACAGCGTCTCTGATCTTCGAACGTCGGCGAAGCTCGGAACTCCGGAGGCCTTTTCTCACTTGTGTGACTCGTGTCACTCCGAGCATCGTACTCTCGATTCCACGCTGCGCGACGCGATCGCGTGTTCATCCTGCTTTCGTATGGCCCAGGTCTCTGAGATGTATGTTAGGGCAGGAAGAACAGTGGAGTCGAATAGGTGGGTACGGAGTTGGACGTTCTTCGTCTTCTTCGCGACTTCTTCGACGCTCTTGAAAGCTCCCCAAGCCGCTCGTTTCCTCCTGCTCAGCTCCGGCGCTAGGTCGTTGGCCATATTGATTCGCGATCCAGATACACGTAGCTGGAGCATTCGGAGATGTTCGTTCCGTTGAGCGAGAATGGGGCATCAGAAACTTGTCCGTTCCTCATGAACATCGTCTTCGTAAGATTCAGCTGCAGTCCAACATTCCCACATACACGATCGAAGTCGGCCACCATTCGCTCTGCCTGGCTGATGCTCGGTGTCATGAGCACGATGTCGTCAGCGAAACGAAGATGGTGCAGCTGCTGGCCGTCGACCTTCACTACCATTCCTTCCCATTCTAGTTCGCGCATAACGTTTTCGAGGGTGGCCCAGAAGAGCTTCGGGGATATGGTATCCTCTTGCCGAACCCCTCTCCTTACGTCGATGACGACGTCGTTGTAGAATGAAGAGATCTTGGTCGTGAATCCACTGTACAGCTCTCGAAGGACTCTGATGTACTGAGTACGAACACCCTGAGTGAGCAGGGTGTCAATGACCACTTCAGTTTCGACGGAGTCGAATGCCTTCATCAGGTCGGTAAACGTAAGGAACAGCGGCAGCATGTACTCTCGCGACACTTCGATGAGCTTCGTAATGGTGTGAATGCGGTCGATCATGCTGAATCCTTGTCTCCCTTTTATTGTACAGCAAGACGGTCTTGATGGCCTTCCACTGAGATGGAACCTTGCACTCCGACAGGTAGCGCGTGAAGAGCCGCGCCAAGGTGTTGATGATCTGATCCTATCGGGACCGGGTGCTGTACGTTTCTTCACCGACGAGATGGCGTGTCGGATCTCGGAAGGGAAGACTGAGGGGACGACGTATCCATCTTGCGAAAGATGGCGCGGGGGCAGGTGGACGTGGCTATCGAAGAGATCGGAGTAGAAGTCGTGGATGACCTTCTCCATGGTCCTTCTGGAAGAGGTGACGGTTCCGTCAGGACGTCGGAGAGCGGACATCTTGGTCTTGAAGTTGGCGAAGTTCCGGCGGGCACTGCGGATGCTCAAACCTGCCTCTGCAGCTTCAGCCAACACTTCCGCCATTCTCTCCTTAAGATCCTCCTTTATCGCCGCTCTGCATAGCTTCGCAAGCTCGGACGTCAGTTGGTAGTTGCCTGACGCTCGTGCTGCTCTACGCTGGAGCATCAGCTCGAGAGTTTCCGGAGACAGGCGTCTCTTGGTGGTCTTCAAGCTCTCGGCTCCCTTAGCACTATCGTGGAGATGGTGCACGAAGTGGTCGTATTCCTCGTCGATGTTGTACGTAACGGTATCTTCCCAAAGGCCGGCAAGAGAAATGCAAAGGTCCCAGTGATGGTCGTTCTGTTACTCCTCTTCTTAAACTTCACGGCCTTCTCTCCTTGACGCGAAGAGCGGAACCTTGCGCGAAGGAGGCGGTGGTCCGATCCCGTGTACAACTTGGGTGCAACGGAAACGTCGGTCAGGCAATACTTGCGATTGAAGATGATGTGGTCGATCTCGTTCTGGAACTGTCCACCGGGGATTTCCAGGTCCATCGTAGAGAGGGAGGCTTCTGGAACTGTGAGTTTCCATGGATGGTCTTGGTCGACATGATAAAGTCAGACAGCCTTTCACCTTGCTCGTTCCACTCCAAACCGTGGGTTCCGATGTGAAGTTCTTCAGGGGACCTTCGCAGTCCGATCTTGGCGTTGAAGTCGCCGACGATCACCTTGTAGAAGATGTGATCTTCCTTATAGAACTTCTCCAGCTCCACGTAGAAGGCTTCGACCTCTTCGTCGTTGTAGTCGGATGTTGGGGCATACGCGACGAACACAGTCAAGGCTGGCACGGAGCCACATCGCTTCAGTCGCAGACGTCCGATTCGGCTAGTCAGAGACTCGTACGAATCGATGTTCATGGCCAAGTGCGTGTTGACGAGGACACCAACGCCGCCTACTCCCCTGCTGTCGCATGTTCCGAGGAACAGTTCTTCTCCGGAGTCGTAGGCGGCGTGTAGGGGGTGGTGTCTTCTCGTCTCGGTCAGTCCGATGACGTCGTACTTGATCTTCCTGGCTTGCATCATCAGGTCCTCGACGGATGCCTCCGATGCAAGTGTGCGGGCGTTGTAAGTACAGATCGTCATCCTAGTCTTCTCAATTTGCGCAGCCTGGTTAGGCCCTGAGATTTTAGCAGCCTCTCCGTGCTCGTCCTTCCTATCGCTGCAGAAATGGGGTCTCTTTCGGGGTCAGGGGAATGAGGCCCTTCAGTGCTGCTGTTTTTGACTGAAGTACACACGGGTAGCTAGTCGGGCTCTGTCGTGCGGGCGAAGAGCTCCGGTGCGGCCAGCCAGACTGCCCGAAGGGACGGGGCGAGACTTTTGAGGCGGCCTCGAATCGCCTTACGATGTACTCCCAGTCTACCGAGTGCAAGCTTTTGGCCGAGCCGACACAGTTACAATCCGCACAGGCGCGAACACATCCACGCACACTGTGCACGAACATGCCGCTCCCACGCACAAGAAACGCGTCGACCCGACACAGCAGGAGCAAGGAGTCCATCCCCTGCATCCCACCTGCGTCTCTGGGCAGTACACGGTCGCATTTGGCTCGCGTTTAATTCCCCTATCCACCACCCGGGGACGCGCCACGTGGCCCTGCGACAAGCGGCCCGAGATCCCTCTTAACAAGAGAGCCCGAAGGCTCTCTATCGAGGGAGATTCGTGGTTTCTTAACTTCAGGAAACAAAAATGCTTGTAAGTCACTCCACTATCGTAGCCGCTAAAAAAACTTATTAATAGGCGCAAACATCACCTAAAAACCTGAAATTGGAGAGAATCCTCTGCCAAAAACTGAGAGAGTACGACCCCCCTCTAGACGGCGCCACAGTACGACCCCCCCCCCCCTTCGATTCCCGAACATTACGCTTGACCCTGCTTCGAGGGCCCGTGGCTCTTTTGGTTCAAGGACTCAGCAAAAGCGAAACACGGTTTTCTACTCTATGAATAGTGGAGATTCTCGCAGTACTATCCATTTCCCCCGTTCAGACATACGCCTGAGGCCCTTCCCTGGTTAGTACATATAGGGGGTAGTCTAAGATTAGTACCCTTCATTAATATACTATAAACCATCATGTTTCCAAAGATATTAATATCGCCTGTCAAGACATGGTTAAATTGGGGGTTTATATAGTTTTTAAGTCACTACAATTACATGGTATGTTATTGATTGTATTTGTATCTAACTTGTTAAGAAAATGCTTATAAAAAGGATAAAAGGATAAAGGACGGCGTTACTCAATCCCTTTTGGGATGCGCCAGCGCATTCTACTTCTACGGGATGTCGTGGAGGCGACATGAATGCGTATTTATTTATTTATTTATAACTGCACCTTAAGTGCGCTCAAACTAGGAGATAACGAACAAGTAATCTTTTACAACTGCAACAATCTAACGCAGAACAACAATGAGAAACGTAGTATCACTATGCGCTGCAATCTGTAATTTTTCAGTGTTGTCCGGCCATTCAAAAGCTCAAGTACAAGGAGCCTGAACCAATGGGTAGTCGTAGCGTGAGAATATAGTAATAAGTAATTTAATCACTCAAAGTTACGTAATTGTTTTATAATTATTTTTGTTCTGGTATAACGGTGCAGAGGTTGGTTAGGCAACCAGTATAGCTATGGCATGATTCCGATTGAATAGGGAAATCACTTTCGAGCAGCTTATAAGAAGGAAGCACCTGGGAGTCCGGTCTTAATTCCGGTCATACCCAGGCCTTCATTACGCTTCCATTCGAAGCTGCTTCCATAGGAACTGAGTTAGCCTAACCAACTTTCAATAAAGCATATCTAAATGTAGCAACCTATAGATTATATCTGTATATGAAACAGTATAAAAAATATGTGACTAAGAGTAGAAGCATCTGGGTCTTAATAGGCTCCTCTGTACCTAAGCTCTGGCAGCCGCAACAGAATCAGAAAAGGAAGGAGATAAAAAAGAAGTGTAAGCAGGCATAATGACACTGTAAGACATGTGAGAAAAAGGAAAACGCAAGAAAAACATAAGAAAAACATAAGAAAAACAACTCAACTCTTGAACGACCCTAATTCTGAACAGCCACTAATACTCAGTAAAAAATGTCCAACGCAGGCCTAATGACTCATTGAACAATGTGAGGAAGAATAGGAAACAAGACATCCATTTTTGGGTACGAATCGCTCGGCAACCATAGTGTCTTCCATGGCGCAGAAGAGTTTCCACAAGATACATACACTCCATTTATGAAGCTACACTCAGATGTCCTGGTAACGCCACGATACAACAGTCAGCTCTGCAATTCAAGAATACTCAGAAGATCAATCTTTTTTAACCTACTCTTGAAAATAGCAACGGTAGGTGCTTCTAAAACATGATCAGGTAGTTTCTGCAACCAAACTGCTCCGCGAGAGAGCACAAAATTGGCATTGCAACGAAGAAATTTGTTACCAGGGTTTTTAAACTGCAGTGATAATATACTAGTCCGATTTCTACACGGCCTAAATGTCCAATATTTACTAGCTCTCAAGGTTAAATCACCTTTTAGTAACTTGAAACAGAAGACCAAATCATTATAGATACGTCTGTATCTAAGAGATTTTAGTTTCAAAAATTTCAATCTACTTTCGTAATTTAAAGATTGTAGATCTGGTATGCATCTGCGAACCAGTATTCGAGTAAACGTCTGTTGTACTTTTTCAACTTTGTTTTGAAGCTTTTTTGTTTGAGGACTCCAGATTTGTGATCCATATTCAAGTATAGGTAGCACATATGCTTTGTACAGCTTCAGCAGTGTAGCAGAATCATTATCAACGATGCTTCTCAACATGCCATAAAGTACTGAAAAGGCTTTACGTACAGTTATATCAACATGGGCATCAAACTTTAGGTGTTTATTCATATGAACACCAAGATCTTTGATCGCGTCAACTTGCCTTAAAGTAATATTACCGAACCTGTAATCAGGTGCCCTTCCAGGACCAAAATGCATCACGGAAGTTTTGGCAAGATTTACTGGTATCTCCCAATTACTAGCCCACGTAATCATATTAAGAATTGATTGATTTAAAGCCTTCAGGACTAGCGATTGATTTGAAGCATTATATTATTGTCATATTGGCATATTTGGCCATACAATGACTTGCGGTGGCCAGCCGATGAACAAGTCAGCGCTTTATCCTTCCCAGACAAGTCTGGTACCAATTCACCGACCCCGGAGGGATGGAAGGCTTGGTTGGCCTAGGCGGGAAATCCGAACCAGGAACCTGGTATCGGGTGCACGCGACAGTCGCGCCTCCTCCGACTGCGCTACACGCGCCCAAGAAAATGCTTATAATAAATAATAATCTAGAAGCAGGTTTTTCGTATATATCTTTAAGAAGCTGTACTATCATACTATTGTTTATGATTTCATTCAAGTTAAAGGAATCTAAAATTTTATTATAAAAAGGTATTTTCAGGTATAATCTTTTTTTTTTAATTTTGTCTGTTTGCGCTTTACTCAAATAGTTGAAATAAAAATGACAGAGGGAGCTAAGTAATAATATTTGTTTTCTTTTGGAATAGTGAATGAAGCTAGATTATTTACAGTTATCTTCATAAGTATTTCTATATATCTTTTAGTTTCAAACTTTAGAAAACGAAATAAATCATATTTAGAGTTACGACTACTCTGAAGGAATTGTATTATTTCATTAATATTTCCAGCTTGATCATATTGCTGTGTTTTATTCTTATGTTTTTAATGTGTTTGTTTCTATTAGATCTATCTTTAATTATTTTGGTGATATAGAAAGGATGATTAGATTTATGTGTGAGTGGGTTAGTAATCTGTGTATGATTACCGTAGCCTTTAATATTATCATTAAATCCAAAGGGATAAGATGTCATAAGGAGTTTAATCCAAAAAAGTTCCTTTTCCTTTTAAAATATTGATGTCATTGTTTTCTACCATATTATCTAAAATTGTAATACGTAAAGATTTACTATGACAGGAACATTACAGTGGTCATAAAATAATTTTCTTTTTTTATTATTATATACATTTCGCGCATGTTCTTTAATTCTTTCTTCAAGTTTCCTAGTTGTAATACCCACGATTGTTTGCAGCAGGTATCACAAGTTAAACAGTATACTACATTTGAGGACATACAATTAACGATATTATTTTTATTTGTAGGAATGGAAAAATTAGTTGTGCGACAATTTATAAAGTTTCCTTTGGTTATGAGCATACATATTGTACATGATGTGTTACACATAGTACTTCCGATGGGTGTACCGAAATTTTTTATAAAGTACTTGCCATCCACCTTGTATTTGTAGAACTGACGACCTGAAAATAAAGGCTGGAAGTGTTGGATATAGTGCTTGTGGTTGTTTTTGGCCAAGATGTCGCAAAACTTCTGAAACGGTTCCCTCAAAAGAAGGTAATTCAAAAGAAGCGTATGAACCTCTTTAGCGTGTAGTTCCCCCGTTGTAGCTTGACGTCCAATGTTGGCTTGAGATTCGTAACTGGGGTGGCAGTATGGCTGGCATTTCGGACTGAACGTGAATGAACTTCAGCGCACCTCCTTCACCATTGATTGATCTGGGTACAGAGCTCCTACCTCCTTCTTTTTGGGCTTCGCGCTAAGAGGAGGAAAACTATACGGAAGGGCCGACGCTGGTCGGAGACCGGAATTTAGTTAAAACACGGAATCCGACAGCTGACAGCTATGATTCACATCCCTGTATATGACGCTAGTGCTTTAATCTATGTTGGTGAGAGAATTTATAACATTTCTCTTCTATGAAAACGGGCTTGCTTCTCTGGACAATGCCTTGAGATAATCTTTATTGAGTAGCACGAACAAGCGTCGACAGACGGTCGTGTTTTCTGAGAAGACCGTGGTGACGCCGCCAGCCGTCCACGAGGCCATGAACGAGACTTCGGGCTGCGTCATCGTTGACTTCTTTGCGGTGTGCTAAGCACGATATGCAACCAGAAGAACCGGACCAGCCGGTCGGCTGCTCGCTTCTAGCCGGTCTGTGCCGTCTCGAAGCGCGTAGACAGTTGATTCGACGACGCTGTAGCTGTATCTGGCAAATGTATCCTTTTCTGGGAAGCTTCTCCAACATTCGCACCTCTTCCTAAAGTTCTGCTTATCATACAGCTGCTGGGAGCACGCTGTGTATTTGTTGCGACTACTATGCACGTACTGGTTTTTCGCAAGGTTGTGGTTTGACATCTGAGACATTTATTCTCGACTGTTCGTAAACCGCCTCCAATTTCTGCGTTCAGTTCTACCATTTCAAGGCGGCCTACATTCCTACTAGCCGAGAAGGCTGTTTGAGCACATTGCCATAGATGTTGTGGAATGACCGCAGACCGGAGTATATGTAGATTCAGATCGAACCGATCCAGGCTTTAGAGATGCCATTAACTGAAGGTCACAATGCTCAAGGCGATCGCAGCCGACCTACCAGCCCCTCCCACACCCCCGTTGTCCTCTCCGCACTCGTAGGTTGACCTCCCCTTCCACCACCTTTCCCGCTGTTAACACCAACCGGATGAGGAGCCGCTCCGGCTTTGGTCAACAACAACTTATAATGTGTACTACTTGCTACTGGTTGAGTGCTGGTGTACAGGCGCTAGAGACTGATTGGGCCGCCTAGACACCAGTCGTTAGGGGATGAAACACGGCTCCCGATGCTCGGCGCCCTGCACACATCCACAAGCCAACTCGACCAGTTCAGTATGAGGTTCAGCCAGCTTGGTGACGTTGAATAGTGGTTAGCACAACTCAATTAGAAGGGCGGACGCTGGGACGCGGTTGTTCGGCACAACATCATTCGCACACTGCACTGAAGGCCACTTCTGCAATCTATGGTGCACCCGCCGCGACCCTACATGGTTTACCAGTACTTGAGATCACTCGACTAGCACCTGCACCCAGCTCGACATCGCTTCAGTCTCGCAGGCCTCGACACCCGCACGCTTATCTGATCGAGGGTCCCCTTGCACGACAGAGCAGTTGCGGTGCGGTTAATCGTCGCGTGCCTCTCCCGAACCCAGGACTCCGCATTTCGGACGAACCGCCTCCACGGAACTCGTCATTCATCGTCCGCGTGCCGTGCCTGCAGCTCCGCGTGTGTGCAATGTTACGTCGATAAATATACACGGAAAATTGCGGTCTCCCTTTGCGACTTGGTTCAGCGCTCCCTTGACTCTCCGGCATTGCCTTTTCGGAGAGTTTTATTATCAGGCGGGCTGCTATTTTGGGTGTAAGGCGACTATGAGTCGCTTTCTTCTGCCTCCTATCGAGAAGCTTAGGTTGTATGCTCTTGTTTGCTTGCCCGAGTTTCAACAAATTTTACAGATTGGTATGCGCAGGTGGGAGCGCTGTTTAGCAAGCTGTCGATATTCTCATTAATCGGCAATGGCAACAGATCCTCCGTCAAAAGCCCTCGAGCTTGGAATTGTGGGTAATTTGTTGTACAGCTCTACATTTGTTAATTCACTTGCCTTCTTTATCCATTTTTGTTAGGCCTGTTTTTTATATTGCTAGTTTTCCTACTGACTACAGGCGTTAAATTTTCGTTTTTGCCTAGTAGAAGGAGCTTGGTCAAATTCGTTGCTTCCTAGCGCCCAGGCCCATTCGAATGGCTTAGTAGCTGTCATCGCTTTGGCAACGCTCGCGACGCGCTTAGCAACTGTTCACTTCCGATATGGAACAGGTATCGAGCACGTTGTGGTGGAGTTGAAATTATCGTTCAAACCCGTCCCGGAAAGGCGTTGGTGTGCTAGGCGAAATTCCCGCCTAGGCGTGGATCTCTTCAATGTACAGCTCAAGGTAGAACAACGTATTGTGCTTTCCTTGGCGTAATCCACCCCAGTTGTAGGATTTCGCTGGAATAGGAAACCGTAGTAAGAAAATGAGAAAGAAAAGGCGTCATCACAAGAGTGCATGATGCCTTTTCTAGCACGCATTATGCCGTCGCGTTTCGTGATTCTAAGATTACATGATGAAATAGCATATGAGCGAAGGGACCGGTCTTCGGCTCTTTTTCTAGTTCTTTTCTCACCATTCTTTGTTTTTCCGGTTATCTGGACTCAATTTTGTGCACTACCATATTTTCGTGTTCAAATGGTTGAACCTTACCGCTCACTCTGCGGAAGTATGTTTGATCCGCAAATTCAGTGTTGTCAGAGCTCTAACGAGATCGAGAAAATGCGCACGTATCGATATTTGCTTTGCGATTGCTCGGCATTAGTCGATCCGTATGCTTTGCAGGAGTTACGCAGTTGCAGCTGCCGCTTCTGTCGCGCACTATAAACAGGTCCTGACGCAACAAGAATCGACCATCCCTTCATAGCGTTCAAAGGTCAGCTGAGCTTTCGATCCTTCCCAACTCGATGAGTCGGTAGCATATGTGTCTGGGAAGGACGAAACACCTGCTTACTCGTTGATCAGCTGACCACCAAAAGTAGACAAGTATTATGTTATAGCTGTGCTGCCCGAATGTGTGTTGAGCGTGCCTGGATAATATTTCGTAGAACATCATCAAGGAGATTTATAAATGCCAGTTTTTTCTCACTATTACCTTGACACTAGCGAACACTGCTGAAACAACGGAAAGTTTAGGCGAGCTAAGTTGTCAGTCGTCAGTGCATCTAAGTGCGTGTCAATAAGGAGCGTTGTAGAAGCGAATTTCAAATTCAATTTGCATTCACTATATTTAGTCCACAATGATGCTCTCTATCGTTTATTTGCAGGCTGATAAAGTCCCGTACAAAAGATTCCAATCTTGAGGTGGAGTTCATCATCGTTTTTGCGAATACTCATTGTAAACTTCCGATGAATAAGTTCCAAGACAGTTGTTTTGCCACAGTCACACAAAGCCACTGCCTTTCAAAGCAATGGTAAGGCGATGACAAGCAGGCTTAGGTGAAATATTTAGTAATGTTGAGGATCGTTTCAGCCCTAGTAAACGTGTAGATTGTTCACATGGTTTAATATTGTTTATTGTCCTGCATAATTCTCGGTCAGACCTGGTCCTCTTTGCATAGGTCCAGTGTTTGTTTTGCATCATGGCACCGGTCGGAATGCGTGGCTTGAATTGTATGACACATTCGATCGCCGCGTTCGGTGTCACTTCTCGAGTGTGCTCACTTTTCCACCTGCATATCGTTGTTGAAAGTCAGCCTCCATCGAGCACTGCCCCACAGTGCTCTCGTTGATTGCCCTTTACTGGCGCAAATTAGGGCGGAGCTGAAATAAAGTGAGCGCGTGAAGCAGCCAACTGGGGCTGAAGCGCCCATTCCAGACATTTATTTCTAGTTGTTAGTTTATTCCCATTGTTTTTCGACGAAGTCGGTTTCTGGATCGCTCTCGTTGAATGCGTCCATTCAAAAGGACGGAAAGAAAGGATACACCACAGTTTCGGATGGGTTTCATTGCGGAAGTTTTACACATAAACGAGATTTTCTGGCTATTTGGACCAGAATGCGGGCGCGGACAGTTCGTGCCGTATCACTCACGTCTGCAACATCCAAACCTGTTCATCGCATCGTCAATTTCGCTAGGGCTTGGATTACGTCGTTGAGATCGAGTTGAAGGGATTTCTACCAGACTGACTATGTTGACCTCTCTAAATGATGTGGGAGCGGGGATAGCCATCTGGTAGTACGAGCACAGACCAGCCGTTTTCAGCAGTTGCACGCTACGGCAGCTCACGGTTGTCCCCTAATAACGGCTCCAATTATCCGGTGAGACAGAAGTTCCGTTCTACAGTTTACCAATACAGCTGGCGACGCTTAATGTGATGTGGTGGTTAGTTGACCTCTGCAATCGTCGGTGTTATCAGTAGAAAGCCGCCTTTGTGTTATTGTGAACGATAACCACTCTTGGCGTGCTAGCGTCCCGTTCGGGTTTCGCTTCGCCTCGGAACTCGCTTTCGTGCCGTGCAGAACTTGCCATTCTTCTATTATATCGTCTCGGCATCTGACGTGGAGAGGTATGGCTAGACGCTTTCCCGACAGTAGGGCGGCTGACACTTCGCAACGTCTTTGCACATCTCACTTGGTGGCAGTTGCCCCTGTACCGTATTTTACGGTTCTTGCTGTGGCTCTAGCAAACAACCGATGTGCATTAACGCTAACCGACATTCCTAACAGCTATTGCTGGATCGGCTCGCGCTTGTCATCTTTTCATCCTTGTGTCCGATCCATTTTCGGGACTTTCTGTTCTAGCGGTGCTTTTGTAGCTGTGTTGTATTTACGCGTAATTTCTGCGGCTTTCAAGCCATGTAAGTCTACCAACCAACCCGATCAAGCAGTTTTCTAGCAAAAATCCTACCAAAATGTATTCCACGAGTAATTGAGCAATTTCGATTATATTCCACAAGTACTCCGTCACACCTGTCGGCGTGCCTCGCACTTGCGCGCTTTGCGCGATGTTGCAATATCACCAAGCTAACGACAACCACATCAAGCTAGCTGCTCTGATTATGCAGTTGTTTATTAACGTTCCAACCTTGCTCTACCTTCTTTAGGATCAGGGGGACAGATTTATCAACCGCTTACCGGCCGGTAACGGTGAAAAGTACCGCCAAAACCCAGACACCGACATTCATTTGCATCAGGCTTGGCGGTATTTTTCACCGTTACCGGCCAGCAAGCGATTGACGAATCTGACTCCAGGAGAGTAGTTTTGCGATATGAAGCCATCTAGACCCCTTCCTCCACCACTACGCTTAACATCGGCGTCATCTCCAAACGGTTGAGTGATGTCGATGCTTGCGCTAATCAGTGCCTTCGACCTCTAAGTTCTTCGACGACAACCCTCCTGGTGCCCCAAAGCACGGTCCCGCACTTCACTCTAGCGCCACGATGACTACAGGCCCTTCACTCCTCGTCCTCAAACGGTCAACCTCAGGCAAAAATCGGCATTTTCGATAAGTACTGAGCGTCTGCTCGGTTTTGGTCACACGACGAAAAGCCTTTTTATCAGAACGGAAGATTCCCACAGTTCCTAACACTATACTGGACGGAAATTTCTTTCCACACTCCTCTGGTCTGGTCCCACATTACTAATACTGGTCCCTCACTACTGGTCCCCCACTACTGGAACTGGTCCCACATTACTGCCCCCTCCCTCTTACTGGAACTGTTCCCCCACTACGTCCTCCCTTACCGGAACTGTTCCCCACTACAGCCCCCCCCCCCCTTAGCGGGCGACGTGTTACTGAATCCCCATGCACGTTGGGCGCATATTTGAAAACGTCTTCAGCACGTCTTCTAAATTCCCAGTCACGTAGAATACGTCTGGATATTTTCCGCTTTTTTTGCGCCGCGTAATTTCCCCTATTTTCCCCTATCTTCGCCAATCGACTAATCGAAACGGCAACGACATCCACAAAAATCGATAGTTTGATCAGTATCGATTGATGGCGATCGATGCTTCAAAAACGAACTTCAGATTCGTGTTCAGCGACCACGATTTCCCCAGCGCTCAAGTTCCCAGGCAGAGAGAAGACGTCTGGGTATTTTTCGCTATTTCCGATAATTCCCCCCCCCCCCCGATGTTCCCCCTATTTTATGGCTAATTTCTGCGGCGGCGCCGATCGATAGTATGACTCAGCGCTAAGCGCTTAGTAAGATTTTTGTGCTTTAATGGTGAGTTCGTGGTTTATTTTACTGTTGGATGTGTGCAAACATAATAAACCTGAAACTTCTTAAATGAACATTTTATTTGCCAAAAACTGTCTTATTATCTTTTGTTCTTTCAAGTTTAGGCTCTAACAAGCTTATTATCATGCTGCTACGAGGTTATATGTGAGCTGTAATTCTTGAATAAATACGTGGTGGCGATGTCCGTTCCTCCACGTGGTGCCACTGGAAACTGCCTGCTCCGCGAGCTAAGCCAAACACGGATTGATTGCAGGCGACAGGCCCTTGTGACAGGCCGGCCTACGGAGACCCATGTCACATCGCATGGTGTATGACAGTTCAAGTTTCTCGAGATAGTGCTACAGCGTCCGCGGGAGCCGACGCGCACTCGCAAAGCCCGGCGAATGTGGAAAGTATGCGAGGGTCCTTGATGCGAGGACGGCATCGGGGGGCAACTGAGCTAGTCCGAAAGTCCCGTAACGTAAGCAGGACCCGCGTGGTAACGCTGAATGTGGGTACGTTGACGGGCCGCTCGTGCGAGTTGGTTGAAGCACTGGAGCGTAGAAGAGTTGATTTCTGTGCGGTGCAGGAGACGAGGTGATCCTGTCGCAAGTCAAGGGACATAGGACGTGGCTTCAAGGCAGTTCTATGTGGAAGTCCCAGGACCACCAGTGGAGTTGGAGTCATCGTCTCCGAACGATTTCGTGACTCGATTGTAAGCGTCGAACGCTTTGACGATCGATTGATGGTCGTTGTTGCCGCTAAGGAGCGACTCTATCATTTCTTCTCTGCGTATGCTCCACAGACTGGCTGCTCTGATCAAGCCAAGGATGAGTTTTGGAACCTGCTTGATGAGAAGACAGCAGAGGCACCGTCGGAAGATGTCATCATAGTCGCTGGTGACCTTAACGGGCACGTCGGCGCGACGAAAGACGGGTACAGCTGTCATGGTGGGTTCGCTTACGGGTCGCGTAACGCAGATGGTGAGCGTATTCTTGATTATGCGGAATCGCATAACCTCATCATAGTGAATACCGTCTTCCGAAAACGCGACTCGCACCTTATCTCATACTACAGGGTGCGCCAAAATTATGGCGACAAAGTTTTTAATTCACCGAGAGAGAAAATGCGGTATTTTCGAGAAACCAACAATGAGATAATGTTTACCAGTCTATTGTAAACTATACGCAACATTGAGATTCGAAGATATCTCCATCGGCATCGATATAGACTTTGAGACGCTTCGGGAAGGCATTGACGGCGGCACGCAAGTAAGGCGCGTTGAGCTCATCCCACGTCTTTCTTCAAAGGATCCACGGGGCGGTGAGGTTTCCCGCAGGCTTTGGCTTCCAGAGCTGGCCAGACCGTGTAATCCATCGGACTCAAATCTGGAGAGTTGGCTGGCCATTCGTGGAAGCTGTTGAATGGCGGAAAGTTGCCTTTGCACCAGTCTTGCAGCATTCTTGGTCTGTGAGCTGGAACTCCTTCCTGTTTGAAGGTCCAGGAGGGTGCACGTGGGTCTTCTTGTAGGCCTTAAGTCCTAGTTTACGAAAGATTCTTCTCAACGACGTCTCCATGATGTCCATTTTCCCGACAACCGGCGGACCGAGCGCGCCGGCTTCCTGCGAATTCGTTCACGTACCCTACTAACGTTGTCCGTAGTTGTAACAGATAAATGTCTTTCCCCTCCGGATCTATCATCCTCGGTTCCCAGGTTTTCTTAGCGTCTAATCGGCCTACTCATAATACTCTGATGAACTCCAAGACGGTGGTGAATGTAGCGTGCCGAGAAGCCTTGAGGGTAAAGCTCAATGATTTAAGAACGGTGGCACGAACGCTTCACTATCTTGAAAAACGACTTATGGTTATGTTTGACTGAGGTGAGCATAAAGTAATTGACTCAATAAAAACAATAAGAGCACGAAAAAAAGCAAACGCTCCGAATAAAAGGTCAAATTGTTCGCGCATGTGCTGTCGCCATAATTTTGACGCACCCTGTACAGTGGGAGTACCTAGACTCAAATAGACTTTGTCCTTGTGAGAGATCGCGACCGGAGTCTTGTCACAGACGCGAAGATCGTGCCGTATGAGACGGTCGCCCCACAGCACCGACCGCTGATATGCACTTTGAAGATCGCCCCTCCGAGGCTGAAGCAGGTCGAGCGGTGCGGTGCAGCAAGAATCAAGTGGTGGCGAATGAGAGAGAAGGAAGCAGCTGTGATTTCTCGCGTGCGGTTACCGACAATCACGACTGTCGACGAAACTTGGAAGAAGGCGGCCGACGCGATTCGTCAAGCTGCACAGTCGGAACTCGGCGTTACGAAGCCTGGGCGACGGAAGGTCGACAAGCCGGCCTGGCTGTGGACAGATGACGTGAAAGCAAAAGTGCGAGAGACGAAGTCGCTTTATCACGTGTTTCTCGGCGAAAAGACAGCCGATAACTGGCGGAAGTACCAAGAAGCGAAGATGGCTGCAAAGAAGGCCGTGGCTGTTGCAAAAGCCACTCATTATGGAGATGTCAACGAGAACCTCGAGTCACGCGATGGGAGCGGTATCTGTACCGACTTGCAAAGTTTCGCCAACGGCAGACCGAGGATATTGAGAAGTTCTTTGGCATCAATGATGAGAACGGCCATCTTCTTACGGACCGCAAGAAGGCATTGAAGCGATGGCGCGATTACTTTGAGGAAATCTCTACAGTGGAGTTTCCTCATCCAGCCATCCCTTCAACGGCTCCAATCCAGGGCCCCGTTCAGAAGATCACCGGAGAGGAGATTGAAGCGGTTTTGAAGAAGATGAGGCCTGGCAAGGCAACTGGGCCCGACGACGTGGCGGCTGATTTATGGAAATCCAAGAACTGGTACCCTGCTGAGTGGTTGGCGAAGTTCTTTAATCAGGTTGTGGCGTAGAAGAAAGTGCCTGAGTGCTGGCGCCAAAGTACGACGATTCCGATTTGGAAGAAGGGCAGTCCTACTGACTGCTCCAATTACCGTCCGATTCGCTTGCTTTCGCACAGCATGAAGATCTTTGAGCGAATTGTCGATGGACGAGGAGAAGGCCTTCGACCGCGTACCGCGTGAGGTTATATGGTACGCCTTGCGACAACACAACGTACCTGAGGAACTTATAGAGTGGGTGCGGATGTTCTACTCTTGCCCAAAGAGTCGAGTTCAAGCTGCAGCTGGAACCTCGATGGAGTTTCCCATCTCTGTCGGGGTACACCAGGGGTCTGCGCTTTCCCCACTCCTCTTTGTTGTCGTCGTGGATGCCATCACACGAGATCTTCAGAAGCCCGTCCCCTGGACGTTGCTTTATGCCGATGACGTGATGCTCGCTAGCGAAGGTAAAGGTGAACTCGAGCGAGAGGTGCAAGCTTGGTGTGATCGCTTGGAGCGGTTTGGAACAAACTGAACGTGAAGAAGACCGAATATCTAACGACAGACGTTACTGAGTCCAGCTCCATCAAGGTTAGCGGCATCGAGCTTCCACGCACTGCGGTCTTTAAGTATCTGGGATCAGCAGTCGCGTCTGACGGCGGACTGATGGTCGAAGTGAATTCACGCGTGAGTGCAGCTTGGTCCAAGTGGCGCTCGTTGACTGGCGTGCTCTGCGACAAGAAGATACCAGAGCGCTTTAAGTGGAAGATCTACAGAGCAGTCATCCGGCCAGTAGCGATGTACGGCGCTGAGTATTGGCCTGCCACTAAGGAAGTTGAAACGCGCCTCAGCGTCATGGAGACAAAGATGCTGCACTGGACGGCCGGAGTCACGCGCATGGGCCGCATCCGAAACGATGTCATTCGGCAGAAGTTCGGTGTCGCGCCGATAGCGGACAAGATGCGCGAAGCTCACTTGCGATGGTACGGCCACGTTCTCCGTGGAAAGGAAGACAGCGTCCGCAAGATAGGCCTTAACTTCGAGGTAATAGGAAAGCGGCCTAGAGGGCGCCCGAAGCAGCGCTGGGCTGATACGTTACATATGGACTTGAAAGTAGCTGGTGTCCACCCTGATCTAGCGCTGGATCGGGAGAGGTGGCGTCATGACACCAGAATAGCGGACCCCGCCACGGAGCGGGACAAACGCTGAAGAAGAAGAAGGAGAAGAATATTTGATTGCTTACCGCTCCAAATAATTTTAGCTACTATATGGTACTCTTTTGAGCGACAACTTTCTTCTATGTTTTAATGTGTAAAAGCTAATGGTAGAAGGTCTCGCTCACAAATAGTTTTGGAATGCATCGCCGATTTACACTTTGCTAACGTCTCAAATAGAGCTGTTTGGAACACGTACCTGTGGATATCCATACTTACTGTAAAATAAGTGCACTTAATATGCCATGGCGAAACTGTGGTTATTGACTTGATTTTCACTGCTATAGTGTTGTTTGGTTACAAGGTTTGTAGCAGAATTTTAAAATTTGCAAGAACTTGTTACTAGCCCTGGCGCTGTGCTCAACGCTACTGCTAACTAGTCTTTATTAAGACTCAAAGACTCTACAGGAAGGGTTTTATAGCAACTGTGGTAAACTCGGAAAAAGGGTCAATTGAGTGGAAATATGCTCGGCTTCCAGGTGCTTAGAACCTGGACACCAAAGACACATTCCAAGTGGCAGCTAAGTATTCGGAGGTGTAGGATGCGTGGCTCGTTCCGCGCGTCTAGCTGACTGCTTAGGTGCTGTTGCAGTGTAATCCGGCCTTGCTCAAAGTCACGAATCAGTAGTCACCAGACTCTTTCAATATTCCTCGGTCAAAACGACAGATCGGTTCGTCGTTGGGTTGCTCATCAGCTCCTACTCACGCTATTCTCATCGGCTTCTCATCGATTTGCCGACGATCTGCTTTCACCTTGACCATGCCTGAGTATAAAAGACTGACCAAGAGCTAGAACGCATAGAGTACAACTTAGCCTCGATTTCCGCTGAACATGACAATGTAGAATTCTGAGTGTTCTAAATTGGTTGAATTTGCGGGCACACACGCTCGAACACTCTCTTGATGGAACTCTGCATATTGATCGAATACACATCAAACCTCTCGATTAACCTTCTAACTCCATAAGGGATCGTGTTCTCACGCTCAGTTAGAGCAACTTTCTTTGATCGTTTTTTCGTAGCACCAGATTAGAAGGAGCGCGAAACCGCTGACCGCGAGGACGAGGCAGCGATTGAACTTACTAAAATTTATTCTTTCTTTATGTTTTGATTTGTAAATGAAGAAGTACCAAGTATCAGCTATTTTACATGACTGATGATTGACCAGAGCGGTCTGTCGACACTACGAAAATATTTTAGCTGCTGAATTTCCCATATCGAGATTGTGGAGGTCCAAACTTGCAGCTGCCCACCGCCGCCTAGAACAGGTTACGGGAGGAATTTCAATGCAGCATGACGGAGCGAAGCCTCTCGTATCCATCTTGATCTTCATACAACACAACATATAAATGTTTAGCGACATTGTTTCGAAGTAGCACGACTCAAGACCAAGAGGGCATCGGAAAATAAACGGATCTTCACCCAGGAAAATTTCATAGTGAGTGGTTAACGAAACGTAGCGGAATTTTCACATACACGGACCATAAAAGTAAGGTGGCGCAAATAAACATTCATTCTCCAGTCGCGAAATGATGAACCTTTAACATGGCCAGCGGAGGAGAGCTTTAATGACATTCCTCGCACTTCCTTGTGGTTGAATAAGACTATAGTCATGCAGTATAAACTTGCACCCGGAGAACTGAACCACGACATTTCTCCCTTGGAGCGTCCACATGCACTGAAGGTTTCGAGCTACGTGATGAGGTGGACAGCTGATTAGTTATTTCCCTACTACACTTCATAATCTGCCCTGTGAGTGCCATCGACATCGAAAATGTTGAAAAACCATTGTCAAACGCTTCTTTAGGATGAAAGGGTAGAGGTTGACTTTAGTCGTTCATTCTGGGATGCGTCACGCATACTACTTCAGCGCGATATCCCGGTACCATTGTGGCTATTCGGTCTGCACAAGAGATCGAAGTGGTCAGTCATTAGTAAGGATAGTGCTTTGCCATTCACAGACTGCACTGGCACCAACCCGCCAATCCCGGATGAGTAAAACTTTCGTTACCTGTACCTAACATCGGTACGGAGTGCATGAGAGAACCAGCACCATTTTCAAATGCTCCACACGCCCACTTTTGTATCGTTTCGGTGTTTTAGGTTTGCAAGTGCTTTACACTCCCCTCCGTTTCGTTTTTCGACGTTCATTTTTCCAGAAAATTTTTGATCCATTTAATACTTCTAAAACAATCTTCTGGAATGGGTTTGCATCCTGCGTGTGGCTAGTCTTCTGCTTAATTAGGTATAAGGTTCCGCTCGAGAGAGTTGTCTGTGCGCCTGTTCAAATGTCCGCGGAGTGGCACACGTGCGTGCGTCGCAAGCAGTACTTTGACCTGGTGATTGTGTAGTCTAGGGTACTAGACACTGCTTTATCATTTGATATCGCTCGTTCTCAGTGGCTATCGCTGCTGGCACAAGAGGTCCTTTTTTGTGAGACTGGTACTCAGTGCGTTGCTCATGGAATAGTAGCTGGCCGCTCTGTTTGTACGAAGAACGTCGCTTTAATCCTTGTATAGTTTCTTTTGTGGACGGCCATGACGTCGTTCATGTGCAAATTCGTCCATTTCTTCGGAGGCCGCTGATGACCCAATCAACGCTACCTCCATTTCTTCGCTATTCTTCAGCGTTTCGTTGCGAAGCATTTAATGTTATTGCGCTCGGCGTGTGCACTACATGTGTTTAACGAGTGATTTTTGTTCAAGAGAACATTCTGCAGGTGGCGATACTAGCCATGATCTATCTTCACTGAACGAAGAAGTGCTAGGTTTTGGGTTCTCACCGAACTTCGTTGTTCTTTCTTGTGGTGTTTTTTTATGAAGTTATGATAATTCCTTTATATATGGTGTGATTAGCGATAAAAAGTCGCTCCACTCCATTTACGACTTTAGGTTCTTTCTTCTCTTTCAAAAATTGTTTACGAATGCTATATTGTTTTTACATCAATTACTTCAGACGCCGGCTCAGCCACTGCCAAAACAGATAAGGCAGTTAGCGTAAAAATTGCTGTAGTAAAGTAAAGTATACATCAGAATAGAGACGTTATCTTTCCAGGTTACCGTCCATATGCCAGATACGCCTTCAGATGCATTATGGCGAATCGCCGCTTTCGCTGTCATTATGCTCCTTTCCGGACGTGATCGATGGTGGATCGTGTTCGTATTGTACTCCATATATCGCTTCACTCGAACGGAACTGTTCGGTAGAATTCGAAAAACGATAAGGAGAGATGTGACGTGAGTTATTTCAAGTCTTCTGGAAAGTTTATTGCCTCTACGTGTGCTGGCGACGTTCATGGGTCTTCTGTTTGTCATGCAAACATCCTAGCTCCTCGAAATTGGTGGCTCTTTTACGGCATCATCGGTCATTTCTGTCGCACTGAATCATTTGACGTGGGTCAGCTTTTAGAGCTCCCGCTTTCGTAAGGTCTATTCTGTTCTGTGTGAATGCATGACATCATCACACCTCGGCAATGTATTTTTGTCATTCTCAGAAGTGATATTTTTTGAGCAGAGCGTGCTCCTAGGTGAGGTGTTTGGTGTCCTAATCCTGCGTTCCCCTATGAGCCCTTCTATGCTCTTGTACGGTTGTGCCCACTGCGCGTAAACCGACCGGAATTTTGGTCAACTACTGCTACACTATTTTTTACTCTTCGTCCCCCCCCCTTTTTTTGCTTTACGTTTATTCTTTAGACTGCACCACCAAGCTGTTTACTTATTGCGCGTCAGCTGGGGGAACCAAACGGCTGCCATTAATACAAAATTACGAGCGACAGTCGTTTTAACCTGGTTCTTTCTTTTTGACACTTCGCAGAATGCGAGCGTCACACAGGCTTAATGTCTTTGTAGGCGTGATGAATGGTGCACTTGAATGCCGAGGAAGAAATCGATGTAGAGTTGTTACTGTTTCTGTATTTTGACTTTATATGGATTTATTACAGGGGTCTTCTCTTATTATTACGAGTCAAGTTAGACTTCAAACGACAGCTGAATGCGAACAGGCCGATACACGAAGTGTTCTTAAAGCAGGTATCTATCTGTATGCGGTTGCTGCGTGATTGCCGCTGAAAGTCGTCAGTTTTGACAATGTTTTTTTAGGTTCAAAAACATCCGAAGAAATTAGCGTGCGTTGAAGTGGAAACGGGTCGAGAAGTTACTTATGAAGAACTGAACAAGCTCATGAACAGATATGCTAACTATTTCGACGTAAGTTGAGAGTTCTAGTTGTTTACAGTTCCCAACGTTGTCAATATGGTGCGAACTGTTTGCATGGCTAATGTTCGCCATCTGATAGGATGCGTGTTGTGGCCAAGGCCAACATGTGTGTGATTTCGACTGTAGACCTTCAAATTTTGAACGATCAGTTTTGAACAAGTCGCGTGAACAAGGATCTGAGAAGAGGTTTGACTTTGCAGAGCTTAACCTACAAAAAGGGAGATGTTGTGGCTTTGTACATGGAAAATAGCATCGACTTCTTTGCTATATGGCTGGGACTGTCCAAGGTGAGGTGTTTCTCATATCCGATATTTGTATGTTTTTCATTGAATGGTTCCGTAAAGTGGTTTACTAGGGTGTCTCACACGGAATATCGCTTTAGGCCGAAAAGTTGAATCTATACAAAGCAATTAAAACCAAACTTAATTCGGTAATATATTTTCCACAATTAAGAAGAACCTTTCCCCAACGTACACGCAAACATTGAACCCCGTCTTTATAGAAATAAGCTGACCGCGAATCGAGGAAGTTGATCACCCAAATCCGGATTTTGTCGTATTCGGCGAACTTCTTCCCAGCCAAGAGCTGCTGCATCAAGCGGAATATGTGGTAGTTGGATGACGCAATGTCAAGGCTGTACAGCGGATGAGGCAAAACGGTCCAACCAGGTTCCTAAATTTTCTGATGAACTTTTGCGATATGAGGCCTCGCATGAGCATGCGGCAAGTTAGTAGAGGACAAGTCGATTTGGATTTGAATTTGGAGTAGGATTTGGAGCCACAAGCTCTACTGCAAGTTCCCGAGTCGATTTTGTCGGATCAGCTTCAACGGCAGTCCGTGAAAGGTCGCTGTCCAGGATAGGCGCTTGTCTTCCGTGCCTTTCGTCTTCAAGACTTTCGTCGCTGGCGGCAAAACGTTGAATCCACCGCTCGCACTGTCTCTTGAAAACGACATCTTCGCCAAATGCAGATATCGAAGAACGATGCGATTCCGCCGCAGATTTCTTCCATTTGAAGTCGTAGAGACAAGCGCGCACAATCATTTTCTGGTCCATTGTGGTCTGAATGCTATAATTTTAGAAACCGAGTAGGGAATAATGTAGGAAGAATAAGAAATGGAGAAGATGAAATGCCCTAAAAAAACTAACCCTAAGTGAGCTCACAGCCGATGCGAATAACTGTGAAAAAAGCCACAATGTATGCGACATCCCGTGTGGGACAGCCTAATAGATTTCCTTATCTGTTCTAAGATAATAAAGTGCCTAGAAACTGCCGTGGACGTTCTTAATTCTCAAAATTCTTCACTTTTGAAGAAAACAATGATTACGTCAACAGTGAGCTTTCTTTTGCATGCAGTTGATGCAAGTAACATTGTCCTCAGTAAGAACGATTGACTGACAGAAGTTTGAATTTACCATACTTGACTTCTTGACAAGAAACATCAGTTAAGATAGAGACCGAAGTTTGTACTTTGTGGCTTGGCGTCGATCATTGGTCGTGCATTGATAAAAAGAAGTGATGATTGAGTGCTTGTGTAAAATGTTTGTGGTGTGTAGCATTTGCTGAGCAGGGAGTACTGCAACATTGCATGTGGCTGCTTTATTTGGACAATGGATCGAAGGGTTTGCTTTAAAAGTTTAGGAAAGTCTAGGGCTGCGTGTTTTTGATAGACTTCTACATCCGCTGCTCTAGGACATTTTCTGGGATGATGTATGCATTCCAGAATTTGGTGCGATTGCACGTCGGCTTTCCGGGTTAAGCGGTTAACGAGTCAATGTTTCATGTTTTCGAAAAGAGTTCTCATTTACCTGTACGATGGTAGAGCTTGTTTCTTCTTGGCGCGAAGCGAGTCTAGAATTAGCGTTACATACGAGATAGCCGCCTCCTACCTGTTGTGCCCTGAAGGTCTTTGCGGTTCTGAAACTATCGATAACCAAATATCCAAATCTGTATCCCTTGGTATTTCCAGCAAATTCATTCATTTTTGAGGAAATTGCCCAAACCTCTGCAAATATGTAATATCTAGACAAGAAGTAGAAAGCTCGTCATTGAATGTCGTCTTACTGTGTTTTTTGTCACTGTAGTTATGCTCACATTTTTTACGCTGAAGGTAATCATCTTCTGCATGCTAATTTTGGCATTCAATAAGGCTTCTCGGTAAAGAAGGATGAGAGCTTTGGAATACATCCTTGTATTCCTGCACGAAACGAAGTTGCAGGCTTCGTTGCGGGGTCCAATCTTCGCCGGCCGCTTTTGCTGTGCGGCAATGGTAGTTTCTTTTTCGCTGACGCGGGGTGTCGCCGACGATGTTATACCAGAAACACTTAATGATAAACACAGATCGTCGTTGTCACCGTCGCACGTCCTGATACAGGTACACGGTCGTTGAGAGGGTTCGCGTTGCATGTGTGATCGTCTCCCTATAAACCCACGTAGACAAGACACAGACGTAGAGTAGGCCGAAGGCCTAGGAAAGTCATGATGGTCGCTGGTTAACATGAATTGAGAATCTCGCAACTTCTTATTTTCGCACTTGCGTCTCTGGTTTCACGGCTGTCAATCTGCTGGAACGTACACGTATTTGTTCGTGACTCCCCGTCTTTCCAGCAGGTTGACAGCCGTGTCAGGGTTACATCGCAAGTTCTTTTCTCTCCAATCTTGTCTCGAAAAGGGTTTCATCTCATCAAAACTGTTGGCAAGCATATATGCGCATCCTCTTGGCGTATGTTACGGTGTCCCTTTCATACCAAATGATAGTCACCGTTGCCCTTAACAGTTTTACAATTTTGTGGGACTTTTTCCTGTCAAAAAAGATAGGATATATCATATTTGCAGATTGGAGTGGTATCAGCATTTATCAATTCGAATCTCAAGTTGGAACCGCTAGCGTATTCGATCAACTCTGCAAATTGTAGAGCCATTATCACATCTTCCTCACTTATGCTGAGTAAGTTGATTATATCTCATTTCGAAATGAAAGTGTGGTAGTTTTCTTCATATTACTGGGGACTCATTGTCACTTGCGGCAGTAGTAGGCTAGCGACAGTGGTTTCGCATTATTTTAATAACTTTTTGTGCGTGTGAGAAAGAGCATTTATGTTGGTAAAGTCTTCTATTGGCTGTTTTTAGAAAGTGTTTAGCCAGTTAGTAAGTAACTTGGACAGGATGGTTAGTGAAAGCTGTTAATTTCGAAGCGTTGAGTTAGCAGTAGGTGATTTCTTTATTTAGCGCTTTTGAACTTATGCTGTGTACTTGCTGAAAGCCTTGATAAGCCGTTGTCTCAACAAGTTTGTAGTGGTCCTCCCTGCTACTTCTGCGGTCTTGTTTTTCTTCTCGCAGCACTCTGTATTAGCTTTCAGCACTTCGTCAGGCGATCTCGCAAGGTGCTCTAAGTGTAGATGATAAGGAAGTGTTCGTCTCAGACGGTGTTGAAGGCGAAGCGAAGTCACTATCGACCGAAATTCAAGAAGCAGCTGACGCGGAACCGGCTCACAAGAATGTGCACTTTCAAGGTATCGTGACAAGCATACTTTATGGGTCGGTTCCTTATCCAATACGTTTCCACCAATTCTTTGACGGTTTTTGTGAAGCCCTAGTATTTGTGTAGCCGGTTTATGAGAGCGATAAGTCGATCAGAGGGAGCGGGGTAGATGCTATTGCAACGTGGAGATTCTCGCTGATAGCCTTGTAGGACTGCCCTTGGCGTATCCTATATGGTTCGATAGTTCAATTACTGCTGTTAGAAATCTACGACTTCAAGACCTCTCCCAGGAACACTGCATCTAATCTCACACAATTTTTACTGTGTGTTTCGGTTTCAAAGAGCATAGGAGCAAAGATCTTCTTGTAGGAAGCACTGAGATTGTGCCATGTAGTGCTTCAGTGTTTCGCGATTTTTAAACGATTGTAAGTGTGAGTGCTATTTCCTCACGAGGGAAGGGGTACATGTCTCAAAGATAGCCAGCATTGGAAGGTGGGAGCGCGCCATCGAATCAGATCGCATCAAATTGGCGTGCCATCCGTAGAGGGCTTGTGCGCCCAGTACCCTGATTGGCTGGCGTCAGCCGGCGGTCCTGCTCCGTTATGATTGGCTGACGCGCTACCACCTCCCAATGCTGCCCATCTTCGCGTCGAGGACCAGGGGAGGATACCAGGTCACCGTGGGTCTTTGAAATGAGACATATATCACGGGATACAGTTTGGAACGCCGATTTAAAATGTGTGTTCCCGAAACTGCCAAGTGTTTCTAGGAACGGAGTTGTGGACCATTTTCACTTTGCCTTCTTAGACGAGCGTGCGCGCGCTTGACTCTCACTCTCCGCTGGCAAATGGCTAAGCAGGGGAGGTATTGGCGGGGGTGGGAAAGGGAGAATGACTGCAGGAATCGGAGGAGTACTATTGTCGTCGGACAATAACGATATCGACTCTTCGAACAACACCTATTGATTTTCTTTATGCTTTTACTGATTGAGTTCTTCGAATTGGGTCTCTCACGATCTGTTTCTCGCCACGTAGAGAATGGGTAGCGCTTAATCCCTGCGTAACGTAGTGTGTCACAGGAAGGGGACAAAAACATACTTCAGCGTGGGACACTGCGTCGTATGCCATCTGTTTATGTCTTAAGCCTAACCATGGGCAATTGTTGGAATTGACAGCCGATCGCTGTATTTTTGGCACACAGTGATCGGGTATGTATGGAGATAGGACAGCAGTATCCGGTCTCAGATATGTGCCACAGGCGTCGCACAGCGAGCATGGACGCATGCCAGAGACGTCCGGCAATGGGGATTGGATTCAAAAGACATGTTTCGATGTCATGTGGCGAGCTTCTATATGCACAAGACGAGTCACTTCAACGATTGTCTGGATTCAGAATAAATGCCACAGACGTTATCCACTATTCTATAAAATGAGCGCGAGCGCGTCTATTTGAATATGTCATGGGGGAGGGGCGATTTACCACTACAGGTATCAGTCGTGTGGGTTTGCCACCGGACAGTAGGTAGGATCAGCTGACCAGTATCGATTGATTTTATCTATTTTCCTGCAGACTAGGCGAATTCGGAGTGGGAATCACACACTTCTATGTTATAAGTGACGGGGTGTATGTGTACGTCTGTTTTCACGTGTAGTTGTAGGGTATAAATCTCATGAATGCAATGAGGGTGGAGATCCTTCATACGAGCCTCATGAGCTTGTTGCGATCAAAACTCTAGCCTCAGGTGGGACTCGAGTTCGCATCGCCTGCTAACCAGGCAGGACGTTACTCCGTCACATCACCGGCGTTCTTTGGTCGAACACAACATCCTCGTCAAATTCACCCACATATCGGGATGAAAAGGCCGCTGATATCCGCATGAGACCAGTTAAGCTGGAGGTCTAGACAGAAGTGATGCAATTCATTTCCTTCGACTCCCTCCAAAACTTCCCTGTAAGAGCTGACAACCTCAGTCCCAGCCACTTGACGCTTGAAGACGATGAATTGAATCATTCGAACTGTTTGGAGGACCCCACCCTACTATATACTATTATCTAGTTAACATTTCAAGCCACTTTTTTGAACTGTAACTAAGGTAAGAAGGAATGAAGAAGAGAAGTGGACACCTTGCGAGTAAGATTTTGTACTATTATTAGGTTGGTGCATAATTTTTGTCCATGCTTGGGTTATTCGGGATTCTTCCAGGACACTTTGGGGAACTCTTGGGATGTCTGCAATATCGCGTAGTAGATTCTAGACGCATTCAAGAGACGGGTACAGAAGTGCGCGTTAGCGAGTCCGTGAGTAAATTTTTGAATAAAATGAATTAGCGTGAGCTAGGAGCCGTCTACCTCTACAAGCAAAAACTTGGCACCAGTTCGAAGGACGCGGTCGATCGGACTAACGCTGCATTCAGGCTCGGCACAACTACCGAACGCACCGTCAATGAATCGAAAAAATTGGTTTTAAAAGTAAATCAAGAACGAAACGGAATCGAACATGCTCTTCTCTTTTTTGGATTCAGAAGGCATGATCTACTGGGAGATCATGCCTTCTGAATCAAAAAAAAAACATTGTTAATAGTAAGGTCTTCAGATTAATCGGCTCCATGCTGATATCAGCGACCGGCCCATCCCGTATCTCGAGGATATCGCGGATGTTACGTGCGGTCAAACAGCGCCGGTGGTGTAAGGCAAACATAGCTGCCCGGAAAGCAGAAGATGCGGGTTCGAGTCCCGCCTGGCGCAAGAGTTTTGATCGCAACAAAACTTCCTGTAACAACTACTGGGAGATGTTGGACTAGAATCGTACCGTTGATGTCGACGTCTACACAAATCAGCTCCAAAGACTGGCTGACGTTTTAAAGGAACAACGACCGAAACGTCTCGAAGTCGCCCTCCACGACAACGCGAGACCGCACATGGCGAAATTGGCTTGCAATTTCCTAGAGAAAATTGGCTGGACGACAGTGCTCGGCCACCGTATAGTCCTGTCATGGCACCGTCATACTACTTCCTCTTCAAAGCTCTCAAGCAGCATCTGCGCGAGAAGAAGTTCGATAATTCCTGGTTCGACCTAAAAAATTATAATCGCCCTTTCTTGACTCAGCCTCGTTCTTCCTACAGCAAGGACGTTGAAACTTGCCTAAGAAGTGGGTTACTATTCTCGACATTAGAGGTGATTATATTATTGATGGATGATTTGTTTTTTAAAGAAAAGTAAAACCTTAAGTATCGTTTTTCGATGAGGCGAGGATAGCACAATGCTATCTATAAGCGGCTTCGATCCGAGCCGGCATTTGACAACTTTTGTACCAATGTCTCAAAATGGAAGAGAACAATTTGAGAGAGTAAGTTTATGTCAGCTCAAAATGAGCCACAACAACAAATTATATGAACGAAATGGGAACGAACAATAGCCACTGCGGGCTGTAGGATTGCTAGGATGCAGGCGTCGATCCGCTCTTTACGATTGCACCGCCGTATTTGCATTCCAATATAAAACCAACTATACTTACAACATTAGGCATGACAGGTTGGATGGTAAGCATAATTATGATATGGTTACCAGATCTAGACAATGGTGATATCAGTGATGGAATTAAAAAACAATAGACGGCTGAGAAAAATTCTCATGGATTCTAATAACTTAGAAAAATTAGCGTGATCTTACATCTTAGTATATTCATCATCAATAAGCAAGATATTGTAGTACCACAAGTTAACTGCCGCCAGACTTTTACAGAATTTTTGGGGGCTTAATTAGAGGTTTTACGATAAAGGTTCAGGAGGGTAAGTATCGCCGAGGAGTTCGCATTGCCACTCGTCGTTTTCACATATGGAGCAGTGAGCATTGAAGGAACCGCTAAGCTGCTCCTGGCAATGTTTAGCCAGCTCAGTCTTGGTATAAGGCACAACCTCACATCCCAGACAAGAAACAATGGGAATTCGGTTAATCTTGTCTTGATTCCTAGTTCGAGTTCAATCCGATCATGTGCTATCTAAATGCAAAAAAAAACTTATCTGCCACCTCCGGTAATCTTGGGTTCATATATCGTGCTTTCATACCGTGACAGTTTAAATACTGGAAATATAAAGGCTAGGAGATAGACAATTATAAACGGCGGATATCAGGACTGGCTCACCGTAACCGCAGAGCGGGTCGCGCCGAGACTTTTGCTGTCTGTGCCCTCCTAGCTCAGAGATCGCGCGTCGGCGTCCACGCTGCGACGTCCGATCGATGTCTTGTGCGCCCGCGATGGCACCGTGGGCAAGTGGGTCGTGGGGCAGTAGATAGAGGGTTTGCTACATGAGAGGGATGTCGGGTGCGTCGCGGCGTTCTTGCACTTCGGCTGAGTATCTAAGATCTGGGAGGTTTCGACGTCTACACGACGTTGCGCGTTTTTTGCGCATTGTTTCAGCCGTATGCGCTTCGCCGCTCGAAGAGCGCAGAACCCAGCCGCGGACTCCCCCTGAGCGACGAAAGCAGTTTCCATACAAGCAGTATTATGACATGCACCCTGGAGTCCCTTCTCTAGCCTGGCTCTGCGCTCGAAGGGCGCAGAACCCAGCCGCGAACTCCCTCTGAGCGAAGAAAGCAGTCTCCATACAGCTTGTATGGCACACACCCTGGAGTCCCTTCCCTAGCCTGACTCTGCGCTCGAAGGGCGCAGAACCCAGCCGCGAACTCCCTCTGAGCGAAGAAAGCAGTCTCCATACAGCTTGTATGGCACACACCCTGGAGTCCCTTCCCTAGCCTGGCTCTGCGCTCGAAGGGCGCAGAACCCAGCCACGAACTCCCCCTGAGCGAAGAAAGCAGTCTCCATACAGCTTGTATGGCACACACCCTGGAGTCCCTTCCCTAGCCTGGCTCTGCGCTCGAAGGGCGCAGAACCCAGCCGCGAACTCCCTCTGAGCGAAGAAAGCAGTCTCCATACAGCTTGTATGGCATTCACCCTGGAGTCCCTTCTCTAGCCTGGCTCTGCGCTCGAAGGGCGCAGAACCCAGCCGCGAACTCCCCCTGAGCGAAGAAAGCAGTCTCCATACAGCTTGTATGGCACACACCCTGGAGTCCCTTCCCTAGCCTGGCTCTGCGCTCGAAGGGCGCAGAATCCAGCCGCGAACTCCCTCTGAGCGAAGAAAGCAGTCTCCATACAGCTTGTATGGCATTCACCCTGGAGTCCCTTCCCTAGCCTGGCTCTGCGCTCGAAGGGCGCAGAACCCAGCCACGAACTCCCCCTGAGCGAAGAAAGCAGTCTCCATACAGCTTGTATGGCACATACCCTGGAGTCCCTTCCCTAGCCTGGCTCTGCGATTGCACAATGGACGTCTCTCCCGACGCCTAAGGTTACGGTGAGCCGGTCCTGATATCCGGAGTTTATAATCCTGTCTGTGAGATACTTTCAACCAATTAGAGAAAGGATTAACATATGCAAACAAGCAACTCCCAAAATCCTCGCCGGATAAAAGAAAAAGGAAACTCATCAACAACGCCGTATTTCGCATGTTTTATATCGTTTTTGAGCAATTTTATCTCCTGCTCATTGCATCCATGACTTTCCCTCATGTGCATGTTGCTGAGAACCAGTGGACCTTTGAGGCAAATGTTGCATTCGACAGAGGAGAGAAGTTATCAGGCGAAGGGAGCACACGTCTTCCTCATTCTCATTGGAGCGCGTCAGCCGTCCTACCTTCTCATTGGGCGCGATTTTCGCATTGGAACCTGCTATTATCCACCATTACTCTCACCGATCTGCTCATTCAGAGTGTTGTTAGAATTGTTATTGTTATAAACGTTATTAAAAGACTGAAGCAACTACAAAAGGCCGAAGACCATTCCACGGAAGAGGAATAAAGTCGGACGAATACGATCTGTTACACTATATTTCTGAGACTCAATAAGATGGTTAGAATAATTTGTTGTTCAAGGAAAATTTGGCGCAACATTCTTTGAGATTTTTAGTTTACCTGCCCCAATATGTGCAATAATTTTATAAAATCTTTATTTTTAGAGAAAATAACAAATCATTTCAAAATTTCTCTTAAAGCAAAGATTTAAGCATATAGCGCGTTAAGGATCAGATCGCGATTGCCCTCAAAAAGTTCACCGCAACTTTTATATGATTGAAATGCCACTTCCATGAACAATTAAAGTGAAGATGTGTGTTCTTAACAGTTGTTTTTGTCGTACCGTTGACAGGTGTCAATCTCCAAACAAAAAGAAATTCTGCTATCAATCGAATAAAAATCGCGATCTCTTCGAAGAGGGCATGGCGCAATCACTTTTTGTACTAAAAGAATGACCGCCTTTCTGCTTTTCAGAACCAGCTTTAAACCATTATTGTTCCTCAAAAATAAAATTTTTATAAAACTTCAAACAATGTGTCTAGTTATTGGGTAGACGAATTAAAGCTACAAAGAAAGTTGTGCTATTTTTTTCACTTTTTCATCAACTACTTATAAAGTGTGCTCACAAAAAGAAACCATTCTAGGATCAATGCAACGTTAACAACAAGGGTAGAACACTAATGTCGCAATATTACTAATGTTTAATGAACGTTGAAGGAAAGAATTGGGGACAAAATACGAGTCATGGGAAGAATGAGAAGGCAGGACGGCTAACGCGCTCCAATGAGAATGAGGAAGACGTGTGCTCCCTTCGCCTGATAACTTCTCTCTCGACAGAGGTCCTCATTTTTGCGTGACTGTAAAGGCAATATATCAATTAAAGAATCAAACTGAACAGACGGAGGTTCTTGGAGCGGCGAGAACAATTTGCTATAACACGGAAAGGAAGGATCACTATGAAATAGAGAAAAGGTACCAATATCCAAGGGATCTATGCACTGTACCCCAACCACAACGCGCCCCAATCGTAATTTCGGAAGAATGCGCTCCAATCGCGAGCGGATCGACGCCTGCATCCTAGCAATCCTCTGCGGGCTGCCCATATCAGGGAAATGGGAAGCGTGTTCTTCGTTGTGATGGCCAACGGGCCCACAGGACACGTGGGAGGCGAGGCCATCGCACCTCGTATCCGGAGGTTTCGCGACGCGCTGTACCCGCCGGTTTCATTTCTCAATGGCGCTTCCCAACACTTACATACATAACATAAAATCATGCCGTATTATAAACAGAAATTATACATCAACCTAATAATATTTAGAAGTAAATCTCCAACCAGACGTTTGGCGGGTAGTAGCACGCTGAACCTCTGGTAAGTGAAGAGGAGGAAAACTTCCACAAGAATGGCAGAAACCTTGCTGTGACCATGGGTTAGTGGGGCTGCAAGGCTGTGTGAAGAGCGCTTCTGCCCTCCGTAGGGACTGGGTGTGGCTCTCCCTCTAACTCGTAGGGAACTTTACCTCACTTGTCATGTTGTATATATCGAATACATTTATATAACAGTATCGTGTACTCTATCGAAGATGACATACGGTATCTCCGTTAATAACTCAGAGTGTACGTGTGTATTATTGATCGATCGATCCATAGAAGTGAATAGCCATGCAATCCCGCAGACGGGAACTGTGCCTAGGAAGGCTTCAGTCTATCGGAAACGCAGTGAATGTGAACAACTAATCCACGCAGAACGGGGCCGCAGGAAGCGGGCAAGCGTAGGTGCGTAGGGATAAGCGCCCCTTAGCCTTCGTATAACGGGACTTCGGGTCCGCAGGGCCTTTTGGTATCGTAGCAAGTGGCGTGGCCATAGGCGAGCTCGTAGCGAGCCGGGACCCATATGTAGCCAACCCCACGTTCACGGCGCAGGGTGACGCCTTCGCCCACCGATGCGTAGCGAGGCGCCACCCGGCGTCGCGACAGGTAGTGTGTATGTGTGTGTGTGTGTGTGTGTGTGTGTGTGTGTGTGTGTATGTGTATGTGTATGTGTGTGTGTGTGTGTTTCGTGAAAGGGGTTTCAGTTTCGTGTCGGAGAACCCCAGTGCTTGGCAACGTTGTATCCAACTGGCCAGTGGTGGCTATTCAGATAGCGTATGCCTTGTATGTATTGGGGACTAATCCACACATGCATGTTATTATAATAATAATGATTATAATTCAGATGTGTTGTGCTATGTGTACACGTCGGGTACAACCGGAAATCCAAAGCCAGCTGTCATCAAGCATTTCCGGTTTGTACAATCGTTCTAGTCGGTTTTCTCGTTTGTTGTTCTACTAGAGAAATGTGTTGAGTAAACTGGGTGATTGACGTGCACGCAAACTGAATCGAACGGGGTCCGTCGTATCGGCTGCATCAAACGAGGCTGTTGACCCAGCTATGGCCTAAGCCGGCTTTGCGCATGATTTTTATGATTGGAAATTGTTGATATAGTGCAGAGTGGTCGTGCAACCCTACCTGCTGGCGAAACGGTGTTTCAGGGATGACTAAGTTGCTTGCATTGCAGTTACTACTTCATGGCTATGGGCGCCGGTAAAGCGTTCGGTGTCGCGAACGACGATGTGGTCTACATAACCATGCCGATGTATCACTCGGCTGCTGGAATAATGGGTCAGTGTCTTCAGGAATCCTCTATGTTTGAGTGATTGAACAACGCGATCCAAGACTGTGTAGTATTCTTCAAGCGGGAAGCAGGAGTAGCTAACTGCGCAACTAATGGCTAGTTTGAACTGCTTTGATTCATAGCAGTAGACGCTATGCTTCAAGCGCACTTAGGGTGAGGCGCCGTCTGACATTGCGGACGTCGACAACTTTCGGTGGCAGACTATATTACAGTTGAAGAGCAACAAGATTGTCCAAAGGTTTGCCACGGTTGCTGGGTATCGAAGCGGTTTCAAAGATCTCACACGTGGAAGTAGAACATGCGGCGCATGTTCAAATCTGAATTAACGTGGAACTCTATAACCCAGCCTGTTCATTCGCTTCTATCACTTATCATTCAGCTGATCGCTAAAATATGCGAGCGCGAGCTAGTAAGCTAGTAGTGTTTTGGAAGTCCCCTTTTTCAGCCAGAAGTGAGGTCGAAAAAATCTCGCACTATATGAGAGCGGTCTATGTTTCTTGTTGACATAGTCTGAATCGCAGCATCGATATTTTACGTTAATGCTCATCAAGGGATATCAGCGTGCTTCATAAGCCTTTATCTTCAGGAAACTGTTCCAAGGGTAACCTCTGTAATGTTCGATCGATGATTAATATTCCCAACCAGAGCATTTCCTTACCTTGGTGAGATATGCCGATTCGGGTTTTCCACTTTGAGTTTCTGTTCGAACGGCTTCGTTCGCAAACGAGCATCTCGAACTGTGGAAGCTTATCTGGCCGTCTCAAGTGTTTTCTAATATTTCTGAAATTGTCACTGTTGTACCTTTAAGACTCCAGAGGGCTGAAAAAAACCTTCGCCCAAGTTTTGCCTGGATGAGGGGGATATTTATACAAGGTTTATTTTTAAAAATTTCGATCTTTAATGGTGGGTTGCCACGGGTATAGGTGGGTAAGCATCACTCAACCATGCCCTCCAATACCTACAGTAATACATAGTTAACCAACATTTTCAAAACATCTTTTATAAGTGGTCAGTACCTCAAATAGCCTCTTTAGACTGTTTTTGTTTGAAAGAGCTTTCCACCTCTGGAGTTGGGAAAGTTCCGTGGTGCCTATGAATCAGATCCTTTCTGGCGACATTTTTCGATACGGTTTTACATAGAGTGCTTTGAGTGATTGTAGTGAGTCTTTTGAGAAGGTGCAAAAACCTGCACGATACGTTCCTCTATCCGCTGCCCTATCACCGATCGGCCACCAGCGCTGTTTTCTGCCTACTTGAGCTCGACCGCTTGTGATTGGAGGACTGCGCGCAGGCAGGGTGCTAACTAGGGAAGGGTTTCGACCTCCTATAGAACTTCAGGTTGAGACAATGATCATTAGAAAGAGCTCGGAATGCTGACTACGAATATGGGTGTCAAAATTGCAAAATGAGACTTCTGAGCGAGTTATGGCCTGCGAAAGTTGTGTGGCTCGACCCACAGGCTGGCCGTGCGAAGGAGCTGGATCGAGGACGATGACCCATAGCGGCTCTGTAGGAATGGGTCACCGGCTGCGGCGGTGTCGCACAGGTAGTGCGCTCGTCACGTGTGGCGTCGTTGGTTCGGTCCCCTTTAACACCGGTTTTCTCGCACATCATGATTTATCTTCAAAATGACCTTCTATTCTGAATTATGGCGCGTGTTCGACTAAATAGCCGGAAGGACTATCATAGACGTTTGTAAAAATGCTTGAAAGCGAAAAACTGTTGTGGGAACATTTTTATCTACTATTTTGCACAAATAGAGTCCAAATCTTATATTGAACAACTGGAGGTGTTTATAAGAACATTAGCATTCATGGACAAAGCAGAAAAATATGTGAAGCAGACATGTCGCCCACACACTGCACATCTTATACATGCATCCTCGCTACAACCAGCAACGGAGCAGTCAGTTGCAGCAAGATCAAACAAATATCCATCAGGAGTAACAAAAACACCTGGGTGGTCATCAATATAACCTGCCTTGTTTCATGAGTATTTGAAAAAGTTTGAAAACCCATGAGTACAAAACATACGGTAAATCTGCGAAAGAGCCTTCAGTAGGCTGTCTCTCTGGGTCATACTGAACTCCACTCTATTTGCCATGGCAAACGATCTGACCCTTTTCATAGCGTTTTTCATCGGGCCGAAGAAGAAAAAAAGGCTAGAGGTGTCGCCAATGTCACCATAGCAGTTTTTGCCTCCAAGCATCTTTACAAACGTGTATGATGGGTTTCCTGGATATTTCATCAAACATGTGTCATAGTTCAGAATAAAAGGTCATTTCGAAGAGAAATCATGATATGCAAAAAACGGCATCAATGAGGACCGAACGAACGGTGTTACACAATTGATAACGTGGACGAGACCACGGACTGAGGTTTCGTGATTACCAAGAGTCTCATCTTCGACAAACACTTTGAGGTAATTGCAAACAAAGGCTCCCTAGAACCGCTTACGTCGGAACTGCTTGGGCTCCATCGGGAGTGTTGCACCACTCGACGGTAATACGGTCGATGTTGGTGTCCTCACGACAGTAGTGGAAGACATCGCAGGAGACAGCCATGAGGGTGGCTTCCTTCGGGTCCAGCACGCCGCAGGCCGGGTCAACGCCGAGCCTCTTCATGTTGGTGGTCTTGATGGCCCATCCTCATGGCTCGTGGCTGTCTCCTACTGCTGAAAGGAATCAAAACCTCGGTCTTCACAAGTTGTCTTTTCGAAGGAAGGCTAATGACTTGCTACTTCTTCACAAAATTCTCTTTGGTAAGTGTGGCATCAAACCGGCGGAGTTCCTACCGGGGAGGGCCACTTCGGTCACCAGGCGTGGTGGACCCACCGAGCTCCAGGTTAAAATGGTCAAGCTCAACTGTTGGCGGTACTTTTTCGTTAACAGAACAATCGAGTCATTTGAGACGCTACTGAAAAGGGACCGTAGTGGATTACGTTACACTACCTTCTAAAAACTGGTTTATAAGAGCTTATTACGTGAGGTCGTGCATATTTCCTATTTATTATCTTTCAGTTCTTTAGTTTATCCTTGGTTTTCTCTTTTTGTTGTCCTATCTTACGACGTTGTTCTGATGTGTTGTGTTTGATTGTGTTGTTTTTGTGCATAAGTGTCACTTATGTAATAAGCATACATACATACACGTGACGGACGAGAGCACTATCTGTGCGACACCGCCGCAGCCGGTGGCCCATTCTTACAGAGTCCCTATGAGTCATCGCTCTCGCGCCAGCTCCTTCGCACGGACAGCCTGTGATCAGGCCACCCAAATTTTGCAGAGCATAATTCTCTCAGGAGTTTCATTTTGCAGTTTTGACACACATATTCGTAGCAGCATTTCGATCTCTTTCTGATGATCTTGGTCTCAACCTGAAGTTCTATAGGAGGTCGAAACCCTTCACTAGTAAGAAGTCAAACTGGAAATGGTCCACAGCTCCGTTCCCGATGACGCTTAGCAGGTATGGAGCACATATTTGGAGTCGACGTTCGAAGCCGCATCCCGTGATGTACATCTCATCTCAAAGTGCCAAGACAACTTGGTATCCTTCCCTTGCGAACTCATAAGATGCAAATGGGTTGTTCAAAAGTTTCTGTGTGCACTTATGGCTAATGTTTTGGCTTGCAGTGTTGTAAGTTGCATGCTACCTTCATTTACCATAATATGCAGGTTGAGAGTCACTGGAACGCCCGCAAAGCATTAGTTGCGAGCTGAAGCTCACGAGGCCCGTGCAAATTGAAAGTTTCTAGGAAGGGAAGGATACCAGGTCGTACTGGCACCTTGATGTGGGATGTATATAACGGGATACGGCTGATTCCAATCATGTGTTGCATATTTGCTAAACGCATCTGGAAGCAGAGCTGTGGACCGTTTTTTCCTTTCTTACCCCTCAGCCTGTTCGCTGAGTCCTCCAATCACAAGAATTCGAGCTGAACTAGCTGTGGTTTGACTCTCCCGTGGTTCATCGTTTTTGCACTTCTTAAACAAGAACCACCACAACCAATAGAAGCATTCTACGTAAAAGCGCAACATAAAAGGTCGCAAGGATGGAAACCTGGTTCATAGGTACAATTCCACTTTTACGACCTCATAAGTGGAAAAGTTTCTTTGCCTAAACATAACCTAGAGAGGTTACTTAAGGCCCTGATCACCTATGCAAAGTCTGTTTCAGAATTTCGATTGGTTAGGCCTCGTGCATACTTCCCGTCGACACGATGGAATCGCGGCGATCAGTTTTGTAGAGCGACGTGAAAGGAGATGGAGTTCCCCGTGTTCGTCGCATCGCTCATCGCTCTGCAACGGAGCGCGACGGCGATCCTTCCAGGAGCCGTATGCTATTCCCGCTCGGGGACGACTCGGGGACGGTACCCGGCGCGAAAAATCGATGGCGCATGATGTGCATACCGGGGATGTGGGCGGAGACCGCCTCATACCCGGCCGGGGACGGTTGGGTAGGGAATAGACATAGGATCCGACGCTGATTCGGATAATTCGGACCTGTAATTTTTTCGAAACCCTGGTTAAAAGAGTTGTGCGAATAATGGCAGTTTTGGAAAGCTTGGATCTTCGGGTGACTCAGATAGAGGCCGTTTTCAGCAGATCGAATTTTCAGAAAATTCATATAGTAGATTTTTGATCGGAAAACTGATCCTATCCGAGTCGGATATCCGACGTGAAATCCGGAAATAAAAACGGTTATTTGGATCATTTGAAAATCTTCCTGTTAAGGCTACTTTTACCAGGCTGTCCAATAATTCCTGCCCGTAAATTTTTAAAATTCTATAATTTTCCTTAGAAGTGTTATAATATCGGGCAAGTGTAAAAACCTTCTAGAAGGTTCTCCAGAGTTCCACGCTAGGGGTATATAAGGCGCAGTCGCCGCGTTTAGCTACCAGTGCAAGCTAAAATGGACCAAGGTCGAATTCCTACGTTCGTGTACTACGAGTGGCTTCTGGGCAACGACACGGGCACCGCGGTCGCCAACATCTGCAGAGCGTGCAAGGAGGATGCAGTGTCCCAACGCACAGTCAGGCGCTGGTTCAATCGTTTCGAGAGCGGCGACACGAGCCTCGAGGACAGGGAACACCCGCTGAAGATCATGCTCTGCTCCTGGTGGGACGCCAAGGGCATGCTGTACTTCGAGCTGCTCCCGCAAGGCAGGACGGTCACCGCCTCCATCTACACCGATCAGCTCGAGAAACTAGCTGCCGCCGTCCGAGAAAAGCGTCCCCGACGGGCCTCGGTCCACCTGCTGCACGACAACGCGCGCCCGCACGTGGCGAAGGAGACCCAGCAGAAGTTGGCGACGCTCGGCTGGGAGACGGTTGCCCATCCGCCGTATTCCCCGGACCTCGCCCCCTCCGACTACCACTTGTTCCTCCCGCTGAAGCACCATTCGGCCGGAGGAAAATTCACCAACTACGACAACCTCAAATCCGACATCGCGGACTTCTTCGAGTCGCAGCCCCAGGAGTTCGAGGCGAAGGGCATCGCCCAGACCTGCCCAATCGATGAGCCACTGTTGTGGACAACTGTGGTGATTATATTGTTGATTAGACTTGCTTTCAATAAAGTTGAAAAAAAATTAAAAATCGTGAAATTTTCGGACAAGAATTATTGGACAACCTGGTATTATCGTCAGCTCATTCATACTATTAAGTCATAAATTTTGTAACAAAATTTGCCTTGCAGCAAAAACAAGATTATTCTGCAAAAGAAAGTAGTTGACATAAGCGAAGTAGTTGCCGTTATTCTCAATGAGTGTCTTCCGCTTTTCATGAACTGAGTGGATTATATCTCTATAGAATTTGGTCGGTTTCGACCTGAGGAAGTTGTGTGCCACTGTCGTAGCCTCATGGATTTCGGCGAAGCGCCTGACTTGGAGGAAGTGATCCATCTACCGAAGCAGATGGTAGTCAGACGGCGCAATGTCCGGGGTGTATGGTGGTTGCTCGATTTTGGTCCAGCCCAATTCCTAGATTTTTCCAGCGTCTGAAGTCCGTAAGCGGTCGGCTGTTGCCCTGGTGGGTGAAACATTCGCTCGTGTCGACTTCTTTTTCCACTAATTTTTGCTGTATCTAGTCTAGTTGTTGTCATAAGCGAGCGACGAGTATGTTTCGACTACGTGGAGCAGCTCCCGGTGCACTGGACCACTACACGTCCACGAAAAGCTCGGCAGGACTTTCTTTCGGTGGAGCTCTGGTTTTGACGTCAGATCCCCCAGCTCCTTGCGTCCCAGCCATTGCTTTCCAGCTCTTTACAGTTGTAGTGAAGCATCCCCTTTTCATCGCTGATAAGGATTCGATTCAGGCCCCCTCGCTTGAAATGGTGTGGGAGGTCTCGGCAGCCGGAAGCACAGCGACTTAGTTGATTTTCCGTGAAAGCGTGAGGCATTGAGAAGACGATTTGGCGACCTTCCAATGTACTGCAGCCGACGAGCGATGATTCACTGGGAGGTGTGGAGATCAGCGGTCAGTCCTAGTGTGGTTTGAGAAGAATTCGACTTGATGGATTGGCGCAGGAGGCCTTTGTTGGCAGCAGTTGGTCTTCCCGGGAGTAGTTTGTCTTTGTTGCGCTTCTGGGCGGAAATTAACTGCCGATACCATCTCCCACAATTTATTCGGTTAGGAGTGAACTTGCCGGTGATTTCCTGGATGTGTCTGACCCAGGTCGAAATAAAATCACACTCTTTTTCACTTTGAGTGGTCATCGTTCTAGAGAATGAAACTTTTCCTAGAATGCCCACATATACCCTTAGGGGATGCCACCTCAAGGTGGTTGGTGATGTCAAGGATTTAGATATTACTTACGATAGCAAGTTGAACTTGATTCCCACTGTAAATTCATAGTGAACAAGGGATTCCGTAGAGTTTACAACATTTTAAAGTTCTTCACACTAGGGCTCTTAATATCCTACTCAAGGCTTACAAACCCTACATTCATCCTATTCTTGGCACCAATACTACTATTTTAGTCCCTATAAGAAGCAGGACATTCTAGCGTTAGAAAGGGTCCAAAATTCTTTTACGCGTAATTTCGTCGATGTTACATGCTCTCCTATCCCGAAATCCCAAATTTCTGCGTTAGAAATGAATCGTTGGGTCTTCCCTCTCTGGAATGGAGAAGGGAAATGTTTGTCTTCTTAATGGCATTTAAGATGTTTAAGGGCTTAACTAATCTACCTATCTCTCAATTCTTCAATCAAGCCCCCTCCCATACCAGAATTGCTGAGATAAGGCTTAGTACTGCAAATGCTAAGTCTTTGGTCAGGTCAAGGTTTTTCAGTCTCAGAACTCGCTCAAATTTCAATCGTGTTCTCCGCTCTACCGTTTGGTCTCTAAGTTATGCCACCTTCAAGAAACATGCTGTCAAGTTTATTGTTTAGTATCTTAATTACTATTTTAAATTACTGTTTATTCTTTTGACGTAAAATGCGTTCACTTCTTTTTTTTTCGTTCCTAGTTAGCAGGATTATTGTTTTAGGTCTTGTTCTTACCTTCTTTATGTTTTTTGTCTGTTTCGCTGTATCAGTTGTGTCAATTGACTCTTACAATAAATAAATAAATAACTCAAGGAAAATTAATCATTCATGACTCAAAATGATCGATAGGAAACAATCTTTCAAACAGAATATAATACTTCGGCTGGTTTACTTTGAATCCCAGAAAAAACAGATGTTGCAGAATTTATGACTCAATCTAGTATAATCTAAATGTCCCGTATATTCGAACTATACTGTAGGTACAGTGGTAAGTGCTCTCGCGTGGTTTCTATTATCCAGTTACTATAGCAGTTTGTTCCTCTTTTCTTAACTGCTTATTATAGTTTCTGACCCCTGACTTCTTTTTACTGTCTAACAGTAAAAGTAGTAAAGACGGGTAAACACAAGTATGGTTCCTTTTAGCCACGAATTTGTTCTTCTTTATTGTAGGTATTGGTACGGTGATAGTGTACGGTACCACAGCAGTGATTCGGAAGAAGTTCTCAGCAAGTAACTTTTGGAAGGACTGTGTTAGGTACAACTGTACTGCAAGCCAGTACATTGGTGAGATCTGCAGGTTTGTGCTTCTTGAAGACGTTCCGTTCCCTAGTGAAGCAAGCAGTTCGAGTAACCTGCTGTATAGGATGAAAGCTTCCCAGAGGTCAGTGTTTCAGATATCTTCTTGCCCAAAAGCCCTGCGAGGAGGAACAGAAGCACCACGTCCGGCTGATGTGGGGTAATGGACTGCGAGCTGAGATTTGGAACAAGTTTGTATCGAGGTTCGGGATCCAGCGTATTGGGGAGCTCTACGGATCTACTGAGGGCAACTCCAATATTGGTATGCGCTCTGCAGTTACGTTTCATAGTCCTTGACAACGTTGAAATTCTTTTCATATTTACTATAATTCTGTGATTGTAGCTTGTGTTCCTTAACTTTTTTGTGGAGTTCGACGGTCTCGCTACTCGTTCAGTTTTCAGTTAATATTGATAATCACGTTGGCTCGTGTGGTTTCTTCCCCATCTATCCATACCTCGGTAGTCTTTACCCTGTTCGCCTTATCAAAGTCGATCAAGAAACTGGAGAGCTAATTCGTGATGCGGTGAGCGGAAACATTTACTTTTTTCACACCACCTTTTATTCTTGGTTACTACTGTTCCCCGTTCCAGAGAGGTTTATGTGTTCCCTGTCGTCCCGGAGAACTCGGGGAAATGGTTGGTGTGATCAAGAGCAAGGATTTGCTGTTGAAGTTTGAAGGATATGTGGACAAGGGTGATACACAGAAGAAAATATATCGCGACGTGTTTTCTCGTGGAGATCAGGTAACATGTGGTTGGCTTCCTAAATGTTTTGACTTGGAGGTAGATGTCGAGTGCTTTGCATTCAGTGGCAAGCCTGGGCTTCGATTTTTACCGGAAATTTACTCCCCATACTTTCAAAAGTTGTTTCCAAGTGTGGTTTGGAGATTCGCTCTCAGATTTATTCGCTGAAGAAGACGCACATGGAACTGCATTCTATAAACATTTTGAATTTGTATTGTTCTGTAGTCACAAAAACGACTATTTTCTGCGTTTGCTTTCTGATATAGGTATCAACACTGGTTTTTCGTTGGTTTTAGCTGAATTTCATTGCACGACACATTTTTTACTTGATCGAACGACATCTTGATTTGAAACTGTTCTCTATCAAATTTCGACGCTTAGTGCTAATGAGAGTCTTGAGTGTTTTTTAGTGTTTTTTACACCGTGCAAAGAATTTTTGGAGCGCTCTTCGGATCGATCACGGAGTCGGAACAGAAGGCTTAACTTATCACGGGAGTATTTTTTCTACCTACAGGAATTTTAGGAGGTGAAATTGTACCCCTTGAAATATAGATCACTGATTAATATATAGTAAAAAGGAATACAGTCCTTCAGCACCGGCGATCGATACGATAGGGAGGTCTTACTCAAAATCATCGTTTTCATGAAATGATAGTTCTATGTGAAGGAGACGATTTCTAGGGGTGAAACATTACCACATAAATTATCAAGCCTTATTTAGTATAGGGTGAAAAAAGTTTCTAACGATATTCCATGATCATGGTGTTCGACATTGTACCGTTTGCCGAAGAATTCGATGCAAAAATCGAACTTCTGATCATATCGAAGTTCGCTACAAAATAACTTGAGTGGTTTCTGTTTAGCAATCAGTGCTTGAAGTTTTATGGATTGCAATTTTTCTTCTCATGTTGTCTCCTTCAAATAGAAAAATTGTTTCAATGACAACATGGATTTCGCCTGCGATCGACAAAGACAGGTTACGTTGTTAACTGCGCTTAAACGGGCATAATTCAGGGAGTGCTCAGGAAGTTTTCGGAGTTTCTGAAAAAGTAGCAACTCGCTAGAAACAGGAGAAAAGACAGTTTTCATTCTGAGAAGGCAGCCTCTGAAAGTAGCAGCAGTAGTCTATGTAAGCTAGCGGGGTTCGATTCATGTTGGACTTTTCCCCAAAATCTACGAAAAATCGAACCCTTCTAATCCACATGGAAGCTGCCATTTTCAGAAGCTGTTTTTTACATGCAAAAATCACCTTTTCCCTGGTGCACTACTAGCTCCTCAAAAACTGAAGGCTCCGAGTTATAACCGTTTAAATGCCGACAACTGTGTTGTCTGTATTCCATGGTCGTATGTGAAGGCGGTTTTGTCAAAGAAATAAGTTCAACCTTTTCGAAGGAGACAAAATAAAAAGGAGAAAAGGATAAGGGACGGCGTTACTAAATCCCTTTTGGGATCCATCTCGAAGTGGAACGCGTCACGCATTCCACTTCTACGGGATGCCGTTGAGGCGATTTCAATGCGTGTTTGGCCATACAACGACTTGCGGTGGCTTGCTGATGAATAAGTCTGCACTTGTTACTCCGTCTGGTACCAGTTCACCGACTCAGGAGGGATGGAAAGTTTGGTTGGCCTGGGAGGGAAATCCGAACCAAGAACCTGATATCGGTAGCGCGCAACAGCCGGAACGCCGTCAAGGAGAGAGGAGAGATCATCATTTTCAATAGCGTTTGTCCCGCTTGGTGGCGGGGTCCGCTCTTCTGGTCTGGTGACGCCACTTCTCCCGATCAAACGCTTGGTCGGGATGGACACCAGCTAACTTCAAGTCCATATGCAACGTATCTAGCCAACGTTGCTTCGGGCGTCCTCTGGGCCGTTTTCCAGGGACTTCAAGATTCAGGCCAATCTTACACACGGTGTCGTCGTTAGCGCGAAGGACGTGACCATACCATCGTAGACGTGCTTCGCGCAACTTGTCAGCTATCGAGGCGACATCGAACCTCTGTCGCATGGTTTCATTGCGAACGCGGTCCAATCGAGTTACTCCAGCCGTCCACCTTAGCATTTTCGTCTCCATTACACTGAGGCGGCTTTCAATTTCCTTTGTCACCGGCCAGCACTCAGCACCGTACGTCGCTACTGGGCGGACGACTGCTCTATACACCTTCGATTTGAGGTGCTCAGGTATTGTCCTGCCGCAAAGCACCACAGTCAGAGAGCGCCATTTGGACCAGGCTGCACTCACACGTGCGTTCACATCCAACTTTAGACTGCCATCGGACGTGACTGTTGATCCAAGATACTTGAAAGATGTAACTCGTGAGAGCTCAGTACCATTGATCTTAATGGATCCATGCTCATTCACATCCGTCGTCAAGTATTCCGTCTTTTTCACGTTTAGCTTGAGTCAGAACAATGCTAAGCGATCGCACCACGCCTGTGCCTGCCGCTCGAGCTCTGCTTTGTCTTCGCATGCAAGCATGACGTCATCGGCATACAGCAGCGTCCAAGGAGCTGCCCTTTGGAGATCGCGTGTAATTGCATCCATGACGATCACGAAGAGCAGTGGGGGGAGCGCAGATCCCTGGTGCACTCCGACAGAGATTGGAAACTCCATCGAGGTGCCCGCTGGTGCTCGCACTCGGCTTATTGGGCACCAGTAGAGGATGCGCACCCACTCAGTAAGCTCTTCAGGGATACCATGTCGTCGCAACGCGTACCATATCACTTCCCGCGGAACGCGGTCGAAGGCCTTCTCCAAGTCCAGGAAGGCGAAATGCACCGGTTTCTGTTTCTCGCGGTGCTTCTCTAGCAGAAGACGAACGGCGTGTATGGCATCAACCGTCCCACAGTCGGTAACGAAACCACACTGATTATTGGAAAGCTGAACGACATCCCGAATACGTCCATCGACAATTCGCTCAAAGGTTTTCATGGTGTGCGAAAGAAGGCGAATTGGACGGTAACTAGCGCAGTCCGCAGGGCTGCCTTTCTTCTTCCAAATCGGGATAGTCGTGCTTTGCTGCCAACTCTCAGGCACTTTCTTCTCAGCAACAACCTGATTGAAAAACTCAGTCAGCCAGTCAGCAGGGCACCATCCCTTCGACTTCCACAGGTCAGCTGGCAGGTCATCGAGACCAGTGGCTTTGCCTGACTTCATCTTCCTCAGGGCTGCTTCAGTTTCGCCTACTGTGACCTTCTGAACGGGACCGTATACAGGTGATGCAAAAGGAACGGCAGGATGTTCAAATTCTACATTCGAGATTTCCTCGAAGTATTCGCGCCATCTCTTCACAGCCCTCTTACGATCCATCAGAAGATGACTGTTCTCGTCGTTAATGCCAAAGAACTTCTCGATGTCTTCTGCTTGGCGACAGCGAGCTTTGGCGAGGCGGTAAAGATAACGCGCGTCTCCAGTTTTTCACTCACATCAGCGTAGTGTGCGGCTTTAGCAGGGGCCACTGCCTTCTTTGCCGCTTTCTTCGCTTCTCGATAATTCCGCCAATTATCGACTGTTTTATCACCGATAAATACGTGATATAGCCGTTTCTTTTCCCTGACCTTCTCTCTGACATCGTCAGTCCACAGCCAAGCTTGCTTGTCGACCCAACGCCGTCCAGGCTTCGTTGTGCCGAGTTCGAGGCGCGCAGCCCGAGTTATCGCATCGGTAGCATACTTCCAGGTTTCGTCGACAGTTGTTACCGTCGGCAACCGAATGCGAGAAATAACAGCTGCTTCCTTCTCTTTCAGTCGCCACCATTTGATTCTAGCCGTCCCGCATCGCTCAACATGTTTACACCTCGGAGGTGTGATCTTCAGCGAGCAGATCAGTGGACGGTGTTGCGTGGCAACCGTCTCATACGGTACGGTCTTCGCGTCTGTGACAAGACCTTGGTCGCGACGCCTAACAAGGACATAGTCAATCTGCGTTTTGGCGTTCCCGCTATAAAACGAGATGAGGTAGGAGTCACGCTTTCGAAACTTGGTGTTCACGATGGTGAGGTCGTGTGAGTCTGCATACTCAAATATACGCTCACCATCGGCGTTGCGTGACCCATAACCAAAACCACCATGACAGCTGTAACCATCTTTCGTTGCTCCGACGTGACCATTAAGGTCACCTGCCACAACAATCATGTCTTGTGACGGCACTTCCGCTGTCTTCTCATCAAGCAGGGAGCAGAATTCGTCCTTGGTTTGCTCGGAGCAACCTGTCTGCGGAGCATACGCGGAAAAGAAATGACATCGTCGCTCTTCTACGGCGACAACAATCTTCATCAAGCGGTCATCGAAACGTTCTACGCTTGCAACCGCGTCACGGAAACGCTCGGAGACGATCATACCGACACCACTGGTGGTCCTGGGACTTCCACATAGAGCGGCCTTGAAGCCACGTCCTATGTCCCTAGACTTGCTGCAGGACCACCTCGTCTCCTGCACCGCACAGAAATCTATCTTTCTTCGCTCCAGTGCTTCTACCAACTCGCACGAGCGGCCCGTCAACGTACCCACATTCAACGTTGCTACGCGGGTCTTGCCTACGTTACGGGACTTTCGGACTAGCTCAGTTGCCCCCCAATGCCGTCCTCGCATCAGGGACCCTCGCATACTTTCCACATTCGCCGGGCTTTGCGAGTGCGCGTCGGCTCCCGCGGACGCTGTAGCACTATCTCGAGAAACTTGAACTGTCATACACCATGCGATGTGACATGAGTCTTCGTAGGCCGGCCTGTCACAAGGGCCTGTCGCCTGCAATCGAATGTCCGTGTTTGGCTTAGCTCGCGGAGCGGGCAGTTTCCAGTGGCACCACGTGGAGGAACGGACATCGCCACCAAGGAGAGAGGAGAGATAACGTACGAAAAAGGAATTGTACTTCCTAACATTTCGAGCCGTAGTGAATGGTTGAAATTTGGATAGAATTTTGATAATTATGGTGGTATAATTATAATTATGGTGGGATAATTGTGGTGATTATCTAAGCATCCTCCTTCAAAGAAACACCTTTTATGTCAGACGTTCAGCCTTCTAGCGGCCGCCAAACTTCTGGTATTGCCGTTCTCTATGTGGCGAGAAATAGATCGTGAGAGTCCCGATCCGAAATGCTTGATCTGCAGAAACAAATCAAGTCAATCCGTATTGGTCGATCGGTCGATATCGTTTACTGTCCGACGACAATAATGCTCCTCCAATTCCTGTAGTTATTATTCCTCGTTGCACGAGCCCTTCAAAAGGTTATCTGAAAATCCAGCTATGCTGCCCAATATCTGATCTGTGGCACGTCTTCTGTATCTGAACGCACGTTGTACGACGTCCGTCACACGTCTGAATCAGGACGCATGTTGAATAACGTCTGTGACACATTTGCTGAGTTCTAACGCACGTGGCACGACGTTTGTGGCACTTCTTGTGATTCCCGGCCCACGTTGGGTAATACTGAGAGAAAATACTGACCAATACCCCATTGTTGCTTCTCTTTACTGGTCCCCCTTATGATGTCTGCGGCACGTCTTCTGAATCCCGACGCTCGGCACTTAATCGTCATCCATGCCCTGACGCGTCGCCCGCTCAATATATCGTACACACAGGCGATCCGCCGTCAAGCTTATAGGTTCGCCAGCAATCGCCCGTTGTGAAACTCGAAGAAAGACCGGCTGGCATACGCCGGCCGCCCTGTCGAAGGCATCCCTTGGCTCTGGTCCCCTTCCCCGTGAGGATCTCAAAAGGGCGTATAGAATACCTCTCTCTCCCCCCCCCCCCCCCCCTCCTCCTCCCCCTACTAACCATATCGAAGATGGTTGTGGAAAGTCTTTGACTTTTTTCAGTGCAACCTGTATCATCTGTATTACCTATCGTCCCGTTGATCATCGAGTTGCTCGAGCGGGCGCCATCAGCGTCTCCATTCGTCTCTGTAGCGTGACGAGTGCTGCATTGGGTTCTCCTCGAGGGACACGAACAGCGTCACATCGTTCGTTCAGAGTTTTCACGAAGAAGACCGACCAACGAGTGAGTGGGCGTCCTGGTGTTGTCTTGACATCCAGCGGAATTCAGTCAGTGGCGGCTGTCGTCCAGCGGGTGTCTGCGAAGCGCAATTTTCGACCATTTGGCCCATGCGACAGCGTCTCTAATCTTCGGACTTCGACGATACTCGGAACTCTGGAGGCCTTCTCCCACTTGCGTGAATCGTGCTATCCGAGCATAGTCCTCTCGATTTCATGCTGCACGACGCTCTGAAGGAGACGCGACGTCGAAGTCGCGCCTGGAAAGGCGATTTTTTAAAGGTCACGAAAAACATCTAAATAGCTAGAAGCTACGCGTTACCGAAGCATCACCTGGGAAGAATAATTGGTTAAGAGATGCTGAAACCTAAGAAACTCAAAAAATTACAAGATAGCCCTCTCGCAAAACCGGTAAGATTCCCCCCCCCTCAAAACGATGCCACGGTACCACCTTCGCTCGCTTTTCGAACCTGTTTTTCATGGACAGAAAGCAGTAGAGGAACACAGATAGGCTGAAGAACGTGGGTATGATAGCCGTACTTAACTTTGCGCGTTTCAAAATGTCTCTCTTCTGCATTAGATTATTCCATTTATCTTATCATAGCTCGCATACCAACAATGTGGGAAAACCGAAAGCCTAGTTGTTGAGAAATCATGAATAGCTGTTCTTAATGTTTTGGTTTGGTAGAATAAAGAATAGATTTACTCTAAAATGTGGGCGCCGCCATGCAAAACCATGTTGTTCAAGAGATTAGCCATTGCAGAGATCTATCTCACCATTAATCTGTGGATTTTCCTGATATAATATTAGCTGCTTTTGGCCTTTTACGTCAATAAATAACAGTTTTACTGTTATTGCCGTACAAGACGTAAAGTAGCGTACCTGCGTAAAGAAGATTAAAGGGACTTTCTGATTACTGGCTGATAAGTGTTCATACACTTGCGGTAATGGAGGAAGCTGAGTGATATAGAGAAAAACAAATCGTTGAGATGAATCTATATTTTCAGCTGAGAAGTTAGCGCTTTTAACACAACGTTAATAAAAGTAAAAGCATTGTATAAAGGTAAATTGTAATGTGAATTTCAATAATAGAGAGGTGTGCCGTTACTATTGACAACTCTGTTCAGGTTTTCGCCAGTGGTGATATTTTATACTGGGATAATCTCGGTTATCTATACTTCAAGGACAGAAGAGGCGACACCTTTAGGTTTGGTTTTTTTGTTGAGCCAGAAAAAGCGACGAAGATTTGGAAGAGAGGCATATTTTCATGTTTTGTGAGCTTCATTCTTTTCGGTAGGAACGCGACAGGTTCCACTTTCTACAGAGTGAACAATAAGTCGTGCAACAAAATTAGGCGACCTTATTAGTCCTTTTTCAGTTGCAGAGAACCACATATCATTTTTTACGTAGCATATCCTTTGTATTATGTCCCTTGTCATTATCATGGCTGTAGCTACTCTCATTAGAAAGTAGTGGACTCTGACGTAAAACTACCCCAAAATCTTCCTCTGGTCCGCGTTGTAGCACCCCCATTCCGACGCGGCTAAATATCTGAAGATGATGGAGCAATCGATATAATGATTTCATGCAGGGCAATTCAGAGCCTTCTCAAATATGAAGATTAGATGAATAGACCAGCGCTGCATCAGAAGAACGCTAATAATTTGCTGATCATACCTGATGCAGAAACGAGCTGACACAAATGCAATATTCAGCCGTGTGCGCAACCTCTTATTACGTATGCAGTCCTTCATGTAGTTTTTGCAAAACTGCAAGGAAAGCTCTACAAGCCCATAAGTGAGGCGAAGACTCAGCTATGAGGAGAAGAGAGTAGAAAGAAAAATTTCGTAGCGCAGTTGGAGTGCGTCGCTCAGGCTGGGAATTCAGTCTCCGATGAAAAATTTCTCAAAGCTGTGCTATCCCAGGGAAGTCAAAATAATAGTGCGTTAATACTGGGAAAGGAGGTGATGTGCAAACAGTGGCTGCGCATGGCAGCTGTTCCTCCTACACGATTTTCCAAAACGTCTTCCCCCTCACTCTAGGTTTTTCTGTAAAATGAGTGAAAATTAGTGCAAATATTTGTTCGATGGGCACAACAATATCCTATTAATATTTCCCATATATAAAAGAGGAGGGGTTTTTTGTCCGATGTTAGCCACCCGCAATCCGTATGCTGCCTAGCTAGCCGGTTTAATCACCCAAGTTTGCGGTACGGTTGTCAGTTGTCCAACACGAAGACGCTTGACAGTTGTCCAATACTGTTGTTTATCATCGACTGCCATCGACTGCCCAAGAAGGGTGATCTCGAAAGAGGTCTCTTCCCAATACGTGTCTAGTGGTCATATCTCAGTGTTCCTTCCCAGCTCTCCTGTGTGGTGCAACTTTCCACTATTTTTACCGCCATACTTTTACCACTACCCCACTACCAGGGTTGCTGCTACTACAGAAATTGAATCCTTTTCCACTGTTCAGTATGGCAACCGGTTGCTCCGTTCTGCACCATTTTTGCTATTTTGCCTCACATAAGCCTTTTTTATTTCCATTCACCTCTATGTTTGCCGCCATACTTTTACCACTACCCCACTACCAGGGAAGCTTCGACTCCATAATAAATTGAATACCTTTCCACTGTGCTGTATGACAACCGGCTGCTCTTTTTTGCACTTTTTTACTATTATTTTGCATCGGAGATGGCATTCCTTGCGTTCAGTTTTCCTCTACGTCTACAGCTCTACCTTGACCATTACCCCGCTATCAGGGAAGATACGACTCCATGGCTAGATTCATCAACCTGCATTCAATTGTCCTCTATGTCTACCGCCCTACAGTGACTACTACCCCACTGCCAGGGAAGCTACGACTCCAGGGCCGGATTCATCAACCGCTTACCGGTCGGTAATGGTGAAAAACACGCCAGACCTGATGCTGATGAATCTCATAGGTGCGGGCGAAGCCCGCAACCGACGCTGGTGGTAGGATATAAAGGATATAAAGCGGAAAGGCATGAATCACTGACGGTCAACGCGTGCATTTTGTTAACCGGTGCAAAAGGGTAAACAAACAAGGGTGCGTGGCAGGCAGACACGACCACAGGTGTTGACTGCCGTGACGCTTCCACTGCAGGTCGTCACCAAAGAACACCCACTTGATGAGGTTTCGCAAGATGTCACTACGGCTATGACGAGGCGCCGCTGCCGTGTTAACACGGCTCACACCTCGTGATCACTGCTAGAAGAGGTCTACGCGCCCTACATTCGCTTCTGCTTCCCTGCGAACTCGCTACTGTTTCGCTATGCGTTCTTGCTAGCGTGTACTTCTTGCTTCCGCCCTCTGCTCAGTAGGTGGGTGTTGTGTGGTTATGATGGCCGACGGAAGGTCGATCAGGTAATCAGCCATCATGCTGAAGCTCCGATCATGAGTGTTGCGTGATTATCATTGGTGGTTGACATCGGTTTCCTCTCAAACCTAGCCGATTGGGATGAGATTTCGTGATTGCGTTGGACGACGAAGGCGCTTCACAGCAGGGGATGTGTTTCGATCGGGCGATATTATCGATATTATCGATCGATATTTCCGATCGTTTAAGCGCTGCTATCGGTCCTTTCTCAGACTTATCCGATCGGGGTGGGTGTTGCGGGTTTATGATCGGTGAAGAAAGAGCTCCACAGCTTGGAGAAGCGTCGCAGTCAGTATCAACCAATATTTTCGCTCTTTTCAACTGCAATATTGAATATTGAATTTATCTCTTATGTATCTCATATGTGAAGAGATTCAATCGGAGACAGCAAACAGAAAAATAGAAAAGTCACCAGTAGCAGTTTTGAGGGTCCAGTCTCGTTTCCCTCCGTAAAATGCCACAGGTCGCTACTGTTCTTCTGTTTTCTGCTAGGTCGCTGCTGTTTCCATCCGCGTTGCTGCTAGGTCACTCAAATCCAGGAGGGTCAGGTGAGGCATTTCCTCCACTGGGCACAAGATACAATCATAGTTGTACTTTAATTAGACTTTAACTTCCATTCCTCCAGTGTCACTAACCTGTACCATACATCTATGAGACTTACAAAACCTTTAGCAAATTACCCGTTTTCCTACTACTATACCTTCGAGGATGGTATCTTTGACCTGAGTCACCTTTTCCGAAATTCATCACACCTCTTGGCTTAAAGTAAGACGACAGGTCAGCAATGTCAGACATTCATTGAACTTTGACGAGCTGCAATAGGTTGTGAACACAGCCCTAGACGAAGCAGGAGTGCTGAAGGTCATTCTCCTGAGTGCTACACAGCGACGTGAGTGGTTCTCAGTAAGGCTCAATCTATAGTAGGCGTACGTTTCAACGCGTTTGACTTCGACGCTTGGTAAGGAAGCATCCCTAGTGACAAGGAAGCGAAATGCACATTCTGGTAAAGGCAATGAATCTAACAGCAAAAAGAAAAGGACGTGGTAGCGGTTCGCCGCCCACCAGCCTATCATCGTACCTGCAAAAGACTAGCTGAGAAATCCCTGCGTCTTTAGATTTTTGATCTTCGTTATTTACCAGTTCAGAGAGAAAGTTCTGCTCTTTATGGCGCAGGAAAAATAGTGTTCAATATCTTCTTTGGAATAATTGGGGAAATTCCGTAAGAGGCGCTGCGACGCGAACTGCACTAATTTGCGAACCATGTGCAAGTAGCGTTTCAAATTGTACCAAGTTTGGTTCATTCGCAGCCTTTTTATATGCCTGAGTTTTTGTTGCAGCACTTATGGTTCACCCTGTATACCCTGTCCGCACATATTTTCTGTCCCTGCAGGGACCGGAAAGTAGGTACACTACTATACTGTCACTGATGAACCTTACGATAGCCAAGAAGCTCAGAGGGACCAGCTTTAGCATTTTGTTCTCCATAAATCTGACAGCTTCCTAATACAAAGCGTCATCGCTGAAGGTAACCTGACTTTCGTTCTGCAGGTGGAAAGGCGAGAATGTGTCTACTACGGAGGTCGAAGGCATTCTGCAGCCACTAATGAGCGTTGTTGATGCGACCGTTTACGGAGTCCAAGTTGGAAAGAACGAAGGGAAGGCTGGTATGGCCGCGGTGGTTCTTCATGACGATGTGCATGTCGAGGTAAAAATTGTTGCAGCTTTCAGCATACCTCTTCTCTAGCTGACGAAATCTTCACAAAAACGGTTTTTATGTAAACATTTGCAATGCCACTCATTAAAATGTTCAGTAACGCAAATTTTAATACCAGCATTCTTTCTTTTCCACGTTAGCCTCATCAGTCGACGCTAAAAGTGCGCAGCATATCCCTCTATTTGCTTTCCCAACCATTTCGTTTCCATGTGATTGAATTTCCCACGTCGAACGCTTTGCGTTTTAGGTTTTCGAACCATTCACAAAAATAAAATCGTCTACTTTGAAACGTCACACGGTTTTGTCGCCTTGCTTACCCGATTGCTTCCAGAAGTTCTTGAGTGAGATTGCCAAGAAGCTGAGAGATAACCTTGCCAGCTATGCGATTCCTGTATTCATACGTCTGTGCAAGGAGGTGGACCGCACTGGTTGGATCTCTTTCAATTTTATCAAGTGCCACATTTGTCATGTTATCCTACTACATACAAAAGAGTTAGCGTCTGCCCGTCCGACCGTTTCTCCGTCCGAGGTCCTTCATAGACGTCGCGCAACAAGCATCCGGGTACAGAAGACGTGTCGCTGACGTCGTTCAAAAAGCGTCCGGTTTCAGAAGAGGTGGCACGACGTCGTGCAACAGGGGTTTTGGTTCTGAAGACGTCATGTCATAAGGATGGGAGGAACATTAATGGGGTGTAATTAGGAACTCGAGGGGGACCAGTAAGAAGGGACCATTAAGAGGGAGGGGGTTCAATAGGGGAACGAGAAAAGGGTCCGGGAGGTAGGACCAGGAAGGGAGGACCATTAAAGGTAACCACTGATGGGGAATCAGCATGTGAGACAATTAAGAAGGGATCAAGTGGGTGACACTTGGGGACTAGGCGTGTGGACCTGTCTCAAAAGACGTTTCGCCGACGTAGTGCCATTAGCACTTAACATACGAAGTTATTAACCAGATCTCAAACAGCTGTCTATTATAGCCTGTTTCACCTCTGAGCTCTATACAGAATATAACAGATTAGGAGAAAAATTCAATGTACCACCAGCAATCTACTGAAGGATCGTCAGTAGGGCAGGGAGAGTGGTACAACCTTTACTACCGGACGGGGGTATATGGAGAATCCCTAGGTCAGAATACAGCGGGAAAGAGTCAAATAAAGATCAATACGAACAAAAACGTGGGGTTAGAGGTGGAGAAAGATATACATACATATACTTAAGTTATAGTGTTGTAGGATAGAATAGTATTCCATTATCAATATATGGAAAGGTTAAGTAGGTTCAGTATGTAGGTTTAGTAGGTAGGTATGTAGTAGCTTCTTTATAGGTACCAAAAATTCCATATTTATAACTAATACATTTATTTATTTTTTAGTATGCATCTGAGTATCAATTGCAGGATAATTTCTTTATGGTAACCTATTTCTATAAGAATGTTAATGATCATAGTGAGTGTACTAATGATATTCTTCTTGACGACTGCAATTCCTATAGATCCGTAAGGTTTCTGTACAAATTATAGAACTCTAAATTTTCGCTTGTATAGGAATCGTAATGAGGAAACCTTATCACTTTAAAGTCGAAATAATTAGATTTATTATATTGTTTTGTATATATTTTACCTTCTTCTATAGTAATAGTCAGGTCTCAAAAAATGCATTCATAACTATTAGCATTAGTACGACTATCACTAGTACGACTTCCAAACAATCTTGGTATATGTTGGCTATAATAATTTCTACATCTCTGTCTGCAAAATTGTGTATAATTAATATATCATCCATATATCTGAAAGGATGAAATTCTTCATTAGATAAGAATTTTTCCATTGTATACTTGTATTCGAAGTAGGAAATGGTTAGATCGGCAATGACAGGAATTGCATTACCACCTTGTGGAACTCCTTTAGTCTGTATGTATGTTATGTCCTATTCTATAAGAATTATCTGACAAATGTTGTGTCATGTAGATGATATCTTCTAATCTATAAGATCTATAGTTGTTAGTAGACAGAGTTTTATCACTATAAAAACGTTTTTGATTATTTACTAATAAACATTTTTTGATGGAGTTTTTATAGCACACTTTTAGTGTCTTCGTAATATTTTTAATAATAATTGTATGAGGAAAGTTAGTAAACATATCCACAAAATCTGCGGTATAGTTTAAGATTACTATTATGTATAGAACAAATTTAATTAGATATGTTAATGTCTCTTATTGACCAAAATGAGTTTTCATACTCCTTTATTATTAAGAACGTAGTTTTCGAAATGATTTTTAATGTTTATAAGTATTATAGAAAGTTCAATAGCCAGAGGTTTAATAGTGCTATTAGAAGCTCTATTAAACCTCTGGCTATTGAAGCTATTAAGCGTTATATTAGGTTGTCCCATAAGTCCCCGCCGTTTTTTTTTTCAACGATCCACTGCAGATTTCGTCGGCGGTCTCTTGCATAGCGCTGCATAGCTTTCGAAAGAGAATGATTTGCTCTATCAGATCATGTATTGCATTTCTTTTTTCATCATGGATTTTGTCAATTTTTAGGTCGTTGAAGTGAAAAGTGAAAAATTGAAAAAGTAGCCATTTGCGCACTTGTTCTCTCCGCTTAGGTTTGTAATTTTTTGCGCAGTTCTTTATAGCACTTTGAAGACAATGTTCTGTGCTACAAGAATATGTGTTGGTCCTATTTTCTTACTCGCCTCGATTTTTAGGTCATCAAATTGGGAGTTCCGACTTTTCCGTCCGAATTTTTACCAAAACTGCGGTTCTGTGGTTGGACTTTTTTGCTTGGTGTTATATGCCGTCTGGAAGAGGATGTCTTGCTCAGTAAAAATTTGTGTCGCGTTTATTGGCTCACGCTGATTTCTGTCGAATATCAACAACTGAAGAAGGAGATGGAGTTGTTGGTGAAGACGATTTTTCTCTTTTTGGCATTTTGTTGACAATCAATAGAAATCAATAAACGCAACACATATTCTTATAGAGCAAGTCATTCTCTTTCGAATGACATATAACACCAACCCAAAAAGTTCAACCACAGAGCAGGAACTGTCGGCAAAAATAACCACCCTCTTTCGGACGTCCCAATTTGATGACCGAAAAATCAATAAAGGACAAATGAGCAAATAGCACTAACACACATTCTTGTAGTACAGAACATTGTCTTCAAAGTGCTATAAAGAACTGCGCAAAAAATTACAAACCTAAGCGGAGAGAACAAGTGCGCTAATGGCTACTTTTACAGTTTTCACTTTTCACTTCAACGACCTAAAAATTGACAAAGTTCATGATGAAAAAAGAAATGCAATACATGTTCTGATAGAACAAATCATTCTCTTTCAAAAGCTATGCAGCGCTATGCAAGAGATCGCCGGCGAAATCTGCAGCGAATCGTTGAAAAAAACGGCTGGACTTATGGGACAACCTAATAAATCTAAATTTAACTGGATTTTTATGGAGCTTAGGAATGCAATACATTAGTGGAATAGCACTACCTTCATTTAGTTTTAATGAATTACTAGGAAGAAAGGTAATGTGTTTATCAATAATATGTTCAGTTATAAGCTGTGTAGGAAGATAAATATTACTATGTCTACGTGTATTCATACTATCCACTTCCGTATAATGTAGAAATACAATCGTTTACAAATTGTACCATAGTTGGATGTATCTGTTCAATTTTAATCATAGATTTGATTTTTTAGGAAGAAAAAGAGTCCTATATCTCCTAGTTGAGAAGAGGTTCTCCAAGATTACTTTAATCCTACTACAAACATTTAAGCAAAGCTTGTGCCTTTTTTTTAATTTAAGAATTATTTGATTAAATATATTCCTCCAGACTCTAAGAATAACTTCTTTGTTAATTACGGGAGGGAGTCTGAACTTAGTTCGTTCAGTAAGATGTTATAGACCTTTTTTTTGAAAATACTAATGTCAACTGTCAGGATATGATTAAATTGGGGGTTGATGTAGTTTTTATATTTATTACAACTACAAGGAATGTTATCTATAGAAGTACTGCCTAACATATTAAGAAAATTGTTGAAATTAAAGAGTAACTTAGACACAGGTTTTTCATATTCAGAAGCAATTCTAAAAGGTTTGTAGGATTTATTATTATCCTTGACAAATCCTATTATAATTTTGTTATTAGTGGTTTTATTCAAGCTGAAGTAGTTTGGAAATTTTCTGTAAAAAGGCATTTTGAGATACGTGTAGTCTTTTTAGTTAATGTTTCTTTATCAATTTTGGTTTCGTTCAAGTAATTGAAATGAAAATAGCATGGTGAACTAAATAATAAAACTTGTTTTTCTTTAGGTATTGTGAAGGAAACTATTTTATTTACAGTTATTCGTAGAAGTCCTACTATGCACTTCTTTGTTTTTGACTTAAAAAACTATATAAATCATTTTCCGAATTACTTCTGTTGGGCAGAAATTGTGCTGTCCCATGACCGTGGGAGGACCAGTAAGGGAATGAGGGGAGCTGTAACGAGGATCATGAGAGAGGGACGGTGAACCAGTAGAAAGCGACCAATAAGGGGTGGGAGAGGTCAGTAGGGGAAACAAGAAAGGGAACCTTGTTGTTACCCAGTTTTGGTGAGGGTGGACTTCCAGGTGTTAAAAAATGAAAAATTAGAAAAGCCAAAAAGGCGAGGAAATCAGAAGATAGAAATGTTCTAAGTGGTCAGGTGATGCATCTATTCTGTGTAAACTTGCATTTTTCACCGTTAATAGAAATTTTTGTCTATCAAGAACCTAATCTTATGCTAACGGTCCTACTTGCTGCTGTTGTATGAAAGAACTTTCATAACATGCGGGAGCTTTTAAATCGTAATTTTTTTCATGTACATCTCAGAAATCATAAGGATCTAACATTGCCTTCCCCTGCATATATATCTATTTATTTATTTAGACTATAACTCCCCTAATTAACTACAAAGTCAAATACAATTTTGCCCTGCAAAGTAAGTGTGCTGGTGTCTCAAAGATGAAAACTGGAGAGAATTGAGTGGTAGATTAGGATTGGGTTGATTTATAAATAAGTGGTTTCTGAAGTAGATTGAACGGGTGGTGGATTGTATGCCCAAGGCTTGCAACAGAGTTTCGCGGCATCTAGCCGCGACATGTTCCCCCAATGTTCTCATGAACAACAGACGAATCAACATGATTTTAGAATTGGTTTGTTGGAAGCGAAAGGTCGCCGCTAGAAACACATGGAACTAGATTTCGTGTTCCATGCGTTTGTTGGAGGTGGCTGGAGTCTAACGTTTACATTTCGTTTCTCACTATTGTTGTGCTCCTCGTTCGAGAATTTTATCGTTTATTTTTTATCGTCCTATTTTCAGCCACATTCAAATTGAAAAAGATTGATCTGCAAAAGCAGGGATTCGACCTGCAACTGTGTAAGGGAGATCCGGTATATTTCTGGAACTCATCTACCAAGGGTTACTCATTACTGGACTCTCAAATGCAGAAGGATATTGAAGCTGGTGTGTACACTCGAATCTAACGGTAGGATGTGTATGCTATGGTTCCTCGTTTATTGCTCATTTACCTCTAAGTTTCGCGTTGCGGTGATAATAGGGGTTTATTTCTTTGCTTTGTGTACTGCTTCATTATTGTCTCTAATCCCTTATGGCGTGATTTACTGCGCGACATCTTTCCGTTCATTCATCATTTCATTTATTCTTAGTTGTATCATGCCATCGGCATCGTCATCATCTTTGGATCGTATTCGTTTCATAACCGCCCAGCGGTGCCATTCCATACTTACATTCCGTGCCTTAATAACTGATTGCTCATTTTTATTAGGTTTTTATTGTTGTTATTGTCCTCCCTTGGTATTTTTGCCTCATATTCCATGGACCTCATTGCGGATAGTGCAATGGTATCGTTGGTTGCAGCAAGTTGGTACATTGTCTTCAGTGAAACGGTGGTTTATCACTGTGTTAATGTATTGCGGCCTTAATCCAATTCAACAAGGCATTTAGGTGCTTAATAAAGTTGAATTTTCCAATTTTACTGTCTGTGCACGCGTCAGGAGTTGAAGGAAAATACCAGACTCGACACCGGCTCGAATGGAGTACTCGTATGGTGGAGTCTACTGTCGCGATCAATCCTGCTACACAAAGCGCATGTCGCCACAGAGAAAGTTCAGTTGAAGATCTTGATCTTGCGCGATCGATTGTGGTATGCGGCGTTCCCAACTCCTGCAGGAAGCTCTGCTTGTCGCATGCAACACGGTACTGGCTGTGTAACAAAGATTTTGAACTTCCTTAGTGTCGAGTGCATGCCAGCTGTAGTCTACAGAATCGTATCAAAACAGTTAAGCAGTCCTGGACCTTCTAAGGCAGTTCTTTCTTTCGATTTCGCACTAGGGGCAGTGTATCGCTGGTCCTGCTCAATCATAGACAACTGGTTGTCGGTGGATTAGCTCAAGTCTATGATTTCGGCGATTCGGCTCAGAATAACTTGTCTCAGTCTAACTGTGCGGAACACTATACTTGTGCTTTTTTAAAATTTTTCGAATGAACGAACAATCGAATAACCCCCTTTTTTCGGTTATTCGAATTTCCGAATAATCGAAGAACCCCAATTTTCGAAAATTCGAATGAACGAATAATCGAATAACTCCCTTTTTTCGGTTATTCGAATTTCCGAATAATCGAATAACCCCGTTTTTCGTTTATTTGAATTTCCAAGTAATCGAATAACCCCATTTTTTGGTTATTCGAATTTCCTAATAATCGAATATTCGAAAAATCAAATAATCGAATAAACTTTATTAAAACTTAATACAGCCCGGAGCAAAATAGTTCACCCCGATTTGTCCATTAGTTCCCAAGAACCCGCTGCCGAGTCTCAGTAATGTTACCATCGTATTCCTCACTATCGAAAACTTCTATAGAAGAATTCTAAGCAGTTCATCTTATCAGTGCAGGATACCACGAACTCTGACTGAAAATTTAACAAATGGAGACCTGTGCAAAATATGAGTCCGCTCCATAGAAAACCCGAGGCCGGATTCATCAACGACTTACGTAACCTTAACGGAGAATTGTAAGCTTATCAAGCGATATGGTGAGCGATAAGCTGCATCATCTGAGATTTTCGTAAAGCTCAGATAACGCGGCTTATCGCTCGCTCACCATATCGCATGATACGCTTACAATTCTCCGTTAAAATTACGTAAGTCGTTGATGAATTCGGCCCCTGATTAATCACAAAAGTACCTACAGACAAGGTGACATTAGTGCTTCATCATATCACCTTTGTTGGAAACAATAGCGAAAATTCTATTTGGCATACTACTAATAAGGTTATCAATAACAGTTTGCTTAACATTGGCCCATGCATCAAGTATGGCGTTCTTCAGACCAGAGACCGAGGTGTAAGTGGTTCCATTTTTGTTCACTTCGTGTACAAGCATGTCCCACAAGCTTCCTAGTTTTCGGGTCGAGATCTGAAGAACAACTAGCCACTTCAAGGTGGAATTCTGTTGGAGTTAAGCCAACCTGTAGTTGACTGCGATACGTGTATGGATGCTTATCGTGTTGGAAAATAAGGTTATGACTACAAAATCTTCTGAAATATGGCAGAAAGTGGTCTCCGAGCAATTTCTGATAGTCTTCACATCCTACACGAGACGAACTCCAAGGCAACAAGTTCGTATCCAGAAAACGCAGCCGAAACCCCGAGACTTCCACCGACAAAGTTGCGCCTATAGAATACTCACTTCTCTCTCCTCAAATCTCTCCAATACTGTCTGTACCCGTCGGGCCCATCAAGATTCCACTTCTTTTACACTACTGTAGAAATCTGAGAAAGGAGGTCGAGTATCACCTGGGCGCTATTTTGGCGGTGGAAGTCTCATGGTTGGGCTGCGTTTTCTCGATGAGGACTTGTCTCGTTCGTCTCGGAAGTTCGTCTCGTGTACGATGAACAGTGAAGACTACAAGGAATTGCTCCGAGATCACCTTTTGCCATATTTCAGAAGATTTCGTAGGCTCAACCTCATTTCCCAAAAAGGTAATGCATCCATACACAGTCATCTGCAGGTTTATTTATTTATTTATTTATTCAATACGTTCGCGATAAGCGCATGCGCCAGAAAAAAGTATTTCAACAACACAACAACATGAAGACACACCTAGGAGCGAGTCAAGCCAATGACAAACAACAACACGAAGACATACATAGAGCGAGATAAGCCAATGTCTGATCAGTGACTAATTAAGGCATGAACAAAAAGTCTGTTAGGCCAAATCGAATAAGCCGGCAAGGCTGTAATGTGTTAAGCTTCATAACTCAACTGATATTTCTTAACAGATCGCTCAAGCTGACCCAGGGAAAAGGAGGACGGCATACATCTCGTCGCCTTGAGGTATGCGCTGGCTGCCCTATGAGGAGAAAGGTCCACCTTCAGCTTACTCCTAGACCGACTGATAGGAATCTTCTCAGGCTCACCCTTTGTTTGAAAAGCACGCAGATTAAAGAACTTGGAGCCTCCAAGGCGCGAGTAGTGGATTTACTTATATAGACAAATATCAAAGAATTTTCTGCGAGGAGCCAATGTGTGAAGATTCAGGTATTTGTTCCTTATCGATGCTTTAGGCACATTAGAGTAAAGGAACCCACCAATGCGAATAAGAACCTTGCGGATGTAGTTATTCTGTACCTTTCCCACAAGGTTTATAAGAGTTTGGTTAAACTCCAATACAATTCAACTTTTGGTGTGGCCTAGTTGTCCTCCAGATCTCACCCCGATAGAGAACTTGTAGGGCATTCTTGTACACAAAGTGTGCAGAAATGGAGCCACTTACACTTCGATTTCTGATCTGAAGAACGCCATACTCATGCATGAGCCAATTTTGAGCGAACTGTTATTGATAACCTAATCAATATTATGCGAAATAGAATTTTCGATATGGTTGCAACAAAGGTGATGTGACGAAGTTCTAATTTTACTTTGTCTTTAGGCACTTTTGTGATTAATCAGGTTTTTTATGAAGCGAACTTATATTTTGCACCGGTCTCCATTCGTTAAACCTTCAATAGATGTTCGTGGTCGTTGTTCGTTCCCTGCACTGATAAAATAACCTGCTTAAGATTCTTATATAGAGGCTTTTGATAGTGAGGAATACGACGGTAACATCGCTGAGCCTAGGTAGCGGATCCTTCGGGTACTAATGGACAAATCGGGGGTGAACCTATAATTTTGCACCGGGGTGTGTTAATAAGGGCGATGCGATTTTTGTGTTAGCCAATTCATATCGTTTAATCACTTCAAAACCGCATTGTATAGGTTCAAGTAAGTGTGTTAAAGTAAGTTCAACGACAACATTCGCCAGAGGCAAAACAAAAGAATTGGATTCTTGAAAAAAGCAAATAATGGAGATATTCAATATCTTCTATGAACCGTTTGAAATCCTCGTTGAGATGGCAAGACATGAGAACTTTTTTCCTACAAAAAAAAATCCCACAAAAAATTCCTACGGAAATACGTGTACAAAACATCTACGCCAAGTGCAAAGCTTTTGCGAAAAAAAACCGTTCACTCTATTTGTTCATTTCATTATCTCACAGGAATCGGCATCCAATCAAATCGTGGAGTTATATACCATTTTCAGTCGAAATTCAACTTTTCTGAAATGAATTTCAACGTTTATCTGGAATCCTCTCCGTGTAACAACGTTGAATTTGATTTGAAAACTTTGAATTTCAACTCAAAATGGCATATAATCGTGTCAGATATGCAAACTGTCCTAAAGTAATCGAGGTCGCTGAACACGAATCTTAAGTTAGTTTTTGCAGTAACGGTTGCCATCAAGAGATATTAACCAAATTATCGATTTTTCGTTAACATCACTCAACAAGCTCGAAACTTCAGCCTTGAGGTAATCGAGGTCACCGAACACGGATTTGAATTCATTTCTGAGTTTTCCGTCGAAATTTGTGTTTATTGTACAAGTTTCCTAGAGGATTCAAGTGTATGACACTGATGACAGTCGTGGTCGCAGAGAATGCAAATGTGAAGTTAGATTTTGAGAATATCAACGAAGACTGGTCATACAACTGATTCGCCTCAACGAATTCACCAGAAAATAGAAAATCAATAGCTCGATCAGCTTTAACCGATAATTTCAAAAACGAACTTCAGATTTGTGTTCAGCGGGGCTGAAGTTTCGGACCGTAGTCGATCGCCATCAAGTGCGATCAATATCGCTAATACGCCCTCCTCCACGCCAGTTGTGATGGACTGATGGAAACACGCACGTGCACACGCACACTGACGACAAGTCGTCTCCTTTGACGGATTCCGCGCCCCATTTCGACTGCCGCGCGCGCTCTGGGTCTCCTCCTTCCCCGGGCTATTTCTCTGGGTTTCCTGATTTTCAGGGTCTTCCTAGGAATCAGCGCTCCCAGCCTTCTTCATGGGCTTGGCGGCCATTCGAGCGGCTGTGCGCGTCCGGGAGGGGTCGTTAGGAGGGGTTTCTCGTTTGCGCGTATTTGTGTCGTGGCTTTTTCCTTCAGACTTCTTGCGCGTGTCCTTCTGGGTCCGATTTTGTGCATGCTTTGTCGTACTCGTATATCTTGTGTGTTATTCGTGTAGTAATGTCGCTATATCTTGTTGTATTGTTCTTATATCTCATTGTGCCTCATGATTTCTGCCCTTGAGCTGTTCTTATTTCTTATATGCGCTTGTATTGCATTGTGACGCCTTGCCATTTCCTCCTGTGGGTTCAGTGTCTTCCTATAGTGGGGGTTTGGCTCTTATAATTGTTTCTAATGTCCTTTGCCGGTTCATTTGGCTGGTTTAGGTTTTCTCTAGTGTTCTTTTGCTCTTGAAGTGAATTTTGTTACCTTATTTTGTTCCTCTTAGTGGTAGTCATATTTTGCTTTCCATATCATTCCTTATCATCCTATTGATTACCATCGATGCAAGTTATCGTTATTCGCTATTCGCGTGCGTATTTATTTATGTATATTATAAATAAAGGTTTAATTACCCAAGTTTGAGGTGACTCCGACGCGTTCGGTCGCGACAATATCTAATCCGCGTGGCAGTGCTGTTGTTCTGTATAATCTGGTCGGGTCACGTCAATTGGTGCATCGGCCGATCTGTATTCAGCTGCCGACGACTGGTCCTGTGCGCGTACACATCGAATCGAGGACCAACAGCGACAACCACAGGTCGGAATTTAAACCATTTTTATTAGTTTGAGAGCGCGTATCTGGTAGTAGGATCTGACTTAAGTGGTAGTTCGTGTATCTGTGAGGCGCGTACTAGTTTCTAGCCTAAGCGACCTACGTTTAGTTAACTAGCGCGTACAGTTTTTGTTCCGTTCATTACCTTTTTGTTTGTTGGATTGTTCCTCGTAGTGAGGATTATTGTTTGCGATGTCCAAGCACGTGTCTTCGTTGAAGGGTCTTGTAGCCACGAGCTGCAAGAAACTGGAGTCAATGTTAGCGCGTTTCAAGGAGGACGGATTGGGGACAATAGAAGTGGATAAAGAGGACAGAGCTCCAGGAGATCAGCGAGCGTGCCGAAGCAGGATCCAGGAAGCACTGGGAGCAATAGAGGAATGCACCTCTAGGATCGACCACCTTCTGGAGCGGTATGCGAGCGCGTACGATCAGTTGGACAAGCCAACGAAGAGTGTGACAGATGAGTACGAGGAGTACTCTACAATGGCTGCAGATGTTCTCAGCCAAGCTCTGGATTACACGGTAATCCTGCAAGGTCGATTGAGAACCTTTACGTCGAACACGGGAAGAAGTCAAAGTATGCTGAGCGCTAGTGAGCCAGAGCAACTTTCACAGGACTTCGTTCCCCAGACTAAAAGGATCGACCTACCCACGTTGCCCATTCCAAGTTTCAGTGGAAACGTCTGGGACTGGGACAACTTTTGGATACTGTTTTCTACTAACGTCCACTCGCAGCCCCTACCCGAGATCTTCAAGTTCAACTATCTCCTGAACGCATTGAAGGGAGAAGCGCGTGATGCAGTCAAGAGGTTTCAGATCACGAACGAGAACTACCAGAAGGCGATCGATTATCTCCAAGCCAAGTATGGCAACAGAGAGGAGCTCGTACAGCGCTTGATAGCCAGGATGGAGACGGCGACTCTGCGTTCACCATCCGTCAAGGATCAGCGCGTATTGCTGGAACAGCTCCAAGCCATCATGTCTCAACTGAGAGACAAAGGTGAACATGTGGACAGCCAATGGCTCATAAACCAGGTTTTGTCCAAATTCCCTGAATACTTACAGAGGGAAGTGTTAAAGAAGAAACGGTCCATGGAGGGACCTTTCTTGATGGAAAATCTCCTCGATGCCCTGGATCAGTTCATTGCGGATGAGGAAATGATTGCTCTGTTCACGTCAAGGAACACTGGGGCACAGCAACAGCAGCCTCAGAAGGTGAAGCCTCAGAAAGAACAGAGTTCAAGAGGAAGTTTACCGTGCATGTACTGTGGCGAGGACCACAAAGCAAGGGCATGTTCGAGATATGGCACACCGCAGGAGCGGGCCAACTACTTACGGGAGCACAAGCTGTGCTTCATTTGCGCGTCTCCTCATCACGCAACATCGGACTGTAAGAAACGGCCATGTTTCACATGCCAGGGTAAACATCACACATCATGCTGCTTCAAAGCAACGACCGCTCCAGAAACTACGACATCACGGCAGGAAAAACCCACCGCTCCAGCTAAATTGAATGAAAAAGTGAAGTTCGCCAAGAAGGCAAGCCCTACGTCGGCAGCGACTCACCAGCTGAGCAATCAAGAGCAGGATCACAGAGATGCGCGTAAGCAACAGCAAGAGGATCCAGTAGCTCAACTCCATTCGACCGAAGGTATTCCGAGCACTCGCGAAACCTACTTGCCAATAGGAGAGCTCACGATCATGGACCCCTCTTCGCGTGAACTAAGAAAAGTACCGGCACTGCTAGATTCAGGTGCCGAGTGCTCCTTCATAGATCACAAGCTGGCAGAGGAGCTATGCCTGCCGACTCTGGGCACGACAACTTTGCGCGTAAGAACCTTCGGCTCGGATCGCGTACAGGAGTGCGTGAGTCGCAAGGTACCTTTGGAGATGTGGGACGATAAAGGCAAGCCGTGGTCACTGGAGCTTCTCACCCACGAAACGCTCACTAGCACGTTACGGACACCTCCAGTGCTAGAAGAAGATGTCGCGTTCATCAAAGCACAAAACATCGACGCCCAGTTGGTGCGAACACAAACAGCCGTCAAACCGTTGATCGTGCTAGGAAGCGACCAACTGTGGCAGCTTATTCGCCATGACGAGGCTCACATACGCCTTCCTTCCGGATTATACTTGTTGCCCACTCGTCTTGGGCACTTGTTAACGGGACACGTCATAGATACTCTCCAGCATCCCACAGTGCAGAAGGAGGGATCACGGAGGGAACGGAGTCAGTCGAGGTCGATCAAGACTGACGTTAACGCGTTTTCAATCGAGGATCCGGAGGAGGTGCAGCCGAGACAAATTGCCCTTCAGAGGAACAAGGACTCGGACGAAGCGCGTGTGTTTCAGACCGTGTTCATGAAAGAACACGATCACCTCCGAACAGCAGAGAAGGAGAACGAGAAGAAGCTGTCCAAGATGCAGCAGCAAATCGACGACCTGACTATGGAAGTTGCGCGTTTGAAGGAGCAGCTTCAACGAAATGAAGCTGAGAGGTCATCCGATCCACTGGAAGTGATAGCACAGGACGACGATCACTGGCAACGTATGGTGGATGAGGTAGCGGATAACGATTCGATGGAGCAGATACCAGCGTTGGTATCAGACGATGATGATGAGACAGACGAGGAGGACCCAGGAGAGCTAGATCTCCGTTCCGTTGAAGGGTCCGAATCAGATCTTGCGGAGGCGGAGGACGTCGAGCGCGACGTTCAGCACGGAAACCTCGTGGACGTCGTCCTCGATGTTCAGCAGGACGACGTCGAGAAGGCATGCCCAGGACCACCAGAAGTCCGAGTGCAGCAAGATGAGGCCGAGGAGGCCGATCCGGGACCGGAGGTGCGCGTGCAGCAGGTGAACATCGAGGAGATGGATCCGGGACCGGAAGTGCGCGTAGGACAGCGATGCAAGGGTCGGCACAAGAGGTGCTTCGACTGTCAGAGAATCGAGGGAACAGCGTTCGAGGACCTGATTCCCAATGACGAGGGTCACCACTGGGCCCTCGGTAACGTTCTTCACAAGAAGCTAAGGATCCAGGAGCTGGAGGACGGCGGACGACGGCTGACGCTGGAGGGCAACGGACGACGGCTGACGGGCCTATGGCAGTTCTTCAGCGAGCAGCGGGACCAGCAAGGACGGAGGACCACATCAACGCGGGCCGGAGTGACGACAAGTCGTCTCCTTTGACGGATTCCGCGCCCCATTTCGACTGCCGCGCGCGCTCTGGGTCTCCTCCTTCCCCGGGCTATTTCTCTGGGTTTCCTGATTTTCAGGGTCTTCCTAGGAATCAGCGCTCCCAGCCTTCTTCATGGGCTTGGCGGCCATTCGAGCGGCTGTGCGCGTCCGGGAGGGGTCGTTAGGAGGGGTTTCTCGTTTGCGCGTATTTGTGTCGTGGCTTTTTCCTTCAGACTTCTTGCGCGTGTCCTTCTGGGTCCGATTTTGTGCATGCTTTGTCGTACTCGTATATCTTGTGTGTTATTCGTGTAGTAATGTCGCTATATCTTGTTGTATTGTTCTTATATCTCATTGTGCCTCATGATTTCTGCCCTTGAGCTGTTCTTATTTCTTATATGCGCTTGTATTGCATTGTGACGCCTTGCCATTTCCTCCTGTGGGTTCAGTGTCTTCCTATAGTGGGGGTTTGGCTCTTATAATTGTTTCTAATGTCCTTTGCCGGTTCATTTGGCTGGTTTAGGTTTTCTCTAGTGTTCTTTTGCTCTTGAAGTGAATTTTGTTACCTTATTTTGTTCCTCTTAGTGGTAGTCATATTTTGCTTTCCATATCATTCCTTATCATCCTATTGATTACCATCGATGCAAGTTATCGTTATTCGCTATTCGCGTGCGTATTTATTTATGTATATTATAAATAAAGGTTTAATTACCCAAGTTTGAGGTGACTCCGACGCGTTCGGTCGCGACAATATCTAATCCGCGTGGCAGTGCTGTTGTTCTGTATAATCTGGTCGGGTCACTTCACACACCACTCTTCTATGTATAGTAGGATATTGAATGCGTTTTTCTAACGGTGAGCTTCTCGATAGTGTGCTATCGAAAACAATCGTCACCGGAATGAACGTCGCCTACAAAAATCATCACTGTGGCATATTCGAAACAACCACGTATTCGAAAATCGAATATTACTCGAACTTTCGTACCTCGAATAATCGAGTTCGAATAATTATTCGAATTTTCAAAACTCGAATATTCGAATTCGAATGATTATTCGAATTTGCAAAACTCGAATAATCGAATTCGAATAATTATTCGAATTTGCGAAACTCGAATAATCGAATTCGAATAATTATTCGAATTTGCGAAACTCGATTAATTAAATAATCGAAAATCGAATAAATTATTCGAATAATAAGCCTCGCGCGGCCTGCCGTTGATGTGCCGCCTACGCGGCAGATGCGGCAGACGCGGCGCCGCCTACGCGGCAGACGCAGTGGCAGCGGCAGTAATCCTTCAAGGCATTGTTGCCACATTGTCGCGTTAGTGATTGAGCGAGAGGGAGGAGTGCCGCGTGAACTCTAGCACGCGGCAGTGAAAGCCGCGTACGCGGCTGCCGCAAAAGTGTGCGGAGGGCTTAAGTGGTCCCCGCTTCAATGGTTCTCCTTCTTTCCACTCCCCCCCCCCCATTACTGGACCCTCCCCTGAAGTGGTCCCTTTTAGTGGTCCCCTCTTCACTGGTCCTCCTTCTTTTCACCCCCCCCCCTCCCCCATTACTGGACCCTCCTTTGATGTTCCTCCATTACTGATCCCCCTTCACTAATCACCCATCGGTGACATGTCGTCTGAACCGGGACACCCCTTGCACGATATCGATGAGACCCCTTCTTAACGCAAGCATCCATTCCGCGATATCGGTGAGACCTCTTATAAGCCTAGACACCCACTGCGCGACATGGTTAACACAACTCCTGAACCCGGACACCTCTTGAACGCCGACGGTGAGATGTCTTCTCAACCCAGACGCCCTTTAGGCGACATCGATGACACGTCGTCTGAATCCGGACACCACTTGGGCGACATCGGTGACACCTCTTCTGAACCTAGGCACCCACTGCGCGAAATGGGTGACACAACTCCTGAACCCGGACGCCTCTTGAACGCCGACGGTGAGATGTCTTCTCAACCCAGACGCCCCGACATCTGCGACACGTCTTCTGACGCACGCGACACGACGTAGGTCACACCTCGTCTCAACTCGGACGCCTGTCACTCGACGTCTATGAAAGGCCAGATGGACCGACGGAAGGACTGATGGACAGACGGACGGACAGACGGACGGACAGACGGAAGGAGAGACACAACCGCTTACTCTTTTATATATAGTAGGATTATTCGAATTCGATTATTTAAGCACAAGTATACGGAACACCTCTGACTTTTTCGTCGACTTCAATAATGTAGAAGTAAACTGCTTGAGTGCATGGAGTCCAACTGTCGTTCTTTTGCAAGTAAAAAAAACCGATTCATTTATGCTTGCTCTAGTTCGTGGAGTCGCGTCTCTCTTGGACCGCCTATTCTCATTACTTCTACATTCGATGGAATACTTCTCGCCGAGAGGAGTAAAGTTTTGTTCTGCTGAAAAACTCAATCTCCTATAACTGCATTTAAAAGGGACGATATCAGACGAGTATGAAATTTGCGCTCTTGCACAAACAAGCGGCAGTAAGAATCCTTTTGGTCTACAGAAGTCCATTCTGCAGTGCTCGTAACTGCGTCTTTCTACGCAGGGGCATAAGCGACTACTGTTGCTGCGGTCCCAGCCCAATATTGGGAGACCTCAATCTCGCTGGTATGGAATGATATAATGCAGGCGATTATGTTTCTGTTGATAGTGCTGCAACTAAAAAATTCATTGACGTGTTTTTATCGCACAACTTCGCCCAACTTGTTCATAAGCCTAGCAGGGGACAATCTTCGATCTCGTATACTGTAACATTCTAGTGATATGGCGAGCGACTTAATTAAAATTAACTGTTCTTCTCAACGAGCAGAACTAGAACATACAAGTGAGGAGGTATTCGAGCTTACGAATGGTCCTCGGGAATAGTAACTGACGCGGCGCTGTTTAGGGCTTGTTCTTACAAGGGAGGTCCATGAACTTCCCCCAAAAGATTCTCAACGTGACCTATATGCTCCTGTAGAGCATAGGATGATGATCACAGAACTGTGCTTCGTTTTTGCTACGCGTCACTGTGTGGTCCGAAAATGGCAAAAAATGGTAGCACTTCAAGGCGGGCTGATAAGGCAAAAGTGACATTTGGAATGGCCCTGTCGTGCTCTGAATTTACCTTACAAAATTTTGGAGCTCAAATTGAAGTTTGATTATAGTGATATGATAATTTACTACGTTTCCTAGACGAAGTTGCAGTGTACGTTCAAGTCATTCATTCGCAACGGTGTCGCCGAGTGGGTGGCTGAGTGGATAACGAGTCGGACTTGCGGCAGGGAATCGAGGGTTCGATTCTGGGGTGGGGTTTCTGTGTTCCTAGGTGTACTGCTAGCGTTTTTGCAGATGAAGATTACATTTTGGCTTCGGTAGGGTACCTTCTTAGGCCTGAGTTATACTCCCGCGGGAGCATCCGCGGAAGGGCGGGAATCGCGCCGAGACTCCTCACCTGGCCAATCGCCGCGCCTCGCCACGCCCGCCTCCGCCGTGCACCATTGGTCCGCGGGCGTTCCGCGGATGCTCCCGCGGGAGTATAACAGATGCCTTAGTGTCCAACCCCGCTTTAAACATGTCGTCAGATGTGGAAGAAGCTGGTTTTGTTGCGTGGGGCGATATCGCGCGTCCATTAAACGATGCTTATCTCGCTGAGGAAGGTTCCGTTTGATGCTAGCCCCATAATAACTCTTTGGAATGTTCTCAATTAGTTTTGGAAGTGTTCCTCAATGCCACCTCATTCGTGAACACGATCGACAAGCATTGATTTGCCCCATCATCAAGAGATGCTCATTGCTCTTCGGGTTTCTTTGCAGGCTGCTTTTTATTCTTCTCGCAGCTTTTACAATTTCAGCTAATTGTTACCAAGTACTGCATATTTTATCCACCTCATGGTATTTATCTAGCTGTGTATTTTTTCCCGTCCATTCTCGTATGCACTTACATACGAGAATGGTCAGGAAAAGATGGGTCGGAGCATTGCACTTGCACTCACTACCTCAACTCTAGAGGTCGAAAAAACTTTTCGTCCCAAATTCATCTATATGGTTATCTTGGATGCAGATCACCAATCTTGCAACCATTTTCGTTGAAACAATGGATAGCAGAAGGTTATGATGGGTATGTGTAAGTAACGGGGTGTACGCAGAATAACCGGCACTGCTGCCATTCACGACTCCAGAGGTCGAGGAGAGGACGAAAGAAAAAATTTCGCCCAAACATCGCCCACGGGGGTTATTTGGGGTGCTGATCACAGATATGATGGCTGCTTTTAAGATCATTCTACTATAACCGCCCAAGTCCGACATTCTACTATATATAATCGAGAGACGTTGAAGGTGGTCACGTCCGCTGCGTCCGCCGCGCTGAAGCCCGCCGCGTCGGCAGGTGTTTACTGCTGACGGCGCTTGAACTGTCGACGGTGCATGTTTGTCCTTCTAAGGTGTTTACGGAACGACTGCCAAAGGAGTGCAATGCAGAGAACACCCATATCCATGAGGTCTTCCGTTGGGCGAAGGAAGCGCTCCACAGCCGATCGGGTTTCGATCAGGCAATCAATATCGATTGATATTATCGATCCTTTGAGCGGTGCTACGGTTTCCTTTCATGCCTAATCAATAGGGGTGGGAATTGTTTGATTGTGTTAACCGAATTAAGCGCCTCACAACAGGGTAAGTGTTTTGATCAGGCGGTCAATATCACCGATCTTTTGAGTGGGCTATCGGTTCCCTCTCAGACTTAACCGATCGGGGTCGGTATTGGGTGCGTAGCGTTCGTATCGGCTGGTTGTAAGCGCCGCGGCCGCGCGCCCATGTGGCCATACCTGCGGCGTCATCCCCCTGCTCGCCGTCTCCGCTCACGCTCTGACACCCGTCGCGCGCGCGGCGGACAACGGCCCGACGGAGGCCGTCGTCGGTGACCCCACGACGGCGGCCCGATGGAAGGACGGAACACGCAGGTCGACCAGATTTGCTGGGACTACAATCAATGGAATGTTCGGCGGATTTACAAAACCAGTGTAAAGATACGTGTTGGTGTGAAGCAAACGTAGCTCTACATCAGAATTTCGAGATCTGCCTAATGAGCTCTACCTTAAGCTTATCAATGCTACCGTTGATGAGATATTCTTCAAATTCAAAACTGAAAAATAATTCAAATCAGTTTCCTTAAGCCTCAATTGGCTGGTACCGAGGATGTAAGCTGTTACAACGATGTTTTGTTGCGATCAAAACTTCTAGCGCCAGGCGGGACTCGAACCCGCACCTCCCTCTGACCGGGCGGGAATGAAAAATAATTCTTCGCAATTCTGCGACGAGCTGTGAAGGGTATATTTCCAGACTAAAATTTCACACAGGATTCAACTACGCCGTCTATATACCTTCTAGAGGAGCTATTTTTTTAAAGAAAAAATTGTGTGTATCACACCGTTGGAGACATGTCTCAAGCCAACATTCCACGCAGAATTCAATCACGAAGTCGGTATACTATCTTATCACATATAAAAGAGTTGTGTGTATTTTTTGTGTATGTCATTCAACCGGTCTGAAATTTTAGCTGTGGGGGTAATCGAGACCGCTGAACACGAATCTGAAGTTCGCTTTTGATGTTTCGATCGCCATCAATCGACATTGATCAAATCATCTATTCTTTGTGCATGTCAATCAAGCGGTGCGAAACTTCAGCCCTCGGGGTAATCGAGGTCTCTGAACACATGTAGTCTTTCATTGCCCACCCATAAGACCTCGACCTCCTGGAGGCAGTTGGTCCAGGGGGTCGAGGTCAAATATTAATCAGCCCCTGCTTGCTGCAAGCGAGCTCTGAGGCAGTACCTCCGGGGGCTGAGGCCGTGATTATTTATCGCTCCTTGCTCGCTGCCACCAAGCCCTGGAAGCAGTGCCTCCAGGGGGTAGGACATGTTTATTAATCAATCATTGCTTACCGCCGTTCATTACATCTGTGAATGGACTGTATAGTAAAGTATCTGAATTGCCTATGACTTCGGCGGTGTTTTCGAACTTCCAGTGGGACTTCAGGATAAACTCCTTTCTTCGAAGAGCAGGGCCTGACTTTTGTTATGGGCTTAGATATATAGAGAGGGTTATTAGAGCGATAGCGAAAGCAATAAATTGTGCATTCAATAAACTCACACGTCACGTGCCTTTCACGTAGTTTTCAATTTCTAAACGTTAAAAGAGGCACAGCACAGGTTAGTGTGGCCAAGTAGTAACAGGATTTTAGCAAGCAGTCAACCCATGCATAATCAATCGAGTCTGAAATGCAATGTTCCAGGCGGGAGTATGGCGCAACCTTGACTATCTGCACGCCACAGAAGTTTCGTTACCCTGTACTTTCATGTGGGTGTCAAACATCTTCACAATCTTCATTAGTACCAATGTCAGAACCACTCTAATAGTACATGCATTTTTTAGGATACCCTGCATTCTTCGCAAGCCGTAGTGTGTTTTTAACCTTCGAACCTTTAAAAAAGCTCATATCAATCGAAACTGGCATTTTATGGAGAATGTATAACAAGCATTCTGCGAAAACAATCAGTCGAGTATAAAATGCAAGGTTTTCCCTTCTTAAGCTTTCATATGAGCCATCAAGTTCTTCAGTACCTTTACTCTGAGCAAAGTTATCACCTTTCAAACAGTGAATAGTTTTTTGAGACGCACTGTGTTTGCAAGCATGAAATTCGTGATTGAATTCTGCGTTGAATGTTGGGTTGAGACATGTACCCAACGATGTGATACACACGATTTTTTCTTAAAAAAATAGCTCCTCTAGAAGGTATTTAGGCGACGTAGTTGAATTCTGTGTGAAAGTTCAGCCTGGAAATATACCTTTCACAGCTTCGTCGCAGAATTGCGAAGAATTATTTTTCAGTTTTGAATTTGAAGAATATCTCATCAACGGTAGCATTGATAAGCTTGAGGTAGAGCTCATTAGGCAGATCTCGAAATTCTGATGTAGAGCTACGTTTGCTTCACACCAACACGTATCTTTACACTGGTTTTGTAAATCCTCTGAACATCCTCTTGTTGCAGTCCCAGCAGATCTGGTCGACCTGCGTGTTCCGTCCGTCCATCGGGCCGCCGTCGTGGGGCCACCGAGACGGCCTCCGTCGGGCCGTTGTCCGCCGCGCGCGCGACGGGTGTCAGAGCGTGAGCGGAGACGGCGAGCAGGGGGATGACACCGCAGGTATGGCCACCTGGGCGTCCGGCCGCGGCGCCTACGACCAGCCGATACGAACGCCCCCTCCCGTCGGTATTGCCTAATTATGATGGCCGACGGATCCTCCAATTTTCAGCAGTGGACTAGGACAAGCCAGCGAAGAAAGTTTGGGGGACCTGCGCTGGCTTTGGCTTCTATTCAACCACGTCGTCGTGCTCAATTTTCAGCAGTAGTTCGACCAGTTTTTTTAGCACCGTATTTACAAGAGGATAGTATCCTTGTCCTAAGTCACCTTTTCCGATTATCTCACATCTGGTGGCACATTGTACGTTCCTTGCGTAGCCCGCCATACCCGAAGCCGGCAAGCCTGGCGCGGCCCGCACGTCCAGCGTCAGTCGCCGGCGCATGACGTCCAGCGTCATGCGCCGGCGACTGACGCTGGTTTCGGTCGATTACGGTAGGTTACGGTAGATATAGGTGAGTAAAGCTGTCCACGTTAGAGGGATCGCTTTCTTCTCCAATGTGGTTTGACTTATTTTCCAACCTTCGGATTCAACCCCAGATGGAAAAAGTGCAAGGAGTGGCAGATTCGTGGTCAGCAGCTTGAATAATTCATATAGGCAAATTCTGGGCGAAATCGGTAGTCATGGCTTCTTCAACATTATTCATCACTACAGAATAATACTGTACCCTACGGCAGCCAATATGTACTCTTCAGTTGCAAAAATGTATAATTACTCCGGTCGTCCGCTGTTCTTGACAGTGTAGCGGTTCGGACGATGGGTCTACTACTTGTTAATGTTGCTATTACTTTTCTATACTTTATAGCTTCACACCACAGAAGGCGTAGTTCTCGTTTATTCTATTTACAGACATGGATGTTATATGCGACATCCAAAATAAAGAAGGAAGGTGTCAGCTTGACGGCAGAGCACCACGGAGGTCGTACACTACTGAAGAACCAAAAGGGCGGTTTTCTGTCCTCCCTGGGTTGCGGGGCCTCTAAGTATTGACCTAACTGGGGTGCCGATGGGCCATCGGCGATGGCCAATGGGCAAACTCGCACACGGGATTTTTAAGGGGGCCCAATGGCGTTGGGTAAGACAAGGCGAGGCGTTATTTGTTGGCCTAATCAATCTCCCGTAGATTAGTTATCCTTCTGTTTTATCGTAGTCTATGTCCCAGCTGTCTACAGTACTTCATCCTCTTAGAATCTTCTTACAAATGGGAGGATAACACAGAGCAAATCCCGTAGCCTTCTCCTGAATCGAACCCCAGACCCCCCTCCCGCAAGTCCGCGTTCTACTCGGCCGTCCAGCCGCTACCGCCACCGTTTGGAATGAACTGGACCACCCAGTGGCCCGTAGCAAAAACGAGGCACAGTTCTGCGATCCTCGTCCGATGCCCCCCCCCCCAAGACCATATAGCAGTGAAAGTGGTGAGTTTGTGCACTACTCATAAACCTAAACATGCAGTATTTTTTGAGAACTAAACTACGATTGACTCCTTGCTGTTACAAGTTTCTACTCAGGCTTTCCCTTACGAGTCGCCCCTCTGATTTCAAATCGCATAGACGAGGTGATGCTCAATGTATACAATTTTCGCGTCAATTTGGACACTTTTGAAACCAAATGGGACACACACTTTTCAAGTTAAATTTGTAAAAAAGTGTCAATTTTGGTTTCAAAAGTGTACAATGTAACATGAAGAACACGAACGAACAACGTGAATGAACATGTGAAAACCACGTCTTTTCAACTTCTAATTCGACAGAACATGACACCCTCTTTCACTATTTATTACTACTTATTTATTTTTTGGGATACGACTCTCCAATTAATAATGCAGCAAAACGAGTCTGCTCACGCTACGTCTCCTTGGAGTATCTCTGCGATATTTTTTTCCATTTCATTCTACTCCTCTAGGTGCGTTCTTCTGTAGAACTTGCTTCCGTTTTGTGCTCTGTGAAAAAACTTTAATAAAACAAGCTTTCCCTCGCTGTCCTTCTTTAGTTCACACCTTCCTTCACATATCCTTCGAAACATTTCCAAATTCAACTGGGTCTGCAGTGTTTGATCGATTTTGTCCTTTCCAATTCCCTGCTAGCTATGGCCAATTGACCTAGCCGTTTTCTTTGTGACTCAGGAGATAGTCATAGCGGCCTCTCCTGACTAAAAGGTGACAGCACACAGTTTTCTAGACCACAAATAAAAAATCCCAAGTTCGAGCACCTGCTCTCGATTTCACGTCTTGAGTATATTTCCTCCACTTCTTCTTCTTCTTCAGCGTTTGTCGCGCTTCGTCGCGGGGTCTGCTCTTCTGGTGTCGTGACGCCACCTTTCTCGATCCTGCGCTTCATCAACGTGGATGCCATATACCTCCGTGTCCATGTGTAACGTATCGGACCAACGCTGCTTCGGGCGTCCTCTAGGCCGCTTTCCTGATACTTCCAACTCAAGGCCTATCTTACTGACGCTGTCTTCTTTCCCACGCAGAACATGGCCGTACCATCGTATGCGAGCTTCGCGCATCTTGTCCGTTGTCGGCGCGACCCCGAACTTCTGCCGAATGACATCGTTTCGGAGGCGGTCCATGCGGGTGACTCCAGCCGTTCAGCACAGCATCTTCGTCTCCATGACGCTGAGGCGCGTTTCAACTTCCTTAGTCGCAGGCCAACTCTCAGCGCCATACATCGCTACCGGCCGCACGACTGCTCTGTAAATCTCCGACTTCAGATGCTCTGGTATCTTCCTATCGCAGAGCACGCCAGTCAGCGACCAAGCTGCATTCACGCGTGAGTTCACTTCAACCATCAGACCGCCGTCAGATGCTATTGTTGATCCCAGGTATTTAAACACCCAACTGCGTGCAAGCTCAGTACCGTTAATCATAATGGACCCAGACTTGTTCACGTCAGTCGTTAGCAGGGGTGTGCGTAATTACGATTTACGATTTACGATTTTACGATTTACGGCGATTTCTGGCAAATTTTTTACGATTTACGATTTACGACATTTTGGGTCGTAAATCGTAAATTTTCGTAAATGTGATCTTTGATCAGCAACCAACTGGCGACCAAATTTATGTGGAGTGGGTTATAAAGATATGCTTACTCTAATGGTCCCCTCTTATATGTAGCTCATTCCCACTTTCCTTTAGAGTTCATTTTTGATGATCCGATGTGTTGCTGTGTTATACAATACCGTCCTGTGCACAGGCTTCTCGAATCCGACTTTTCTCTTCGCCTAACTAACTTTCCCATTTCACTGACATTGTAAGGACTCCCGTTTGGAACCGGACAGGTTCAAGAGGAGAAAGCAAGTGCTCCGTCAGGCCAATCGGCGTGCCTCGCGCAATGTTGCAGTATCACTAAGCTGAGGAGAATCAGATCAAGCTAGCTGCTCTCCGTATCCAGCTTTCTTTCCTTCCTATCAGTACAAAAGTCAATATTCGGATACTCTAGCGCCAGGCTGACTACGAACAACTTCACTTCTCGTCCTCAAACGGTCAACCTCAGGCAAAAATCGACATTTTCGATAGATCTGATCGATTTTGGTCGCACGACGAAACGCCTTTTTGTCAAAACTGAGGATTCCCACCGCTTCTAACGCTATGTTGAAGTGAAAATTTTTCCCATGTGGGACCGCTACAGCAGTGTCCCCACTACTTGCCCCCTTTACTGGAACTCACCCCCCCCCCCCCCTCCCCTTCCCCATGTACTGGTACAGCACTCCTGGCATCCCCTGACTGGACCTGGTTTCCCATTGCTGGTACTGATCGATGATTTGATCAATATCGAATGATGGTGATCGACACTTTTAAAACGAACTTCAGATTCGTGTTTAGTGACCTCGATTACTCCCAGGCCTGAAGTTCCCATGACACGTAGAAGTCGTCTGTATATTTCTCGCTATTTTCGCGGCCCGTAATTCCCCCCCCCCCCCCGATTTTATGACTAATTTATGAGTCGTCGGTTGGCGGATTATTATATAGTATGATATGATAAGCTCATGTCTAGAAGCAGGGGAGGCTGGGGTCCTCCGTTACTGGTCCGGAGCTAGCAAGGCGCATCGCATTCCTACTAGTGAAGGTTGTTCCATTCCAGCCCATAGAAAGCCATTGGAGGCGGTTTCTTAGAGAAACAGAGGGAGCATTCTTTGATCCGCGCCCTGTTTGGAATAACGTCTAGTGCTTTGCTTTTAACATATTCATGTAAATACCATCGAATAGAATTGACGCAAATCCATGATCGAACATCATTCGTGATTGCAAGCGGGGTCTAGAGGGTTGCTACGCTCATGTTGAAAGGATAAACCACTAACGTTTCGTTATATGTCGCGAGGAAGGGGAGCATTGTGAGATGGGAACTCCCCATCAGACCGCATTGATTGGGCATGTCATTCAGAGAGGACATGTATGTACTGTTGGAATCCTGATTGGCTGGCATGTGTTCGGTCTGTGTTCTGGTTATTATTGGCTGGCGCGCTACCACCTACCAATGCTGCTCACCTTCACGACATGTACCAATGGCTCTATCGGTCTGCATTGTGCTTTATAGGGTTAATGAAATTGATATAAAAGGTGCAGTGAAATCGGGCGTGTAGCATTTCTAGAAAAGATCGAACTGGTTTTGACAGTCTTGATCTCCAATTTCGGTGATGTGATTGAGTTTATCGTATTCGCCCTATCTAATCCGCTTACGATGCTGCAGGCTCTCGGAGAGCAAACGTTCGTTACAGAGCTGGCGAAGGGTAGCCCGTGCGAGAGCTGGGAATTATTAAATGGTAGAGCAATATTATTCCTTTCACGAAATTGTCCGACCATATCATCGATCTCTTTTTTTGCCGCGTGGGACAATGTCCGACGATGTCGTCGGGCACCATCATAAAAACAGTTCATGGAAAATTATTACACGTTCTATAGAACAATTTTAATCAATAAGTCCGCTAATAGCTGCAGTCAAGATGGGGTCCATGGAAAACTTTATTTGTTACTGTTTTTTCATACGTAACAATTTAGTAATACAAATAAAATAATAGAAATAATCAGCGCGCTGAAAAAATGCGCGCTATCCCACGCAGCAAACAACTGAGGATCGCGCGTGTCGTGAAAGCGTTATGAAGTTTTCGAAATGCTACAACTGCAGGAGCAGGAAACCGACGCATTAGTCAATGGTGAAACGTTTTTTTTTTATTTTTAGTTTTGAAGGCGATTTTTGCGCTGTTGTTTCGCTAAATCCTAGATTTACATTCAAACTAAGGCAATGGTAGTAAGTTAGGAATTTAATGAATATTCAACCGATGCAAGCTTTTTGTTAGAATGCCATGCATAGGCTTGAGTAAAGTTTTAAATTTACAGTTTTTTCGACTCTCCTGAAAGGTGTAAAGTTCGGTTTGGACAATGTTTTACTATCAGGAACTCGTGACAAGAGAAATAGTGTGGTAAGAAAATTGTTTAGATTAAGCTGAAAACTGTAGCTAACACGACAGTTAAATAAATATTGCATGACATCTGGCTAACATTAGCAGAAAAAGCCTCTGGAAATTTAGTTGTACTGCACTACAGTTCAGGTGACTCTTACGATTTACGGTTTTCGATTTACGACGGTTTTTTCGTCATTACGATTTACGATTTGCGGAATTTCAAATTTCATTTACGCACACCCCTGGTCGTTAGGTACTCGGTCTTCTTAACGTCTCGCGTAAGGGCATCCATAACGACAAAATGAAAATATTGAAAATATTTCCTTCACATTGATTGAAATTGCAAGTGCCCAAACAGCTAGTGAAAGAGAGCTAGTGAAAGGATCAGAGGCTGTAGGACATTGCTCCAACGTTGAGCAGGAGGATTGGGTAGAGAACTCTGGGGTCTGCTACCTACTTATCGCCGCGTGCGACGTTGAATGCGGCAGACACGACGTCCCACTGGAGCACTGTCTACTCCCAGGGTCAGATCATCTGTGGCTCAGTACCGTAGTCGTCGTGTTCTGGGCAGCACTTCCCGCACATGCAGTAGACTATACCTTTGTCCTTTTCGAATTTCGAATAATCGAATATTGACTATTCGAAAAAGTACAATATTCGAATTATTCGTTTGTTCGAATAATCGAGAAAATTTAATATTCGAATTATTCGTTTATTCGAATGTTCGAAAAAGTCCAATAATCGAATTATTTGTTTATTCAATTATTCGAGAAAATCCAATATTTATTTATTTATTTTTATTTATTTCGTGGGTGAATCACAGCAGAAATACACGCATATAATGGAATATAAACGAGCGAAACCATCTTCAAGGAATCAAAAACAAACAAGTGAAAACAGAATAACCTAAAAAAGTTCATTCCGAACGAGCAGATGTTTGAATTGAGGGACAGACATACCAAGAAAATCTTTATTATCACCGGTAAAGAGGTTTAGCTCTCTAAGGCCCTGTAAGTGAGGAAGTTAGACCTAACTTGCGACCTTGCAACCGCGGTATATAATCTAAGTCTACCTGTTCTACTAATCGTAAGTGGTACTCCAAAGAACTCAACAGGATCTAGAGGCAATTTCCTAATGAGGATTTTGAACAACATGATTAGATCTGCCCTTTTTCTTCTTCTCCTTAAACTGGGTATGCCAAGCAGCTTAGCCCGCGTGGAACGTTAGGGATGTCTTCGTAACCCATTTTGTAGCACCCCATGAACAACTTACGTGTGTTGTTATTCTGAACACTTTTGAGAAGGTCGATATCCTTCTTTTGACAAGGGTTAAAAATCGAAGTACCAAACTCCATAATGGGCCTTACGTAGCATTTGTAGGCACGCAAGAGAGCGCCAAGATCATTTGTTTCTAGCACCTTGAATAAATTGTACGTCCTGAAGTTGGCCTTCTTAACAAGTAATTTACAATGAAGATCGAATCTCAAACTACTCGTTATAAGGAAACCTAAGTCTCTAACGTCAGGAACCTGCTTCAAGTGGAGAGTAGGTTTGGTGCCTTGATTTTATTACAAAACAGTGCGACTTTTCAGCTGCAAGTGGAAGTTCCCAGTCTTCTGCCCGCTTTCCAATGAAATCAATAGCATCTTGAACATCACCAGAGCTTTCCTCTTTATTGTCTTCTTTGTAGATTTTCACCTCATCGGCGGACATTTTGCACGTAACGCCGAATCTGGAGACGGAATCTGCCAGCCCATAAGTGTATAAGAAGAAGAGCAGCGGCGACAGTACTCCTCCTTGTGGAACTCCACTAGCTGTCGAAAAAACCGACGAGTAGCTACCCTCCACTCTCACCTGATATTTCTACCTGAAAAGAAACTCCTTATCCACGCTACAATCATCGGATGTATACCAACTGTCTTCATTTTGAGTACTAATTTTTCTACAGGAACCTTATCGAAGGCATTGGAAAAGTCAAACTAGACAACGTCCACTCGGTTTTTGCTTTCCAGAGCTTTGGTCTAGTCATTTATAGAAGAAAGAACTGCAGTATCCACGGGACGCTGCTTCAGGAAGCCAAACTGTTCCCTAGAGATGATGCTATGTTCCTACATGTGCTCCAAAATATGCTTTTTAAGGATTTTTCAAATGTTCTTGCAAAAATTGAAGTTATGCTAACAGGATAATTCTTTGGGTCACTGAAAGGAGGCTTTTTGGGAATAGGGGTAATAAACGCATGCCTCCATCTACGAGGAACATCGGCGGTCATGTAGCTCATGTTGAAAATTTGTTCCAGAGCGCACGCTATGCAAGCAACGACATTTTTAACAGAAAGTATCGGCAGAAAGTCTGGTGAATTTGAAAAAGACTTAGGCCACTTGGACAAGACTTCAACAATTTCATCTTTATTAAATCATAGCGAAGGCCTCATCCGAGGAAAACTGGAAAGAATACCGTCTTGAACAGGGGTAGAAAAAGAGCTAGTTCCTGAAGACTTTCTGAAAACTTTTTGAAATTCGTCTGCTAGTAGATTTACTTTCTCAGCAGCCGATGATACTAAAGTACCGTTCCCATCTTCTAGGCTTGGGATGCATCTGTCGCTTTCTTCTTAAACGTGGTCATACCAGTTTTCCAACGTTCGACTTTGAGATGCAAAGTAGTACAGGTAAAGTAGAAAATGTAGAAAAAGATGACTGACTCGTGGTTAGCGGCTTAAATAATTCCCATATGCGAAGTCAGGGCGCAATCGGTGGTCATGGCCTCGTCATTTTATTCATCGCTACCCAATAATACGGTACCCTACCAAAGCTAAAATGTACTCCTCCTTTGTAAAAATGGGAATCGGCCATCTAGCAAATCCCCTAACCCCTCCGAAATCCGACCCTCCACCCCACCCCTTTCCGTAAGTCTGCATCGCTATCCACTCAGTCATCCAGTCGTTATCACCATCGTCAATCATTTGAATGTACCCTCAAGCTTCGTCTAGGAAATGTCGGAAATTATCATACTACTATAATCTAACTCTAATTGGACCTTCAAACCTTGTGTAGATCAGGTTCTGAGGACAACAGGGCCATTCCAGGCGTCTCTTTTCCCCCTACCTTGAAGTAATAGCACATTTTGCCACTTTTGGACCAAACAGTGGCCCGTAGAAAAAAACGAGAAACACCTCTGTGATCCACATTTCATGCCCTACAACATCATGTAGGTCTCGTTGAGAATCTTCGGGGGAATTTCATGGACTTCCCTTGTGAGTCGACACAAAGCACGGACAAGCGCAGACCTGCGCAGCGCCTATGCTTCCTTATGATGGCCGTCGAGCGTCCTGCTGCCAATCATGTGAATGGCAAGTGAATCCGATTATTGCTGTACAATGAAGTTTTACTACGGGAGAATCTCCGTTTTGAATTTCTACCCTAAGTGCAACAACGGAACGATTAAAACTCCACGATTAAGCGGAAGGGGCTGCGATATGGGGGTAGTACTTTCAGGAGAAAGCTAGAAAGCTCTTGCTTTGTGCCGTTAAGGACGTTAAAGAAGAGAGGAAGAGCAATGGCAATGGAGTGCAAGAGTCAGTCATACACCGTTTCCTATGAGAGCGAGCTATCCCCATTTTCGCTATAGCACTGTCCAAGTCGTAGTGCCCTATCAGATTAGATTCCAACCATGGATCGTTTGCTTATAAGTGAAGCGAAGCTCTTCAACGGAGCCAGAACACAGATTAAATATCAAGGAAAGACAGTAACCTACGAAGCAAGATCTATAGCGAGCTAGCTATGCCTATCCAGGGTGTTTTTCTCTTCTTGGCGTACGAATTGTTAGGGAAGCAAAGGGTGCTCCATTGCCATTATAGCTTTATCAACGTCCTGTGGCGTCGTGAAGGAAATGGATGGAGCAGCCTTCGCGGCGCTTTACCTACGGCATCTGAGCCTGAACACCGACTTCCACAGCCTTGGCTCGGTCTTCAGCTCGCCCTCGCTTCTCTCGCCGTGCTCTGCCTCAGTGCCGGTTATCACTCACTGGACTCGCCACTCTCCACTCCATTAGCCCTGGTTTAACGTAGGAGCAGCGGGAGTATGACGGCCACAGGACAGAAGATCCATTGATCGAAATTGATCTGCCACAGTTGATAATTACCGATCTCTTTCGCAATTAACCAATTAGTATAAGAGTAATGACAATCTGAAGCTTTCGTATATGCCGCTCTGTCGAATGCAGTTTACAGTGGGTAATAAAAAACAAGTAAATGTCAATCACTGGGTGACCAGAATAAATACCAGAATGTGACCAGAATGTTCTTAAACATTTGATTATTCGAATATTCGACTGTTCGGAATTCGAATATTCGAAATTCGAAATTTTGAAAACCGAATATTATTCGATCGTTCCCCTCTCACCAAGAAATGCTTTCAGCTTCCCATGCAACTTAGAGCAGAGACCTATGTCATGTAAAAAAAAGCGATTCGATTTTGAAAATCGAACATTATTCATTATTGGAATTCGAAGTTTTAAAATCGAATATATTCGATCATCCGGAATTCGAAGTTTTTAAAATGGATTATTATTCGATCATTCGAAATTCGACGTTTTGAGAATCGAATATTATTCGTAAACACGCGGCAGAGACGGCCGTGGCCGCCGCAGTCGCAAGACAAACCGTAATTTCGGTTCGCTCGCCCGCCCCTGGATGCATAGCGGTGCTCACTCGGATTCTGGCCGCTCGCGTGGGAACTGTCTCAATGGTACGCTGGAACGGCAACAACGAATACTGTGGGAAGAATCTCCGTCCTCCAAATAGATCATGTTTTGTTTTTGCCGAATCCTTGAGGCAAACGAGTAAGAGGATCTAGTGGTTAAAGGTCCGAGCGTCGAGCTTACTATGGCTGCGCAAGGAACTTGCGTCATGGCATGGGTGGCGCAGTGGTAGAGGCGCTGCTTCATGGCTGTGACGTCCCGGGTTCGGGTCCCATGCTGCATCGCGTCTTTGCACTTTTATCATGGTATCGGATTTCCAAGAGATTTACATATTTGAACCTTTTTTAGGGTTTGTTGATGATTTCACTACATATTCCTTGTCGACGTCTCGTGAAGCACCAGCAATGTCTCAAAAATGCAAAATACGATGATATATGAAATATGTATTTATGAAAAATCTTCAACATCAATTATACACAGGAAAAAGTGCATAAAATAGTAGGACCGATCACAGTATGGACAACGTACGAAAGTATCAGCTTTTTCACATCGTTAATGGACCTAGGTCTTCCGGAAATACCTCTCCACTCGGGGTTTCGAAGCAACCACGATGTGTGATGTGATGTTTCATTTTTTTAAGGAATCTAAAGCAGTGGATAGTACCTTCTCTGTGGTGAGATTGTTTCACAGCTCCTGCCAGGTGCTACTCCACTGCAGCCCAAGTCTGGAATCGCGGTAAAGTCCCATTTTTTCCAGTTGTCAACCTTGTGTAAGATAACAGGTCTAGAATAGTCAGACATTTTCCTCCGAAACGGTCTCTCCTCCCGAAAACGTGATTGTGCCTTCACTGGTTAGTGGCATCATCACTTCGGTACAATCCCCTTCTCGGGCCAGGTTCATCAACAACTTACAGAGATTTGACAAAGAAATTACAGCGGAAACTCCTGAAAAACGCAAATTGACGCGACTTATCAACAAGCGATATGGTGAAGTGTGGCGTTATCAGGATTTTCCGCTGTAATCTCTCTGTCAAATCTTTGTAAGTTGTTGATGAATCCGGGCCCTGACTGAAACTTGTAGTCCTCTTCTTCGCTTCGTCGATTTTCAGCTGTCGCAGTTCGAAATCCTGTAGGATACTTGTTATTCCTTCCGCCAGTTTCATATCTCGAAGGAACAGCATCCAGTGAAGATCTACACTTCAGTGTAGGTTGGTGAAGAACTACTCGAGGGTTAGCAGACATTGTAAAGGTGGTGTTAGCAGCAGCTTATTATGACTGCGCGACTTCGTAAGCATAACAGAGACGACAATATTGATCGAGGTTATGGTCAAGTTGAAGATCATAAGGTCCCTCCTACATATGAGAGACTGTGATGGCACTCTCCTCACCGGCAATAAGAACCATTGATTGCCGGGATAGTTTCATGTATCATCGTATTTGGTATGTTTGGAACATTGGCGGGATGTCGACAAGGAATATGTAGTGAAATCATCAGCAAACTCCAAAAAAGTTCAGATATAGAGATCTCTATGGAAATAAGATACAATGGTGAAAGTGCGAAAACGCGATGCGACACGGGACCCGAACCTGTGACGACACAGGTATGAAGCAGTGCCTCTACCACTGCGCCACGGCCATGACACAGGTTCCTTGCGCAGCCGTGGCAAGCTCGACGCTCGGACCCTCAACCACTAGACCCTTTTACTCGTTTGCCTCAAGGATCCGTCAAAAACAAAACATGTTCTGTTACTATTTGGAGGGCGGAGATTAATCCTACAGTGTTCGTTGCCGTTCCGGCGTACCGTTGAGACAGTTCCTTTGTCAGCTAGCAAGTAACGCTGCAGCTCTTGAAGTATTCTGCCGCTTCCGATTGCGTAGACTTTAAAACGCTCCTCATTTTTCATCAATTCAGCAATATATTTTTATATCGATCGCATTGCAGGTTGAAAACTAAAGAACAAATAGGAGTCCGCTTTCTATTAGTACGATGGCACATTGTCGAATCCAGGCCTCTTGTACATGCGTTCGGCGTTCGTACTTTTCGGCGCCTCGATGGATCTGTAAATGAACATTCTTCAGTGGACACCTTACGTAGCTGTTCTTCAAATGCTTCATTACAGCACTTCCCCAACAGTGCAAATGATTTGCGTGAGAAAATTACGAAAAAGAAACCTGAAGTTTATAGGGAGTGGCAAGGACGCCATCTAACTCAGCAGTTCTTTCCCCTCATTCATTACACTAATTCAGATTTCATCGCGATTCCACTGTCATCGCTGGTACTCGGATGGCATTCGCTTGTCGGCTAGCGTTTTCGAACTACTGCTCCACTGCGGGGGCGGACATAACTCCAACGCCGCGCGAACCCCCGTGGCGTCGCGCACGGTGCGCGACGAAATTGGACGAGTTGTCGCGGTCCGATGCTTCCGACGGCTAGAGACGCTTCCTACAGGGACATGCGGCACGCCTTTACCTTATTTCATCGTTTCTTGGAGATGGTATATGAGCGAGCGACAGTTTATACAGGAATCGGTCATGTGGATGGTTTCCAGCGTCAGTATTTGCCATCTTCAACTTCTTCGGTCAATTTTTACCCGCGATTATGGTTAAATTACAGAAAAAGGTCGCTATCAACTATTCTCGGATCAATTGTCCTACTGCAGACTGTTGCCCTACCACATTCTGTGGGATCTTAAGTTCCTTGCCAGAAATGTGGTCTGGGAGCTTAAACACTGAGAAATTTCGTGCTCCGCAGCTAACCATGCGTCAACGGGTGTACGTCCGCGTTTTAACGCCGCGATGTCGCACGCGGCTAGCGCGCGACGTCGCGTTGGAGTTAGGTCCTGGAGCCGCTCCACTGCTGCACTGGCGCTTCGGCCGACCAAATAGTGTGCATCTCCAAGGATTCAACTGCACGCGCCGATGGCTAAACGTCTATTCATGTCCTAAATACGTTCTATGACTTTCACGCGTCTAGGCCCTAAAGTTCCTTGTATACCCACAGAGGTCACTGAAGCCGCTGCCCACAAAGTTCATTCTAAACACCTGAGTTACGAAGCCTCTCACCAAGAAATGCCTTCAGCTTCCCAAACAACTTAGAGCAAAGACCTATGTCATGTAAAAAAAAGTTTGAAACGCGGATTACAAATATGCAGAACAATATTGCTAATTGGTTCTCCTAAGCGAAGACCGGCAGGCGAAAGTTCGCGTTATCGATGTAGCGTGCGCAGGTGAAGCGTTGGATAAACCGCAGCGTAATCAGCGCAGCCATTAGCACCAGTTGCGGCGGCGACGCAGCGGTAGTGTTCTTGCCTCGCTGGAAAGTGTTCAAGGGTTCGGTTCCCATCGGTGCTGGAGCTTTTGCATCTTGTGATTTATTGTCAGTGACAAACTTTATCTTCATTTCCAACATATTTTTAACAAACACCTAGCAACAATTATCATATGCAAAGTCTTTAGGGATAATGGGACACTTTTAAAGTGGTTTGCCTCCTATCTGGAGAACAGGTTTATGACGATCCGAGTCGGTTATGAATTTTCCGAAAGATAGTGTAGTGCCGCAGGGTTGCGTTCTTTCACCTCTGTTATTCCTGCTTTATACAGCTGACATGTCTAATGTTATCGAAGGTTCAAAACATTAAACTTCAAGCCGATGCTGACGACATCAAAATTTACGGATCGTATGACAGAGATAGGCGTGCTGAAATATGTTTAGCTCTTGAAAATGAGCAAATTTGTATAGCTGGGCTTTAGATCCAGGCCTAACTATGAATCCCGATAAGTGCTTTGTACTTCACAATGGTGAAGGACACGCAGCTGATTATACTATCTGTGACATATCTCTTACTTAATGCGAGACTGTTAAGGGCGTGATTGTCGACTCCAAACTGGAATTTTCGAGTCATATTGATAAGTTCGTTCGCAAAGCCTATGCTGCACTTTATTTCATTTTCAGCAATGTTTGCAGTAGCAAACCTGACGTTCTCGTCAAACTGTACAAGGCCTACATTCTCCCTCACTTGGAATACTGCTCGCAAGTTTGGAGTCCTACCGCCAAAAATCTCATCCTAAAAATTGAAAAAGTTCAAAAAACTTTTACGAGACCTGTTTGCAGTCGATTACACCAAGGTAGATTTTCGAGAGATATGCCGAGTGATGGAGAGCGTCTAAAACTGCTGGGTCTTACATCACTGCTGCGCAGAAGGGTGACATCCGATCTGGTTTTCTGCTTCAAAATACTTCGGGGCGAGCTTAAACTTCGTGCTAGCAAATACTGGATCTTCAAACCTTGTAGTCTGAGATTCAACGGTTTCAACATCCACCGTCCCTCAACTCACAAAAGGAAGTACGCGCAGTTATTTAATTTTATTCGCTGCCGTGGGGCGAGATAGATTCGACACTTGCCGGTTGATGTGCTAAACTCAGAGAACAGCAAAATCTTCAGAGAGCGGTTGAGCAGAATTGATGTTTTGCATATTTTAGGAATTTCCGACATCATATAAACGAGACATCAAACGCGTTGCTGTTTAGGTAGCTACACAAAAATCATGATAATGCTCTGCAGCCACAACTCATTCTTATCGAATCACCGATCAGGCTTCTACATCGTGATTCGCCTTTTCTATTGTTTTAACTCGCCCTTTTTTGTCTTCTACTAGAAGCGACCTTCCTTAATAGTACACTTCGTTTTTGAATTTGATTCAGATCTGCGTGATTTGCGATCGGGCTTTAGCAATACGGTGCAAATAGTTGTCCTCTCTGGTGGCAGACTGTAGCTGCGTTGTGCTGGCTGATGGGGACAAGCAGATTAGCTTTGCTGCCATTAAAACCTCGACATATTAGTAAAGTGAAAGTTGCTGTCACATAACTTAGCACCAGTTGTTCTGCCTTCTTGCAAATTGAGCTGAAATCTATCGCTAAGCTGCGAACTAAAGCAAATCTACATATTTCTTTTTACGCTGCCAAAGGATGTCACTGCCGCTTGCTAGCCTTCTATTTTGATGATTTGTCAAGTTTATCTTTTTTCTACCATTTCCTATTGCCCACATGTCCTGTACGCCGTCTTGACATTGACAAATAAATAAATATGTCTTTTTCGAGCACTTTAAAAGTGACATGTTAACAAATTTCGATTTTCATGTAAGGCAAATCTAAATCGGATACATCAGGTCCTCAAATAATCACCATGCACAAAGTTTAGGCGAAATTGGTGCTTATTACCTCATCACCCTCACTTTTTCAGATCTACCATAACCTGCCATAAGATGGAATTTCGGAAACAAATTTCAGACTCGTGACCAACATCACGAACAACACCCATAGCAGAAGTATAAGCGAAATAAAGTGCTAAAAGCTGAACACCTATGTTTCTCTCTACTGCTGATAAAAAACTGAACGTAACAACATCGATATTTTGATTTACGGTATAGCGTATCCACTGCATAACGTACTCATTTGGTTTCCATCTTAAATGGCTTAGGTTTCAAGGCTTGAAGCAAAGGTGAGGGTGATGAGATCATGAACACCAATTTCGTCCAAACTTTGTGGATTGGGGTTATTTGGAGCCCTGACTACGAATCTAGCATCCGGTATTGACTTACCTTACACGAAAATCAAAATTTGCTATCATTCCAGAGCTCGAAAAAAGTAGATGATAGTGGTTACCAGGTGCTTGTTAAAGAATCTGCTGGAAATGACGATAAAGTGTGTCACTGACGATAAATCACAAAATGCAAAAACACCGTCCTGAATGGGGACTCAACCCATCACCGTCTTCCTGCAAAGGGAGAACACTACCACTGCGGAACTGTCGGAGCGGCTAATGGCTCCGCTGATTACGTAAATCTCCGCCCAACGACTCATCAGCGCACGCGATGTGCAGTCGACAACGGAGCTTCCACCGGCCAGCACTCGCTCAGAAGATCCATTTAGCGAACTTAGTCCGCATATTTCAAATAAGCCTTTCTAGCCTGTCATCTGGCCTGGCAAGGACCCTTTCCGAAATTCCATGGGAAACTGAAGGTTTTCAGAATACAAACAAGGGCATACTGACGACGATAGCGTAAACTGCGTTTTGACCGATTGCGTACGAAATCAGTATTGGACGTTCGTTAAAGCACCTTGCGAGTTTGCTCCGGCCGACGATAAGGATAATAGAATGGTAAGGATAGACTGTTCATGCAAACTTACTTATAGCTTGGCATGTGAGCTTGACTGAGTTCAGCAATCGAGTGATGCGACACAGAGCCTCTAAGCGGAGCTGGCAGCACCACCTCCTCCATTGGATCGGCAACGAATGGCCTGAAGTACAGTTGCGACCTCACGGTTTCACATTTGAAACAGCAGGTTGACGAGGGCAATGCGTCCTTTTAGGCCTCGTGCATACTTCCCGTCGCCGCGATTCCATCGCGGCGATGAGTTTTGCAGAGCGACACGAAAGAATTTGAATTTCTCTGTGCTGGTCGCATCGCCCATCGCTCTGCAACTGAGCGCGACGGCGATCCGTCCAGGACCAACGCTAAACACCGCGCGCGGCGCGAAAAGGTATGCCATGCCCGCGATGGGCTCGGGAAGCCATCGCGCATGCCGACCGCCACTGTTGCGGCGGCCGCTGCGAAGTTTTCTTTGACTGCTCGGCCGCGTGTGGTGCAATGGCCATGAACTGAGCGCCGCGATGACATCGCAGCGATGGAAGTATGCCCTCGGCCTTGGTCGCTGCGGGGCCCAGCGCAAAGCGACTAACCTGCGAAGCAGGGGCGCAGAGTGGGCCGCGTGATCTCATGCGGCTATGTACACAGTTGCTCGCAATCCTACTATCACACTGCAGCGGAGTGTGCCACGAAAAACGCCGCCGGGAATTCTTCAGATATTCCTCTCACACCGCGTTCGAAAGTCCATCTCCGATCAACATTTCTCGGAAAATAAACGAGGATCTGCAAGGGTCCCTTCCTCAGGTTCTCCGTGAACACGTCAAGCAGGAAATAAAAGGGTCGCGACGACTGGTGAGAAGGCGCTGTTAACAGAAGACCACCATTTACCAGTGGTCGTGCACCACATAAAGAAGGAGTCATTCCGGGCATTTGTGGACTTCCGCCAGATCGTGCCCTCCACTGAATAGTTGTCACGCTGGTCTGCGAGGTACTACGTGTCTCACTATCTCTTTTTCACCAGGGCACGTTTACGATAAATGTGGTGTTATAAGTGGTGGAGTTTAGGAGCCGATAATAAAAGGAAGGCGAGAATAACATCTTCCCAAAGTGCAGGGTGTAGTGAGCGTGGAATTATTAAAGGACGCGAGTACTGTGTGGGAACGCTGGCAGGCACTGTGTCTCGAAGAGTAGTCCACATCTAGCCCACAGGTTTGTTGGACCAGATTGCCGGAGTACTGACTCTGCGTTGTTGGATTTTTCTACGTGTTCTTCTCTATTCGCCTCAACGTTCCCTCTTATTTTCATGTGGGAGGGGATGGGGAAGGGGTTCCCGGCTTCCTGATTAGCAACTAATTTGGTACCCCTTCCCCTGACGAGATGCATGATCTCTACTTGCTGATTTTCCACTATGCTAGTGTGACATCTTTTCCCCCTGTCACAGCTTGCTTCGTCTGAAGTTTTCGCTTTTATGAGAGAGTTATAATGGACCGACATTATACTACAACGCCGCTTGATTTTTCTTAGATGGGGTGGAAAAAAGACAGATAGACAGTTTATAAAGCTGTGTTGTCCTTCCAAAAGGAAACGCACCAGCAAAGCTACGTCGTGACCACTCCTAACTGGTTCGTGACGGTAATTGACATTGTGGACTGGGACATGCATTTTCTTTTGGATTCTCACTATGGAGCACAATCGACACATTAGTGAGCACTAGATATACCTAAGCATGCACTGGCTCGAGTAGACTTTCTAAAGGCACATTTTTTCCGGAACGCGCGTCAACACTACTGCGTCCCTGCATAACTTTGGTCGTATAGCACTGGCCCTAGGTCAATTGCGCTGCTTCCCCCCCCCCCCCCACCGTCTACTATTGGTCGAGCTTACTCATAAACCGGTCCGATTCGAAGCGAAATCCTATGCGGACTGCATGATGCACCATGAGATCTACGTTTCCTTGTAATCAAGAAATGTTTTGGAAAATTCCGCCCGTTCTACTTGAAATGCGAACAGAAATGGACTTTCAAATGCGGTGCCAGGGAGTTTTCCGAACGATTCTAGAAGTCATTTAAACCCACCGTTGCTAATAGTTTCCAAGCATTAAGACCTCAGTGTGTTTTCGTTTGTAGCGAAGAATAAAAATTTATCGCCGGTTAGTTTTGTTTACAGAAAAAACGACGCAGGACCTCATCACTGGAGCTGACTGACCACACATAAACTCGGCTGAGCAGACTCAATTTTAACAGCTCCTACTATTCTTCTATACAACAACCAATAAATTAGACGAATCTGCAAAGAAATGTTACCTGAGGAACAATGTATTCATAGCCTAGTCAGTTCTTCATAGAAAACAACTATTATTCAACTGGATTGTAACTGGCTATTTGTTCGGTTTGAGACCTGTAGAAAGCGAGTTGAGCTCGTTGTGGATTCAGAGGTGGAGCTTCGCTCATGTCGAATGTGAGCGCGCGACTGATCTCGTCCTCATTCCGCTGCACAATGTGTCCCTCTTTGGGCAGTGGAAGGGATTCCTCCTCCATTGGGGACGGTACGAACTTCTCTAAAACAATACTTGTGCCGCTAAACAGCTCCTCCTCTGTACACTCTAGACATCTTTCCACCTTTGCTGCTTCACGGACCGAATTCTCGTCTATTCTTCAGCCACTCGGATTCCCAAAAGTTCACGGTAGCTAACGGTTCGATCCATATCATTTGTACTAGGAATTAAGCGGCCAGTTATCAACCCCCCGAACGCTTTGCAGATGCGTTGTAGTGCTAACCGGGCCTTAAGCTTTTCATGGATTTTCAGACAGAGCAGAGACCTATGCCATGAGAAATAGCTTTAAACGCTGATTACAAGAGTACAATACCGGCCTTATCTTTTGGTCTTTGGGCGGAAAAAGCGAAAAAACCGCCTTTTCCGCCGCTTTTCTGTAGCGCTCTTCAAATTGAGCGCTATGAAAAATGAAATGAATATTCGAGATCAGCATTGGGTCATCTTCACGATAAGGTGGAAAGCGCCCGCAAATGTGAAAAAATTCACTTTGATGACCTACATTCTACACGACGCGGCGGGCGCTCTCCCTCGCGTGAGATAATTGCGCCAAAAGGATATATGCGCCTAAGTGGTCCAAGTACAAGAAGATTCGATTGAGTTTCAGGGTTACTGGATGCGCTACATTTGACGCCACATAAATTTTTGTACTCTCCAGATCCTGACGATCACAGTGATGTAATTTCTTAAGGATTCGCTAATTTCGATGCCATCATTTTCAGGAAATGTCTCGACTTTGAAGAACTCTAATTTTGTAATATCAAGCTTGTGGAGGCTTATACTTGTTTGTTTGTTAAACTGTTTCGGTTGGAACCAAACTGCCAAAGGAAGACCTTTAGAATAGAAAACTTTAGAACCTGCAGACTGCCTAAGTTGGCCACATGACTCTTTTTGGCAGCTATTCTGGCATTTCCTACGACTGAATTCACCATGGAATGACTTCTTTGGAGAATACAATTTAGAGAATTGGAGGCCTAAAAACCTCCTGCGTTTTTGCGTAAAAGCCTTCAACGTTTGAGATTTCGGCTATCTTAGAAGAGATTTTTGCTGCTCAGTTACGCCTCAAATTCGCTATAAATGCGATCTCACTCTCATTTAAAAATTCGTTCAAAACGGAAAAATAACTTACGAGTGCATTCACCAGTCAAATCTGATTGGAACGGTGGCTCAATTTTAATTTTGCGATTATTTGCACCGGCTTATCATGAATCATATGCCCAATAGCCCTGGCCTGGACCAGATTTGTTCCGGAGTCAGCCCACTCGCCTGCCCTTGCGACCCCTCGCGCCATCTGACGACGCCGTGAATCGCCTAACCAGAGTCTTCCCACTTCCAGTGTGGCGGCGTTATTGATCCCACTGAACACCGTAGAGGCTGTTTGGTCCAGGATCGAGTTGTGGCCATATCTAGACGGTTCTTCCTCTTCTATGCATTTCATTACACCTTTTTACCAATGCTCTGCGCATTCTTATTCGTTTCATTTCAACTTTTAATTCAATTTTTACAATGGCTAAATTAGTTTTGTAATTTGGGACGTGTGGGGGTGCGCATTGAGGAGCTAAATAATGCGGAAACAGAGTGCGTGGCGCATTCCGAAAAATTGGGTTCTAATACCAATCGTAGACTTTTTCGTTGGCACCGGCTAGGAGTTTATCCGCCTTGTTTTTATTTTTCCTTTAATATCCGTTGAAATATGGTGGAATACATGGCGCATCCCGCAGAGGCATTTAGTAACGCTGACGTTATTTTTTATCGTTTATCGAATTTCACCCATCTTGTTTTTGCTTTTCCAGTGATTCCAGTAGAAATGTAATAGAATGAGTGGCCCATCCCGAAAAGGTATTTGGTAACGCAGACGTCTATCCCTTATCCTTCATGGAGCCGTTTCCTTCTGTTTTTCAACCTCATTTAGTAAAAACTTGCACCGTTTGGACAACTCTATAAGAAACTTCTGACCGTCATTCTTAGGATGTGCTTCAGTCAGTCCGACGAGCCTTTGGAGTGTGTCGTACACAATACATATAGGGTCGAACCAACCGAGTGAGCGGAAGCGGCTCAAATGTCGTGTTAAACAGCAGATGGAAAATGTAAAGCCTTCTTAAGGTGCTTTAGGTGACACACTGACAGCAGCTTATACAAATGAAGAGGTTTTATGGAGCGAAAAGGGAGAGTGCGCCCTGCACATCGCATATACGATAGAACCGTTTGAAATTAGTCTAAATTGGAAATTTCCGCCCGCCCTTCTCAGGAATTTCTGTACTCTGTCTCTGCAAAACTCTGCAGTACGCCGTGAACAATGCGTACAGAATAGAACCTATCAATCGAGTGGGGCGACCACTCGCAAATGCACGCGCGGGCGAGTTCATAGCGCAATAACTCGGTCAATTTCGAATCGCTTCGGCTGCAACTCGCGGGTCTTGTAGGCAGAAAAACGTTCTAGTAGTACACTAAAGCAGAATGATGTAGCTTAGGAAGCAGCAATGCTACAGAGGTGCGAATATGCAGGTGAGGCTTGTGTTACGCTTTTTTTCTGATTTCGGTGGATCACTGCAGGAAGACGTGGCGAACGGCCTTCAAATGCGTATGCGAATAGAGCGCTTAATGTGTTTTACGACGATGTACTCAGAACTCCTCTGATGCCTAGACAGGCTTAGCCTCAGCTGCCATTTTAGAGCGGCGGAAGCTAGCGGTTAGAGTTTCTTGCGCTCTTACTCGCCCAGATTTAAGTTATTGACAGCCGCAATAGTGCCGTTCCGTTCAGCATGAAACGCGCTATCGAACGGTATCAATTTCGACCGATTTTGGAAACATCGATTTTTTGACAGTTTCCCACCGAGGACGGGGCCGCTGGAGGTCGCGGCAGACAGACGATGACATCATCGAAAATCGATACCTTCGAGCTGGGCCACGCTTGATACCATTCGATAGAGCTTTTCGTTAAATCGAATGATGTTATTATGGTATGAAAAACTGTAATTTGGGCGAATAAGAGCGAGTAACATCGACGTTGTGCTAAATTGCACGCGCGGGGTGTGTTCTGAGCGCGATAACTCTGTCATGTGTGAACCTTTCCGGTTGCAGCTTGTAGGTTTGTAGGCAGTAGAAAGCTCAATAGGTGTACTGAAACACAGCAATGTAGCTTATGAATGGACAAAGTTACAGCAGTGCGAAAATGCAGGTCAGCCTTGTGTGGCACGATTTTTTCCATATTCAGTTGATCCCTGCGGGAAGACGCGAAGAGCTAACGGCCTACAAATGCGGCGGCGAACAGAACACTTAAGGTGCTTTAAAATGATATGCTCGCAACTTCTCAGCCGCCTATACTGCCTTAGTCTCAGCTGCCATTTTAGAGCGGTGGGAGCTAGCGGTTAGAGTTTCTTGCGTTCGTACTCGCTCAGATTTGAGTTTTCGACATTCGCAATGGTATCCGAATAGCTCTATCAAATGATATCAATCCCGACCAATTTCAAAAAGATCAATTTTTTGGCAATTTCCCATCGTGGATGTGGGCCGAGTCTGCGCGGACGATGACGTCATCGAAAACCGATATTTTCGAAACGGCTAAATTTTCTCACTCAAAACCACCTAGGGGTTATTTGGGATGCTGATAACGAATCCGACGTCCGTTTTTGAAAATTGCGAAGATTCCAGTAGGTTACTTCCCGTTTGAGGTGGTCGGATCACTCTTAGTTATCTATCTCACTCTCAGTTATTGCTATGGGTGGTCTCCTGCCATAATCGGCCAAATGAACTTCGGCATCGTGTTTGGCATCCCGAATAGGTCCCCGCACATATACGAATTTTGAGCAAAATCGGTGATTCTGACCCGACTACCCTCAGTTATCCAGAAAAAAATTCAAAACCTTCTGAAATCGGAATTTTCAAAAACGAACATCAGATTCGTAATCAGCGCACCAAATAACCCGTAGATGACTTTGGACGAGAAAATTTGGAAATTTTCGAAAATATCGATTTTTGATGACGTCATCGTCCGCACAGACTCGGCCTGGAGCGCCCCGTCCTCAATGGGAATTTGTCAAAAAATCCACTTTTCTGAAATTGGGCGAGATTGACATCGTTCGATAGAGCTTTTCGTGGTGAAGCTAATGTTGTCTTTGCGAGTGTCGAAAACACAAATGTGAGCGAGTAAGAGAGCAGAAAACTTCAACCGCTATGTCCGCGGCCCTAAAATGGCAGCTGGTGCTAAGGCAGTTTAATCAACTAGGGAGTTGTGAACACGTCGTCGTCAAGAACCTTACGCGTTCTGCTCGCCTGCGCATTTGTAGGTTGTTAGCTCTCTACATCTTCCCGCGGGGGTCGACTGAAATTGGAAAAAATCGTGTCACACAAGCCTGACCTGCATATTCCCACCCCTGTAACATTGCCTCTTCCTAAGCTACACCGTTCTACTTTAGTGCTCTACTAGAACGTTTTACTGCCTACAAGACCTATGAGCTGCAGCCGAAACGATTTGAACTTGAAAAAGTTATTGCGCTCCGAACACGCCCGCGCGTGCAATTTGCAAGCGGTCACCCCCCCCCCCTCGATTGATAGGTTCGATTCTATATGCATTGTTCAAGGCACACTCCAGAGGCTAATTGACAGCTTTAGAGCAATTCCTCAGTAGGGCGGCTATAAATTTATGATAGAACTCCCCAAACGCTCACTCTACCAGTTGTTGAACCCACTCGATTGATAGGTTCATCTCTATACGCATTGCACACGGCGCACAGTTATGACTGGCCGAGACAGATTGGAGCGATTCCCGAGTAAGGTGGCTGGAAATCGCTGATAAAATTCTCCAAACGGTTCGAGATTGTCTTGAAGGCTTTACATTTTCCAGTAAGGGAAGATAGAAGCGGAGTGAACATGCTTCCGTCCATTCGATTGACAGGTTCGATCCTGTATGCGTTGTGCACTGCGCACTCTCGGAGCATTCCTGACATGACAGCGCACTGCAGCGTACGCCATGCTTGAGATACTCCGAAAACACTGCACGTCACATGCAGGTCCTGGAAAATCAGGTGCTCTAATCGCTAAAGCGTGCTGCGGTTATTTTTTTAGGCCACCCACGGCGACAGCGCGGTGGTCTGGTAAATCTTTATATATTTTTGTAGATCTCGAAGCGACAAATCGAACGGTACCAACAGTTTTTCAAACAAATCAAAATCGAAGAAGTTATGAGCGTGCGACGTGACGACGACGAATTTTCCGTCGCAAACCGTCGCACGCAAACCGTCTTTTCGACGGCGCGACGCGGACAGATTGTAGCACCAAGTCAACGACCCCGAGGAATGGAGAAGTTAGTTAGCCTGGGCGAAGAATCCGAACCTAGAACCTGGCGTTGAGTGCATGCGACAGCCGGCATCTCCTCCGACCGCGCTCGGCGTGCTCTGCGCTTGTAAAATACGTAATAGAGCTAATTTCCTAACAGATCGCACAAGAAGAAAGGAATATCGATAGTTTTCAGCGTTTTTGTTATAGCTCTGGGCTAAGCAATACTTGGACGCTCTTCGTGATGACCAAAATATCGAGAAGCGCTGTAAGCTACAGTAACCCATCATATCTACGAATACCTCGAGAAACGGATCTCAGAGTCGTGATCAGCACCTCAAATAAGACCGAGTTGGTTAGCCTGACCCCACCCATCCATCACCTTATCCATCCCACAGTAACCCGCAGTACTCGGTCGATCTTTCAAAGCTTGCACTAACCATCCCAAGCGTGATCGGTATCCCAATATAACCACGCTAGGCATCTAGTCCGTACCTATGAAGATTTGCTCGGAGATCCTGCCCTCACCGCCTATTCTCACCCACACCTACCGTAAGGTACCGTATTCAGTCGAAGTTACACAAAATGGACTTGTGGAAGCGCAAATGGAGGAAGCGGTTTTTTTTTCTGGGATAGTTCCACAGCCTCTCATCTAGACCCAGTTCCACACGAGCTATTCGCATTTATCCGCATAACCCTCACAGTGCCCCGAAGGACGTAAGCATTCAAATACGCTAGGCTACGCGATGTATTACGCTTCAGGGAGATATGGTGGAGCCAGCTTAAATTCATAATTAGCCTATAGGGGCACGTGGAGCGAGGTCGGAGGAGTCCGCTGTCGCGTGCACCCGATTCAAAGTTCTTGGTTCGGATTTTTCTCACATGCCAACCATGCTTCCCATCCCTCTGGAGTCGGTGAATTAGTACCAGACTAGTTTGGGAAGAATAAAACAGAAGATTGTTCACCGGCTGGTTATCGAAAGTCGTTGTGTGCGCCAAGCACGCTTTGCCTCCGCAGCATCTCGCAGAAGTAGAATGTGTGGCGCACCCCAGAAGGGGTTGATTAACGCCGCCATTTATTCATTATCAGAAAGTCAGCACTTATGGTTAGATGTCTTGTAAGGATGCCAAATAACAACTCCTTCGCTTGGGTACCGTAACCTAGCAATACCATTCGAGCTCATTAGCAGTCCAATAGATCCGTAGTCAACATCCCAGATCTGCCGCCAGACAACTCGTGCTTCCCTTCGAAGCTTGTTTAGATACACCACCCTCATTCCTACCGTAACCTTCTGCAATCTGCCGATATTTCAAAACTCTAATACGGGTTCGTGGCTGGTCTTAAAGAATTTTTTTACACGATGTTTAGGAACAAACCAAATACTTTAATGATTCTGGACTCCTGAATGTACTGCAGTGTTCGTTTTCGCGACAACTTTTCCATTTTGGCGGACACCTCGTCGCTACCCGTGACGTTCAGCCGTGAGTGAGTCCTGACTTATTCATCCAGTTGTAATTGCAACGATTTACGCCATTGGATATGAGCTTTCCATAAATAATAAAAGATAAAGGTCAGCTCCAACCCATCACTTTGTATTGTGCGCCATGTATTCAACTTCTACAGGATGTCGTGGAGCCAATTTGACTTTGAATTGCGGACGCCAACCGGTGGAGTCAGTGTTTTGCCCTTCCCAGACAAATCCGGTACCGACCTGGGAGGACTGCAAGGTTTAGTAGGCCTCAGCAGGAAACCCGACCCGAGAAGGTTCAATCAGCGTGCACACAACTGCCGGCTCGAGCTCTCATAAGCAGCTCCCGTGGCTGAGTTACCGCGCTTCATTGTTTAGATGTCAGATAAAAAATTCTTTGAAAGGAAAAAGATTGCAGAACAAGAAACCTAACTAGTGAATGCCTCTTGCTGGAATATCAAGATGGGAGAGAATTCCGCTTGTAACAGCCCAAGACTTTTGTACGCCTTAAAACAGTTGTTATCTTTATTGTTTCGCCAAACAATGTCAGAGAGCAACAGGTAAGGGTGGGCGAAAAGAAGCTGGTCTAGATTCATCACTGTGTTCAGTGAGAGTGAAAAAAACGCATATACGGACAGAGGATTGGCACAATACAACAACACATTACGTTACTTTTCTCATCGTCTTGGCCGTAAATCCTCGAAGAAAAACCTGTATATGCACCGTAAGGACGCTTTGCCATTTTAGACGACTTTCATGTCCAATTTAAGCCAGAGTCTGCTCCCACCCAGGGAAATAAAGCGAACAGTGAAAAAATCAGATAAAGCTTATAGTGCAATAGTTTGCTTCCTTTTGCTTTTTGCAGCACATTGCTTTCAAATGCTTCGCAAGAAAATTTGTTAGGCGAATGTTTGTTCTGAAATTGAGATCTCATCGTACCATTCTTTCCATGGGCTTGTGCATCAGTCGAACTGTTTGAGTTAAAAGTGAACGAGCACCTTTCCCAAAAATAGTTACGAAATAAAGATAAGGCATTACTAAAAAAAGCGTTATTAAATGCCTCTGCGGGATGCGCCATGTATTCCACCATATTTCAACGGATATTAAAGGAAAAATAAAAACAAGGCGGATAAACTCCTAGTCGATGCCAACGAAAAGGTCTACGATTGGTCTTAGAACTCAATTTTTCGGAATGCGCTACGCACTTTATTTCCGCATTATTTAGCTCCTCAATGCGCACCCCCACACGTCCCAAAGGGTCTCATCCTCCCAATTAGGACTGTTTCTGGAAAACTACTGAAATCAGCAAGAATATTTTATGCTTTTATCAATTCAATTCGTTTTGAATTTTTAGAAATAATACATTTTGGGAGCACGTGTAGCGCAGTCGGAGGTGCTGGCTGTCGCGTGCACCCTATACCAGGTTGCTGGTCCTTCTTCGGGATTTCCCGCTCAGGCCAACCAAGCCTTCGATCCCTCTGGGGTCGGTGAATTGGTACCGAACTTGCTTGGGAAGGACAGAGCGCTGATTTCTTCATCGGCTGGCCACCGCAGGCCATTGTCTCCAGGGTATCCCGTAGAAGTAGAATGAGCGGCGTATCCTAGAAGGGATTGAGAAATCAGCGCTCTGTCCTTCCCAAGCAAGTTCGGTACCAATTCACCGACCCCAGAGGGATCGAAGGCTTGGTTAGCCTGAGCGGGAAATCCCGAAGAAGGACCAGCAACCTGGTATAGGGTGCACGCGACAGCCAGCACCGCCTCCGACTGCGCTACACGTGCTCCCAAAATGTATTATTTCTAAAAATTCAAAACGAATTGAATTGATAAAAGCATCAAATATTCTTGCTGATTTCAGTAGTTTTCCAGAAACAGTCCTAATCGGGAGGATGAGACCTGCAATCGCCATCCTTCATCTTTATTCTTTAATGTACTTTGAAGCTAGAAATTTCTTCTCCGAGTCCCCAAGCAGGTCAACGAATTCACAAAGATACTGGTCTAACCTCATAAGATACGCCTATTCTCACCTGGCGCTGCTCATCTCGAAATACTTTTACCCACCTGGAGCAGTCGAGACGGAGCGAATGTTTTCGGCCGCTGGACGTATTCGAGGTATTTTAAGCTATTTTACAAAAACGCTAACAACAAAAACTTGGAAAGCTACCTTTCCTGAACGTTAACACGAAGACGGCGTGTCATACCTTCTCGACAGTGTGGGACACGACGTCGTATCACTGTCCCGACGTCGCAAAAATATGATTGGTCCCACGCACCAGGCACTCAAAAATTGTGCGTTCGTCAACGTGTTAACATTCCACTGAAGGGGTTTTTAGTGTATTTTTACTAATTCTTTCTGTACTTAGTGGGCTGCTGACTGTACGGCGATGGCACACGTTCGTAGAACAGTCTAACAGAAGAACTAGGAAAGGGTGGAACTCCGGGTACTGCCTGATCGCACATTTCAGGATGCCTTACTGATGATCATCTTGCCTTGAATGGTAACTCCATAGTTGTTCTTATTCTATACCCTGTAGATAATTTGTTGCTGAAGGCTTGTTTATTTTTCTATGTTTGTTGATGATGATTTGTCTATTTTACATTGGCCGAACGGTCAGTAGTGCTGTAGACACCCCCCCTCCCCGCTTAAGTGACGGTTAGATGCGAATGCATGAGACGGGTGAGGCCACAACTGTTATGTGTACAGCGAATCGACTAGAGAGGTTCGAGTCCTGACCAGGCCAATGTAGGAAGAATTGGCTCTAATCTTATATTGCGACGGTGGAGCACATCTCCATCCGTTGGCACATGTAAGTCACTTTAAAGATCACTCAGGCGCCTACATGATGCCCACAATACCTGCAATACATGGCGCATTCCAAATACGGAGTTATGAAAGCTAACGTGTACTGTATCTCTTAGCCAAAAGTTAGCCAGCCCAACGAATGGCCGGGATACTTTGCAAGTTTTACTGCAAAATAAAACATAACGAAATGTAAAAAATAAAATTTACACTCCATTCCTTAAACATTAGCTGCTGACCTCTTGAAGTTGAAACGTATAAGGTTTTCCTTTTTTCAGTTGAAATAATGGTTTACAGCTAAATCTATTTTTAGCGAAATTTAACGATTTACCGGAAATTCAAAGAAAATTTCCCGTTAAAAAATTTCGTTAAGAAGATTTAACGCCCAGAATTTCGTGTGCACTCCTGGTACCGGCCTCGTGGTGCCGTGGGGTCGCCGCGTTAACTTGTTTCCCGGCAACTCGACGGCACCACGGGCCCTCTTCTTCATAAGTACCCGTTCTTCTACTATACGAAGGGTGGAGATTCTCGTAGTGCTATCTATTTCCGCCGTTCAGACATACGCCTGATTCACTTTCTTGGTTAGAAAGAAAACCACTGCGTCAAGGAGTACCTTGGAATTGCATTTTATTACTTTAACATAGAGGAGAGTTTGTCGCATCGAGCGGATTGGCGACTCATGGAGGGTGAGGAGTCACGCCTACAAACACGGCTTGAATGAACGTGAATGCCTTCGATCTCAGAACAGAATCATGAGTACAGCTTCAAAATGGAAGGGTAGATTAAATATACTTTAAATTTATGGAGAAATAATATCAAACCTAAATGGTTTGTTTCGCCACCTCCCTTCAGACAAACCGTTCTTATTATAACACCTCCTCGGTGGCTCATCAGTGAAGAAGGAGGTGTTATAATTTTATTATTATATTTTATGCTTTTAGATTTTATTTTTAATTTTAATTATTAGAATTTAATTATTATTTTTTTAAAGTTGGACATTCGGAGGGGACCATTTGGGAGCGACACACTACCGCATAGTCTAGAAAGGCTTCAGGAGTGTTTGAATCAAGAACCTATGTAATTCCTTAACCGGAGCATGCTGATCTCTAATTTCCCTAATAATTCTGAGTCTGGCTTGGAACACCAGTTCTAGCTCAGAGTTCTATAAGCAATCATGCAAAGGAAAAAATGAAGGGCCTTGAGATGAGATGTGTACCACGGGGTGCGGCTTCGAGCTCTGATTTCAAATATGTGTTCCTTTCCGCAAAGGACATCTGTGAGCGGTGTTGTGGACCAATTTCATTTCGGTTTTTGGCCACCTGTTTGCATGCAAAGTCCTCCGATCACAAGAGGGCGAGCTCAAGTAGACAGGAAGCAGCATTAAAAAATCTGCCCCGGCCAACTAAAGCTCTCTATGTGAAACTGAACGAAGAACATCGCCAGAAAGTATATCAGTTTCATTGGTACTATTCTACTTTCACGACTCCAGATGAAGTAAAAGTTTCTTAACCCAAACTTAGCCGAGTGAGGTTATTTAAGGAGCTGATCACTTTTATAAGATCCGTATTCGAAATTGGATTGACTAGAGTGCGTTATTGTGGGTATTGGTGAGCAAGGATTAGAGGTATGGGTGAGTGACCCTCGCTCATTCATACCTACCGTAACGCACCGCAACCAATCGTCATTTTAAAACCGTACCGTATTTTAGTGACCGGCGCCTTAAATATTCTCGCTGGCGAAGTTTGGGCGAGATCGATTATCACGGCCCCACCACCCATACTTACACATATGGGTGATGGGGTTATGGTAATCGGTCTCGCCGAAACTTCGCCAAAACTGTCAGTGCCTTAAATTATCCCCTTAGGCGAATTTTGGACACTCTGTGTTGCTAAAGGAAAATACATTTTGCCGATCCACCTTCTAAATTACGTTCTCACCAGCGGTTGCCTTGGCGTGCCTTTTGGAGGAGTTCGGCTCTTCCGATACCTCTCGCGTTCCTACAAGGCAAGAGAAGAAGATGGCCATCAGTTTCGCATTCATCATCATCTTTGAGCTCTTTCGTTACGCATTCCGTGTTCTGTGCTTCTCGAAAAATCCGCACTTGATAACCCCGTTTTTCATTGCACGCCTATAAGCAATGGAGTTTGTTATCTACAGCAACATTTCATCTTGAAACGGCTCGGTTTTTTGAAAACCAAAAGACACGCCTACCAACATCAAAAAAATTTAGTTCACACCTAAAGGAGTTGCTTAGGGTGCTGATCACGAATCTGGCATCCGTTTTCGACTACTTTAAATAGAACTCGAAACTTGTGACCTTTCTGTCCTCAAAGAGCTCGATGAGCATAAATGAGAGTTGCTCCTTCAAAAATGTGTTGGATATGAGTATGAAGGGTAGCACCGACGATAAATCGCAAAATGCGAAAAGCACAGCATCTCCGGGAGTGAAACCATGTCCCCACTATGTAGTTCAGGGCGAGAGCGCTACCACTGCACCGCCGCCGTAACTGACAGGCAGACAAGGCGAACAGCCAGAACTCGCTGAGGAGACTCGCACCACTTGGCAAATTTGGTGTATGCATTTGCAATCAGCCTGCCAAGCTCTTTCACGTGGCATAGGTCTCTGCCCGAAGTTCGATGGGATGCAGAAGGCATTCCCAGGTGGGACCAGTTGTCGCTTTGAAACATAATTAGTTTTTTTCGCATTGTGTTGTTTTTGCGCGAATTTCCACGTACAAACAAATAAATAAATAAATAAATAATGAGCGCTAAGTGTTCGTGATTGAAACACAGAATAACACACACTAGACACCATGCCTAGACGCTTTCGCACACTTTTGCGAAAAGGTTGCGTGCTACGAAACTGGGGCGGAGTCTTGGAATGGCGGCGCTCCTCCACAGTTTTGCCGCTCCGCTCATGTATGTACACTCGATTATTGCAGGCGGCAAGCGACACAACGAACGAAAGGCCGGAAACAGAGTATTGCGGCGTGCCTCCACGCCGCGATGAACCTGGCGGCTCCAATGTGGAGGGACGCCGCAAGTACGCAATATTGCGTACTGTGACGCTGTCTAGAAGGACCGCTTCATAAAGTGCAGTGTTATCATCGTCGTCCGCTTTTCCGTCAACAACAAGTAAGAGCGCCCTAAAAATGTCGTCAAATCGAAAAAAATCGAATTTCCTAGTCCTACCCCGCAGCCGGAATAGTTTGAAATGGGCCACGCCACTCCGCTGAGAACAGCGGATGCACTCGCGGCACCTTGCGGCATGCGGCATCACGACCACCCGTCCGCGGTGCACTCTCATCACAGTGGGGGGGGGCGTGGGTCCCGGCCGGGGGTATGCGTAAATTAAGTTCGAAATTTCGTAAATCGTAATTACGAAAAAGCCGTCGTAAATCATACGAATCCCCGGAACTGTAGTGCAGTACAAGTAAATTTCCTGAAGCTTTCTCTGCTAATGTTAGTGATGATGTGATTCAATATTTATTTATCTGCTGTGTTATTTTCAGCTTAAGCCGAACAGTTTTCTTACCAAACTATTTCTTTTTTCACGGCTTCCTGCTAGTAAAACATCTTTCAAACCAAACTATGTAAATACGTTTCAGTAAAGTCAAAAACACTGTAAGTCCAAAAACTATACTTAAGCCTACGCTTGGCATTCCAACAAAAAGCTTGCATCGTTTGAATATTCAATAAATTTCTAGCTTACTACCAATTTTTAACCTGTTGTTAGTTTAGGAATTAGCAGAAACAACAGCGAAAAATTCGCTGTCAAAACTAAAAATGAAATTTAGTTTTGGAATTAGCAGAAACAACAGCGAAAAATTCGCTGTCAAAACTAAAAATGAAATTTAGTTTTGGAATTAGCAGAAACAACAGCGAAAAATTCGCTCTCAAAACTAAAAATGAAATTGTTTCACCACAGACCAATGCGCCGGTTTCCTGCTCATGCCTGCACTTGTAAAACTTCGAAAACTTTATAATATTGCTCTACTATTCAATAACTCCCTGCGCTCGCTACCCTTCGCCAGCTCCGTCTTCTCTCCGAGAACCTGCAGCATCGTAAGCGGATTAGATAAGATGAATGCGATAAACTCGATCACGCCACCGGAAATGGAGATCAAAACTGTCAAGAGCAGTTCGACCTTTTCTTGAAATGCTGCGCGATCGGTTTTACCACACTTTTCATTCCAATTTGCTCACCGCTATAAAGCACAATGCAAAGCGATAGAGACATTGGTACATGTCGCGAAGCTGAGCAGCGTTGGTAGGTGGGAGCGCGCCAGCCAATAATAACCAGAGCACAGACGAACACGTGCCAGCCAATCAGGGTACCGACTGTAGCCGATCAGGGTAGTATTGGATAAGCACGCCCTTTCTGAATGGCGTGCCTATTCAATGAGGTCTGATTGGATGGGGCGTTCCCATCTCATAATGCTGCCCGTCCTCACGACATATTCCGAGACATTAGTGGTTTACCGTTTCCAAATGAGTGTAGCAATTTTCTACACCCCGATTCCAATTACCAATGCTGTTCGGTCGCGGATTTGTGTCAACTCTATTCGGTAGGGTTGGCATGTACAGTACCGGACGCGTCTTTTGAATAGACGCCGCAAAAACCGCGATTTTGCGGTTTTTGCGTCTTTTTGATATAACTCGCCTAAAATCATCCGTTTGAAAAACCAAGGGCATAATTGAGCTCAGCAGCTCGAACTCTATCGTTTGGTGTACACATTTCATACGTAGCCATGAAAATGTCCGAAATTGAAAACTTGTGCTCCATTGCGAAGGGCGGTCGCAGACGAGTTGTCGGCCGCAAGCGTCGAAAACCGTTGCGTGCTCACAATTCCTCTAATTTGAGGTTTTTTGAGAAACTGTTGGTACCGTTCGATTCGTCTCTTCGAGATCTATACAAAAGTGTACACAACTTCGCCAGATCACCACGTTTTTGCAGTGTTTGGTCAAAAATGACTGGAGCAGACTTTTTGCGATTAGAAAATCTTACATCCCAGAAGTTGCATGTTCTCGGAGTATCTCAAGCATGGCGTAAAGTGCTGTGTCATATCAGGAATCTTCTGAGAGTGCGCCGTGCACAATGCATATAGGATCGAAGCTATCAATCGAGGGGCGACGCGACAGCTTGTAGAGTGAGCGTTTGGGTAGTTTTACAGAAATTCTCAGCCCTCTACTCAGGAATTGTAGTACACTGTCCCAGCGAGACTTTGGAGTGCGGTGTGCACAGCGTACATAGGATCGAACCTATCTATCGACTGGGCGCGACAGCTCGTAAATTGCACCGCGGGCGTGTTCTGGGCGCAGTAACTCTGTCAAGTTTAAGTCTTTTCGTCTGCAACTTGTGGGTTTTATAATCAGTAGAAAGTTCAAGAAGTCCGCTGAAACACAGCGACGTAGCTTCGGACTGCACAAAGCTACAGCGGTTCGAAAATGCAGTTTAGCCTTGTGTGACATGGTTTTTTCCGAGTTCAGTCGACTACTACGCGAAGACAAGGAGAGCTAACGGCATGCAAACGCGTTAGCTCTCATTGTCTTGCGGACAAGCACGAGACTGAAAGCTCTTTACGATGACATGCTCGCAACTCTCCAGATGCCTAACCTGCCTTAGTCCCAGCTGCCATTTTAGAGCCGCTGAGGGCAACGGTGGAGTTCCTTCCACCCTTACTCGCCCACATGTGAGTTCTCGACACTTACAATGGGACCATTCTGTTCAGCTCGAAAAGCTCTATCGAACGGCGCCAATCTCAACCAATTCAGAGAAAATCGATTTTTTTGGCAATTTCGCATCGAGGCGAGGTGGCTCAAGGCCGCGGCAGGATGACGATGACGTCATCGATGCTTTCGAAATTTGCCAAATTTTCTTGTCCAAATTTCGTCCAAAATCGTCTGGGGTTATTCGGAGCGCCTACTACGAATCCGAGGTCCGTCTTTGAAAATTCCACCGATTTTGGCATGCCACAGCCGTTTGAATTTGGTAAGATCAGAATTACTGACCACCCTCAGTTATCGGTATGGGTGGTCTCTTGGCATAATCGGCCAAATGGGCTTTGGCATCGTGTTCGGCACCCTGAATAACTCCTACTCTTACAAGGGAACTGTCTGAACGGTACGCCGGAACGGCAAGAACGAGTACCATGGGAGGAATCTCTGTCCTCCAAATAGTAACAGAACATGTCTTGTTTCTGCCAAATCCGTGAGGCAAACGAGTAAGAGGGTGTAATGGTTAAGGGTCCGCAGAGCGAGCTCTTCAAGGGGCAGCGCAAGATCCCGGTGTTGTGGACTGGGTGGCGCTGTGGTAGAGCGACTGTCTCATGTTTGCGAGGCCAAGGGATAGGTCCCATACTACGTCGCGTTTTTGCAGTTTTACCATAGCATCGGATTTCCTGAGATCTGAACTTGTTTTCCACTTCACATTTCCTGCCCAGTGATACTCCGCTGCAGTAGGTGAATGATCACTCGAGGGTTAGCAGACATTGTAGAGTCAGTGTTGGCGGCAGCAGCTTGTTATGACTGTGTGACTTTGTCAGCATAACAGAGGCGAGAATATTGATCGAGGTGGTAGGTCATGTTGAAGATGATGTTGTACCCTCCCACACTGTGAGCATACTGGTGGCACTCACCTCACCGACACTTGCATTTGAAATTTTTTCTAGCTTTCTGCCGCTGTTTCATGTTGTTCCTGCGTCAAAATTTTTAATTAATAATTAGAACAATTTATTGGAGTAAAAACTTCATATAAAATCGCATTTGGCATTTTTCGGACATGGTGGTAAATGTCCACAAAACCAGCATCTTGCGCTGCCGTGGTAAGCTCGCTCTGCGGATCCTTAACCACTACACTCTCCTACTCGTTTGCCTCCAGGATTCGGCAAAAACAAAGGAGATTCTCCCTATGGTACTCGTTCTTGCCGTTCCGGCGTACCATTCAGGCAGTTCCCTTGTTAGACGAAGTTTGAGCAAAAACGGTGTTCCTGACCTGACCACCCACAGTTATCCAGGAGAAAATCCAAAACCTATCAAAATGAGCAGAATTTTCAAAAAACGGACGTCGGATTCGTAATCAGCGTACAAAATAACTCCCTAATTTTGAATGAGGACATTTGGTAAATTTCAAAATCATCTATTTTCGATGACGTCATTGTCCTTCTGCCGCGACCTTGAGCCGCCTCGCCCTTGATGCGAATTTGTCAAAAAATCGATTTTCCCTGAATTGGTCGAGATTGACACCATTCGATACACCTTTTCGAGCTGAACAGAACTGTACCATTGGGAGTGTCGAGAACTCAAATCTGGGAGAGTAAGGGCAGAAGAAACTTCACCGCTGCCCTACGCAGCTCTAAAATGGCAGACGAGGCTGAAGCAGTTTAGGCCACTGGGAAATTGCGATCATTTCGTCGTCAAGTGCTTTAAGTCACGTGCCCACCCATGCATTTGCATGTCGTTAGCTCTTCTTGTCTTCCCGCAGTAGTCGACTGAACTCGGAAAAAATCGTGCCACACAAGGCTAATCTGCATATTCCGATCGCTGTAACTATGCAAAATCATAAGCTACGTTGTCGTCTTTTAGCGCTCCTCTTCTATTTTCTACTGCCTACAAAACGGATAAGCTGCAGCCGTAAAGGATCACACTCGACAGAGTTATCGCGCTCAAAACACGTCCGCGCGCCCAATTTAGCACAGTAACGGTTGCTGTTCTCCGTCCTCTTACTCGCCCAGGTTACAGTTCTCGCTACACTCAGTAACCCTGTTCAATTCAGCACGAAATGCTTTATCGAACGGTATCAAACATTGCCAATTCTGGGTAAATCAGTTTTCGATGACGTCATCGTCCGTCTGCCGCTGCCTCGATGCGAAACTGTCAAGAAATAAGTGTTTCTAGAATTCATTGAGAGTGACACCATTCGATAGAGCTTTCCGAGCTGAACACAACGATGTTATTGCGAGTGTTGAAAGCTCAAATCTTGGCGAGTAAGAGCGAGAGAAACTTCACCGCTGCCCTCCGAAGCTTTAAAATGGCAGCTGGGACTAGGCAGGTTAGGTAGCTGGGGATGTTATGGGCACTTCATCGTAAAGTACCTTAACTGGTTTGTTAGCCTACGCATACGTAGGCTGTTACCTGATCGCGTGTTCCCACAGTGGTCGACTGAAATCGGAAAAAATCGTTCCACACAAGGCTAAACTGCATCTTCGCACCGCTGTAGCTTTGGTCAGTCAGAAGCTATGTCGCTGTGTTTCAGCGGACTTCTTGAACTTCCCGCTGATTACAAAATCTACAAGTTGCAATCGGAAACGCTCAAACTTGACAGAGTCATTGCGCTCAGAACACGCCCGCGGTGCTATTTGCGAGCTGTCACGTCCAGTCGATTGATAGGTTCGATCGTACGTACGCTGTGCACAGCGCACTCCAAAGTCTCGCCAGGACAGTGTACAACAATTCCTGAGTAGAGCGCTAAGAATTTCTGTAAAACTACCCAAACGCTCACTCCACAAGCTGTCGCGCCGCCCCTCGATTGATAGCTTCGATCCTATTTGCATTGTGCACGGCGCACTCTCAGAAGACTCCTGATATGACAGAGCACTTTACGCCATGCTTGAGATACTCCAAGAACATGCAACTCCTGGAATATAAGATTTTCTAATCGCAAAAAGTCTACTCCAGTCATTTTTGACCAAACACTGCGAAAACGCGGTGAACTGGCGAAGTTGTGTACACTTTTGTATAGATCTCGAATAGACGAATCGAACGGTACCAACAGTTTCTCAAAAAACCTCAAATTAGAGGAATTGTGAGCACGCAACGGTTTTCGACGCTTGCGGCCGACAACTCGTCTGCGACCGCCCTTCGCAATGGAGCACAAGTTTTCAATTTCGGACATTTTCATGGCTACGTATGAAATCTGTATACCACACGATAGAGCTCGAGCTCCTGAGCTCAAATATGCCCTTGGTTTTTCAAACGGGTGACGTTTAGGCGAATTATATCAAAAAGACGCAAAAACCGCAGAATCCTTTCCGCTATTGGCCCTGTTGTGGGTCGTCGGTGTCGTGCCGTGTCCGTACTTCGGAAGGTCGCCTTCCCTCGGGCCGGTTGTCCACCGTGATCGATCTGCAGTTGCAACTGGTCGACCATCTGTGGTCCCTTTGCGGTGGGACGGTCTAGGGCTGGTTGGATACCTTATCTGCCCCTATGGTGTGCTCTGGAAAGATCTAACTTCCGTGATATGCTAGAAGGATTTCAGGCGTTTCCGCATATGTAGAGGCGCTGCTCCAGTCGATCTGACCAGTAAGATAAGTAAGTAAGGTACGAGCTTTTAAGGTTTAAAGAAACTGAATTGGATCTGACCAGTACCCCGCTTTGCTGAAGCAGATTCCATGCCCATGAATAGGCCAACCATTAAACTCATTAACGCGGCAACCTAGTTCATTTGATTCCGCTCTTCTCATGCTTTTATCTGATTCTGTTTGCAGGGAACCATGATTGACAAAGATACAAAGTGACGCAACGTCAAAATTCAGTTCCTCTTCTGAGCGAAAGTGCATCGAGTATTAGCAACATATTAAATATTAGGTTGTGGTGGCGATGTCCGTTCCTCCACGTGGTGCCACTGGAAACTGCTCGCTTTGTGAGCTAAGCTAAGCACGGACACTCGAATGCAGGCGACAGGCCCTTGTGACAGGCCGGCCTACGAAGACCCATGTCACATCACATGGTGTATGAATAGTCATGTTTTTCGAGATTGTGCTACGGCGTCCGCGGGAACCGACGCGCACTCGCAGAGCCCGGCGAGTGTGGAAAGTATGCGAGGGTCCCTGATGCGAGGACGGCATCGGGGGGCAACTGAGCTAGTCCGAAAGTCCCGTAACGTAGGCAGGACCCGCGTAGCAACGCTGAATGTGGGTACGTTAACGGGCCGCTCGTGCGAGTTGGTTGAAGCACTGGAGCGAAGAAGAGTTGATTTCTGTGCGGTGCAGGAGACGAGGTGGTCCTGCAGCAAGTCAAGGGACATAGGACGTGGCTTCAAGGCCGTTCTATGTGGAAGTCCCAGGACCACCAGTGGTGTCGGAATAATCGTCTCCGAACGATTTCGTGACTCGATTGTAAGCGTCGAACGCTATGACGATCGGTTGATGAAGATCGTTGTCGCCGCGAAGGAGCGACTCTATCACTTCTTCTCTGCGTATGCTCCGCAGAGTGGCTGCTCCGATCAAGCCAAGGAAGAGTTTTGGAGCCTGCTTGATGAGAAGACAGCAGAGGTACCGCCGAAAGATGTCATCATAGTCGCTGGTGACCTTAATGGGCACGTAGGTGCTGCGAAGGACGGGTACAGCTGTCATGGTGGTTTCGGATACGGGTCTCGTAACGCCGATGGTGAGCGCATTCTTGAGTATGCGGAATCGCATAATCTCACCATTGTGAACACCGTTTTCCGAAAACGCGACTCCCACCTCATCTCATACTATAGTGGGAGCTCCAAGTCTCAGATAGACTTTGTCCTTGTCAAGGATCGCGACCGAAGCATTGTCACAGACGCGAAGATCGTGCCGTATGAGACGGTCGCCCCACAGCATCGACCGCTAGTCTGCACCTTTAAGATCACCCCTCCGAGGATGCAGCAAGTTGAGCGATGCGGTGCTGCGAGAATCAAGTGGTGGCGAATGAAAGAGAAGGAAGCAGCTGTGATTTCCCGCGTACGGTTACCGACAGTCACGACTGTCGACGAAACTTGGAAGAAAGCAACCGACGCGATACGCCAAGCTGCAAGGTTGGAACTCGGCATAACGAAGCCTGGGCGACGCAAGGTCGATAAGCAGACATGGCTGTGGACGGACGATGTGAAGGCAAAGGTTAGAGAGAAGAAGTCGCTCTATCACGTGTTTCTCAGCGATAAGACGGCCGACAACTGGCAGAAGTATCAGAAGGCGAAGAAGGCTGCAAAGAAAGCCGTGGCTGTTGCGAAAGCCACTCATTATAGTGATGTCAACGAAATGCTCGAGTCACGCGATGGTGAGCGGTATTTGTACCGACTTGCTAAGACCCGCCATCGCCAAACCGAGGACATTGAAAAGTTTGTTGGCATCAATGATGAGAGCGGCCATCTTCTGACAGACCGCAAAAAGGCGCTGAAGCGATGGCGTGATTACTTCGAGGAAGTTTCCACCATGGAATTTCCTCACCCGGCCATCCCTTCTGTGGCTTCTGTTCACGGTCCCGTACACAAGATCACCGTGGAGGAAACGGAAGCGGCTCTAAAGAAGATGAAGCCATGCAAGGCGACAGGACCGGATGATCTGGCAGCCGATGTTTGGAAGTCGAAGCTCTGGTATCCTGCTGAGTGGTTGGCTGAGTTCTTCAACCAGGTAGTAAAGGAGAAGAAAGTACCGGAGTGTTGGCACAACAGTACGACGATTCCGATTTGGAAGAAGAAGGGCAGTCCTGCAGACTGCTCCAATTATCGTCCGATTCGCTTGCTTTCGCACAGCATGAAGATCTTCGAGCGAATCCTCGACAGACGAATTCGTGAAATCGTCAAGCTCTCCGACAACCAGTGCGGTTTTGTGTCTGGTTGTGGGACCATTGATGCTATACACGCCGCCCGCCTCCTGGTAGAGAAGCATCGTGAGAAACAGAAGCCGGTGCATATCGCCTTTCTCGACCTGGAGAAGGCCTTCGACCGCGTACCGCGTGAGGTTATATGGTACGCCTTGCGACAACACAACGTACCTGAGGAACTCATAGAGTGGGTGCGGATGCTCTACTCTTGCCCAAAGAGTAGAGTGCAAGCTGCAGCTGGAACCTCAATGGAGTTTCCCATCTCTGTTGGGGTGCACCAAGGTTCTGCGCTTTCTCCACTCCTCTTTGTTGTCGTCATGGATGCCATTACGCGAGATCTTCAGAAGCCTGTCCCATGGACATTGCTTTATGCTGATGACGTGATGCTCGCTTGCGAAGATAAAGATGATCTCGAGCGGCAGGTGCAAGCTTGGTGCGACCGCCTGGCAATGTTCGGACTCAAATTGAACGTCAAGAAGACCGAGTACCTAACGACTGACGTAAACGAGTCCGGCTCCATTAAGATTAACGGTACTGAGCTTGCACGCACTTCGGTGTTTAAGTACCTCGGATCAGCAATAGCGTCTGACGGCGGTCTGATGGTTGAAGTGAACTCACGCGTGAGTGCAGCTTGGTCCAAGTGGCGTTCGCTGACTGGTGTGCTCTGCGATAGGAAGATACCAAAGCACCTGAAGTCAAAGATCTACAGAACAGTCATCCGGCCAGTAGCGATGTACGGCGCTGAGTGTTGGCCTGCAACTAAGGAAGTTGAAACGCGCCTCAGCGTCATGGAGACGAAGATGCTGCGCTGGACGGCTGGAGTCACCCGCATGGACCGCATCAGAAATGATGCTATTCGGCAGAAGTTCGGTGTCGCGCCGATAGCGGCCAAGATGCGCGAAGCTCGCTTACGATGGTACGGCCACGTTCTGCGTGGAAAGGAAGACAGCGTCCGCAAGATAGGCCTTGGGTTGGAAGTGTCAGGAAAGCGGCCTAGAGGACGCCCAAAGCAGCGTTGGTCGGATACGTTACACATGGACATGAAAGTAACTGGCGTCCACCCTGATCAAGCGCATGACCGGGAAAGGTGGCGTCATGACACCAGAAGAGCGGACCCCGCGACGAAGCGGGACAAACGCTGAAGAAGAAGAAGAAGAAGAAGAAGAAGAAGATTAAATATTAGGTTGTCCCATAAGTTTTCGCCGTTTTTTTTTTCAACGATTCATTGCAGATTTCGCCGGCGGTCTCTTGCATAGCGCGGCAAAGGTTTCGAAAGAGAATGACTTGCTCTATCAGATCATGTATTGCGTTTCTTTTTTCATCGTGAATTTTGTCAATTTTTAGGTAATTGAAGTGAAAAGTGAAAAAGTGAAAAAGTAGCCATTTCCGCACTTGTTCTCTCCGCCTAGGTTTATAATTTTTTGCGCAGTTTTTTATAGCATTTGGAAGACAATGCTCTGTACTACAAGAATATGTGTTGGCTTCATTTGCTCATTTGTCCTTTATTGATTTTTAGGTCATCAAATTGGGACGTCCGAAGGAGAAGGGTTGTTTTTGCCGACAGCTCCTGCTCTGTGGTTGGACTTTTTGGGTTAGTGTTATATGTCATTCGAAAGAGAATGTCTTGCTTTATAAGACTATGTGTCGCGTTTATTGATTTCTAATGAATATCAACAAAATGCCAAAAAGAGAAAAATCGTCTTCACCAACAACTCCATCTCCTTCTTCAGTTGTTGATATTCGACAGAAATCAGCGTGAGCCAATAAACGCGTCACAAATTCTTACTGAGCAAGACACCCTCTTCCAAACGACATACAACACCAAGCAAAAAAGTGCAACCACAGAACCGGAGTTTTGGTAAAAATTCGGACGGAAAAGTCGGAATTCCCAATTTGAAGGCCTAAAAATCAATAAAGGGCAAGTGAGAAAATAGGACCAACACATATTCTTGTAGTACAAAACATTGTCTTCCAAGTGCTGTGCAAAACGGCGCAAAAAATTCCAAACCTAACCGGAGAGAACAAGTGCGCAAATGGCTACTTTTTCACTTTTTCACTTTTCACTTCAACGACCTAAAAATTGACAAAATTCATGATGAAAAAAGAAATGCAATACATGTTCTCATAGAGCAAATCGTTCTCTTTCGAAACCTATGCAGCGCTATGCAAGAGACCGCCGGCGAAATCTGCAGTCAATCGTTGAAAAAACGGCGGGGACTTATGGGACAACCTAATATTTATCTTCTCGTTACCAAAGAGTAAGCAGTGTCAAGCAGGTATCCGCTCATGACCTCCCATTAGGGTGACCTCGGGTGCGTACCAGCTTAGAGAGGCCTTTTAGACACAAGTCCCGCCCACAGTCATTAGAGCCAATTGCGACCGGTAGTAGTAGTAGCTGCCTGCTGAAGACACGAATTTAAGTTCCGTAAAAAAAAGTTGGATTTCTTGCTCTCAGCCACATCAAGAGAAGAGTGGTTTTTGCCTTCGTGCATTGTGGTTCAGCGAAAGTTGGCCATGAGAATGGTACACTTTTTTGTTTATAACCTTTCTTTATTACTTTGTACACCTATCTCTTCACTCTCTCCTTCTTTTCTTAATCGTTTGCTATTGCTTTCTTTAAACCATTGCGTTTTTGTAACGCCGGTTTCTTTTGCTCTTTTGTTATCCATTTGTGCCCCTGTGGTTGCACTGGCATAAATGTATGGAAGAATGAATCGATCTCGCCCCAACTTCGTCTAGGAAAGTTATTCGAGGCCCTCCCCACTTACATGAGGTCGTTTTTTTTTTTTAATTTCGCTCCACTGCGGCTGCGGCGGCTAACCTACGGTAATCGACGAAATTTCTAAAAATAACCTCTCGGGTAAGTGATCACTTCCTTATACAACTTTTTAGGCCATCCTTCAGCGAAAAAAAAACATTTCCATCTCTGGATTCGTAAAAGTACAGGACTACCAATGAATCTGGTTTTCTTTTTGGTGACCTTCTTCGTCACGGTTTTGCATAGAGAGCTCTAATTGACCGTGGCGAATCTTTCTTAGGAGGCGCAGAAGCCATGCGTGACCTGGGAGTCGAACCACAAACCCCTCCCCACCACACACCTTCACTACCCAGTGCTCCACCACTGCTCGGTCGCCAGGGCCATTTCCAGCCTACTCGAGCGCATCCTCTTGTGATCAGAGGACTCTGCGCGCAGGCCAACAAGGCGAGGTGTAAATGGTCCACAACTCAGTTCGCAGATGCGCTTTGCAGATGAGCAGCGCATACTATGGAATCAGCGTTTGGAGCTGCATCCCCCACACAAATATACATCTCATCTCAAAGTGCTACTGCGACCTGGCATCCTTCCACTGTTAGCTGTGCACACAGTTCTAAAGGAAACACATTGACCACTTCAAGCTCGTTTTAGGCATATGTGGCCTCTTATAAAACAATGAAATGCAGGTGGGCTGGCTATATAAAAGTATAAGGGTAAAGGAAAGTGTTGGTACTCTCTATGGATGGGCCACGCGTTCTATTTCAACGGGATTCCGTGGAGGCAGCCTGTATGCGTATTTGGCCTATGCAATGACTTGCAGTGGCTAGCCGATGGACAGATTGTGGTATCCTTCCCAGAGACGTCTGGTAACATTCACATCGATCGATGTGAAAACGAAAAAGTTTACATTGTGCTGAAAACCTGCGCAGTGTCATGAGCCGTCCAAATTAGAAAAGGTAACGATTTTCTGTTGGAGCATTTATTACTGGTTATTGGAGCAGGAGCTCCTAAGCTAAGCATTCTGAGCGTCACTCAAGGAAGCCGGTTCAGCCTTCGCTGTCAATCGGCTCCTGTGTTTGTTTTGTTAAGCACGGGGCTGGGAGATTTCTACGTAACAACCACTCTTCCAGCGCGCGTAATAAAGGGTAAAGAGCAGTGTTAACCAATCCCTTATAGACAAGCTAGTGCTTCGTAATTGCTAGGCATTCTGGTTCCAATTCACCGATCATGGAGCAATGGAAGACTTGGTTGGCCTGGACGGAACACACAAGGATCAAGAACCCCCGATTCGGGGTGCGTAGATTAGACCAAAAGTAGATGCGGTTTAACAGAAGACCGAAAATAAAGTCTAACGTCAGATAGCTTCCGAAAGGTCATTTCAAGTCAGCCGAACCTCAGTTTCAATATTCCATCATTAGAACACCAATAGCCTCAAGGTTATGCAGGGTTTTAAGAATAAATTGAGCACTTCAGAATTCGAGAGGGGTAGAGCAAGGCCATAAGTCTTGATGACTTACGTGCGTGTGGTTCTTCATCTTAGGAGGAAGGACAGCGAACGTATATCTCCCCCAAATGGTGGGGCGTGAAGGCGGTCAGATATGACAAAGAGACCTAGTCAAAAAACTAAAAATTCTCGGAGTTCTCCAACTTTTCAGAATGGTTAGCTTGTATGCAGTTCGACGCATTATTAAGGTAATAGTTGTGATATAGCATTTAAATAGTACGGGAAGAAAACCGAGCGAGCAACGAGGCTGATAAATGAGTGTATCTTGATGATCAATGAACTGATCGTTGAGTTTTTCAATGAAGCCTATTGAGCCATAACGTGTGGCACCTAGGAGGTACCCTGGTGGCCTCGAAATTTCATGTGGGCTTCCAGGCAGACCAAACAGGGCGGAAAACCGTAGCAGATGAACACGAGGCGAGCCACTCGCCAGCGTGCGTGCATCGAGTGGGTGGTGGGTTGGATAACGATGTGGAACTGCAGGAAAGTGTCATGGTTCGATTCCAGAGGTGAGACTTATGTATTGATAGGAGCGATTGTTACGCCTTTGTCCATGTTTATCCTGAGCCCTATACATATTTCTCCCTTGTGTTACGTGTTGTATTGGCATTGAAAACGTCTCACCTGTGTTTGCAAGCGCGATCAACAAGTACTGGCTTCATCTAGAGGTGCTATGCATAATTAGAAGATTCTTTGCAAGCATATTCAGGAGTCTTCTGGACATTGCCTTGCCTCCACGACTCCAGTGGTGGAAAAATTCAAACAAACGTTGTCTAGGGGTTATTGAGGCCTTGATCGCGAACGTGCACTAAACGTGGAGAAGATAACGCTCAGGAAGGACAGTTCTTTCCTCAAACTGGAAACCTGCAAAACTGGTCTCGACCAGAAAAGAGGGCGATGATATTGACACATTTTTTACGCATTCCATACTTGCCGTAATGCGCCGGAATACCGAAAGCAGACATCAGATTCGTGACCAGCACCACAGATATGTAACTCGTAATAGGGTACGCATGTAGGGTTTGGGATAATTCCCTATAACGAGAATCAATCTCTTAAACTTCTCGCGAAGGTTGAAAACGGGGTCGAAAAGCGAATACGGTGATCTACCGAAGTTATAATGTGCCACAGATAGATAAAAAAAAGTAGCAATCGTTTCTAACAAACCCTACCACTGGAATCGAACCCCGGCTCATTTCGTTCAATTGCGCATCGCCCTACGTGCAGTCGCTGCTTATCACCTGTCAAACGGCTCGCCTCGTTGTTCAAATGTTGCGGTGTTTCACCGTTTTTGACTTCTCCAGAGGCGGGCAGGAAGTTTGGAGACCGCAACGGTGCTTCCCAGTCGGTACTCTACAATACGCATTAGTTCACGCTGAAAACACGGCCACTTCAAACACCTCCCAGTTAGACTCCCGGAGCGGCTTCATGAAGTTCACAGATACTGATATTCGCGCTATTAACTTGATGCCGATTATTCACGTATTGTCAGACACGACAAAGCATGATTTGTGCCCACTAGGCTAAGAGAGTGCTTTACTCGACGTTCAGACAATGATACTGCTATCACTGCATCTATGCCATTGCCTCCTGAACTAGCATGACTAATCTAGCACGGTGTTCCAACTTTTAGGGGGCGAAGGCCGGTAAGAAGGATGCTCTTCTCTAAAAAGCCATACATAGCCGGATTGAATAGCACTCCCTACAGTGCATTTCTGCTTTGCCCAACGATCCAAGGCACACGAAGGTGATTTGAACCTCAGAATTCCACCTTGTCAAGACAACGGAACACGTTGTTATTAGTACGAAAGAATGCAGTTCCCACGAAAGACGAGAGAGGAAGCTTCGATCCGTGAAGCAGTAAACGGGAAGCAGTTCCAATGATCCACAACTATGTGATTAAAATAAGTCAGAGGTACACTGAGGTTTATTAGAAGGTAATCATGTCCTGTTATGCGGAAAGGATCACACGCGTAAGTAGCGTCACTTGTGAGGCGTGGTTCGAGCTCAGGTCGATTGAAAGAAAGTGTTGAGGACGCGGAAGCTGGTTCATTCAATAGGGTTAGTTTAGAAACTTGCTGGCATTAAGAAGTGGTGAAACGTGGTAAAAACTGCACTCGTTTATCGAGATCGCCTCCAATGACGTCAACGACAACCTGGCAACTTTCGTTAAATTTCTCAACCAAACCAATTCATTTCGAGCACAGCATTTAAAACTGGTTCTGACAGTGTACACTTATAATACATCAGCAAGCACCGGATGAGAGAGACTGAGATAGGGGGAAAAGGTGAAACCGAAACACAAACATCCATACAGGCCGCAATTCGGAAAAACGTTGTGGTCTGTTTCTCATGAAACGACAGAGGTTTCACGCGAGAGAAGCAGAGTGGACCGCAGCCAAGGAAGCTGGGCGTTCTGCACCACCCGTCCACCTCTCAAAAAAAAACCGCATCTCACAAGAAACAGACTGCAAATACATCGGCTAGGGATAGGTTATTGGAACATGCATGACTTTTGGGATAGAATGACAGAAGACCACATGAAAACACCGCTACGCCGACTTTTTCGCGCACGTTGTGACTGCTTGCACATTCCTTTGAGCAGGTCCTGGGATGAGAGTGCAAACTGCCGATTTGCTACTAGATCGCTCGGCAGTTTCTATGGCGCTAAATTCGTTGAGCTCAACCTAAGGGCATGCTCACAGTTCACGAGGATAGCCACGGGCTCGACCGATCGCCAGGGCAAACAATACGCATAGATTTTCTTCAGGCAATCGCTCGGCATTAATCGATTCTCATGCTTTGCACGTGCGAGTCGGTGGCGCTGATCACTGCCGCCAGGAGCTCGATGTGTTTGTCACATCGTCATCCAAGATCGCTAGGGCAGTTGCAGCACTCGACGGTTGTCCTTGACTTCAAATGGATATCTAAGCCGCGTACCCTAAGCAAATGCGGCAATCCAGAGGCTACGAACAGCGGCATGGCGTCTTGCTGTTCATCACAGCGGAAACTGTAGGCGGGATCGTTCCGAAAACGCGTCCGCGCTACGACGACAAACTGCTCAGGGTGCAAGGCGTACGCTAGGCGCTTGCGCATCTCCCCGGGTTGAGAGCTCTTGAACGACCGGGCAACATTCCCTTTATTCCGAAGCCATGCACCGAAAACGGCCGCAGTTTTGGAGGGCATGTATATGTATCAGTCACTAGGTGCCGCGGCTGGGTAAAAGCCCCGATACCGATCCCATGCGCTGCCTCGCCGACATCTACAGCTCACTGTGACGCGGTTGCCGAGCTGCACGGCCACACAAGTGCGTTGCGCTTATTGCGCGGTTCAGAAAGTTTGACATTACGCTGGTGATCTCAGGAGATCCCAACAACAGTGATTAGGTGAGGTCCCACGGAGAAAAACTCGCGCCCGTCTAAGATTAACTAAAGTTTTAAAGTAGGGAGTAGAATGCACGTGATCATTACCCATAACAGGGAAATTGGTTCAACAGATCATTACGCACCCTAGTCACAGTGCCATTGCAAAAACAAAAAAGGCTCAAGGCAAATAGTCTTCATGCGGTCTTGTCTGAACCATTCCTGAGTAGGAATGCACTGTATGATCTACAACATTTCCCGAGAATCAGTCGAAACTGGTCTCTCATAAGTGATCTCCTGTTTGAAGCTCTCCTCCACGGTCTCGTGCACACCGTGCCGCACCATAGAGCCGTTGTCGCTCGACACAGTGGCTCGAGAGCCGCCCAGGTCACGCGGGCGGTCGGTGTGCGGCCGCACGAAGTCGCCACGCGCGTCGCGGATTGCGATATCGCGTGTGACGCCGCCGCCACCGCCGCCGCCTCCTCCGGGACCGTAACCGCTTTCGCCATGGTACATGTGGTTGCCATAGCCTTCGCGTCTAGGGCCGAGTCCACGATGGCTGTCACTGTGACTGTACGAGCGGCCACCATAACCGCCGTAGAGATGATCAGGGGTACTGTATGTCTCTTGCTCGTGTGCCAGCAGTCCACGATCGTCAGACTCCCGTCCGCCACCGCCACCATGCCGTTGCGACTGCAGCGCTGAGTAACCGCCTTTGGAAGACGCCAGTTGCTGCCGCGACGAGTCGTTCATAAATCCGGCTGCAAATTAGTGAGGACAGCATTAGAGCATGCACAGGGAGGAACACATCTCACGTGCGATCATTAGTGGAGAGAGGGGCATTACAGTGTTAGGTTTCCGTTTATTGTCTGGATGAGCGAAAGAACTGATCGTTCCACGTTGGGGAGGGGGTGTGAAGTAGTGGTTATTTGGTGCCGTACCTTTCTTCGGTTTCTGTTTCCTTCGCTTAGCGAGCAGCCAGGCTAGTGTTCCTAGTATAGCCAGCAACAACACGGCGGCCAGTATTATGAAGATGATCATCAACCTGAAATAAATTCGATGCGTAAGCCATCCATTTTGAGAACCAGTAAAAATTGTAATACGACTTGGGGAAGTAGGGTATGTTCTCAAATACCTTTCAGAACATCAGATTTTTAGTGTCAAACATTTCACAACGAACGTTTAGAAAAAGGACAAACTTGGGTTTAACTGCACTAGAAGCACTGCACGATGTTATGGGCCATCGGCATTAGAAAAGAGAACGAATTCACTGTTATTGGTGCAGAAGCCCTCTACTATGCGCACTACGCATTCAAGCGTTATTCAGAAGACTTTTATCCAGCCTTTCCAGCCAATCAGACTTCGCACTGGTTTTGTAAGGCTCTTGATTGGGAGACGTGACGGACCACCTAACACTCAGACTTCCAATGCGGGTAATAAATGATAAAGGACGGCGATTTAGACAAGGACAAGCCGATGGAAAAATCAGTGTTTCATTCTTCCTAGACATGTCTCTTACCAATTCACTGACCACGGAGGAAGGAAGGCTACTCGCGTCTAAAGCGACATGGTAGTGACGAGTTTTCCGGGGCGGGTTGGACGAGTTTTCGCACAGTATGCAGGCGATCGTTGCGGGACCCAAGTACTCCAATCAATCATCAAGAAACCAACGAGCGGGCTTCTGTACTCAGCAGGAATCTATGGAAGTTGAATTGAAAAGGAGACGAAGGCTAGGAATGAGCAGTAACTACAATCATGGAGCTGGAAGGAATAGAAAACCCTCAATTCCCTAAAAATGTTTGCAAACGTTTGCACTGTTGGGATGGGCATGAGCTTCTGTTTTCGCTTCCACTAGAGAATTGACTATGGCTCACATGTTATATTTGTTTTGAAGAACTGATCCATACACCTGTCCACATTGTTCATTGATGGTGGAAATTCAATTTAAGCGGAGTTCTGCAGCAGATGTTGAACGATTTTCTTGGTCTGCTATAACGAACTATGCCGCTATGGTAGTTGTGGGGGGGGGGGGTCACGTTATAAAAAGTGTCACTAACACGAACAAAAAGAAATGATGGCAAATCTATAATGATGAAAACAAACAAACAATGCTATAGCTATGTTCTATGCTCTTGATTTAAGCAGGGGAAGGGACTCCAGGATGTGGCTGGAGTGACGCACCCGTGTTAAAATTGCCTACATCCTGGAGCTCCTTCCATCGCCCAATACGGAAGCAGACAAAATACGGACCTGTAATCGAAAATAAGAGATAAGACTGCATTTACATTGGCTGTATGTAGCTACTCCACTCCCGCACCCCACGGTATGCTATTGTGACCCCTCCCCTAACTACCATAGCGCCACTCCCGCACCCCACGGTATGCTATGGTAACCCTTCCCCTAACTACCAGATACCAATAGTTCTCTATTTTAAAGCAGAAATCTCGATTGCCTGAGGCTGCCCCACAACTTGGTCCCAAGCCTACAAGAGCCATAGCTTATCTAAATAACAGTGGATTTGGTCTTTTGCGCTCCGAAGCAACGTTTGAAACCTTCTGTGGCTAACGCTTTCCTTCTGCGTTGACATCACCCACAACGTTGTAGCCGCTGGGAGCACTGCAGTAAAATCTTCTTCGTATTGGAATAAAACATGCTATAATCGTTTACTGATGAAGGTTTTTTTCGTTTCCGTCTGCAAGTCTAAAAACAACAAAGGAACATAAACAAAGGAACTTAAGAACGTCGGAAAATGGTTTTAGCAGAAGTGTCCTACCTCCTTTAATCCGCACTTAAAACTATTGTCCTTCTCTTAGTGGAGCCTAAGGTCCATAGGCACACTTGGTGTTACCTCCCGAAATGGAAGGTCTTATATGTCTGTAAACCTTGTATTTTGTTCCCACCCTTGATCGAGTCACGGAACAGTTCAGCCCGACGAGGCCTCGGTTGGCTGCGACCACGTGGCAGCCGCCAGTCGGTCCCGCAACGATCGCCTGCATACTGTGCGAAAACTCGTCCAACCCGCCCTGGAAAACTCGTCACTACCATGTCGCTTTAGACGCGAGTAGGAAGGCTTGGTTAGCCTGGGCGGGGCCCAAACCAGGAACTTCAATGAAGGAGCACGCGACAACCGGCGCGTCCTCCCACTTCGCTACTATTCCAATTCTCGCGCCAATCCAATAAAAAAATCCCACTACATATACAAAGTATATCGGCAATAGCAGAAAGAGGCATGGGCGTTGGTCAACGCTTCTGGTAAGCGTCGTGGATTCAACTTCTTATCGATATCGTGGGGGTTTCCCATAAGAGTGGCACCAATTAGCACCAATTTACCTATTCTGCAAAGCTCGACATCAGTGATCTGGATACGAAGTAAATCTAAGATCGATTCTGGTGCTTTTAGATCACTACTACACTAGGCGTGAGGATGTCAAGGAGTAGCTGGAGGTCACCACCAGGGGTGTGTGTAAATGAACTTTCGTAAATCGTAACTCGTAATAAGATTGGAGATTCAAAGATGGTCTCAGAGAGAATGATCTGTGTACCCCGCCCCATGTCTACAAGAAACGCTGTTTTCGTGCTTCTTAGCAAACAAATATGCACATTCGTCCTTTCTCGGTATAAAAATTGATACAATGGCTTTCAAAGAAGAAGGTGCTTGCTTGCTGGTTAACCTTGCGAATCAAAAAAATTTTAAGTAACCACATTGAATACTTAGCGCATCACAAAAAGGTTCTATGGCATGCAATTCCAATTTTTATTTTGAGATTTGACTATCCCCTCTTTTCGACATTTTCTTAACGCCATATTACGCAAGTACCACTCATTGTGAGCCCGATGTCGAAGCTAATTTCCTGAGAGAAATTATAGAGCAAGGTGCTGCAAAGAGCATAAAACCAGACGACACTTGGCACTACTAGCCGTGGAGAGTCAAAATTCGAGAGAGTCCGCGAGCGAAGGAAATGAAGAATCGGCAATCCTCAATGTTCCGGACAGCAAAAAACTTTCGGTGCTGAGAATTGCAGTTAAAAGATGTTCACCAATATTATATATATATATATATATATATATATATATATATATATATATATATATATATATATATATTAACCAAGAAATCCAGAAAATGTCGTCACTGTCTTATGCTCCACTTTAAGAAGCAGAATGAAGGAAGTTGAAAATAATGACTGGCTACAAAACCTTGAACCATATAGGACTTTGAAGAAACAGTGGAAATTCTCTGGATTTGCAACTATTTGATCAAAGCGTTTTCTTCTCTTTTATCTCAAGCCGCCTCAGAGCTTGAACTGCGGTAGTGGATGATAAATTATCATATCATTATTATTATTTTTCAAAGTAAATAATTATTAGCTATCTAGTAGCTATCCTTACACCCTACCCTGTCTTATGCGAGCTATACGCGTATTCTTGGCTGATCGTAGAGTAACACCTTCCAACCGCAAAGCCAGCCGAAGAATCGAATTCTACCTTGTTCGAGCACATATCTGCAGCTCCACTCATCTAATCTTCAAAAACTTGATAAAAGCAAAACCGTCAATTACTCCACACACAGATTTTGAACGCCTGCAGGAGGTGTCTGTTGTCAAAAATTAAGCAAAAAAATGCACAAACCGGAGCGCGCTGGATGTGAGTGTCTGGTGATCAAAGATCACATTTACGAAAATTTACTATTTACGACCCAAAATGTCGTAAATCGTTTAAAAATTCCCCCACAATAGTCGTAAATTGTAAAATCGGAAATCGTAGACCGTAATTACGCACACCCATGGTCAACACGCAAGCGTAGAGCGGTGCTCGCCCTAATCGCGGCACAGGCCGCACTTCACGTCAAGCGAGCAAGCTCAGAAAATGGGAAGCTGGGTAAAATATTGAAACCCTAGATTCCAATAATATTCGATTCAGATCTGATTGGAAAACACATCGGTGGAGAGTTCATTTTCCATTCTGGCACGGCTTTTCTAGCCGACCTTGTGTTATGGCCATTTTGCGTTTCCGATGAAGCTCGGGCACTCAACTGCATGGGTTGCAGCGCGAACACCAGGCCAAGATGCCACAGATTAATGGTGACAAGGAGTTTTCGTGCAGATTTCATTCCCGGATCTGTGTTCCTCGGGCCGACCGGTCTAACCGTTTATTTGGCAAAACTCATATTTCTCACCTGACTGACTTTAGCAGCTGCTACCTCTCGAATTGCCTTACTACCACCGCTTTTCCTAAGCGGCATGTGAGCAAATCTCCCTGATGTCTACTTGAACATTAAGCTCTCAGACTTCTAAAACCAGGCTAAACTGCGCACTATTTTGCTGAAGTACTGCGTAGAGCACTTGTGGTCTGAAGCGGTGACTGCGTCCCATAACATGGATCATTACTCACTGTGTTGAGCTGCTGCCGGAAACTAGGTGGCCGGCAACCCAGTAGCTGAGGAAGAGCGGCCAGTTACACTAACTTGATCGACTGCCTTAGTATGGTACCTAATCAATCAGTATCAACCATTTGCTCTCTGATTTTTGCACGGCATTGCTCTGGTCGTTCATGCCTCTCCCGTTGATGGAATCATCGCTCAGCACACATAGCATGTAAGATTCATAAGGTCGTTTTTTTGCAACGTCAGGCCGAGATTTATCAAGCACGAATCCAGTATGAGCAATAATCCTATGGTTAGCTTATTCATCAGTCAAGGTGGGTGAAACAGAGGGGAAGAGCAGACGTAGACCCGCAACGACGGCAAAAGTAGTGCGGGGAAACCCACCCAATTCATGGCGAACAACTCTTGGCTACCCTCGGCTGATTAGTCGCAAGCGCTAAAAGCTACAGTGGCTGAAACTTCTCATATGGGAGGAAGCTCAAAGCGTGCGCGACTCACGCTCACGCTCATGAGAAGGATTCAAAATCTGACGCGGACGCAGGACTTACTTCTATCTTGGCGACATCAGAGCTAGCGCTTTAGCTTTTGATCGTAGCGATCCGGTTGAATTAAAAGAAGTCTATAATTGGTCCTCGAACTCGAATTCATGAAGTGAAACTCTCACCATAATGGAATAGTAGCCGCTTCTGGGACACAACAAGTTCGCCCACAGCAGTCCAGATCATCGTCACATCTGAAAGACGGGAAAATGTCGTGATCTACGAAGAACTGAATAACTTGTTTCCATCTCTTTACAGTCATTGGCACACAAGTACAGACAACAGTGGAACCGATTTAACCGTTCGGAAGGCATCTAACGACAGGTAGCCGAACAGGGAACTGTCGCAGAAGTTTCCAGTAGTAACGTTTCGCGCTGCTAACTGCTCCCCTAGATGCTGATTGAAAATGCCATCTCTCTAGGCTATTAGCGCTGTCGGTGTAGCCATGGCAGTACGCGCCTCTTTCGCGTGTTGACATCGGTCCGATTTGACAACGCACGTGGGAGCGCGTCCACCTCGTCGATGCATGGCGAACTCCGTTGTTGCTCTGGAAAGGATGAAAAGCCGCATTGTTTGAGGATCCGCGTAAGGCCACTGTTATACTCCCGCGGGAGCGTCCGCGGAAGGGCGGGAATCGCGCCGAGATCCCTCGCCTGGCCAATCGCCGCGCCCCGCCACGCCTGCCGTCCGCGGTGCATCCCTAGTCCGCGGACGTTCCGCGGATGCTCCCGCGGGAGTATAACAGGGGCCTAAGTTGTTTCCAATCCGAGGTTATGTAGGACGTACGGCCCAAGGATGGTTAGCGCCCCATTTTCTGCATAACCACAGTGGTCTCTGTGTCGGACTAACTGCGTTTGGACAGACTACTCACACGCTCGCATCCGCTACAGTATGCTAATATCCCTTTCTCCTACTTCGACTACAGCTCCTCTCCAAAGGTGAAAGGGCAGCGTTTGGTAAACGTATGAAGATGAGGGGATCACGAAAAGGCGGCTTCCCATTACTCGTTGACCAGCAACCCTTAGCGCAGTCATTTTGTCTATTATTTCTTGATAGTCACCTATACTGACCTCTAAAGCGAATAAATCCTTATATATAATTCACCAACCGTGGGCCACGTTGTCAGTCACTGGGAGGGGACCAAAGCCAAGGGATGCCTTCGAATGAGTGGCGTATATCAGACGGTCTTTCTTTGAGCTTAACCATGGGCGATTGCTGGCGAATTTATACCCTTGGCAGCAGATCGTCCAACGTGGGCCGGGATTCAGCAGACGTACCGCGGACGTCGTACGACGTGCACCTGAATTCAGAAAGTGCCGAAGACGCCGTCCAACCTGCGTCGGGATACAGAAGAGTAAAAGGACCAGTAATGGAGATCAGTAAAAGAAGGGGGGGGGGCAGCATTTTCTCCCAGTACAGTCAAACGTGTGCCGGATGCAGCAGACGTGTCACAGAAGTCGTGCCACGCGGCCAGATCCAGAAGACCTGCTACAGACCAGACTTTGCGCAGCATGCGTTGGATTTTCAGAAGACCTTTTAAAGGTTCAGCGCAATGAGCGTGCGCCTACTGACTCTTCCTCCGTTCCAGTGCCGGCACATGGGTAAGGGGCTAGGGAGAATGACCACAGGACTCGGACGAGTATTATTGCCGCTGGACAATAAGCAGTATCGAGCGGTCGAGCAAACCAATACCGAACCGATTTTATTGACACTCCTGCAGAATAAGCACATCCGATTGAGGCACGCAGAAAACGGGTGCTTTGGAGAATAAATCACGTGCATGCGAGAGAGGGTGAACAGATTTCGTAGGAGCAGTTTCAAAGATTCTGCCCTACCACATCCTGCTATACTATTCTACTACAGTGAAAGCGGTTTTTGACTGTAATGGCAGTAAGAAGGCCTGAAGAAGAAAGGAAGAGGTGTTCTTTCTCGCAGCCAACCAAACGTATGGCGGCCACTAGGCCGGTGAACGTCAGGTATCCCATATATGGCCCGAAAGTGCAATGATATAAGATACAAAGATACCCAAAGCAAATCTCACCAAATGCTCTTCGGACCTGACCGTCCGAGGTGGGAAACGCGTGAATGTCCGGCGGGAAGACTTTACAACAAGATTACAACGTGTACCATTTTCACGTCAAATTGGACAGTTTTCCAAGCAAGTTGGACGCTTCTGGAATCGAACTGAACATCTTCCAAGTCAAAACGAGCTCCCTACACACTAAAGTGAAGATTCTTCCGGGACCTTTAGAATAACTTTTTGTTCAAAGAAAATTGTCTACGACTCTTTGAAATTTTCAAATTCACTTGCCCAATAAGTGAATACACTGCTTGAAATTTTACAAGATTTCCATTTTCCAAGAAAAATAATGGAAAATTAATTTTGTTTTAAACCACGAGAAGGCGACATTTAGTGTTATTAAAAAGAGATCGCTCCATGCATTCCACTAGATTGTCGCGACTTGTATTATGTTTGCTAGCGTAAACGCCGCCTACTTGAGACAGCGATGCCGGGATATTTGTGTTTTTTTATAATTTGTCTCTGATGCACCGTTTACATCTGTGTCACTTCACGTAAGCAGAATTGTTGCTTCCAATGAAATTACGACGATCTGGTCGTCATGAAACTCTATAACCCGACCATCGGGATTTCTCGGTTCCACGAAAAGTCAGTTCAACTCTCTAATTTCTGCAAGTTATCTTAGATGCTCTTTGCATCTTCTTAAGGGCAGAAAAAGGCGCGTGGGAGTGCACTCTGAGGTGGCGCCTGCTGTCGCGTGCACACTTGATTTCACGTCCTTGGTTACGATTTCCACTCCAGGCTAACCAAGCGCTCACCTTCCCCCCCCCCCTCTCGGGTCGGTGAATTGGTACTACCAGACTTGTCTGGCAAGGACAAAAAGACAAAATAGTGACTTGTGCATCGGCTCGCCACTGCAAGTCATTGTGTAGGCCAAGTACGCGTTCAAATTCCCTACACATCCCGTAGAAGTATAATGCGTAGCGCATCCCAAAAGAAACTGAGTAACGCCTTCCTTCATCATTATCTTTATTTTTCTCGCAACAATAAAAATTCTGTACAACTGCGAACGGTGTGTTCACCTATCGGTGATGATGAGTTTAAAAAATTCAAGGAAGGTCATACTAAATTTTTCTTGGACAAAAAATTATTTTAACGGTTTCGGAGGAGGGTCTCTATTTGAATGCAGGAAAAAAAGGTTTTGATCTGGAAGATGTCCCGCTTGATTAGAAAAGTGTACAGTTTGACGTGAAAATGATACGCAGTAGTGTAGATCGGGCAACCTGCTGCACTCTCAAAAGCGACTGTTTCGTCTGCTGTTAGCGGTGTTGATGGTCGTTGCAGAGAAGTTATCATTGCGTGACCTGCGGTCCACTAAATGATGTGTTGCAGTAGATAAGTTCTACTGCAACACATCCAGCATCAGCAGCGCGAAACACTGCCACGAGACGTGGCAAAAGCCGTGTATGCATTTTTGAAACATCCTGTGTAGACAGCGCTAGCGGCCTCCCTTTTGTGTTGCAGTCACTCGCAGCGTTTCTCGTCCTTTGGTGAATTCGTAGGAACAGATATCAGTATTGCTGCGACCTTTTTCGTTCAGTCGAAGGATTCAAAAAAGCGATAGATAAGCGTACAGCCACCGGAAACCATAATGCTGAGGTAAGTGGAGTCGCCCTTTAAAACTAGAAGCTTTGACCCCTTCACGGGGAGATCGCACTATTTTGAAATGCTGAAATACTGTTACGATCTAGGCGTAGCTGCAATGTCTTTCACAGTAAAAGGTATGACGGTTATAAAACAAGATAGACCAAACCAACCGAAACTCGTATCGTTCGTTCTTCCCGACGACATCTCCTTCTTCAAAGATGCACTGTCGGAATGCCTTAGTATAGCCCTCGTAGACTATACCCTTGCTTTTCTCCTGCAAGGCGATCTCCATCCCTGAAATAACAGTTGAATGCACAATTCCACAACATCGATCGAGGGCAGATCACGATGGCAGCAGCGCGCAAGGCGAACGAACTAGTTGTGGGAAGAGCCGCACGGTGATTCGCGGGGCGACGTGGAGCAGTCGAGACGCAAACTGAGTTCGCCGTTTCAGCGGTGGTATTCAGCACCAATCAATGCTTGTCGCGCAGTGTAAGTGTGGTGCAGAGGGTGCACAGGGCGTGGCACTGGCAATACGGTCGCGGCTCGACGATACATTTCCGACGGGAGAACGAGGCCGACAGGTCGTCGTGGGCAAGGCGAGCGAGAACGACGACTGCTGGCAAACCCGTTCCATGGGTGCGGTCAACAGCTCTGATCGCTCTTAGCGTCAATCAATCACACTTCAACAGTTTCACGACGCCTTAGCGATAACACACGTCGCCAGATATTGAGGCAATCTGGTGGTCGACTGCAGACGCTCCAGAAGCGCGAACGCCCGCGGCGGCCGTCTGCGTCATCGGCTAACTGCACGGCGGCCTACACTTGAAGAAGCGTCATGCGCAGATTAATAACGCAAAAAGCGGAGGCCGATGAACGACAACAGGAAAAAGAACGAGGCCAATAGAGAGAAGGGGCTGCTACTAAACGGATGGTGGATAAAAATGATAACCGGAAGGCAAAAAGTTCAGCTAGAGGGAGAAGAGCAAGGTAAAAAGCGGATAAAGGACAGGACTAGGAAACAATCGAGGAGAATTGGATGGGGTTCAATCACAAACGCTCCTCCAATTGATTTCATGAACGAGCAGCTTCATATTTAAGCGGGATTTCAAACAAATTTGCAGCAGGTAAGTAGCGCACATCGCTGAATTATCGACAGAAGGGAGAACAAAGAACTCAGTTGAATGCCCTGCTTCACCAACGACATTGTAATATACCAAGGATGGATAACAAAAAAATGTTCAAATAAAACTGAAAAACTGAACCTGTCTCCATCATTTTCTCGCACTAAAATAGTCCTCTATGGAAAACACTTCGCAGTTAACCATAGCATGCTGAGTTCTGAACAGCCTAACCAGCGCCCACCGAATCCTCCGTAACTGAATTCAAAACTATGTAGGTACATTCACTATTCCTGCCCATTTTTCTACATAGCTTGTTCTAGGGCATAAAGGTGGCAGTGGTGCAATGGAAGGAGGTGTCAAGGGTTCGAATAGACACCGACTGGATACGATTTCACTCCTGCCATTCCCCGGTGCTGTAGAGGAACCAGACACCAAATTCGTTGAAGAGTCGTCACGTATAGGAAAAGGTAGCACGTGGTGGACTCATGGTGAAGTTTTGCTTCTAAAAAACCGATTCAAGCGTTTGTCCTATGAGTTTCTAAAGATGAAGAAAGAATAGAAACTGACATCTTCACACTCAAAAATTGATGGCTCTTCTGATATTCATATGCACTGGGGTTCTTTGAAGAGGTGTGGAAAAATGGCCTATTGATGTTGAGATGGTGATTTTTTCTTTTGAAATGAACAGCATCGATAATTCTGTCGTAATCTTTGGTCACATCATGGAACACCGCTTATGAGAATTTCAAACAAAAACGACGATAATGCTGCTACAAAGGGTTAGCTCTAATGAATGACAGAATGCTTGTCAGACATTCTAACAGTCCTTTTGGATGCGCTGTGCAGCTTCTAGCGTGATCGCGAAGCGAAAAGATTTACAAATCGTCGCTTTATCCACAGCTGTTGGAAAGTAACCTAAAACTTTGGAAAAAAACAGCTGCACCCAAGACAAAGTGTGATAGGGAAGATCGCTTCTAAAAGTGGAGGAAGACGAAAATTTCAAGAAGTGATTTCGTGTGAGCCTAACATATGTACATATGTTTGAAACCTGAGCTGGTCCCGCCTTTTGATAGAGATTATAAAGGACCGAAAATTTCCGCCGTTTTGATGAATGGATTGCTCTCAGGTATGTTTAGGTGTTTTATGTCGCGACTTGGTGAAGGTTTTTTGTGCCCTTAATAGATAACGTTAGTCAATTCCTTTAGTGATAAGCCACACATTCGACTTCTATGGCACCGCGTGGAGGCAACATAAGTGGGTGTCCGTGCGGCTTGTCACCTCAAGTCATTGCGCGCAATGATTTGTGGTTTCGAGCCGATGTACAGATCAGTGTTTTGTCCTTCCCTACGAATTCCCCGACCCGGGGGGGGGGGGGGAGGTGGAGCGCTTGGATAGCCTGGAGTGGGAATCGGAACCAAGGACCTGCAATCAGGTGCACGCGACAGCGGCGCCACCTCAGAGTGTACTCCCACGCGCCTTTTCTGCCCTTAAGAAGATGCAGAGAGCATCTATGATAACTTGCAAAAATTAGAGAGTTGAACTGGCTTTTCGTGGAGCCAGGGAAACCCGATGTTCGTGTCGTAGAGCTCATGACTTGGATTCTGGAAATGCTAAGATGGAAATAATAACGAAAGATCTGAAAAATATTGCCTAAAAACCTAGTACTAAGACATGGAATAAATACTGGGCTTTTAAACCATGCAGAGGACGTCGTACTTTGGTAGAATACCAAACCAAGCACTAGACGAAGTTCTGGAGTCCTTAATGGTTTTTTTTTCTTTCGCAGCGCAAAATGGATAAGTGTTCTGCTTTTTCAGTTAAATAATTCGTCTTGTAGCTCAGTACTCCAACCAAGACGGAAAAAGGTCTTCCTTCTCTCTCCTTCTTTCTTTTCTCAAGATTAGTGATCGCTGATTGACTTGATAACAATTGCCACGTCGCCCCGAATTTTGTTTACAGATTTGTTGCGACAGTGTTATACGGCCTTTTTCTAATTTGCTTTCAGATCGCTTCAGACGTCGTGAACCTCCTTGCTGGGCTACACTTTGTTGTGCACTGAACCAGACAAAGCAGAGTAGTAAGCAGCAGTACTCGCGCTGACCACTTTCGCTGTTAAGAACCGTGGGAGTTTCTTCTGCAGGGCTCTGTTCTTCGCGTACGCACTGCGCTCGTGAAGAGCAACGTCCCCCTTATTTTTACCTGCCTCATTGAAAAACTAACTGAACATGTAGTTTTTCGTTCTGTCCGGAGATCGAAATACCACCTGCCATTTGTTTCTAACCCATTTATCAGATTTCCTTTCTTCTTCACAGCGTATTTGTTTCCTTGATGTTAGACTGACCAGTATCGGTTACAATCTTTGCAAGTGCACCTTATCTGTATAAATAAATAAATAAATAAATAAATAAATAAATAAGCTAAATAGGCTTCGCTCAGAATAGACGAGAGGAATACACCGATCGAAAGTCTAAATGATTCTACTATAATGTAGTCTAGGCCTTGTCGTAAAAAAATCCTGCAGGCTTTCATCGCCAAATATATAATAGTGGTTCTCCTATTTAAAATTCTGAACGAATTTATGACTAACTAGTCAGTTGTACGATGCGAGAATTAACGTCCGGCATTGTCGCGAAGAGGTTAAACCACTTATATGGCATTCCACCGACAGTCTGAGCATGTAGTCGCCTCGCTGATCCAGGTGAACATCAAGAAATACTGTGCTAGCCCGCCCACGTTTTCGATATTTGCAAAGGTCTGCTCAACCCCCTTCAGCGTTGAGCTTCTTTCACTTTCTTTAGCCACAAAGAGCGTCGTCGAGGTTGCAGTAGCAGTATGAGTGGCACTCTAAATAGAAAAAAAGGATTTTGCAGAAGTTTTGAACAGCTCTTCCAAAGAGCCAGATTGCGCAGTGAATAAAGAAGGAGAGTTCAAGTGAGATTTGATCACAAAAAGATGAGAGTAGGCAGTTGCTTTACCGCTAATTGAAGGGGGGGGGGGGGGGGGGAGGAGGGCTCTAGCTCAGCACGAGCGGGAGAGTGAATAAACTCTGGCAAACGCTGTTGCATGAGCATGAGCTGGGGCCGGAGCAGAGCTGTTCTGCTGGCGCGGTGGGCGCGAGCCGTGTCGGACCGGTCTCGCGGCGACAAACACCTCGTCGCACTGCTTGCGCTCGCTCTCCCCTCCACCCCTTCCCATTCCAGTGACGCGACGGTCGGGAGCAGGGATGGGCGGAATTTCTGTTTTCTGTTTTCTGTTTTCTGATTTTCTGGCCATTTTGGGCAAATTTTTTCTGTTTTCTGTTTTCTGGGAAAATGGCCAAAAATTGGCCAGAAAACAGAAAACAGAGTCGCGAACAAAATTTTTTCACAGAAATCCTATGAAAAAAATTCAAAAGCATCATAGAATAGTGAGCTTCATTCCAAAATAGTGTTTCTAGAGTATCTTAAATGGCAAGCATGTAGCGTTTTTGAATGCTCATGTAGCAATTGCGCCATATACTCATGGACTATCCCACATGTTTGCTTGATTGATTGTGTAAGTGCTGCTGGCAAGGAGTTTCTTCATAGGACATTTTTCGACTTTCATAATTTGGCTTTGTATTCTTTTCCATATTAACAGTAGTTTGGACCATCTACGATCACTAAAAATCTTATATTAAAACTATAAAACTAGTATTTTGAGAAGTACTAAAATAAGTATTAACTAACCACTTGTATTAGAGTTACTGTGGCTAGGGTTATTCTCCACCCCCGGTTTAAAAATTGAACATTGTTGGCCGGTCATCCCCAATATCGCTTTCTGCAGAGCCTTTGTCGAAGCTGCTTTTCTAACTCTGAAGATTGCTCAGCTTTTGGTGTCACAAATTAGTAGGAGGCAGAAAAGTTTTTTAGTTACCTTTGATTTCGCTGGCGATAGGGTGCAGGAAATTTCTCATTTCACGTATATCATCTGTCGTCCCATTGATGTTCAAGCGGGCACCATCAGCGTCTCCAAACGTCCGTGCCGCGTGCCAGGGTGCACCAATGGATCCTTTTCGCTCGAGGGACGCGAAGGGCGTCATTGTTCAGGGCTTTGACGAAGAAGCCCGAACAAGCGTTGGTGGGCAGTTCCTGCTGTTCTCTTGACATCCCACGGAATCCCGTCGGTGACGTCCACTCGGTGTCTGCGAAGCGCATTACGTGGCCCACCTAATTTTCGACGACTTGGCCCATGCGACAGCGTCTCTGATCTTCGAACGTCGGCGAAGCTCGAAACTCCGGAGGCCTTCTCTCACTTGCGTGAGTCGTGTCACCGAGCATCGTCCTCTCGATTCCACGCTGCGCGACCCTGATCGCATGTTCATCCTGCTTTCATATGGCCCAGTTCTCTGATGCGTATGCTAGGGCAGGAAGAATAGTGAAGTCGAAAAGGTGCGTACGAACCGGACGTTCTTCGTCTTCTCTACGTCTCTTTCGACGCTCTTAAAAACTCCGCAAGCCGCTCTCCTTTCCTCCTGCTCATCTCTGGCGCTAGGCCGTTGGCCATGTTGACTTCGCATACACGTATCTGGAGCATTCGAAGATTTGTTGAGTGAGGATGACGCATCAGAAACTCGTCCGTTCCTCATGAACATCGTCTTCGTAAGATTCAGCTGCAGTCCAACGTTCCCACATACACGGTCGAAGCCAACAAGCATCTGCTCCGCCTGGCTAGCGCTCGGTGTTATGAGCACGATGTCATCAGCAAACCGAAGATGGTCAGTTGCCGGCCGTCGACCTTCACTCCATGTCTTCCCATTCTAGTTCGCGCATGGCGTTTTCGAGCTGAAGAGCATCGGGGATATGGCATCCCCCTGCCGAACATCTCTCTTCACGTCTATGACGACGTCGTTGTAGAATGGTGAGACCTCGGTCGTGAATCCACTGTACAGCTCTTGAAGGACTCTGATGTACAGAGTAGGAACGCCCTGAGCGAGCACGGCTTAGACGACCGCTTCAGTTTCGACAGAGTCGAACTCCTTCTTCAGGTCGATGAAGGTAAGCCATAGCGGCAGCTTGAACTCTCGCGACACTTCGATGAGCTTCGTGTATGTGGTCGATCATGCTGAATCCTCTCCGAAATCCTGCTTGCTCGCATGGCTGTCCTTCGTCCAGCGTTCTGCTAATCCTATTCAGGATCACTCGAGTGAACAGCTTGTAGACTACAGGCAGCAGGCAGATCAGGCGATAGTTGCTAACGTCGTGCACACCTGTACAGAAAGGTGTTCTGCTGGCCTTCCACTGAGATGTTATATGATATGTAGATCTGAGGAGAAATAATAATAATAATAATAATAATGTGATGGAGAGGGTAATGCTCGGTCTCTATTATATGGTGTCTTCGCTTTCAAGGAAGCACCGTCACCCAAGATCAGCTATGCTGACAGCCCTTCAGTCGCAATTTCGTGTTGTTCTGTGAAACATCAAGCCAATACACAACATTTTTAGTCGGCTAAGTAGTAACTAGGTGCTGTTAAGAGCATTGGTAAGTTGGCCTGAAAACTTTCAGCTGCACGGAAACTAGGACCCTTACAAGGATAGGTATTCTCGATGAACAAGACGAATTAGGAAAATAGATCCTGGCGCAGCCAGTATTACTCAAAGAACCTCTGCACAGCTTTAGAGTATGTTGCGAGAGTGTGTCTACAAACTCAAGCAATTGTATTGAAACATACAAACAGTGATTACTGAGCCTTCATCGTGTTCGGTACTCTAAAAGGCCAGTTTCTTACTAGTGGGACGGTTCTCTAATTGAGGCGTTAGCTGTTACAGGATGTTTTGTTGCGATCAAAACTCTTGCGCCAGGCGGGACTCGAACCCGCATCTTCTGCTTTCCAGGCAGCGATGTTCGCCTTACACCACCGGCGCTCTTTGACCGCACGTAACATCCGCGATATCCTCCAGGTCTGTCAGCACCCACCCGTGATACGGGGATGGGCCGGCCGCTGATATCAGCATGGAACCGGCTAAGCTGAAGACCTTACTAGTAACAATGCTCTAACACGTTTGCTTAAGCCTGGACCGGCTGATAGAGGCGTTAGCGGTGAAACGGAGCTGATGAGTAATGTAGTATAGTTCAAGTGTCGAGATTCCTAGGATCTATCAGTCAAGATTTACAACATGCTGATTGCAGTGCACTGGAGTTTAATAAAAAAAATTATAAACCCTTGCAAATTAAAACGCTGGTCTACGACTACATTTCTGGTCATACAAAAGCATTTGCTACTGGAAATATGGATCTTTAGGTAAAATAATTAGGTCGTTTGATAATTTCAAAATTTTCTGTTTTCTGTTTTCTGTTTTCTGATTTTCTGGCGTTTTTGGCTTTTCTGTTTTCTGATTTCTGTTTTCTGACGAAGGCAATTTTCTGTTTTCTGTTTTCTGGGAAAATTTTCAAAATTTCCGCCCATCCCTGGTCGGGAGCCAGACGGGATGAGCGGCATTCCTCTCGAATGCTAACTCCTTCCGTCATGCACTTCGCTCATGATGATCTCCGAACCTAGCAGGAATAATCGCTTCTCCTAGATGTTCTGGGTTCACTTCTGCAGCGGAGTAGGAATCGTAATGTTTTGACAAGCGAATCCATCAGCAAGAGCGTGTAGATAGGAAACATGCGCTATTCTATTTTTGGCATTGCGAACAATTTCTGAAGGGCATTAATGTGCCCCATGATCCCCTACATCTCCCCACCGCAACATTCCTTTCGGGCTTCTGATCCTCGTTGCAATTTCTGCATGGATTATGCAAAATGGAATAGGTTTTGCGCATTCCAGCCAAACTTGAATTACGTTCCTATCATCCATTACTGAGATAATCGTATAAATACACACGACCCTCGGTAGCTGCTTGTTCTACGCTTCACCTGGACATACTGCCACCGACGTCTGTCGTAACATCACCATAGCAAAGTACCAAGTGGTCGTTGCCCTCGAGGCGGAAAAATCAGATGTTCGAGCAGGTTAAACCATTGCGGAGCATGATGGGGCGATGGCGTCAGCCACTACATCCTTCCACTATCGCTCTTTTCATTAAATTCGAAATAGCCCTAGACAAGATGGTCACTAAATTACGCACCTCGGCAAATCTAACACCTTGTTCACCGTTGACACCTTCGAGAGGGGCAACAAAGCTTGGAACTCATGTGCCACACGATGTGGCTGATGGCCAGAAATCGACGAGGCACTACTGGTGACAAGAACTGACGAATACGAACTACGTCAAGGATATCATGTAGAAACTGCAAGTGGGCGCAGGAGCCGGAGCCCAGAGTGGAAGTGTGTTTCTACAAAGGGAAAATCTCTTCATTTCACAAGGTGCGCATACTGTCAACTTCCTCTATGGAAGCTAAGACGGCTTTTCAGATGTGCATTAGGAGTAAGTAGAAAATGTGGTGGCTCAGGTCCTACTGATGCTGAAGGATAAGACTCTCCTGTTTCATGATAACAATAGCGCTTGGCCACATGTTTCGGGGGCACATTAGCAATTTGCCATCGAATTTTTACCTCATCCGGTTTTAGCTAATTCACTGCGCCACTAGAATTCCGCTTGTCTCGCTGTTTTCATAAGGAGCTTCGTGGAAAGCGGTGTCGCAATCTAAATATGTGCATCGATTTGCACCACCAGGCAACTTTCACAGAAAAGTTACCAAGCCGTTTTCAAAACGTTACCAGAATGCAGATGATGCTGATGAGCCCTACGTGGTTGCGCCTATGTAATGTCATTGGTATAGTTCTTGCGATTTTTGCAATAGAAATTGAAAATGAAATCCTGGTAGTCTGCTCGGAGCAAGTTCGTCGAGAGAAGAGAAATAAAAGGAATCCGAGGAACGCGAACATCCTCTGCATTTTGTTCCATCTCACCGCGTAATTCTGCTACATTTCAACGCAAAATGCAACGAAAAGCTCGCTGTTTCCGGTCTAGTTTTGCGCCTACGATTTCCATCCGGGATTTGCGAGTGCTTGTTGAGGCGTTTTGAACCGCAGAGCTTTTTGAGGGTGGGTGAAACCTATTCATCGACTAATGCTCTGTGTACTCGAACACCTAGGAGTATGGGTCCTCTACTAAAGAGGACGCCTAAACGAAGGCCACACATGCAAGGTCATTTTTTGTATGGCGACTACATGTGCCCTAATGTAACCACTTGGATTTGTTTTTTAGAATATCTATACTAAAAATAAATACATATGTGTACATAGGAGATCCTCTCTACCTCTTCCTCTTTTAGATTTCCTTTCGTTACCTCTCATTTGTTGCGAACGAAGAATCTATTCCGTGGGACCGTATTTCGTCTGAGCACCCCAAAAACCCCCAACATATGCATACATATATGTATGTATAAAGCGTAAAGAACGCCGTTACTCAACTCCTTTCGGGATGCGCCATGCATTATTCTACTTCAGGGATGTCGTGGAGGCGATTTGAATGCGTACGCGGCCTATGCAATGACTTGAGGTGGCTAGCCGACAACTCAGCGTTTCATCCTTTCCAGACAGGTCTGGTACCAATTCATCGACCCCCGAGTGATGGAAACCTTGGTTGACCTGGATGGGAAATCCGAACCAAGCTATCGGGTGCATGCGACAGATGGCTCCTCCTCCGACTGCGTTCGCACACACCCAGGTTGATAGTTATACACTAAAAGTGCACTAGTAAGCAGAGAAAAGCCTTACCTCCGTGTAGTCAACCAAAGTTACAGGCCGATATCAAGCAATGCCAATGATGTTCCTAATCGCCTACAGGATAAACTTTAACCTATACCAGGAGCTAAGGCCAGATGAGGACTTACTCACAGGTATTCTCCTTGTGCTATAGGGGTAGCTCATTACACTACGTTTTTTAGGCGTCAGCCTTGAGAGCCCCTTTTAGTTAGCTCCCATCGCGATGTCCAGGGATGGGCGCTAAATTCTCACTATAAATGATTTTAACGATTACTTCAAGGGAAGTATTTCGTTAATATTCCGTTGAGTCATTAAAATTCGAGAAAAATACGGATTATTGCGTACTAGTGTTTTAGATGAAAAATCCACTTTCATGAAGGAGCACTGGAGTAGCGGGGCTCAAAGTTAAAGTGATCTATGCTGTGAAATACCGAAATTGTACCATGCACATTTCCAAATTTTAGTTTGTAGACGCGACTGCAAACATTGGGACGACATGCATGCATGAATTTTCTAGAAAACTGATCACACAAAGTAAAATATAATAGCAATAGTAACAAATAACTAAAATCAAGTGATCTTCACAAAGATCATGAAGTGTCATAACTCTCTTCGAACCCTTACTACGCCGCCGAGACATCTAAGCCTATAATGGCAGCTGCAAAAACCAGCTATCAGAACGAGTTCTGTAGCGCAGGTTAAAAGGCAACGAAGGACGCCTGTAGGTTTTCGTTGACTTCTCCCTGTTTCGCTGAACAGGATTCTCATCTTTCCAACAGAATTTAGAAAAATGTCACAACAGTTTGGTTTGGTTGCTAAGAAAAGTGTTGTTCCTGCGACATTAATCTGTTCTACAGTTTCAAATTTGGATAAAACGCGCGGCCCTATCTTTGACTTCTCACAGCGGATAACGTCTCGGATTCTCTTTTCTCTCGCCTAAATCTTGGCGGTAGTTAAAATTTAGGCTAGAAAAATGAGACAGGTACAATACCCACCATAAGGATTGGAAAAAGAGCGCGGTAGGCGCGTTTTCCGCGTTCTTTCTGTTCTTTTGCTGTAGCCGTCTTGATCTTCATCCTTTTTGAAAAACCCACATACCACCGTGATTTCCTCGACAAGATCTACTCAGTGGCGCAAAAAATTTTTCGTTACTCCGTTTTTGACCGCTATCTTTCCAAAAGCGCCGGAGGGTACTCATTAGAGAGTGACGTCTCTACTAATTGCGCCCAAAGGACATTTAAGCGCGCGGATTTAAATCCAGTGCGTTGACAGTAGCTCCTCATTTGGGAAAATTCTGTAGACCGATAAGCTTATTAGACCATAGATATACCATTTTCACATCGAACTGGGTCCTCTTCAAGTCACATTGGACACTTTTCACGTCGAATTGGACACTCCTCTAAGTTAGCTTATGACTTTTGAAAACAAATCAAATCAAAGTAAGCTTTCTCTACGTTAAACAAAATACTCCTGAAAAACGTTATTTTTTAATAATTTTTTGTTTGAAAAAATTTTCGCACCATCTTCAGCAAGGTTTTTCACAACGCTTTGCGTACTGCAGTTTTCAAAGGACGGAAGCCAGTATGCTGAAATCTTTTCTGTGCAAAATAGGCTTGCGTGGCTCTGACACAGGGAAGATAGGAAGATCTGAGCTCACTCTAATGTAGTTTTTCTGATGTATAAACTCGGGCAAAATCAACAATTTGTTGATCCTATTTTGTTTTGAAAATGTAGGACTCCGCGCTGGTCAGTCCCTCAAACGCTTAACACGGCATATCTTACCATTGAAAGCGCTTCCCAACAACATAGTTTGATAAAATTTGAAGAGATGCGACATGTTGGCCTTTTCCGCCGAGGTCGAGTTCTGAGCAGCGTTCGGCTCGACCTGGGCTCGGCGTGCATCGCCCGCGCCCGATGGAGGCCTCCTCGCGCCTGGGTGCGAAACCCAGCGGTACTACGCCAATTATAGGGAACTGCACAGTGCCGTTCGGTGATCGGTACTATTGATTTGCATCGGTCTTCACATTCGTTTATTTTACTGCAATGATTTAAATATTGCTTTGATCTGATTTAATTTTTTTAGTTGTACGTGTCAAGACAAGAAGGTTGTTGAAATGAAATGATTATCTAGTTTTCAGGTCCGGACTTGCTGCTCAGACCTGCCAAACTTTCAACCCCGCCGGGGTCGGCTAGTTGGTAGCGAGACAAGACTTGTCTGGGAAGGATAAAGCGCTGAATGGTTCACCGGCCGAGCATCGCAAGCTTTTATCTTTTTTCATCGGCTCGCCACCGCATTTTATGGTCAAACATGCATTGAAATTGCCTCCATGACACCCCGAAGAAGAAGAATGCACGGCGCATCCAAGAAGGAATTGAGTAACATCCCTCTTTATCCTTTATATGTATCACTCAAACGAATAGGGTCGTCTGGACTACTGATTCACTTTGGCACGGGACAGAGGTATACAACTTGAATGCTTGTGAGCTTTACTAACATTGATATCTTTCAGTTCCCCAGGTGTATAATACTTACTTTCATCCTTACTTCTGTGCTGCCTCATAAGCACAGAAGTAAGGATAAAAGGGCAAAAAACGGTGGTAATCAAACCCTTAAGGGGTGCGCCATGCAATCTAATTCTTCGGATATCGTGGGTGCAATTCGATTGCACATTCCGCCTGAACATGAACCTAGAGAAAGTGTTCGAATTACTGCTGAGAAAACCTGCCACCAGAAGGCAATTAGTGGTTACTGAAAAGCCGAAGGGTGAATCCAGAACTGCGCTGGACTGTATAATGAACGTTTCCATAAGGGCCTTCAAGAAGAGAGGTTTTCCTTCAGCAAGGTCTAGAAGAGGCTCCTCGCTGCGAAGAGAAAGCAAAGTTTAAAGTATCTGTGATTTTTCTCCATTGTGAATTCTTTCTCCGATCTTACATCAGATGCATAACGTGTGTTGATCCTGTGTATAGTTCATGATGACATAAATGAGCTTATGAAGATTCGAAGGAGCGGTTTTCTAAAAGAGTGTGATATCTGCCAGAAACACGTTGTTAACAAAAATAAGCAATGAAGTCAGTATTTTCTTTTCCGGAAAAGTTTGGCACTCATTCATCGACCCCGAAGGGGTGGAAGGCCTAGTTGGTTGGCGGCGAAATCTCAACCTGGAATTGCATCTCTGTCTGCCTCTCCATCTATTTTCTTTCACAGAGCTAATGTGGTTCAAGTACCCCATGACAACTCAGTCGATACTGTCGGCTTTCTTCTCATCTTTAGAGGGGATCCACAAGCTAATGAAGTGTAAAGGGTAAAGGATAATCCCTTTTCACTCAATCTCTGTTAGGATGCGCCTCCGCACTCTATCCTAGATTATGCCGCAGAGGTGATTTGAATACGTGTTTGGCATTTACAATGACCTTTTGTCCAGGCGATGAACTAGTCAGTGTTCTCTCTCTAGAAAAATTTAGCACCGACCCATCAAGCTCGGAGGGATGGAAGCTTAATTGACTGACCGAGAAATCCCAACCTGTAATCGGGTGTACGCGACAGCCGGCACCTCTTACGACCGCCCCAACACGCGCCAGCGAACCTATTCACTATTAATTCATTAACGCATTGCTGTCATACATTTTTCAAATCAATGACATGTCTAATATAAGATAGGTGTAGACGGTAGGTTAATCCCTGCTGGGATGCGCCTCGCATTCTATTTCTTTTGCATCTGTTGTAGGCGGATTTTTTATATTTATAGGACAAAGGATTAAAGGACGGCGCTACTCAATCTGTTTTGGGGTGCGCAAAGTACTCTAATTCTATGGATGCGATTTGAATGCATATTTAGCCTGGTTACGAAAGCCGACAGTATCGACTGAGTTGTCATGGGGTACTTGAACCACATTAGCTCTGTGAAAGAAAATAGATGGAGAGGCAGACAGAGATGCAATTCCA